>ML769343.1:0-1200000 GCA_009732865.1 Stipitochalara longipes BDJ | reverse complement strand
GGTTCTCTGCATGCTTTCAGGCCTATTTGGACTTCTCAGCTTGGTCTTCATGCGTGAGACCTACGCTGTTGTGATCCTCCAGCGAAAGACAATTCGACTACAGAAGGAAACCGGAAACAAGGAATTACGCTCCAAGCTCGATGTCGGCCTCTCACCTCGAGACTTCTTCCTCCACTCAATTATTCGTCCCATGAAGATGCTCGTCAAGTCTCCAATCGTTCTTCTCCTAGCAATCTACGTTGGTGTCATATATGGATACCTCTATCTCCTTTTCACAACATTTACACCCGTCTTTGAGGAGACCTACCACTTCTCATCCGGAATCGTCGGTCTCACCTTCCTAGGCCTCGGATT
This sequence comes from Stipitochalara longipes BDJ, assembly GCA_009732865.1. Lineage (NCBI taxonomy): Eukaryota > Fungi > Ascomycota > Leotiomycetes > Helotiales > Hamatocanthoscyphaceae > Stipitochalara > Stipitochalara longipes. Next base: position 1,199,646 of record ML769343.1, on the reverse strand, counting down.
TGGTTCTATGTTTGGAGTGGGTTTCTTTGCGTGGTCAACAGATCGTGTCTTTAAGGCAAGGAAGGAAGCCATGGAAGCAGCTGGCGAAGAGAATGCCGATGGCGCAGCAATGCAGCCCGAAGCTCGTCTCAAATTGCTGCTTCCAGCCTATTGTCTGATCCCAACAGGCCTCTTCATCTATGGTTGGACCGCACAATACAAAGTCCAATGGATCGTGCCTATCCTGGCCACAGTCTTGATCGGTATCGGCAATATCGCAGTCTTCATGTGCATCTCCTTGTACCTCATCGACGCTTTCGCCTTCTACGCTGCGAGTGCTTTGGCCGCAAATACAGTCATCAGAAGTATTATGGGCGCCGTTCTGCCTCTGTGTGGTCAGAAAATGTACCAGACTTTAGGACTAGGTTGGGGTAACAGTCTTTTGGGTTTCATTGGTTTAGCGCTCTTACCTGTGCCGTGGGCGATCTTGAAATGGGGAGAGTTCTTGCGGAAGAAATATGAGATCAAAAATCTGTGAGTCTTGGTTGCATTGTTCTGGTTTGGGTAAAATGTACATATAGCATTCTGCGCTGCAGCATTTTTACATACAGCATATTGCATAAAAACATATGTTCATGATTCAGCCAATGGATTTCAGAATGTGATAATCCAGGTCTTCTCTCAAGGTTGCTTCAGGTTCACTCTGGTTCAATCGCATACCAAAGGACTTTGGTGTCCCGGTGCTTTTGCGCCTTCGCTGCTTCCTCTTCTACTTTTAACTCCGTTCTGTCATCAGCGAGAAATGACGGCCACAACAATGCCTTCCCAAGTGGAAGCCAACTGTCTCTAGACAGAAATGAGGAAGGAACATCCTAGCTTCCAGCTATTTCATCTTGCAATCCTTTTTCCAAACCATCCTCTCAACAACATCAATACATCTTACGCTGCATCACGTAGCACACAGTCCTTTCGACCACTGCGGCCCATCTTACTCAACCTTACTTACATTGATAGTCGCTCCTTGCACCTGCAACAATGGATCTTACGCAAACACCTAATGAGGAATGCCCCGAGCGGTCCAATTCCTTCTCATCATCTTCCCTTTCGTACCGACGACGACTTCGAACACTCAACAGAGCCTCCCCAGCGTCCAGAGCTATACTGTCACCGCATGGGCGCAACCCGTGAAGATGATTGCTTTTAATGCGCATGGGCCAGATGCTACGCTTAGATTTGGTACATCGTCATCTCAGCCATCTTCGATAGAACCTCTTGTATTTTTGCTACTCCTAATCCAGCTTCCTGTGGGCCACATGCAACCAAGAGTGTCAGACTGCTTCGATATCTTCCTCAACCAACTCTGATGGAAGCTTCTGCATCTTCTGCTATGCCTGATGTCGACAAATGTTCGGAGACGAGCTTCAATTCTACCATGCAGCTAGCGTCTACAAACGCTTACCATGTCCAGCCTGGCCAACCTCGTGGTGCACATCAGTTGAAGAATATGCCCAGCTCTAGATTGTCTTCATCTTGGCAATCCTCGATGAAACCTCCTCTGCCCTCTACTTCGGGCGGCCGGCCTTCCTCCAGACGACAAATAGTGCATGTTGACGAAGCCAGTGCTAGTATGCGCGCCCAGTTAGAGATCTCAGCTCATACACTTGCTACAAGCTGCGCAAACAGAAGAAGCAGTTCCAGCAGGACGTTTCTGCCTCAAATTAACCAATCTATTACCAGGACCGGCGATGCCATTAAACATATTGAGGCTCACGCATCCTCGATGGCAAACTCGGCTGGTTCTCGTTACAAGCACGCAGTCCAGCCTTTCGTAAGTCATCGGGTACTTCACAGTCAGTACGACCTGCTTATCTTGACGAAAATTGGAGGACGGAGAAGGAGAAAATCACCCCGAATGACCTTTCGCTACAACAGTCGCTCACGCAAGATTTGGAGATTGAGCTTTTTGCCTGGCCAATCAGCATTCCAGTACTCGTGTCCCTTTCCACATCCACGCCGAATTTTGGACTCAACGACTTGTTAGATCGTCCTGTCCCTCTCCGGTTTCCAATCAAGGTGATCAGAAGTGAGTCATTACATCGTGCTTTTGTCCTCTCTCTCTCTCTCTTGCCCAACAGACAATGGCTTGAGTATGCTAACCCACTGCCAGCTAAGATAGCGCGCCACACCCAGCTAATGGCCGAACGGAAAGGACGTTTCATTCATATTCTCAGCTTTGCTTTCATTTGGGGAAGCGCTGAACGGGAAAAATATGTGCTCGTGCGCCTCAATCAAGACAACTGGCATCGAATTCTTGATATGTCGAGGGGAGATGATTACCAGTACTTCTCTGATACTTGGAAGCAACTTTTGAAGAAGCACCCTAAGAAAAGAAAACGCTTTGAAGAAGAGTGTGAGATCTGTAAGAATTCAGCGATAGTGAGTAGTAGTTGCAAATTAGAGACCTGTAGGTCCTCAGGATGTGGTAATTGGTAGTTTTACGGTCGTTTGCAGGGACAGAGCCGCCTGTCTCATCATTAGCGTGTTAAGAGTTACTATTCTCAAGCGTCAATGTAAACCAAGTAGCCTCCCATTTTCCGTGAAAAGGAGACTATGAAACTTCTACTGCTTGTGGAAATCTGAAATGCTCGTTTCCGTTCCCAAGGGGCTCGGCTGGTTATCTGATGGCACGCTCATCAAAATACATATAACACAACAAGGAAATTGTGTCTTTAGAGTTACCAAGACTCGTCTATGTAATTCCCAAATGGCTCACCGTTTGGATTCAGAGGTACTAACAGTGTCCCACTATTTGCTACCCCGCAACCCTTCGCTCTTCGCCCTAGGCCTAGAGTAAACCCAAATTAACTGTATCTCTGAACAAAATTTGTAACATCATCACGATCATCAAACGATGGAGTCCATCAGACACTTACTCATAGTATGCAGGGCCGCGGCCCCTCTTAAGCGTCTCTTCTGTCCATACCGCCTTAAATACTTTTTCTTTTTGGCTTTGCTTTGTGAGATATAAGCTTTTAGTGTAGCTTTTCAAGCTTTACTAGTAATATGTTTTCCCGACCCAGCCTCCTTAATTAGCGACCACGTGACTACTTACCCTTTTCTCTAAATTTATTATTATGAGCTCTGAAAGATTATATATATTCTAATATACGTTATAGGATCTCCATTCCAGCAATGATAATATTTATTCGCAGTAACAAAGGTTAAGGTTTAGGCAGATCTTCTTAGAGGGAACAGTTTAGAATTCTGGTAGATTAAGCTTATCTATGCTCTAAAAGATCTCAGTTCTCTTCTTGCAATGATTCGTTACTACGCTATGTCCTTATTCTCCGCTAGTTTCCTGAACCTATCCTGGCTGGATGTGATTTTCCATATCTCCTCCTTCTTTACTTTCGGTCATACCAAATCCTCACCAGGAGCTCACATCACCTCCACTTCCCCGACTTGTAAAATTTGTCCATGGTACATTTTTTAATAGTGACAAACTGAGGTTCTTCGCTTTTGGAGATATATCGGGTGTTCCCAGCTCCATGAAGTGCTGTCGTGTTGATAAGTATCTCTCTTTTCAGCTATCAATCCTATTCCAGCTCGGGAATAGAATTTCAAGATATATCCTCGGAGGCAGGTTCATCCACGGTCTCGTCCTCAGATTCAGTGGAATCATAGCAGGATTCGTCAGACTCCTCCTCGGATGGCTGGAGCAGCGCCGGATCAATTGCTTCCCACGAGAGCATTTCCCCGAGGAATTCGTACCAATTTTGGTCCACCTTAAGCCCTCGAGTGTGAAATTTGTTCAGTATCATCATGTAATCGCGACCATACTTATGATAAACCTTTCCATCTGAATGCCGTCGCCGTATTTTACCTTGGAGGGCAGGAAGTACGAGCTTCCCAGCGAATGCAACAAAGGCATCCAAAATCAGGACAACCGCGTTTAGTCCAATTCCATCGTCGAGGTAGAATTCGAGCACAATTGGAAGATTAAGATGCATCTTCAATTCTTGTAGACTGGAAGAGCCATAGATAGTGAGCCACGAAGCCCAATTCCATTCCCCGTCCAATGCGAATATGTTTTCATTAATCTCAGCAAGATTTCGATCAATCTCAGCGAGGATAGCTGCCGCGAAGCAAACCTGGTCCCTTGGAGGTATAATTCGGGATATCAGAATGAAAACATTCTCCTCGGGGGACAGGGAGTTTGACATCCACATTTCAAGTTTTTTCAAAAGGCCGTTCACATCGTCTCGGGTCTCGGTTCCCCAGCTCCATCTCTTATACACATCTTCAATTAGAGTCCGTAATGCACGGCCCACACTAGATGAGGTCTCTAGCTGAATCGCCGTTGGTGTGGATTGGCGGCTAGGGAGAGCACTCTTCGCAAGTGGTACATCCTCGCTAGGAGCTGCATCCAAGATAACTCTGCTTTCTTTTAGAACTGTTGACAGGTGAGCAAACTCATCATAGCCCTGAAATTCGGGCCTACTCACCGTTTGCCACGCTCAATAAATTCTGTATAGGATCTAAAGACTGATCGATCGACTCGTGAAGGGTTCTCAGCCGGAGAAATCTCTTTCGGTACCATTCCAGCTGGCTCGCGTTACCGGTCTGAGCGATATGAGATTGGTTGAACTGCAAGAATCGTTTATACCAGATCTTATCAACATCGAACGTGTCATTTTTTAAGCTGCTCAGGATGATGATAGATTCCTGGAGGCATGTATTGACCTGACCTATTCCGAAAGCACTGACGGAGCCGGCCTGAGAGGTCCAGCTCTCTATTGTTTCCATGTTCGTTTGTAACAACTTCTCCGCAAGAACAGGCAGTGCGGTGGAACTGAAAAACACACCCGGTCCTGTAGGTTCAAGCTCGATCATACGCATACATTTTGTTATTTTTTCCCAGTCCGGCAACGCACAAGCTGCTCTCCATATCTTCGCCCATTTCGGACACCAGTCAGGAAGCTCGCTATTTGGTTCTTGAGATTTTTTGAAGTCGATCTCTAGGCACCTTTTCGCCAAGGGAAATTTTTCATGAAATGCCACAAGCCCTGTAATTAAGTTGAATATGCGAGCTCTGAAATATATGATGTGAGAGCGATGGTCATGTAGATACTTTAAGGCCCCTTTTAAATATGAGCCATCTGACTTCCACTTTAATAGGATTGTTTGCAGTCCGTCTAGTGGCGATTCATCGTAAAGCGGGGAAATCCAAGGTAACAAGTCGGGAAAATCCAAGGGCCTGTTTGAAATCGGGACACCGCCGATCTGAACGAAATCTGCTAGTAAAGGAGGACTGTCTTCTGGACTGGAAGACAGAGTCATTGTCATCGCCGCGGGTGGAACGTGCTCTTCTGAATCGGAGACCTCGATGGCCGGTGGTTGTTGACGGCGCCGGGATCTCGTCTTCGTTGTTCGGCGAACATTTTTAGAATTGTTCTTCCACAGTTGCCACTCATCGAGCTTCATACGGTATGCTCGAATCCTATGCAGACAATTAGCATTGAGGATTGGAACATGAGAAATCCAATGTGATTTACGAGGCGTCGAATGCGAACTGTGTCTTCAAGATGTTTCGAACATCCTTCAACGGTCGACGCTCAACCATGTACAGCCGTTCTATCTCGGCCTTGTGATGGTCCCAGTCTTTTGGCATGGCTGCTCAGCTTATGTTATGGTTCTTAACCAAGGCAATGCCGGCATGTGACTATATCCGCGCCTTGGTAGTGAAGGCTTCTAGCTTGATTTGCCTAGACTCTGATCGGGATAACAGCAAGTTACAGATGTCAAGCGTGATGTTCGCGGTGTCCGTGAAAAATGAGGGAAGTGCAAAGAGAAAGCTGAAGCTCGAAAGTGCAATCAACGGCAGTGGACCCCAGCATCCTTTCGTGTGCAAAGTGCAAGAGCAATCTCTGAGTCGTGGCGCTCAACTGCTTTGTGATCTTTTCCGGCTAGCCAACTGGGAGGTGTGCTATCTCACTTTTGCATTAACCAGTTTTTCATCAGCCAGTGAAGATGGAGAACCATCAGGTGCTGTCGTGTTTGTGAGTTGGGTCCTGGCCATGAAAAGTGCAAACAAAGATGCAAAAGCCTCACCACGAACTTATGTAGATGCGCCAGTGCTGCAGACGCCCTGACTCCCGTCAGGACCAGGCTTGAAGGGCAGGGTTTCCTGATCACACCAAACGAGACCTGTGCCGCATTTGCATCTTTGCTGCAGACTCCAGCGAAGACGATCAGCCTGATTCCTTCGAGCCTGGTGTACGATAGGACACTGGATTGAGAAGGAGATGATGCTGCAGGCGGATTTGTGGATACGGGTGGCCAGGGTGGTTCTGCAGTGGGAGGGCCCAAAGTGCAACAAAAGTGCAGCTCTGGGGTTTCCCCAGTGGCTCGCAGCCTGGACGGAAACGACACACCCCCCAGCCCTCCCTGGTGATCCCCTGTCTAGCGTTCCGCGCAATCGAATTTCTTCAAATCCTAAGGCGTGTGGCCACAAGCTCCTTTTACAGGCGACCAAATTCCACTCCCGCTCAGCCCGAAGGCCTGTTGCTTGTTCCTTGAAACTCCCAGAACAAACCCCCTGGTCACACGCTAGAAATTGTGTGCGGGCTGGGCTTAGGAAGTCAGTCCGCTTACAGACACGGATGTCAGCCAGCCTCCAAGAGAGAATTGCACTTTAGGACGTGGCGAGGCTGACCTGTCGCGGCGCCGTGGTACTTGCGGCACCGTCGTGCTTACGGCTTTTCGTTACTATCATACCGCTGGCGTTTAGACTCTGCAAGTGACTTCAGGCCTGGCAATGCGCAGAAGTTGATGCAATTGATAGAGGGCATAAATCGGAGCTTCGTCTATATACAAAATGGCAGAAATAACAGAAGATAGAAAAACAAGAACCAAGAAACGAACTGTATCCAGAAAAAAAAGCTGCAAAGAGTACAAGCCAATTTCCCCTTGCCCACTAACCTTTCGTCATTGCTCCAAGAACCACGAATGAGTATATTCTCTCTACCATCGCAACAGATCCCACCCACAGATATCGTCTTTCAAACTCTTAATTGAAAAGGATTCTTCCACCTCGTCTGAAGCTTCCTCACTAGACTGACTCATGCAACGGGCGAAACAGTTGTCTGCGGTTGGCCTTGCTTTTCGGTAGACGTCACTCCCGTGCTTGCTTCCGCCGTATAAGCAACTGCTGGGTTGGCATATTGGAATTGTTGTTGTTGCTGCTGCTGTTGCTGTTGCTCGGCAGCTTTTGCTTCCTTGGCTTGTTGTCTTCGGTGGATTCGATCAGCCAGAAGAGCTGCGCGAATGAGAGTGAAACACATGATAAAGTTGGGTACGGAAAGTGATATCGAATATTTGAAAGATCGGTAACAGTGTAGGGGTTCGAGGGTGCCTTTCTGAGATAAAGTACGGATATGAAATGAGTATGAGATTTCAAGAGAGATATTTCATCCCAACATATATAGCTTACATCTGAGCATTCCAGTCTCCAACCGTCTAATTGATCACAAGATAGAACATTCCCAAGTATTGGGCTATGTTAGGATTTAGGATCAAACGAGCTGTGTGAAACATAAGGCAGAAAATTTGATTGAAGTTGGCCACTCAAGGTGTGCGCTGAAATCCCATTTTGGCGGGGCTGAGTCGAATATCATCAACTCCAAGAATATTGTTTTGAACCATGAGACTGCCTTGGCCCGACTTAGACTTCACGTATGCATGCTTTCGGTGCTGAGCAACAATCAACTATAAATCGGATGAGATTCTCAGCCAGTGAGCCTCTGGGCTCCAGCAGCAAATCAAAGACCGAACTGAACTCTTTGTGGCATACAGTTTCCTCCAGTGCACTAGCAAGGTGGTTCTTCCGGAAAGATAGGATTGCTTCTAAGAATGTTCGCCATCGCCCTCAACAGGCCTCTCGAAGCCTGCGGGACGAGGCTTAGTTCTTGGACCAAGATGCATCTTGCCTCTTTGCACGGGAATTTGAAAATCTTAGTCCCGAAGATGACATGGTGAACTCAACGCTTTCGGAAGCGTCCAGGGAGGACACGCGGGGGACGGTGAACGCAGAAAAAAGTACATATTGCAAAAGAAAACCCAACGGCCGCTTTCCGCGGGCTCGCAGAGACGCGTGTACAGGGCTCAGGGCTCTGGGCCGCCCCTGCAGGTCCTCGATGCTGCTGCACGCAGTACCGAATGCTACATGACTGAGGCCTATAGGGAGAGAGCAGCCCAGCGGTGCGAGGGGATTCGCTGCGCGGGGACGTCGATGAGGCAGATTCGCTTGCGACAGAGTGGGAGTGGGAGTGATGCTGCTCAGGGCGGACAGCAATGCGTGGTGGTGCGTTGTATGTAGGAGCAGCAGCACGAGGTGCTTGATGGCTCTGACGCCGCTACGCTCACTCTGCGCGCTACACTGCGTTGACTGGGGAGGGTGGTTGCTAGCACGACGCGATTATTTTATTTCTCGATCTCAGGAACAGCCCCAATCGTAGTGAGTGGTGCGCGCGCTAAGGATTGGCTGGCGGCACCTCTACAAGCATTGTACAAAAGTGCCCGTCAGTCGTCACTCATCAAGCCGGCAGGACGGCTGCATCCAGTCTGTAGCCATGCAGTCTTGGTCGCTCTAACTTTGCGCTCCTTTGGAGTGAAAATGTGCCTCACACGCGACAGCGATGGCCACCCACCAGATTGATAGTTGTGGATCTGCGCCCGCGTAGCTCCCCAAGGCTTGGGTGTTTCCGTCGTAGAGGGTTTGGAGGGACGCTTCATGCACCCGGCAGCATGGTCTGATCTGAGCCATGAATGGTTAGATTACTGCCCCTCGCGAATTGCACTTTTATTTTGATTATCGAAAAGATACGTTGGCATGCATTTGCTGCCTCAAACCTACCTGAGCATTGGCTGAACCAACCAAACCCTGAACACGGCGTCGACCCAGGCCAGGGCCTCCGATGGCCGCCAGGGGATCGCTAGAGATCTCACTTCGAGACTCCCCAGATAGGAGCCCCCCAGATAGGAGCCCCCCAGATAGGAGCCCCCAGATAGGGGCCCCCCCAGATAGGAGCCCCTCAAGGTGCAAGGATGTTGACTTGGGCCATAGAAGTGTCCACCCACTTGGACGCTGTTGGACGTCTACTTCACGCTCTTGAACTAGGAGCTCCCCTCAAGCAGAAGGCCCCAGACCGCGGTGTTTCATGTAAATCTGCACTTTGTTGGATCTTACCGACTTTGCACAGCCCTTCAAATTCGGTTTGGTATCGTGCGACCTCGATACCCAAGGATAGAGGACTAACTCGTAGTCTTGCACTTGGTCGTTAATGAGTATAGCGCTATTTCTCCTCTTGTCACGATATAACTAACATTGGGTGGGAATCGGTACTGAAACCTAAAATCACTAGGCATAGCACATTAGTGCTGTACGCGCTATCCAATATCGACGTCGCCAGCAGAAGGGTCAAGCTCGAGTGAGCCGTTCACCCCGCGCCGTAAACTATGCTTCGTAAAATCAAGCGGTGTCAGTGTGGGAGGGGCGTGCTCGTGCCGCGGCTCCAATCTGCTTGGGGGTTGCGCTTGCCTCCAGGTTGGGCAAGCACACAGACGCCACCCGGCGTTGATGACATGTCGGGGTGTCCCTGCACCCATCGAGGACTCGCTTTGCACTTTTGCCTGGTCTTTGACATCTGCACTTCTACTCCAGGGCCCGAGTCGATCAACCGCCACCCCTCGTCCAGCCAAAAACGAGCAGGGGTAGCAGCAAACGCCACGGCTTCGTATGCGGTCGGATTGTAGTTCGAGCATGTCCCGGCCCGGGTCCTGGCTCATGTGCCAGTGGTGGCATATCAAAATGCAAAATTCGAATGCTTTCTTGAGCACTCTTCTGCCTTGTTGCTCTTTCTGCACTTTTAAAATGGTTCGCAATTCCAATGTTGCTGGCCTGCAATGGCTATTTAGTCTGCTTTCCCCCATCCTGTTCCAGCTTCACTTCCTCCGCATCAGCTTTCCTCTCTCTCGCACATCTGTTGTCATACTGCACTCTACTCAAGCGGCTCCTTTCGCCCCAAGTCTACAAGACACCGTCAGTACAAAATGCCCTCAAAAAAGACCAAGCACAAGACAAGTCGTCACTCGAGTCACGCGATCCCGTACGTTCCTCTGGATATTCTTCCAATCATCTTCTTCCAATCTTCACAACCTTTGTCTTTCGACTCCCTCTTTCTGACCTTCTTCTCAAGTATGCCTTCTATATCCAGACGAGAAACTTCTCTCGCGAGCCCATCGAGCACGCCCAACAACACTTATCACAACCTGCCACCGGCATCTCATGCCCTCACTCCTCAAGTCCTCCATGAGCATGAGCACTCTCAACTTGCTCTCCAACAAGACCCAAACTATCTTCGCACAGCTTATAACCAACACACCACTCAACTCCACGCCAGCTTCGACTCCCTTGGCGTTGACTTGCCTGACTCTGTCTACTCCAGAGCGGTCCAAGAGCCAGTCGGCATGACACCACCTGAGCGTTTCGAGTTTGATTCGACATATCCACACCAGCCCGTTCTCCCACAGCAGCACACCTCCTACCATAATTCGCAATACTCCCATATTGCCCTCCAGTCAGAACCACAACAACACCAACACGCTCCTCCTCCGGACTCTTCGTTGCAGGGTCAAAACGTCGTGTACTATGCTCCACAGCAAGAGTACTACTATATTCCCGCAACGACATACGGAGAAGCCACAGGTCCTGGGAATGATCTGGCTGCTGTTGGGACGCAATTCGGTGGGTACGTCCCACAAGGATATGCCCAGACCTTCTAGCTGCTGCTGTAGATGAGATGTCCCTTCAGCGATTTTCTGCTTGTTATCGTTTTGCTTTGTCGGAATTAATGGAGAAAGGGTGTCGCGTGATACCCAACTTGGATTCGATGGCTGGAAAAAGGAAAAGGAACAGGACGGAGTATAGGATTGACTTTGGAACAATTACAGCAAAACCTTAATAGATTCGAACAAAATATTTGAGATGAAACCACGCTCCCAAAAACTTCGCTCATCAATACAAACATGCTTACACCCTAGATCCCCGCCACATATCGTCAAAGAATAAAGGAACTATCCAATCTTCTTCTCTAGCCTCTTGAGCAGGCTACCCACCCCTTTCTCTACTTGTCCAGCTCTTGCCTCTAATTTGCCCCTGGGAGGCTTCGCTGCCTTGGTTTTGTGGTTCGCGGCTTCGTTCTCGGTAGGTCGATACACCTGTTGGTGAATCGAGTAATCGTTGTTCAGCGGTTGTGTGTTGCTTATTGAATTATTGTATTGGAATTGAGAAAATCCTCCCGGTGGAGCGCCGGGAGAGTAGATCCCTGGTGAAGTCAATGGAGAGGTCACGCCTGGGGAATAGATGCCGGGAGTGGTCATGGCTGAGTGTGGCGATCCGGGGTAATTGGCGTATTGTGTCACAGGAATATGAGCTGGAGGTTGCTGTTGATATGCTGGGGGAGGTGGGGCTGATGCTGATGGTGGTGGTTGTGCATAGGGAAGCGTGATGGTAGCTGCGGTAGGAGGTGCGGCAAAGCTGTGTTGGAAGTGCTGGGCGAAGGGAGATACGCTCTGCTGCTGTTGTTGTGGAGGTTGCTGCTGTGGAGGTTGCTGTTGTGGTGGGGGAGCTGGAGGACCGGTGAAGTAGCCTGTCTGTGGTGGTTGACCGATTTGACCCGGCGGTCCTGAAAATCCTCTTTGCAAATAAGAAGGAGCAAAATTTTGTCCTTGGTCTGAAGTGGCAGCCACTGCAAGAGGATTTCCGGCTCCATCTTCTGGAGGGGGAGTCTTTTCTCGGTGCATGATGGCTTCTGGGGCTGCTGGTGCTGCTGGATTGTATGCCATTGGAGCGAAGTTGGCTGATTGCTCACTTTGAGGCGTCGCAGAAATAGGGGGGCCAGGAAAGGCGGTGGATGTCGTCCGAGAGTCTCTCGTCTGACCATTCTGATAGGATGGATCTGATATTGCCACATTCTCTAACTTCTGCACAATAGGACTCATATCGCCGTGATGGGTGGGTGGGGCGACGGGCTCATCCAGTATGGTAATTTGGGGAGCAGGGAGAACCCGCCGGATCCCGTTCACGAATTGAAGTGCGTCCTCCTTTGTCCAGAAATATATATCCACAGTATGCAGCTTGTACATATATTTGTTCTCATTTTGAGGATCGAAAGTTGGAAGATGCCATTCCTGGGTATTTGGAGACGGGGCTTGCTGACCAGCTTGGCCATCAACGGTCAAGGTAACAAGATTGGTGTGCTTGTATGAATATCGGAGATTCGCACGGTCCAGATCTAGCCTCAACCATCAGCAATGGCAAATTTGAAGCTACAGATGCACTCACAGCCATTGAAAGCATCTTGCTCTGGTGTTCCAGCATTGTTGGCAACCTCTAGGCGCGCTCTTCTCTGCCCTGCGTTCTCGAAGAGATATACATATGAGCCTTTGTCAAAGCGATGATGCGGAGGCTTCGCTGTCGGAGGCCCATAGTAGTAGTGTACGTCTGCAAAGCTGCTTCTCATTAGTATCACAAGCTTGCGCCCGGATAGTCAGATGTAAGCTCACAGAGTCGCTGCTACGTCCTCTCCAGGTCTTGCTGCCATGTTATCTGCCTCGGGCGCCTTGCGCAAAGATTCTGGGAATATACGGATGGTACTTTGGAACTCGAAAGAATTGCGATACAGGAAGAGAGCAGCTTAAGAGAGAGAGACGCGACTTACGCTGACTGGCGGGGTACTTACCCTGCGCAGGTGCAGGATGCTCGGCGGCAAAGATGCACGTTCTGGTGGTTGAAGTGGCCAATAAGATGCTATAAATAGCTTTCGCCTGGCCGCGCTAACTCCTAGACCTCAAGTCCCGGTCTCTCCTCTACTGCAGCCCAAAACTTCCACACATTTGCAATATTTTGAAATCTTGTATTGCTTTGGATCCCGAATCCAGCATCGTCATTGGCCTCCAGATAATCAATTCTCAAAGCACAATTCGCTACAGACAAAACCGAGGCTGATGATCGCTTTGCATGATAGTGGCACAGTTCTCAAATACAGGGGCTACATGGCCTTTCTCCTGTGTTGCTCATCTATCGATATATTCATGTGTTGGATATCTCCCATTTTCTTTTCCAACAGAATCTCATGTTGGAACTTGAAACAGAGACTCTGATCATTCCCCTCGCTAGCATCGCCACCTACTGAAACTCTTCCTTTTAAGTGGCAGGCATCTGGTTCCAGAGCTAAATACGATATACGAATGCCCAATGAGAGCCTTTAAATACCTCATTCATCCTCCAATAGTCGACCATAGATGCTCGATCTTCATTCTAACTTGCACACCTTGGACAAGCTAGTCAGTTTTACTGACGCTGCGGTGGGTAGACCATAGACATGCTTTGGAAATATTTCTACGTTTTCATTGATTTACTTGGAAGATTTGGAATCTCGATGTCCCACGAAGCCGGATGATAGGTTCTAGGTTGGAAATATGACTTTGACATAAGGCCTGACTTCTAAGATGAGTTTAGACGAGATTGAAGTCCTTGTTTCTCAGTGCTAGAGCTATATATCTGGCCCTGGGGGTCAAATAAACCTCATGCATCATGGAAAATACAATACTGAAATCAAAATCTCTCTTTGAGAACTTTTTAATCTCCCTTATTGAAGTCCAGAGGCAGAGACAGCAGTAGACGACTCATCACGTGATCATATGATATCGGACTGCAACAACGAAATAGCAAAGACAGATTGAGAGAGATGCCTTGGAAGCAATCGATAATGATATCATGAAGTCAATTCCGACTCAAACTTTTAGAAACTTAAAGGTGTTGCCTTTGATGCCTCTCTGTCAAGGAGGATCTGACAGGGATGGTCGCGCTAACATCGGCAAAATTATTTTGAGCTTCAAGCACTGATTTGAACACCGACGACAAGCCCATCCCCACGATTGAAGTGTCCCCTCCTCTCCAAACGAACTCAGAGAAAGGCCCGCTACAAGTCCGAAGCCCGCATTCTTTTTCGGAAATCGCCACTCAAACAGATCTGATTGACACCGCAAGCATAATCGTCACGATCACTTCTCCCGAGCTGGTTCTCTCCATCCATTGCGCCCACGCGGGCCCTACACACTTCACAGCGTTTTCTCCTTCGCACCGCCTATCATGTCCCTCGTACACCTCTCCCACGTCTGCTCGCACCTCTCGAATGCCTCGAAAGCACGTCTAGGCCTCACCTCCGTGCCCTCGACAAACATGATCCTCACTCTCTCCCTCGCACTCCAACAATCCGGCTTCCTCTCCTCCGTGACTCGTGGGGGCCTCACACCGCCTCCTCTCGACGACCTCTCCTCCTACGTCCCAGAGCCGGTCACACAAGAGAACATCAGCACGCGGCGGCTATGGCTGGGCATGAAGTACTGGAACAACGAGCCAGTGCTGAGCAAGATGAGCATGGTGAGCAAGCCGACGAAGCGGGTGTGGATGGATGTTGAGGGGCTGGGAAAGCTAATTAGAGGGCGGGATGCGGGGTTTGTGGCCGGACTGAGGAAGCCTGGGGAGTGTTTGTTTGTTAGTACTGATCGGGGGATCCTGGAGAGCAGAGAGTGTGTAGAGAGGAAAGTGGGCGGGATGTTGCTCTGTAGAGCTGTTTGATAGAGGCGGGTGTATATTATGTTTGCATTGGAGGCGTTGAAGCTCTGCTGTCACGAATATAAGAGGGTAGACGTGTACAAAATTAGAAGGAAAGAGATTTGAAAGGCATTGTAGCCACAATCATAGGACTTTTTTATTCACGCATGTCTATAAGCGTCTCAGGATATCTTCAACCACCTCTGTCGTCGTAGCAGTTCCGCCCAGATCAGGACTCAGAAGTCTGCCTTCCTCCAAATTTCCATCAACAGCAGCATAGATTTTAGCAGCAGCCGTCTCCTCATTCAAGAACTCCAGCATCAATGCAACACTTCTCAACGTGGCAATTGGGTTGGCAATGTTCTTTCCCATGATATCTGGAGCACTTCCGTGGCATGGCTCGCCAATTGCAAATCCTTCTCCAACATTGGCACTTGGCACCAAACCCAGAGATCCAACCAAAGCTGCGGCTCCATCTGACAAAATATCTCCGTACAAGTTCGGCGCAACAATCACATCATATGTCTCTGGCTGGCGAAACAGCTTGTAGACCATAGAGTCAACAATCTGCTCCTCTACACCAACACTTGAGAACCTCGAAGCTGCCAATGCCTCGCGTGCAGTTGCTCGGAACAGGCCATCCGTTTGGCTGAGAACATTCGACTTGTGAGTTATTGTGACCATAGGTGACTTGTGTATGCTTGGAGCTCCACTCTCCCTAATCTTTTGTCTCCGCAGAGCAATTTCTCCAGCCATTGTGGCAATCCGGAAAGAAGCCTTTTCAGATATCCGCTTAATAGCTTCTGCGATCTTGCTGCCATCCGCTGCCTCATACGTTCTCTCCTCCTTGACATATAAATCCTCGGTATTCTCCCGCACAATGACCATATCAATCGGGTTCT
Organism: Stipitochalara longipes BDJ; assembly: GCA_009732865.1. NCBI lineage: Eukaryota > Fungi > Ascomycota > Leotiomycetes > Helotiales > Hamatocanthoscyphaceae > Stipitochalara > Stipitochalara longipes. The sequence continues at coordinate 1,184,088 of ML769343.1, read as the reverse complement.
TTGCCGTCATGACACTCTTGACAGGACGAACATTGGCATAGAGATCAAGTCTTTTGCGCAGGGCGACAATGGGAGATGAATAGCCTTTGACAGCCTTGGAGGGGGAGCTAACGGCACCGAACAGAGCACCATCACATTCTTTCTTGAGGATCTCGACGGTCTTGTCTGGTAGAGCTGCTCCAGTCTGCTCGAAGGTTTCGAAACCAGCTTTGAGATCAACGAATTCGAATTTCAGCTTGAGAGAGGCTGGCAAGGCTTCGAGGATTTTTCTGCCGGCCGGTATGACTTCTTTTCCAATCCCATCGCCAGGAATGAGGCCTGTATATATATTAGGTACACCAACAACATCCAATTGAGCAGTCACATACCTATGCGCAATGTTCTGGCAGCCATTGTTGGTTGTTTGCTGAGCTGCGATGTCGGTCTCAGATATTTTATTTCCCGGCCTCGGGCAATCCCCCATCAAACGAGCGAATCGACTTTCGGCAGTAAGCCCCTGTCAAGCTCTAACTAAAACCCCCTATTTCCCAGCAGGAGCTTCCCCACCACCAAATAAGCTTGGAGTCCACTGTGCCCCTGCATAATAAAACCTCCAGTATGCATTCGAGACGCTGAGTGTACGAGCCGCGAACCACCTTCAGCTTGCTGTGAACTGGACAGACAAGGACACATTCTTCACCTTTCACTTTCTGGGCTATTCCCATCCCATCTTGATACCGCGTTGTTTACGATACCGTGTCGCGTACTACGTTGCTTGTTTAACCAGCGTGTCTTTTGCTGTGCCATCCTGGATACTCTGGCCACCTAGGCCTTGCAATTGCCTACGAAGATACCCTGTGCTCTGGTGAATCTTGAAAAGGACTCGACGAATTCGGAGCCCGTTAGGCAGCCTCGTCGCTTCCGAAAAATATTTCGAAATCACTTCGAAGTCTCAAGACGGAAGGAACACACCGCAAATTGAACTCGAGTCGCCACAATGTCTGGAGGCGTTCGCAACCTGCGAGCAATGTTCGAGAATAAAGATACAGCCACGAGTCCGCCCGACAGAGGCCGTTCGCCTGCAGGATCAGTTGGTGAGTAAACCTCGTCTTCGTGCTGAAGGTGTCGCTAAGATTTCAGGGGGAGCAAGCAACGGCACATCACCTCGACCGCTCTCGAAAGTACGGACGAGCTTTGTTACAGTTGAACGAAGCGGGCAAATGGGTATCGCTTTAAAAAGGGAGAATAGCGGTGGTGAACCAAGCATGTCGAAGCGGCGGACAAGTTTCAGCATTGATGAGCAGGAGCATCCAAAGGAGACGGCTCAAAGAAAAGAATCTATTGCTACCGAATTTGAAGCGAGGAAGAACAGTACTATCGTCAAGGACATAATACCGGAGTCGGCAATCGAGACCCCGCAAAACGAACCAGACAAGAGACTTGGGGGTGGTGATTCGAAGAAGGAAACCACAAAGCCGGCCAAGGTCGAGGAGAAGAAACCTACAAGCGGACCTTCGAATGGACATACAAATGGAAGCGGGAAGTCTGTGACTGCGAAGAGTCCGGATAAGCCAACAACCGCCAAAACCATCTCCAAGCCAGCTGCAATTTCCACTGCGAAAACTTCTACTGCAGCAAAAGTCTCCCCCAAGAAGGCCAAAACTCCTCTCCCGAAGACTCCAACTACGCCTGTCAGAAGTCAAGTGAAGGAGCCGCCAGCAAAGACCCCAGACAAGAAGCCGGAGAAGAAGGTGGAGAAGCAGCCAGAAAAGAAGTCGAGCAGACCATCATTGGCACCAAGCAATACCTCAAAGCCTGCAAGCAAGCCTGCAACGACTGCAGCACAAGGTTCTGCTCCAAAGACGAGAATTCAACCGTCACCCCCGCAAACTGGTTTCGTAAAGCCCAGACCAAAGTCGCCTACTCGGCCGATCAAGCTCCCAGCATCTCTTACAGCACACACTGCCTCATCTGGCTCCAAGACTGCTGCCGCTCCTCCGCAAACATCATCCAGGCAGTCTCTCAGCCGTGCATCGGGTAATATTCAACCCACCAACTCCCTTCAAGCACATCATGCATTATCACGGTCTCCAAGCCGTGCTAGCGCAACTGGGAAGACAACCTTGAACCGAAAACCATCTACTCTGAAGCCTCCGCATACCAGATCATCCTTCGGTCCGCCACCTCTGAAGAAGCAAACATCCCATCCAAGCCTCCCGCAGCAAGCGGCACCAGCTGATGAGGGTTTTCTGGCTAGAATGATGCGACCTACCACCTCCTCTGCCTCAAAGACCATTGCGGAGAAGGCTGCTCCCCTGACCCCACCGAAGAGATCGCAATCAGTTAAGAGGCCAGTTACGAAGGACGGACCACCAAAAACCGTTACGCCTCTTGCAAGCCCAGCAGCAAAGGCACCAAAGGATGTTGCTCCAAAGTCCACTCCAAAAGAAGTCAAGACTGTCGCTTCACCGTCCAAGGCAGCGCCTGTGAAGGAAGAAACACCAAAGCCCGTGGAATCTGTTGCAGTTGCCAAGGAAGAAGTTGCAAAGGAATCGGTTGAGCCAGCTCCAGTTGAGATCACAAAGTCCGTTGAAGAGCCAGAGGTAGTGGTTGAGGAAGCCAAGGCAGCTGAACCTGAAATCAGCCACACCGAGGAGCCTGCTGTAGTTACGGAGGAGGCCGCGTCCGTCGAGGATGAGCCTGCAATTTCCCCTTCGGCCGCCGAAGTCGAAGCACCAGCAGTTCCTGAGATCGCAGAGGAAGAGAAGAATGAAGTCAAGGAGCCAGAAATTGCCAAGGAAGAGCCAGTCGTGAAGGAGGAGTCCGAGCATGCTGAGCCCGAGCCGATTATTGAACAGAAGGCAGTTGTACCGGCGCATGTTGAGGAATTGGAAGACCCAGAAGACCGGAAAGCCAGAGAGGAGATAGAAAAACTGAACGCGGAAGTTATGAGGGCTGCGGAAGCTGAGGACGTTGAGTGAGGACACGTAAGCGAATGGAAGTTTGTATTTGGTAGTATGAGTAGTAGAGCGTGAAGTGTTAGTGATATCCCAAGATCGTCCCCCCTTCTCGAATTCTCTATTGTGATATGACGTTCTTATTGTGCCGCGCTATCATCGGACCTAATTGCAGGTGTTAGCAAGGTCAAAATATCGTTATTGTATGGAATTAGTGAGATATAACTCATCCACAGCGATCGCGAGAAGTCAGTACGCGCCATAATTAAAGAGCTTTGCGAGAAAGCGACCACTGATTTCTTTCTCTACATAGCTCTGCGATACGTTGCAGACACCGAGATATCGGCCGTTGAAAGAAAGGCCAAAAAAAATTGTGTTGTGCTTAAGCTGTGAAGGAAATTCTACCTACAATTTTGAATTGGTTAAGCCGAGGGCGAAGCACAGGGTTCAAGCCTTTTGACTTGGACCGATATTGTTTGTTCGAGTCCCTGTACCAGGAACCGGTTTGGAGGAGCTATGGATGTTAGTGGGGCTTAGGTGGAGAGGGAGAGGAGGGCTTACTTGGATGTATGCGGCGCCTTGTGGGTAGATCCCATTAAGGCGAAATTGTTTAAGCTGACTCGGAGCGCTTGTTCTGGCTGACAGTAGTGAGGCAAAGCGAGAGCGACTGCTTTATGCTAGTGGTAGTGAGGTAGGTCGGAGTCTAAATTCCAACGGATGTCCCGATGGAGAGCGCTGTGAGGAGCTCATATGTAGAGGAAGGCGAGACAGTCTAAGTTCCAGCGACGGTGTCGCCGGATAGCTATGTGATAGGTTCACATGCTTGGATAATGTAGTATGATAATTATCGATCAGTACCGACCAATCGACTATGAAGGTGAGCAATTATCTGCGTGCTGAGAAAGAGAAAACTTACTTGCAAATTACCTTTCGGTGTCTATTGACTTTGCGCTGAAGTAGGCGTGCCGTGATTGTCTATTGCCGTAACCCGTGCAACTTCACATTTGGGGTATGTGCAACGTCGAATGTTTGGAATTGATTCCTCTCAAGCGCTGCCTGAGAGTTTCGAACTGGTAAGTCGGCTTAACGCTTTAGGCCGAAGGGGTATCGCAAGTCGTTCACCTGGAAGCGAGATTTTTGATGGTAGAAGAGCTTGGAGAACGTTAGTAATGCGCAATTGGATGAGGTGATAAGTAATTAAAACAGCTTAAGCGAGGGGTGAACCAAAAAACGTCCCAATTGAAGTTATAAAGCACCCTTCTGAAGGGCAAATCTTGAGCACGGAAGTAAATAAGGTTGACACGTGACCGAACTTGGTGCGAAAAGGGGTGTCAACACTTGAGCGAAACCGCTCTGGAAGGTGCAGGAAGCTTTCAATAGCCTTTTGATTCGATATTTTAAGTTTCAAAGTAATTATTTCATAATTGGCTGTATAGATTCAGCCTTTCTATGCAAGATTTTTGGCAGCTCTTCTCACCATACAACTTTGTGATGCGAAAACCGTCCTTAATGGATTTTACACAACGGATCACACTTCTGCTTGATCTGAATTAATTCTTCAAATTACTGCCCCACACATGGAATCCTAGACTTCCTGGAGAAATGTGATTCGGATAATTGACAGCAAACTTCACCCAGCTCTTGCTGAGAATATGCGATCTGACTCAAAGCATCCGTCATACTGCTAGCAAGGATGGCTTCCTCAGCAAGAGGCCAGGCAGGTAAGAGAAGAGTCCGATAGTCTGAAATGTCGCGAAGCCATGCGGTATCTGAGTTTGGGGCGGGGAAGTGTTCATTCAAGCCTGGGAACAAGTACTGCACGACGAAAGCACAGGTTGCAGGTCTTCTCTTCGGTGCACCAATGTTTGAATTTAATCCATAATGTACGAAAGGAGCCACCAGTTGGGTTGTGTTGGCGTACGTAATATTATAGGTGGCTGTAACGGGTTCGTGGGGTCGTTGAACGAAAGAGCCGTCAGAATAGTTCTTGAGGAGAAGGCTGAAGGAGCTTCCGACTCCAAGGCTGGCGGCACGTATCCGACGGCATAATAAATCAAGGGGACTGGATCAGGGTTGGTATTGAAGAAATTAACCATGGTGTTCTGTGTTCACTGACTATATTTGTTTGTCACTAATGTACTCTGAAAGAAACGACCACAGTCAGATCCAGTGTTGACTATATTTAAAGAACCTCCATAAACTCCGATTGAAGTTTCCCTAGGCTCAAGTGCGGCTTACCGATAAAAAGCTGAAACCAACCCAAACCGACCCCCACTTCTATGAAAGGCGAATGACAAGTCCAAGTACTGATTTACTTGATAGCATCAGCAATCTTTCCATCTGGAAGCACGACTTCCAAGGCAACCAGACGATCTGTTGCAGAGCCATATGCCCAGCAAGGAATCTAGTTGATCCTCCGGTCAAAAATCTACTAGCACCAATTCTGCTGTCTGACACCTACAGGACTTGCGTTGGTGTACGTACCTAGTAGGCTGGTATAATTATTTACGTCAAAAATAATATATGGTACTGGCCCTGGGGAAAGATTGAACGAACAGGGCACCAGACGGGAGGCCGCGAGTAGTTTGGAGTGAGACGAGGATTTAAACGAAGGCTGAATTATATTGTTGCCCTACCTGAATGGTTCTCAGTCCTGTTTCGCAATTTCAAGGCGCACGTGGGGGAAAAGGAGAGCCGCTTGAGTACGGGTTGCAGGCGTAGGCGACCCCGGGAGCCTCTCCCGGCGGACTTCAGTTCTTCGAGAGAGGTGCTTCGGATCCAGCTTTGAAATGGCAGCGATTTAACAAAACTGCTTTTTTAAAAATTCCATAGCTGCAGCCTCAATCGTTTGGCCATTGGAGAGCCCCAATTGTTTCTTGCGCTGCGGATTAACAGGGGCTGACGTGGGATGAAAAGTGCAGCCTCCAATAACACCCATCTCAGAGCGTGGGGTTTTGCCCAGCTTGGGTGAGAGAATCCCAGCCACAGAAAGGGCAGCTGCATAACGGGAGAAAGTCTCCTGAATTGGGTAATCATAGCAAAGATCCATTATCCCTTCAAATCTTTATCATTACTCGCCATGCATCTCATCGACACAGTTTCTAATTCCCTCCAACAACCCATCCTTCATGTCGGACCAGATTTCAGAAATCCACAAAATATTCGTCATGCCAGACAACTGGGATTTATACAAAGATGTCATTGAAAAGTTGTATATCAAGCAAGGCTGTACCTTGGAGAACTTGCGGGAGAAAATGAGAGTTGACCATGGCATCAATGCAGCGTATGAACCCAATACGTGTATTTATTCCCGAATACACAACTAATTGATGTCAGACCCCGTACTTACAAGCTAAAGCTTGACGAATGGAACTTCAGGAAGTATAAACGGAATAGAAAAGTACGACCAAGAAAGACACACGCAGAAGCTACCTCAGCAAGAGCTGACCTTGTCCCATCACTTGCTACTTCGTCACCCAATACCTCCAGCTCGTCTATCAGCGGAGATCTCAACACGTCCGGCGAATCGAGTCCAATTTCAACTTTGAGTTCCTCACAAGATCGATTCGAGGCTTTTGGTATAACTCGACACCCATTTCACGCGGGAACAGTGTCTTCGGGAACATCCAGCACCTCAGACTATGATCAGATCAGTCATACAGTGTACAACAGTGTTCCACATGTCCTTGTCAGTGTTTTCCATGAGTACGGGCCGATTGTGAATTCATCCTTAATGTTCTTTGCGTCACGAACAGATTCCCAGAATCTTTACCTGCTTGCCAAATACACGAACATGATACCACGAGCTGTGGAGATCCTGCTAAGGAATTGGAAAGCAGGCGGGGAATATATGCACTACGCATTACGCTTCCTCAAAGACTCGTCCTACTGCCATACGCTGCTCTCGGTCAACTGGACTCGATGGACTGATCAAGACGAAACATTGTTTGACCTTATCGAAGTCTATGTTCCTGAGGAAGAACAAGTAGCTTTAACTCAAGCGGTGCTAAAGGCGGATCTCACGTTCCAGCATCCCCTTGAGCGTCTGCGTGCTGCCTGGGCTTCGACATGGCGACTAGCCCTTCAGAAGCAGGAATGGAGGGCGGCAAAAGACTGCTTGCTTAGGTTTCGCACGCTTGAAGGATATCACGCGCACACAGTTCTGAATTGTGCCTTGGTAGTCGTAGCTGAGGAGTTGCTGCGAAGGAATAGAGAGATACTTGCGGGGTGGAGAGGGCAAGATGAACTGTTTCCTGAGCAGGCTCGGGGTCAGTACATGGAAATCTTGAAAGATTGTCGTGACCTGCAGATACCTATTGATCCGACGCTACAGTGTAGTATGCGTATTGAGTGGGTTTCTTGACAAGCTGAGAAGTGCAGTGTCTGCCTGGGTTTGGTCGAGTAAAAATTTATTATTAGCTAGCCCAAATTTTCATCGCTCTCAATATTTAGATCAATATCTTGGAAGATAGGTTGCCAAAATTGTACTTAATTTTTCGGGGAAGAGAATTGGGCTTCAAATTAGGGCAGGCTGACAACGAGTAAACATGTTGCCATTGTAAAAACAATGTATGCTAAAGAAATAACAAAATTTGACAGCACTAACTGCTATTACCACCCCTAGTACCTCTCCATTATCCACTGCTTCCTCTCAGGGGCACGCATCCCATTCAACAAATCGATCTCCGCCTTCTTGACCTGAACATACCTAACGACAATATCCTTACCGACCTGTTCTGTCAACTCCGTATCCTCCTCCAAAGCTTGCAATGCCGTCTCGAGATCCTTTGGCAGCATGTCTTTGATACCAAGAGCTTGCCTCTCCTCATCACTAAGCTGCCCTGGGTCTCTCAGGCAGTCCGCCAAAGTTAATTCAAGCTTATCCCTCACTCCAAGTATTCCTGCCGCAATGATAGCGGCCAGGGCGAGGTAGACATTGGCAAGTCCATCAACGACTTTGATCTCGAAATGTGAGCCTTCGATCTTTCGCAATGCCGTTTCTCGATTCTGCGTTCCCCACGCCACCCATCGTCCTCCAGCCCAGGCACTGTCTACCATTCTGTCATAACTCGAAGGGGATGAGTACGTGAACGCAATGAGCGCTTGAAGATGCTTCAAAACTCCCGCATAAAAAGGCTCATAAACCTCTTTCTTATCCCCATCTGGCGATGAGATCGAGATATGGATATGGGATGCAGTGCCTGCCATATTGGAGAACGGCTTTGGATACAAAGTTGCTCGCATCGAGTAGCCTGCCACAACGGTGCTGATGATTTCCCTTGCGTGGAGAAGCGCATCCGCAGCTTGGAGCGGCGGAAGAGGCGGAAGCACAAATTCATACTGACCAGTCGCAGCCTCTGGATGCCACTGCTCAAGGTAGATGCCGGAGACAGCCAAGCTATCATAGATCTGATGGAGCATGTCAAGAATTTTATTTCCGTGGAGAGCGCGATTGGATGACCATGCATGACCTCCAGAGTTTGAAAGTGTTTGGAGATCGCCATCTTCGTCACGAGACATGAAAACAATCTCAATCTCGAAGCCGACCAGAAACTCTAAATTCTGGGACTTTGCTTCTTTCGTCCATCTGCGAAGAAGAGACCTCGGGCACAGATCTACAATGGAGCCATCAGCTTCGTGGAACTCTCCTTGCACAAATGCATATCCCTCATATGGGCCTGGTCTGAGGGAGGACAGGTCTGCTTGGAGTCTGTACTCTCCTGTTGGATTCGCCCCTGGAATGTTGGTGTCGTTTTGTAGGAGGCTAAGTGAGACTTTTGTGATGCCAATTGATAGCTGAGGACTATTTTCAAGTAGACTGAGAGCTTTCTTGACAGGGATGATGCGAACTCGAGGAGTCGAGGTATAATCGAGGTACTGAAGACGCAAGAACTTTGTCGAAGTGTACTCATTCAAGAAAGCAGTTAATGTGTCTAGTTGGGAGTTTGTAGCTGAACGAACAGGAAGAGGCATTGTCGAGTTGACAAGTGGTTTGAATGGGATATGAAGATCGTAAAGATCGTTTGACGTCTTGAAGAAAATGTCTTCGACCGCTCTTATAGCTTGTGGCACTGTCAAAGTTTCACTTTGGACGTAATCCGTAAATACCTAAAAAATTAGCTAGGAGATTCGCGTTGTCGAAAATAACTTACCACTTCTAAAGCTTCCCGAACTTGAATCACGGCAAGAAGATATGTTTCCGGGAACCAATGACCATCTGTACTCCAAAGAAGCTTTTCTGTTGGGCAAAGTTCGAGAATTTCCCGAACCACCTTCTCTTGGCCCTCTCTGCTGACAAATGGGAAGACCTCTCCGATATCAGCATAGACATTGTCGTAAACGCTTGCAAGATAACCCGCCTCCTTCGTCCAAGGATAGCTTGCATGGAGAAGAACGACTGGAACGGTAGGATATCTTCTGATGAAGCCCTGGAGATGAGATGGTGATGATTTTGTGAGCGTGATATCATTGTCTCCCAACCCCGTATGAAACTGCAACGGCTTCTTATGCTTTGGGCTCAACGAGATGAGCTGCGCGGTCTTATTGGCCAGATACGAGTTCAGCGGCGATCCGTCAAGCCTCTTGAAGTCCGTGATCCCCGCATCTTGCAGCCCCGCAATGAAATCCACAAATGAGTCTCTCACTTCCGAGGAGCTCACCACTGGCAAAATATCGAGCCCGGTGCGGTAACAGATGATTGATTTGAAGCCGACAACCTCAGGATCATCGATCGCGGTCTGAATGGCGATCTCGAAAGCGTCTCGCAATGCGCCAAACACATCTTCGGCCTCAATATCAGGCTGCTTGAGCAAGGCGTCAATAATCTCTTCAGCTATCTTCTCGATCCTCACAATACGCTTGCATTCACTTCGAACAAGCTTGTCATGCCAACTGTAGTCATAGACTTCGTCTCCGTCATCTAGACCATCATCAACTAGGATGGTTTCGATGCCTTCAAGACAGCGTCGCTGCCACACGTGATGAGGCTTCGCTTTTTCGACGTCAATGGCTTTCACAACATCCTCCCAGGTGGGCGGACATCCTAAGACATATGAAAGTTGATTGACAGCGCGTATGTGAGAGAGTGAGGAGGCAGTGGCGCGAATTGCATCACCATGAGCTTCGGTCGTGATGGAGAGGAGTGGATATTTGGATTGTGCAGGCGGGGTCAGGAGCGGGTGTGCATGGTTGTCGATGATGGGGGTGGTGTGGATAGCTTTAATCAGTTCGTCCATCCTGTCCAGCAAGCGTATGAACAGATTTGCGTAATATTCAGATGATTTCCGTTGATGCCGATGAGAGTGTGATGGCTCATGCCACGGCGGCTCGGATCTGCGGCGCCTGACAAGATGAGAGGCTTGAGGGCGGAGAGCTGGTTATGAGCAGGCTTAGGACAGCCTCGAGCTTGCTTGATTCGAAGGAGGCTCTGTTCGTTACAGAGGTGAGATCATTGTACAGCATGATGGTAGGTACTTTAGGTCTTACAATCGAGGAGGTTGCCGTGTCTCATCACGTGAATCATAGTTCCACATCAACAAGGGTTGTCTATGGTATCGCTTAGATAGGAGAGAAGGCTCTGAATAGATGTCGAGTCAACAAAGACTCAACAAATGCAGGCTCGATGGATGAAGTATGTAAAATAATTTAGCAAGGTTGTCATGGAGATGAATGGATCCGATTGATGGTCATTTCTACTTGACAATTGGCCTAGATTTTATTGAAAAATGTTTACTCTTCTCGAAGTTGCTTCCTATTGGCAATCCGACTGTCGTTTGTCTCCCGATAATTCTGTCTTCAACCGCTTTATTCTTGATTGTACCAAACACAATTAGATGAGGCAGTAAATGGGTCATCGAGAGCACAATCACAACTTCGTAACGACTTAGCGAGGAAGGAATTGATGTCACAAGATTCGAGGCAAACGTATATAAACTGAATGATGAAATAACCTGCAAACATGTACATTGGCATAACATATATTGTCTCTGAATTTATCAATTGGGGAGTCCATCAAATGACCCAACAGCCCCAAAAGCTCGGTGCAATTCACTTGAAAACCTCCAATCTGCCTAGAGCCCCGTGTTCTGAGATGGCTGTTATAGAGATAATGAAGTGATCGACGTATTCAGACACTCCAAGCTCTCACATACTCTAGGTGTTGGTCTTCATGACAAGAAAGGCTTAGTGAAAGTCAAGTTCAAATGAATAAATGGAAATAGGGGTCATGTGATAATGAGCTTCCCACTTGTCATCGTCATGATTGTGCTGATGAAGCAAGAGCATATAATAACGTTGGTAATACACCGGAAAGCACGATAGTAGCAGGTTTTAACAATAGAGACAATATTTCAGAGCTAGCATGAGCTAAATATAAATTTATCTCTCGATTATTTGCATTCTACACTCGCTCTCGGATCCAGCAAAATGCAACTTGAAATTTATAAATACATCAAGAAATTTCAGGAAATTTAGCAGCACTGTGAATGGCTTATCTTGCAATGCCATCAATCCTCTGGCTTCTATTTAATCTCCCACCATGCTCGAGCTCGCAAGATTTCTGTTCGAAACAACATTGAGATTTTTTCAACGCAACGACAACTTGATCCGATCCACACAAGTACTTTGCTGAAGCATACGACGATCCGTACACCTTCTTTTTCTGATCAACACTTCAGATTCCATCGAAGACCCTCATCTCCTAGCTCACTTGAGGCTTAACTCGAGAGCTAATCTACCTGATCTTACCAACCCTCCATTACATATCAAGATCAACAAAATGACTTGGGCTGATATTGCAGCTGGTCGCAAGCCTGTAAGTCATCAACTCCAATATCGTGGGATCAAAAGTGACATTCTTCAGACCGCGGCTCCCGCAACCTCAGTTCGAGACTCTCCTCGGATCGCTATTGCGGCTCCAGTTAGTCGAGAAATTCCATCAACATTATCCAATACCACTGCTGGCTTGGCTTCTATGAGCATCGCCACACCTGTTCAACCCCGATCGACGTAAGTCTCACAAGCGAAGCAAAGTTATATCAGCTGACTAGTTGGATCAGGCCTTCGGTTGTCACACCAAAGCTTGATACCACGCAGAACAATGCCAGGAAGGGCACAAATCGCCGTCATCGAGGAGGAAAGAAAAAGGATATTGACTCTTCTAAAGGACAAGTCGTTCGAGTTAGTCAAGCAGCTACAGGGTATGCGGTTCTCCACCCTCTAAAAATAATCCAGTCCACTAACAGCGACAGTGTGCCTCTGGAAAAATTTCGCCTGTTTCCCAAGTTACCTGCAGAATTACGACTCAAGATATACAGACATGCCATGGTCCAGCGACGTCTGATCGAGCTCGAATGGGGCCCAAACATGAGCATTCCCCCTGGGTTGGGCAATGGGTCGCATCACTGGGTTCGAGTCTGTCCTCGTTCTCGAAAACCACCTGTACTCATGCATGTGTGTCGAGAGTCTCGTGACGAGGCTCAGAAGGCCTATCAGCTCCGATGCTTTGATAGCCAGCTTTCACAGTATCTTCCGAACATGCCAGAGCTCCACGAGCATTATATCTGGTACAATCCAAAGACAGATGTCATTTTCTTTGGCGAGGACACATGTGTCTCAACGTACATCTCGGTCTTCAGCAGTAAGGTTGAAGATATTCCAGCTATTGCAATCCTCAGCACCAATAAGAATGAGGCTTGCTGCTCCCACGATGACCCAGCATACGATGTTGATGGTGGAGTTGATACATTGCAGGCTTTGCATGGTTTCGACCCGAAACCATGCACCCTGCATGATTATCGCTATGGTGGATGTCCTGGTCTCAAGGAAGTACTCGTTGTTGTCAAGTCCAAGCTTTGGCCAAAGAAACAGGGCGAGGTCGATAGCTTTGTGACACTTCGACCTGCCACCAACGAAGGTCTTACGAAAGGTCAGGTACGATTTAAGGCTAGACTCGAGCGAGACATCTCCAAAGTTGAGGCTGGATTCCCACTACCGCGTGTTGGTGGAAATATTTGGGTTGATGACGACAAGCCAATATTCAATTTCGTGAGCTTCGCGCCGGTACCTTGGGGAGTCGATCCGCGAGACCCTGATGGAATAACCATCTCGAGAAAGGATTTGGGTAAGCTTCGTCGTGGTGATTGGGCTTTCGTCAAGCATACCGAGGCGGTCACCGGCTGCGAACTCATCATTCCTGATGAGGAATATCGTGGAGAAGACCCTCGAGAGATTGGCTTTCGAGGAGTGCGCAAGAGCATTGATGCTGCGAAAAAGGCTATTGAAGAGCGATTGGTGAGTTGAACTTCAGTGTCTGTGATAGCCATAGCTAACATTTACAAAGGCGGCGCTGAATGCTTGAAAACAAGGAAACTTGGGCGCAGCTGGGATGGTCGTATTGGAGTAGCGAATTTCTCCATTGATTCTAGTCTTCCACAAGCCGGATTCTATAAGGCTTGGTCTTTTTGGGGTTGTAAATTAAACTCTCTCTCTCTCACGGTTGTGAACACACTTTGGATTCGGATTGTTTCGCTTGGTGGTTCTCTGGATTTTTGGATTGTAAATTAGTCAAATGCATGCTTGTCATCCACATTCTTGCTTGGGTTAGCGACACCTGATGCTCCAAAATGTAATAGATCACCAAAGCAAACAGCAGTGTTAATCAAACTAATGATCGACTTCTCTCGCGTCATTGGGTGATGAGGTATATACTTAATCTGAGTTGGCAAACTTGCTTTTCTCAACTATTCACACTGCACTTGCTCACAAGTGGCCATGTGAATAGTTTGTAGCAGCAAAAGTTCTTGACTAACTTTTCAAGCTGTCACGGGGCAGCATGGCCCTGGCTTCAGGATATATCTGAAATATGTATGGAGGCTGTAAGGATCTCAAGGAGCTATTCTTCAATGTAGAGTCTGGTCTCTCGCCTCATGAAGATATACCAGAAATCAGTATGCTTCCGGCAACTAACCATGGCCGGACTCGAGGTCAAGTTGCATTCAAGTTCAACAACTCGTACCAGACTCGTCTCGTCGAGACAGAAGTGGGTCTCCTAGGCGTTGGGCAAAATATCGGGGTTGGAGAGAACAATCTGGTGTTCAAGTTCGTCAGTCTGGTGCTTACGCCTCTTGGGGTTGACTCTCGTATCCGAGACGGTCTTATGGTGTCACCAAGAAATCTCAAGAGGCTTGAAGCAATGATTCCGAATCGTCAACAACGTCATGGAAGAGACCGGTTGCCAGATACTCTTCGTGGAAGAAGGTTTTATGAGAGAATATCGGGAGATTGGCTTTTCGGGAACCAAGGATAGTGTCGAGACGGCAAAAAGTGCCATCAAAGAGGAGCTTGTGAAACGAGCCTAACTTTCAATTCACCATTAACGGAAGGTACTCGATGAAGTGGCAACTTCGCCATATTTGCATACGTTCTTTGCTCTCTTCTCGGCAGCACCGGCCAACACAGCTACGTTCTCGAGTCCTCTAACTACACCGTGGAACCAAGATGTTTACGTGAACAATTTGATACCTGGGTGTCCCATGAGTTTCGAGACATTCAGACCAAGGGTGACTTAACAAAAATCAAACGTAAGCGAACTCTCAAATATCGACTATACATACACACCACACTCGCTGAGGTGAAGACTCAATCTTCGTCATATTTTAAACCAGCACGAGCAAGAGAGAAATCCTCGGTCAGCCGAGGTGCATTCATTCGGACGGGCTTGAAACTTGAGGCTGAACAACAATCCCAATTCTCATGCGGGCGTCGGCTCGAGATGAGACGGCTAAGGTCTGATGTAGTGACAACTTCGGAGTACCTCCGTAATGCGTGCATAGTCGCCCCTCTGGCAAGCCCCTTGAGGTTCCCTCTGGAAGTTGAAGTCTCGATGTCGTCAGCTGCAGCCGGCGATCCGTACGATCTGTGGTCAGGGTGGGAGCCTCGGATGCCTCTCATTCGTCACCACCAAACATGAAGCTCTTTGCTCTCCATCTCGCCTTCGCAGTCAGTCGTTGTTGATTTCATCGCACGACCTGACTTTATCCTTCTCTTTTAGACGTAATTGATAGACAGAGGCGCAGTTATTGTTAGCAACTTGGCTTAAGCCCTACGCCCCCAGCCACAGGTCAAAAATATCGTTAGTTGCAGGGGTTGGGATTGGGATTGGGATTGGGATTGACAGCCCCAATCAACTTCAGGCGGCTCAGCGAGTCAGCCCCCCTCTTAGTTCACATCCACCAGCATCCAGGAACATGATTGGGGCCGCTGCCAGAGCACCTTCCAAGTCGCCAGCTGCTTCCCCAGCCCAAAGTCTCCCGTCATCCACGATCACCTGGAAGAACCATCAACTCTAATCCATCGTCACAGATCTGTCAATATTTCAAGAGCTGGGCGCGCGTCGACGACATGCTGACAAGAGCATGAGTGAGCGCCAATCGCCTCGTTGCCACACGCGAATCCTGCGAATTGAAGTCAGCCCTCGGGTCCTCAAGGTGTCAGCCTGTTCGGCGGCCGCGACTCTGGCTTCAGAAATAATCTTCTAATTGCTCGTCGAGCTTTCTCAACATCGAGATCACTCTCGTCCCCTAATCGCAATGCATTTGCCAGAAGCATTGGTGCGACGGCAGGTAGATCCGGATTCCCAAGGTTCAGGACCCTCTGGAGGAAACAGTGGGCCACCACCTGAGCCTACCGTCCAACCTTCTGGTGAAAATGGCAAGACCACCGTGATGCCCGTACGCCAATACAAACGCCCCCTTTTTCGATCGTTGTACTGACAGTGAAATAGATAATTATTGGCGTTGTTATCGGCATCATAGCACTCCTGCTCGCCATCTTCTTCATTCGCCGAATCCGCATGAAGCACAAGAACCCGAAATACGTACCTACACCTTTCCTCAAAAAGTTATGGAAGAAATGGGAGCCGGCAACGGCAGGCTATCGTTTACCCGACCAGAATGAACATCTAGAGCCCATTGCTGCGACTCGACAGACTGGTGTGCGACGGTCTGGTAATCCTCCATCCTCTTTCACACCCGCGGCTCGAGATGCGGTTGAGACGGCTGCGAATAATGGTACGACGGCTGCAGGGGTCGATAGGAATACATCGGTGAGGTCTGTCATGACGCTGCCAGCATATAATCCTAGTGCGGGTCAAAACGAGCAGGTCTTGGGAAGAGAAGGCGAGCGAGGAGGAATAGATGTCGTGATTGAGTTCCCGGAGACTGTGGATGAGGAAGAGCAGCAACGAGAAGCGGAAATGGAAGCTTTATACCAGGTCAGGCTTGCGAGAAGGAGAGAGAACGAAGAAAGAGAGGAGAGGAGAAGGCTGAGGAGAGAAGCGAGAGAACGGGGTGATTTTGTGGCCTTGCGAGAGATTGCAGAGCGACAGAGAACGACTTCTACTACCAGTACGGGACCAACAGTCGAAGAATTGAGGGCAGAGCACGATCGAATAAAGAAGGAACGGCAAAGAGCAGTCTCTTCCGTCTCTTATGCAGATCTTGGAATAGCACGACACGACGGAACGAGGTTACGAGCGAATAGCCACGAGAGCGAACGAGAAGGTCTACTTGGCGACGCAGCAAGCATTGCAGCGAGCAGCCATTATCACCGCAGAGATCGCAGTGCAAGCTCGATAATAAGTATCGATACGATGAATTCTGATCTACCATCGCCTGGCTTCACACGAACACGCGCAGACTCGAGACCGGGAACACCCTCAAGCCGCAGAAGAAGTGGACAAAGTCAGGTAGGAACCGTATCTACCTCAAATGAAGGCAGAGCAGGAAGTAGTCCTGAAATGATCGATCACGACGACATCCCGCCGAACAGCCCGCCTGGGTACGAGAATATCTCACTCGATACACCGCATGACGAGCAGCGAGCGCCTCTGGAACCACCGCCTGATTATTCTAGCCCCGTATTAGGAAGGGGAGAATACGTATCTCCAATCGACGCAGCACTGCCTTCTCCACCAACCGAAGCTTCCAACGAACACGGGCAATCTAGCTCCAGTAGTCGAAGAGCCAGCCATATTGGCCAATTAGCGTCAGACAGAAGGTCTAATAGCTCCAATTCCGTGAACTCAACGTCTCGACCAGCCCCCGAACGACGAAGCTCGAGAGGCATATCTGGTGTCCCGCAATTGCCGAGTCTGAGACTGGGGAGTCTGCCTTCGATACAAGTAGACCACGCGGATGAGCGTGATGTCACGGAACAACGGCATTACGGCCACCCGGACGACGAATAATCTATAGATATATAAGTATATATTGTGGTATATGTGGAGGAAAGGAAATGATTTATGATATGGTAATTGGCGATCTAGAGTACTTTTTGGCTATGTGTGAGATGAGAAGAGGAGGTTTTATACCCGTTGTTATCTGATGTTCTATGAGCATGGCGTTAGGTGAGGATCTTGGGTGGCTCAGTCGGATCTGAGTTGTATATTCAAATGGGAAATGCACATGAATGAAATTCTTGTCTGAAGCCAGTGGCAGCTTGTTTTTGTGTCAATTTGAATGTGACTGATGAACTGTTGGTATTGGCTGCTAAGTGGCAATATCACATCGATAGGAGCGACAGGTGACCACGAATGGCTCTACTTACATCACACGAGAGTTGGTAACTAGAGAAGACAAGCACCAAGTGGCTGAGGAAATCTGGATCGTGCCATGTCCCAGATGGATCTGGAAGTAGACTGGTATCATTTGACAACAGTTTCACACTACAATCCCCTGATATCAGGCTTTCGACGTTCGGGGAATTTTCATTGTTGAACGACAATCCTCCTTCGGGAAAATGAGGCCAATAGGTGCCCCCGCTTTGCACTTATAAAGGTTTCCACAAATTTTCTTCCATTATTTAATGAACATCAAAAGGTAATTAAGATACAGTAGAAGTTCACTTGTCCTCCAAGTCGAGTGATTGCGGATTGGCTGCCTTGCTGCACGTCTGGGAAGCGTTCCGTAGCTGGAGTCAAGCTGCGCCCCCACAAAACTCAAACCTCGAGATCATAGCCTTATTCCAACTCATTTCAGACTCTAAATCTTCATCCATCAGCAAACATCATGTCGTTCGGCTGGTCGGCTGGAGACATCGTCAGTTGCATTGCACTCGTCGTCAGAGTGAGCAAAGGTCTCAAAGACAGCACCGGTGCCCCAGCCGAGTACGAGGCTGCGCTTGCCTTTCTCGACGGCCTGAAGACCACACTTGACAAACTCAAAGAACACCTCGAGACGTATCCCGATACTTTCCATGCAAAAGACATTGAGGAACAGGCTGAGCGGTTGAAAACTGCTGTTGAGAAGTTCAAGTCGAAGGCTGAGAAATTTGAGGCGTCGCTTGGGTCGGACTCGACACGATCGTCTCTGAGACGCGCTCCGAGGAAGATCCAATGGACCCTATTCGCAGATAGTATCACGGAGTTGCAAAAGGCGATCTCGCAGCCTCAGAACGTACTTAATACGATTTTGTTGCTGCAGACTTTGTATGTAGCCTCGATTATTTGTCGTGACTGAGACTGATGATTTGAGGCTTTAGAAAGGCTGCTGAACAAGCATCTCGGACATCTGCTCTGTCGCAGCAAGAGTTGGCCAAAATCGCATTGGCTGTGATTGAAATTTTGCCAGCTCAACTTAGGGCCACCGCAGATAGCTTGAAACTTGTTTTGACCGAAACCCTTGAGTCGATAGCTGAGGAGCGACAGATAGAGATGTTAGAGACACGAGAGGAGATACAGAAACTGCGAGACTCTATCGAGGAGCATGGCGAAAAGTTTACCAACTTGGACTTGTCAGTGGAAACCCAGCAGCGTTTGATCTTAGATGCAGTAGAGAGCTGCACCCAGGCTCACTTGGAATCCTTGGTCGAGGCAATGTCGTTGGACGAACTGTCAGAGCAAAGATCGGATATTAAGTCGGAAGAAGGCAAAGCTGTGGCACAAACCTTGGTTTCAGCCGAAGGCTTGAGTAGCTTCTTTGGAATGGCAGCAGGGCTCCATATGCTTGGCTTCCTGATATCTGGAGTACTAGGTCCAATGCTGAGAGGGCCATCAGCTATGCGGACAGGTGGCGGCCCCTGGAGGTTTGAGTCCCCCTTCCAGTATTTAGACCGAGTCATTCATAAGCCTTAGTGGTGGCTGCGATGATTCTCAAACCATTGATGCAAGGTTTCTCGCCTTGTTCGATAACACTTCTGTCAGTCTTCGGGATCATGCTCATTGGCGAAAGCCAACTGAATTACGAGCTCAGGCCGTCAGCTCTATATCTACAAACGCTACCGCTGTTATGCGTCCTTACGAGCATGGTGGGCACCACCACAGACGCAGTAACGGTGATGGGAAGGCACCAAAGTATGTTTGGCACTGGCTGTGGGGTTGCTGTGATTGCCAACTTCAAGCTGCAATGTCTACTGCAACCATTACCTGTCCCGGCTGCCAACATTTTCGCTGCGAGTGTTGTCCTATGGAAGCTGTTAAGATCCGTTGCAGCAGTGAAGGGGTGGGCCTCGGGCAAGATGGGCGATCCTCAACCCCGGTTTCTGGCAACTCACAACTATGGGTCAACGAATTTCTCAAGGGAAAAGGGGCCGTGGCAGCAGCAATTGGGGAAGCATGAGGAGCAGATCTTCTGCACACGTAGGCTCCGATAGTCTCTTCAACCTACCCCTCGCTTTCCGGGATTTGAACGGTTAATGGGCGGAAATTTAGCAGATGAACTGCAAGCACTAAATTTCGGAGACCCGAAAAGTTTATTCATACTTTCCATATCTCCACGTCGACTTAACATCGCTTGCCACCCTACGCACGGTTATTCTGGTGCACTTCCAAAGCTGAATTATGTACTCGTCCTGCTGTTACTTTAATACTCACAATGATTTGCCTGCACTTCACCTTTCTGCCAGAGAATTCTTTCTTAAGTTATGTCCCAAAGCAACTCTTTTACCTCCTCATAATTTCAAGGCAAAAAATACTTGCGATAAGGCAGTTATGGAAGTAAGATTTGTGTATTCAGCATTTTATAGTACCCAGTGTTTACGCAGTCTTAAGTTTCTGCCCACTGATTGCTACTTTCACACATCAAAATTCCTATGGTCTCATACATAGTCTATAAAATCTATAAGAGAAGAAGTGCAAAAACAGCACTGCTAAAAAGCAGAGTAGTACAGCTATATTCGTATTGTCTCTAAAGCATGTTCCTTTGGCACGAGCCTTTTCTACAACCAAAACGCCTTCCTCTCTGACGACACGAACCGTTATCCCCTCTGCTACGTCCTTAATCCCATGGTCATGTTCCGTTTCCAGCATTATTGCCGCGCGGCAAGGGTCCCGTCCCAGGCCAGCTCTCAGGGGCTACCTAGCTTAACTCGCTTGGAACACCTCGAAATAGCAGCATTTCCACAAATACTTTATTTCTTTGCTATAAATAATCCCGAGGCTCAAGAATGCGATGTTCAATTTAATCTGAGGACCTGATAATGTATAAAGCCGTTGTTCTACAATTTTGAGGCGTTGCTATACAATAAGCGAGTTGACTCCTGAAAGCTAGTTTGCAGCCATTCCTTGAAATCATCTTTGTCCATATCTTTGTGCTCCAGATCCGCAAGTACGAGTGCGTTTAGTCTCTCCCAAGGGAAGTCCCCACCTAGAAGACCATTGTAGTGAGCGACGCATTCGTCGTCTGAAAGCTCCATTACCTCGCCGAGATGGAGGGTATGTTCGTCCGGGGAAACTGAAACAGTCTCACGAGATTGAGAATTGCTCTGCTGAGCGACGTTGCTGTTAGATTCCTCACTGTTGCTAAAATTAGCTGGAAAAGGATAAGCCAGGTATCTGTAGCTTCTTTTCGAGAGATGGCTAACATCGTGGGATTCTCTCTCTCTTTATCAAAATCCCAGTCAGGCGCATCTTCGTTCATAAGGAAAAATCCGAGCCCCTTGAAAACAAAGGGACACGTCGGCTCCTCGCTGCTTGTTCCCTTTGGATTTGTGTTTGCCTCCATGGTTAATATGTTTGAGTTTTTGATGATGTGCTGTTCAAGATGTTAAGTTCTTGAAACATGTAAGAAGCCGAGTGTATCAAGACGATTTGGAGAAAATGTGAGTGTCGGTCCACCGGTAACGCGTAGCACGGTACGTAAGATGTAATATGCTGGTTGCGTAGAATGGTGGTTGATTGGATTAGAAAGTAAGAGTAGAGGGCTCGACAGCTTGGTATTGTCGATGCCCGCTCTCGCGCTAAGCCTAATCTGTACTAGTACATAAATTTCCACATCACGTGACCATTTAGGAGTGCAGTTGCACCAACAGTGAGATCTTATACTTGATGATGAGGAGCACATGGAAATTAGCAGAAAAGTGCCAGCTCCTGCTGTGAATGTTTTATAGGTAGCAAAGAATTTATTTTGGTATTATTGCAACGGGCCAGGAATATATTGAGTTGTTCTTAGGTGTAGATTCGAAAATTTGGATATTACAGCGATGAATAAGAGCTTCTCAAGTTGCCAAGTTATAAATCGATGTGTCGCAAACGTCTAAAGTTCGCCTATGATTCACATTCTCAAGGCCCATATTCACTAGAGCAAGTCTGACTAGACAACTTCTGCTTAAGAGCTCGCCACCCTACCAACAAGCACCAAGTTCAAGAAGTATTCTCAAACATCTTACAACTTTACCAACCATAGATGTCTACTAGGACCAAGAAAGATGGAATAGGGGGCGGCGCCCCCACTACCCCTGAAAATGCACGCTATACTACTAGCTTCAACTTCCTGAGACGACAAGATATATCAAGAGATATTGACGGCTTTAGCAATACGATTCGTTTACGGACGCCTGGTTCTCTTGGAGCAAGTCCCCTTCAATCATGGATTCACGATTACGATAATGAGAAGGCTGCGAGTGGACGCGGTACTCCATCCGTTGGATCTGCATTTGCTCGTGTAACTTACACTCCAGCAACGACTCCGACTTCGACCCGTGCAAAATCATGGCAGCCTCCTTCATACGATCTTATAAGCACAGGAGCCAAGCAAAAAAATTCACCCGAAGCGTCTCAAGAGTCTCCCATTCCCACTCCATACAAGCGACCAAGATATAGACTACAGTTATCAAGTAACGAAAAAGGCCCAGCATTGATCTCATCGCCACCGAAGGTAAATCCAGATCCTGCTTCACTATCCACCCCGCCAGGATATAAGCTATCGCCTTCAAGGGTTAGGGAGTCTCCTAGATCTCAAGCTGTTCCACTTCATATACCATTCAGCAGTACTGCCGACGCAAGGCCTAGTTCTCCAAATGCATCACCCACTGGTAAACGGTTGAAATTGACCTGGTCGGAATCAGATTCACCTGTCAACGCTTGGGACTCAGCATCCCTGACCCGATACTGGACCCAGGATCTAGTCCGGACAGCCATCATGCGAATCATGAGCGAGCTGAACCTTGACTTCTACGAAGACCACTACAGGTTACTTGACTTCGATGGCAGCCAAAAAATAGTTCAGAAACTGTGGGAAGAGATCAGGTTCGTTTACACAGAGTTTCTGAGGTCGCATGTGTATGGATTGGATATATTGACACTCATTGCTATGAACGAGCGGGCTTTGAATGGCGGTCCTCTTGCAAACATTAACGCTTTGTTAGCAGATATGATTTGTTTTTTTGCAGCTGGAAAAATTGGCATGGAGAGGAGAGCTGAGAACATGGCGGAGGCTCTTATATCAGGAGGTGAGTTACATTAAACTGGTCCGCAAGGAAATATGAAAAGCTAATTCCCGCGGCTACAGACGATATTGTCAGTTTCGTTAGCCGTAGATGTGCTGAGAATGGATTGGAGTATCCTGGTGGAATTGGGAGGACCGAGGATAGAATTGTGCAGGCTTGTATACAGGAGACCTTACTGAGAGGTGACTGGTGAATATTTAAGAAAGCTGAGTTCAACGCTGCGTGGCTTTACTCAAATGCGAGAATCATCATTGCCAGGCTTAGGACATGAATTGAATAAAACCTTACTAAAAGCCATTCACGAATTGAAGATAACAGAGTCCAGCTTCATGTAAATTGACACGGACTAATCAATCTGTAATAGGATGACAGTGATTCATTCCTCTTCAGTTGGGCAAACTTTCAATACTTGATAAATAGAACCCCCTCTTCGTCTTCTCTTCCGAACATTTACAAAAGGAGTCCAGATCAAGCAAATATTCGTCTCCTCCGATATTGGGGAACCAGATCATGAGTTCACCAAGAACCTTATCTTCAATAATAAAGAATTTCTGGAAATGGCATTCATCGTTGGCGTTGCACGTAAGCATAATCCTACTCCTTTTTTAGACATCTCCTGAGGGAGTTGTGACTAATACGCAACTGACGCGTCGGATTATCTTGATGGGAGAGGAATGCTCACAGAGCAGCTTAAGACTCGCTGGATGACCTTCCTCCAGTACTACATGCCCGAGATCTATAGCATCGACCGCTTCACACGCGCCCAGTACCAGCTGGTCTACGACTTCATCGAAGACATTGCGACATTTGCCAAATCTTATAAGAATGATTTGCCAGATCATATTGCAGAGGCTGAGAAATCAGCACCCAAAGACAGCTGGATGTCGCCAACAAGTTTTGAGGTGTGGATTGAGGAGACTTGGGATTTCGAGGTTAAGTGGTGATGAGGGGGAAGCATTGAGGGAGCAGCAGTCTCATAGCATGGAGAGATATTCTTAAGTGTTGCGAGGCCTAAAAACTATTTGTCCATGAGAATCCTTCCTGGAACACGCGAGGGTACTGCTCTCGATGTTTTGTGAAGGTGATGAGACGTGCAAATAAAACCTTTGAACATATGGACTGCATAGCTCTGATTGCTACTGAGCTTTAAATGTGTGTCCGGCTTTCTTCTAAGCATGCGGCTAGCAGCGTGATAACTCCAGGATACTCTGCATACAGCTTGCGATCTGCCCTTGCATCAACACTAAACCTATGCTGCATGCGGAGCAAGGGTGCGCTTGGACTTTCCCTCCCAAACAGGTTCGTTCACACCGCTTCATTTGACTTCTATTACCCCTCAAGTAAGCGCATTTGAGTTCATAATTGCTATTCTAACGGCGAATCCTCCAGTCCCAATGACGACCAACGAATGGTTAACTGGCACTCACTCTGGCCTCATCTCGATTGATGGCCACAACCTGTACTTCTCGGCGACTGGTCCGGATCGCATTCCAGGTACACCGGTTGTGATTCTCGAGTCCGGCATAGGGGGCTCATCATCATCATGGCCGTTGGTGATCCGACACCTATCGCCATTCGTTCGAGTCTACATCCACGATCGTGCCGGTCTTGGAAAGTCAGAGGTAAATCTCAATGCCGCCAATCGTAAACCAGAGGTCTATGCCGAGAAGGCAGCAGAAGATCTGGATAAGCTGCTTCAGAAGGCAGGCGTTGAAGGCCCATACATACTGGTGCCCATGTCTTGGGGTGGGATTGTTGCCAGAGAGTTCTTGGAGAGAAGGAAAGACGACGTAGTCGGAATGGTGATGATCGAATGCGTGCAGGAAAGGACGAATGAGATCAATCCAATCGATGCTCCCAATACGATGGCGCTCCTGAAAGGGCTTGATTACTTTGATGTTGTTGGAATACACAAGAGGCAGAGATTGACTCCTGCAGAGTGGCAGGTTTGTCACACTTGATCTCGCACGTAAGCAAGGCTAAGTCATCCCACAGGCACAGATGCTCGAAATGGCAGAAAATGGACCACAAACGGCCGTCGAACGCTTTGCGTGGCCGCTCACGGAACAAACACTTGGCAAGAAGAATCAATTTGAGAGGCAGATTCTTGGCAGCAAACCGATTAGCGTCATCAAAGGGAACGCGGCTCGCGAGTACCAACAGGTCTATGAAGCTGGTGTTGCGGCAGGAAACGGAACAGAGGAGCAGCGGGCCATAGTTTCGAAGATGCTTGAAGGAATGGCAGAAAAGGAAGACTTGTTACAACGTGAACAACTGAAGCTGTCTTCGGTGTCACGTTTTGTCCATTTGGAGAAACCCGGCCACTTGGTCATTTTGGAGGAGCCAGAAGCGATTGCTGCGGAGGTCAAGTGGGTGTTGGAGACTTCTATGAAATAGAAAAAAAAAAGCGAAGTTGAGAGAGAGTGCCAAAGAAAGTAAATAGCAATACTCGAAGGAGGTCAGAAGAGCATTCGGGAGAGCCCTTGCAAATTCCAGGACCTAGTCCTACATGAATATTCATACACTGGGACAACCATCTATCTTCGGTCTTCCGTAATATACACTTCAGTGCCATCTCTAGTCCATCTTTCCACCAGTCAACTCCTCTGCAAGCTTCTTCATTCTCTGGCCGGTGAGTTGAGCAGGTCCAGAATGAAATCTTACAGCCTTCGACTCGGTCTTGTTGATTGCTGACAACATGTCCTGCACAGTAGGTGGAGCGTCCAAATTGTCCCAGACGCTGTCAGATTCGCCGTCGCGTGCTTCCGTGAATATCTCCTCGATTTTCGCATCTAGTTGCTCTTCGGTCGTAATGAAAGATCGAGCTTGCATATATAGCGTGTGCAAAGCATTCTTCCTTTGTTCCTCTCTGGCAGCTTCTTTTGCCTGAACTCGAGCAGCTTTTTCCGCGACTCGAGTTTCACGGTTCGGATCGGGGATAGGACCAGATTGAAGTATTCGGTTGGCTTCTTTGATCGTGGGATCTGTCAGCCGTTCATCCTCCCGTTGAGGCGCATGAAGTCGTCTCCCCCGTTCTTCTTGCCGTGTCTTGCTTCGAGCTGCAACTGCCCCATCATGATCCTTTTTCCTCTTATACAATTCCACCAGGCCTTCTCGAAGATTGCCCCTCCTTGATGCAGCCATTCGCCGTTTCCATGCTGCATATTCGTTTGCTGGTTCTGGACGTTCCTTCGGCTCTTTCGTTACGGCATTTAAGTATCCTTTGGATGTCTTTTTGATAGCTCGTGCGGGGAAGAGGTTTCGAGGCGGGGGAAGAGTGCCTTTAATGTCGAGCTTCTGTCGGGCTTGAGGTTGAGGTGTGGTTGGAACTTCGATGAACTTTGGGCTCACAGGCCCGATTGCTGAAAGGGGGCTGCTCGTCGAGAATGATCTGATAGGAATTGAGGAAGCTGAGCATCGACATCGTGTCAATTGACTCAGAGACTTGGCTGGTAGAGATGGGCCCCGCATCTTGCGGTGCTGCGATGCAGTATGTCGAAGCGCGGTAGGTATCTAGGAGAGGACTTCAGTTTTCAACACAAGGCCCAGCCACATTCTTGTTGGTTGGTCGCAAAAGGCGGCACTAGATTCTGAATGTCCCAAATCAACTTGAACACTTTGGAATCCTCCCCTCTAGAAGCTCTATCAATCTCGTCCATCCAATTTCTATTTCCGTACTTCATTCATTAAATATTTTCAATACTTAAGTTGCATCTTTATTCATTGTCCAGCTTCGCAAGGGATATTGGATAATTAGTGCTGCTTTTTCTGTCACTCAGGAGACACTTTACTCGTTAAGCTTAGCGCGCGCCCAGCCACAATCAAGGCACTCGATTTATCCTCGCCGAAAAAAAAAGTCAGAAAATCACTTCCCCACCAAACCACAACTTCGAATCTCCGCAACGCAGCCATGGGTACGGGCAAGAAGGAGAAGAATCGCAAGATTCGGGAGGGGAAGGTAGGAGATGGCATGGCGAATGTCAAAACCAAGGGGGAAAATTTCTACAGGAGCGCGAAAAAGGTCAAGGTCCTCAATATAATGGTTAAAGGAAAAGCCATGCATAATGCGAGAGGAAAGGAGACTCAAGCTGCAGTCTTTCAGTCAAAACAATTACCCCAGGCCAGAGTCGAACCGAACAGAAAGGCCAGTATCTCAAAGTATATTATGTCGAGAAAACGTAGCTAACCTCAAGCAGTGGTTCACCAATTCCCGAGTTATCTCGCAAGATGCGTTAACGAATTTCCGAGAAGCCATGGCAGAACGAGCTAGTGATCCGTACTCTGTACTCCTCAAATCAAACAAGCTACCAATGACCTTGATTCGAGATGGGCAGGGCAAGAATGGAATCAAGGAACATCAAGCAAAGATGGCCGTGGAGGCTTCACCATTCGCAGATACTTTCGGACCAAAAGCGCAAAGGAAACGAGTAAAGATTGGAGTCAGCTCGCTGGAGGATCTGGCGGACCACTCTGTCAAGAGTCACGATACATATCTTGACCGTCTGGAACAAGCGAAGCTGCTGAGTGGAAACTCTGGAGCTGATGCCGAAGCAATTGGAGAGGCTGGAATCCCTGATGATGGACATATCAGCAGTGCAAGAGAAGCCATCTTCAATAAGGGTCAAAGCAAGCGAATATGGAATGAATTATATAAGGTCATCGACTCCTCGGATGTTGTCATCCACGTCCTGGATGCTCGAGACCCACTTGGTACACGGTGCCGAAGTGTTGAAAAATACATTCGAGAGGAAGCCCCACACAAACACCTAATCTTCGTACTGAACAAGTGCGATCTGGTACCTACAGGAGTTGCTGTAAGTCTTAACCCTTTCTGCTTGAGTTCCCCACCCCCGTTCCATCGTTAAGTCAAGGCTCCTTCTGCATTTGCGTGCTCTTCACAATGGAAGGCCGTCTGTTACAACTTTGGTATATTGAATCCATTCTCGCCGCTCTTGACTCTCGGGTCTTGAGTAGACAGCTCACTGTCTTGGGGAGTCTGTCGTAAAGAGTTTGGCAGTGTTTCGTTTGAGTTGAAATCCACTTCCGCCCTTGTTGGTGGCTTGTGGTGGTTTTCTTAGTAATGATTCATACATCATAAGATACAAAAATTGATGTTAGCAATTACTGACATATATCAGGCGTCATGGGTCAGATATCTGTCAAAAGACTACCCGACACTTGCATTCCATGCATCTATCACAAATTCGTTCGGTAAAGGATCTCTCATCCAACTCCTACGCCAGTTCTCCTCCCTGCACTCAGATCGCAAACAAATTTCTGTTGGCTTTATTGGCTATCCCAACACAGGGAAATCATCAATCATCAACACACTCCGCAAAAAGAAGGTGTGTACGGTTGCCCCAATTCCGGGTGAAACCAAGATTTGGCAATATATTACACTTATGAAGCGTATATACCTGATCGACTGCCCTGGAGTCGTCCCTCCCAGCAACACAGATACGCCACAAGATATCTTATTACGAGGTGTAGTCCGTGTTGAAAATGTTGAGAATCCAGAACAATATATTCCAGCTGTGCTCAACAAAACAAAGCCACAGCACATTGAGAGAACATATCAAATCAAAGGCTACAACGACCACATAGAGTTCCTGGAGAAGTTGGCTAGAAAAGGCGGAAGGCTCCTCCATGGCGGTGAGCCAGATGTCGACGGCGTTGCAAAGATGGTCCTGAATGACTTTCTAAGAGGCAAGATTCCGTGGTTCACACCTCCACCCATCCTCGAGGGTGCCGAAGAGAAAGGCATCGAGGGTCGACAGGGTAGACTAGGAGAGATGGGAAAGAAGAGAAAGCGAGACGATGAGTCGATAGCGGATACGTCCGTTGCAGATCTTGCATCGACGACACAAGATGACGTTGAAGCAGAAGAGGACGAAGAGTTTGCTGGCTTCGATAGTGATGGCGGTGTTGAGTTGGATGATATTGCTGGTGATGTTGACAATGCTTTCGGACTCGATTCGGACGATGAGGATAGTGAAATCGGCTCAGAAGATAGCGAGGAAGACGATGGAGGAAGTGATGCAGATGATGCAGCGCAAGAACAATTACAAGATGAACTTGATGACGATGTCGAAGTTTCGAAGTCAGAAGAGAGGAGACCGAGCAAGAAGAAACGTCAAAAGACGTAGAACCTTAAAAAAAAAATAGAACAAATTTGCCTTGCATTTCTGACTTCTACAAGGTCTTTGCAAGCCAGCTTGTCTGCCAATTTATGCTGTGATGTTTGCAGATGGATCCGAACGTTACCCGATCCTGCAGCATGACAACGATCATGATCTCAAGCCAAAGAAGGTAATATAGCTAGGCATTGAACTGTTGATACATAAAGCTTCAGGATATTCAGCCCTTTCTCATGATAGTTCACTACGCGGGTATATTTGCTCAATCGCAAATTGCAACGGAACAACCAATAATCTTCCAATACAAATTAGAGCATGGTCGTTGTAGATAGTCAATGGAAACTGCAGGACAGTATGAGTAGCAACTTGCTCTTGAACTTATTGACTTGGCAGAGCAGAGGAGAGGATGCTGGACTGGGCTGGAAGAGGGGCAAGGGTAGCATGACTGAGCTGACCATTCTCCTTCGGGTTTAGTTCAAGCTACCGAATCTTCAACTCCACACCTCTCTATCTTCTTCACCTTTGCCAAGACCATCGCGTCTCAATTCTACGTTCTCTCATTGTTCTAAGACTTTGGAAGCTGCTTCATCTTTCCCATGCCAATTACAACCCTTTCTGTGCGACCCATACTTCCCCCCCAAGCAAGCTGGTATACCATTCTCCGAATAGTTGAACAAACACTTGAATGTGAACTTCTAGCGAGCTTGACGGCTGAGTAGCTTTCGAGGAAGATGATCCTGTATATGGTGCGAAACGTTGCGCTGCTTTGCTGAAGTCACGTCGCAGCGTTAAGTATTCCGAAAATGGATTTATTTCCACGGACAAAGACGTCATAGAGCAACAAAAGCAAAAAAGTGCTGAATCCCAAGCTTGTTTGCGATAGAACCTTGCGAATTTTGAGCTTTATGAAGTGCTTCAAACTCGTAAGAGTTACATCTCTACCCGCGGGGGCTACTCACTTTCCTCCGTTGAAAATGAGCGCGTCGTGGCACAAAGTCAGACTGCAGTGTCTGGCAGCCTTGCTTTACCTGTCTCAAAGCGAGACAGAGACCCTATAAGTATATGCAATTTTTGTTGGCTATTTGCTGTTGTGCAAGTTCTGTTCTACTAAAGTTGCAAGATAGCGTGCTTGGTTGTTGAACCCTGAGTGCCTTCCCAATGCGGGCAAGACACGAGATACAAAGAGTTATTCAAGAGCTCATCTGTGACTTTGAAACGTAGGATTATTCATCACAATAAATTTGTTGCGACGGCTTTGCAACTGAATGGTTGTAAGGTAAATTATCCATGGATTTCGTCTGATTCACTCGGACAAGCCTCCGTCATCGTCATCGGGCATTTTAAGCTCTCGTCGTTATTTCCTCGCTGAGACAGCTCAGTATCGACGTCAAAATACCAGAGTTTCATCAGTCTTCTTTGTTCCTCGATAGCTTCAACTTTAGCAACGGTGTCTGACACAAGAACGATAATCACAGATCCAAAGCGCCAAAACACCATCAAACAGGCCAACCTTATGGCCCTTTCGTCAGTATGTTCTGACAACACGCACCCGCGGGAGGTCTACCGCTGTCCGAGTCTCTCCAGCGACACCACCCTCGATCCACACGACTCCATGGGTACGCATCTCGGTGTAGTCCTCGTCGTAGGAGGCTGTGGCTTCCTTGGACACCATGTGGTCAAGTTCTTGCTCGATGAGCCAACCTGCACCTCCGTGGCGGTTATGTCGCGGCGTCCCATCAACAGGCATTTTCAAAGCGTAACATATCATATCGGAGACATCACCAACATCGAGCATGTCCGTCTCGTATTGCAGCAAGTCAAACCCCATGTCATCATCAATACTGCCTCTCCTCACGCATACGTCGACCACTCTCTTGTCGCCCAGACCTTCTCCGTTAACATCGACGGCAATCAAAATCTCCTCGAAGTAGCTGCCGAAGTTGGAACCGTCCAAGCGTTTGTGTACACCTCGTCAGGACCAATCATCGCCGGAACTGGTGGAGCATATGACCACGCCGATGAGAATTACCCAACCTTAGCTGTGCCCGTCATTCGCAAGGGAGACCCTTACCATGTTGCCAAGGCTATGGGAGACAAGTTAGTTCTCGAGGCAAACGGCAAGAATGGTATCCATACCTGTACCATCCGTCCAACGGCACTATACGGCGAAGGCGACTTCCAGAATGTGGTTCCGACAATGCAAGCTTTGGAGGATGGCAACCACAAGATTTGGATGGGCTACAATGACATCTTCCTGGATGTTGTCTACGTCGGACACGTCGCCAGACTCGAAGTTCTTGCTGCAAAAGCTCTTCTTGCTGGTATCTACGATACAAATGCCCCCAAAGTCGAGGGAGAGGCCTTCAACATCACCGATGACCAACCTGCCCGCCCTCTCAACTTCTTCCGGAAGTATTGGGCTATTGCTGGTGACAAGACCCCTCTCTCTAGTGTCTGGATGATCCCTCCAGCAGTCGTCTTGTTCCTCGCTAACAGTGCTGAATTCATTACCTGGGCTACAAGCTGGGGAAAGAAGCGACCTAAGCTATTAATCAAGGAGCGTATGGAGTTCATTCTTTATACTCGTACCTATTCGATCAAGAAGGCTCGCGAACGCTTGGGCTTCAAGCCCTGGGAGAAGCAACCATATGCCAACCAGGATGAAGCAATTCGGGGCTCCGTTGAGTGGTTTTTATTGCCCGAAAATCATGGACCTGTTCGTATCGGCGGCGAATATCCATCCTGGTAAGCATGACTATACTATGAATTGATTACTTTGCGAGTATTAACTTACATAGGCCTGAAACTCCCTTCCGTTTGATCTCTGATACTGGTGCATCCACCATTTCAAAGCTTCCCTACGATCACTATTGCATCAAGAATGCCCAACTCATGGCCATGATTCACAATACCTTCTTCCGTGCCTTCAACGCAATCTACCAGCAGGCACCTCATATTATTCCGGGAACACAAGAGGCGGCCGACTTCCTCAACTACTGCCGCATTGCATTTGATTTCGTCCACCATCATCAAATTGGCGAGGAACATATCTACTTTCCAGAAATCGAGAAAGCTACCGGTATCCCAGGTCTGATGGATGCGAATATGGCGCAACATCTTACGATGGAAGCCGGCCTTGAAGAGTTCTGGAAATATGCTGAGAGCATGAGAAAGGAGGATTTCAGCAGTGATGAGCTTCGTCGTATCATCGATGGTTTCGCAACCGCTTTCGAGCAACACAACCATGACGAAATCCAGACGATCTTGAATCTGTACGACAAGATTGACTCGAAGGCTCTCAAGGCTATTACCACCAAGTTCTGGAAAGAGGCTGAAAAGCAGAGTGATATTTTCAAGTAAGTTCCTTGTTCTTTATTTTGTCAGAATAATACTCATTTGTAAAGAATTTCGCCTTTGGTTATGGGCTGCCAAGACAAGTCCTTCCTCTTGGACGGCGAGAAGCATAAATTCCCCGAAGTCCCAGCCATCGTTCCGTACATCATTGATTTCGCCCTTTCCGGTCGCCACAAGGAAGTTTGGCGATTCAACCCGAGCACGCTCTATGGCAAGCCTCGTCCACTCCCAGTTTTGGCTGGTGACAAGCCAGCGAAGACTCCGGCGACTACACTCCCCGCAACTCCTCAGAATCATAGCTTGTTCATCACTGCGGTTCTGATTGCTGCACTCACCAATCTCCTTGCTTTCTACTTATATTATTGACTGTAATTCGAACCACGATAGATGTGTTGTCTGAAGCTCTGGACCTCGCCCGCTTGACCTTGGAGTACCTCGGCGACACGTCTTGTGATATAATTTTCCTTTTCGTATTATGAGAATAATTTCGTGGTACTCATAGCGACAAATTTGGGCCTTGCTCCTGCTTTGCGCGTCAATAATCGAAATACATTTTATTTCTTGTCCCATTTCGATGGAATTGGGCTCTCGCGAGCATTGGCTGCGTTGCTGGAGTTTGGGGGTGTGGGATAATTACTGGTCCTTTTTAGAGGCATTTTAGCAGACATGGTAGACAATAAACAAATATGCTTTTAATAAACTTGTTCAGCAATCACTTCGTATTTGAAAGAGGTTTAAGAGGCCGTCATTGAAAACTGAGCACATGAGTAGTAAGAGAGGATAGGTAGACCATTAACCTCAAGAATCACAAATACATTTTAAAACAAGGAAAGTAAAGAGATATCTAGATAAGCCGTAATGATTTTATAATCCTCTAAGCCTACGTCTTCACAGAGTAGAGATTCTGCTGAAGTGGGGTCATTTTATAGTATGTCACGTGCTCGACACGGTCACCAATTGGCGCGTAGACGTAACAACACCCAACGCGACGTCCGACAAAGAGCATCAATCACTCAACGCTATCAATCTCTGACATTATGGCGTGTAAGTTCTATATTCATGGTGTATAGGGCATTGCTAATTGATTTCAGCGCGTGAAGAGAGACTGCAGGCGAGGTTGCGCGGTGCACAGCAAGTACATTCAAACCCCCGCTGCAACAGATCACTGACGACCAAGAATAGGAGGCGTCAAGTCAAAGATGTTGACTTCGGACTCGTGTTTCCTGCCGCCGCAGCCCCTTTACAACCAGTCGCTTCGAATCGGCGAACACCTCAGCCAGATCTATCTCCGGCATCCGAGTTACCTGTTCAACGATCCAGCCGACGAACGCCTGCCAATCTCGAACAACCAGCAGACAATGCAGGTGTAGAAGAGAACAATCTACTTGCTGTTGTACATAGCGCAAATGATGCAAATACATCTGCGAAGAGGAGAAAGCTGGACACGGACGTACAACCTTCATCATCGACACGAAGCACGCGGTCATCCCAACCTAGACCAGACATATATACAATCAATGATGACGAACAACAAGAATCGTCAATCCTGGAGGCCTCAAATGTCTCAATTGAAGAATCAACAGTTGTTGAGACCCTGCCTGAGCCGGCGACGATGGTACCGCCACCCCCACGGACAGCCAGAACACCTTCAGTTCCTGCTCCCACGCAAGAAGAGATCTCGGAGAGTCCAATAGATGCGCCCAGAAGTGGTCAAAGGACACGAGTTTCTATTCTAGAGGCAAGCATTGCAAGTGCCCAGCTACAAGTGGAGCTGGAAGGTAGCTCGGTCATTGAGACACCGATCCCCCAAAATCAAAGAAAGCGCAAAAGAAGAGATAATGCCCCGCATTCATCGAGAAAACAGCCAGTTCAAGCTTCTTCCCCAGCAAATGATGAACTTGACGAATTATCTCCGGAACAACCGGAACGACGAGACCATAGGAGGGATGTTGAGCATTCCCCCGAGCTGGAGAATCCAGTTGAAGAAGAAGAAGCTGAGGCTATCGATGATAAACAAGCCGCGATTCTGTTGAAGAAGAACCGTGGACGGAGAATATCGAGAAATATACCCGAAGAGTCTCCTGACTTGGACAGCGCAGAAGTTCCACGACAAACTGTCTTGAAGAAACAGAAAGGCAAGCCTCGAACAATCTCCAGTCCGGCGAAGCAAAGTCATCCAAAACAGCCATCTGCGAAAACAAAATCAAAGACGTCCAAGAACCCTAAAATCCGTGTTGGCAGTCCCATTCCAGTTACCGTCCACCGATTAAGTCGAGCACCCATGTACGACGAAGATGAACTCCATGCAGACATTCTGAATGCGGAGATACCTCGTACGAAACGAGGCGGTGTCAATGCTATCGACGTGCTCAGTCAAATTTGCCAGGAAATCATTGGTGCTGGCGTGGATACATTGGAGGATGGATGCAACAGATGTGAAGATCCAGTATTAAGGCGAGAGTATAAAACTAAACTGCGAGCTGTTGAAGCTTTTGGAGATGAGCTACAGACACGGTTACTTGAACATGTAAGATTCCCAGGGTTTGGGCTGACCATCTGCTGATGTTAATTCTAGACGATAAATTTGGATAACTCATATTCACTTGAGCGACGCCTTCGGGATGAACAGAAGAAGAAACTGGGTCTGCGAGAGGAGATTCTTCGCATCCGGGCAGAACGCGAGCAAGTGGCCCTGAAGACAGATGAAATTCGTATCAGGCACGAAAATGAGTCAAAGAAGGCTCAGGTAAGCCATCTCCCTCGTTTGATGATACTAGCTATCATTAGGACTATGTACGCAGTGCTAATTCCTCCTGATCAGGAGAGGGACACGCTCAATACAACTGTGCACGATATCGAATTAGCCATTGACTTGGGAAAATCCTCGGAAACAAATGATGCCAGAGAGATGGCCGGTACCGAGGTGCTTCTTAAACGAGTCGCAGACCAAGTGAGCAACAAGAGCGATTCTAGAGGAATTCTAAAGCAGATCAAGGAGTTCAACGCTTTCCTCGAGCGAGCGGCATTGGTATTGGAGTCTCGGAAGGTATGAGGTTTGAAGGGAAAGGTTATGAAGTAGAGATACCCATTGAAACGAATTTATGAAGGAAAGGACAAGTTAGAATTCTAAAACGGTCCCTTGACTATCATATTTTGCTTTCAGAGATTCATCTTTCAATCAATCATCGCCGTACCGCTATTGGACCTGCAGTTAAACTTCCTTCCCCTGCACACTTCACATCTGTTTACATATACACCAGCTTTACAGCCTCCAACGTCATTCTGTACTCTCCAAACCTTTTCTTTCGGAGAAGCAGACTTTTTGCAGCTATAAGTGACTATATAGATCACATGGTCATGCACTGTAATTGTCACTTGCTTCTGCACATCGACGCTTCGGAAATGTAAGTTATTTTGACCGCTATGCAAGGAGTAGAAACTATCAAATCCCGAAAAGCAAAGATCGTAATGGCTTTGTTTGTGATTGTCATGATAGCAACTGCCATAGTCTCTATAAGAGTCGCTTAAAAATCACTAACCCCCCATTCACTGCCTGTACCTCCCTTTTCCCAGTGGAAACATGTCCTGTTGGTGACTTGATGTCGTGTCCATGGCATCTAAAAGAAGTCTCGATTCCCAAAATCATCCTACTTCTCCCTTGCCAACGCCAAATCACTGCGGGTATATCAACAAGCAAAAACTAAGAAACGCCAAGTATGCCCATCAATCCCAAAGCAATCTACCTCTCCTCCCAGGGAGCATGCAAATTGAGCCTTGGTCGCTTCGCTTCACCGCCTTTCTCTTTCTTCTCCTTTTCCTGCTTCTCCATCTCCCGCATTCTTCTCTCTGCAGCCTGAGCAGCCAATGGTCTTAGCTCAGCTCGAACCCGCTCATTCCGCCTACCACGCGCCTTTTCTAGTGCCTCACTGACCGGACCACCATGCACTAACTGGGTGAGCTGTCCTTGAACGGCTTGTTCCTGGTCTCGGCGCACTCGGACTCGTCTTGGGTGGTATATGCATGTTGGTGCGTGTGCTTCTTCGCCGCGTTGCTTGATATCTTCATAGGAGGTGCCGCAGAGGTAGCACCACTCATTTCCGCAACGGCCTGTGACTTCAGTGAGCAAGAATTCTAAGAAAAATTTGATGAAGGGGAGCTTACAAGTCATGTGATCGCAGCCCTCTGATCTGCTGACCCCATTCTGGCAGTTGGGACAAACCTGCGCATGTTCCTTCGCAAGCAGTTTTGCTGTGGCTTCGGCTTCTTCCAGTCGCTCGATTTGTGAGTCGTCCATGTCAAACTCTTCACAACTTTGGCCTTCGTGCCATGGCAGCTTGTGAACTGCACATGTCTTGAATGAGCAAGACTCACAAACCATCATTGGGCTTGGGTCTGTATGGATTTGGCCAGAGCCGCAATTCAGTCCCAAACACATGACCAGGTCAGGAGTGGCCATCATCTGGAGATATTCATATCTAGGGACTGCTGTTAACAATTTTAAGAGGGAGTGGATTGGGGTAAACATACCTAGCGAATATCTCGCGGGTTGCGAACTGCTTCACTTCACTGTGAGATAGTTTTTCGGGGCAGAAAGGGCAGATGATAAGGTGTAACTGGCCCTCGGTCACAGCTGTGGCAATACTTTGTTGAAGACAGTAGACACAAACTCGTTCATCATTCTTGTGATGACATGACGATGTGACTTGCGTGGTTGGTGGGAACTCGCTCGCATCGTACTCGTCGGCACAGATTAAGCATTCGATCAGCACTCCAGAAGTTTTGCCTTTAGTCCGTGCCGGGCGAGTTGGACGGACTGGCGCATCAAGAATCTCATCATCTTCCTCGAAGTCGTCTTCGTCCGCGAAGTCATCTCGATTTTGCCGTCCTCTCTCCTCTTCGGACTCATCCTCACCATCGCCATCATCTCTAAGTCCATCCTCTTCTATATCAGAATCATTCGAACTGCCATCAGAAGGGACATTCTCAAAATCTTCCGGGTTGTAGGCAGGCCATTCGCCTAGCTCCTCCTCGTCATCGCCATTAAAGCTAGCCACGTCTGCTCCTGCTGTCGGTGGTGGATTTCTCGGCGTAGGTGCTGGAAATTCGCCTCCATTCTTCAGCCAATATTCGAGATTTCGAGTCTCATCTTCATTTATCTCTTTGGCGAGTTCGAATAGGCCCGTATAAAGAGCGCCTCGGTCCATCGGGTTCGCTGGGAGTCGCTCATAGGCTCGGAGGACTTGCTGCATGTGGAGCGTATGATGTTGGCGAAAGGTGAGGCCGAGTACCAAAAGACGTTGTCCATCGTTGGATGCCATCGTTGAGAGTAGTCGGAAGAATTAAAGGAATGAAGGACGATGACAGAATGATCGAGGCTGATGAGATTCCTCGGGAACTAGCGGCTGGACCCGATATCCAAAACCTTGGTGGACCAAGGGTTTCTAAGGAAGCTAAAGCGAGAAAGCCCCCTCAGAAGAAATTGAAATATCTGGGAGATCGATTTCCTGAACCCATGTCAGGTGATAAGTTCAATATCAAGTGAAGTGATTTCAACGCAAGGCTGGGGATACGAAGGCAAACCTACTGTTATTCGGTAGCTTCTTAGATGTTAGATAGATGCGAAATCGATACAAGACATCCAAATAAGCAAGGATGTTGATATCAAGTGCAAACAGATGAAGTTGATCTTCGAGGTTGTTGTTGTATCGAAGAAGTTGGGGAAGGTTCGTGATCACGTATAAATACCCGAAGTCGGTGGTCACTGGAAAGAAGCGAAGAACTTACTAAATTTCGTAGTTCGACAAAGACAGTGAATTGACAAATTTAAGACTTTGAACGTACATTTATGGACAATGATGTTCTGATTTTAAAAATATTAGAGAAATTGAAGTCTGGAGCCTGCTCGTAAGGCTGAACCGGGTTCGCCGCTGGTGCCTACCTAGGTACGTACGAGAACATCCGGACCAATCACCTCTTCAGCAAGGCTGAAGTCATTTTCTCGTGATCCAAAATTTCAGTCTTCTATTATTTTTTGCTTGTTTTTCTTCTTTGCTTTTAGATACTTTCACACTGAATTGAAAGATTCAAATAAATAATAGGTATTTTGGGGGATGAGTTGGCATTATGCTTTCACCCTGGTTAGTTCTTTCAGAAGAAAGTAATATCTTTGATCATGGTATTCATACACTAGTGTTATCTGCTTCCTTTCTCAGTCGTGCTTGGATATTGTATCTTATAACCGAAAGCAAAAGGTGAGTAGTTAACATCATCATTACATACCCTCAGGGTCCCAAACCACGCATATGTACCTCAAGAAGTGTTTCCTTGTTTGTCCTTCATTTGTGTTTCCAGCCTATCAACCATTGATCAGCTGGACCAGATACAATCGATCTTGGAAGCGTCTTGGAAGCCAACCTTTATTCCCTGCTATTTCGGGCTCCACAATGCTTTCTTAGTTGCTCTTCCACCACGGCAGGATATGAGCCATTATCAGGGCCTGCTACGCGCACATGACCGAGCGCTCCATCGCCATCTAAAATTCGAAGCCGTTGCGTAAGTTGATATTAAAAATAAAAATAAAAAGACAAAATGAGCATAAAAAGGGGTTTCGACTTCCTGCACCCCACCTATTGGAGGAAAAGGGCTGCGGCTGCGTGGCGCCGGTGCGAGTCGCCCTTCGCCGTTTGAGCTTCCGTCACTCGCCCACATAAATAATGTCAGTGTTCTAACAGATATCCATTTAAACCATTAGAAACTTCGATGCGTAGAGTATATTTTTGCTTTGGAACATACCTGTTTTAAATGCAGTGGTGACTTTCTAGTAAGTGAAGCACCTCGAAAATTTGTATGGTCGACTTGGTGGGCGACTGAGTGCGCCACCAAGTCGACCACCAAGTCGCCCACCTAAATAATTTCAAGTATTCTGATAAACAACTAGTTAATCTATTAGAAAGTCCGATGTATAAGATATAAATTTTCCTTGCAATCTGTCCAATTTAAATGAAGTGTTGGCTTTCTAGGAAGTGGAGTGTTCCGAAAATTTGTATGGTCGACTTGGTGGTCGACTTGGTGGCTGCGTTCGCCCACCCAGTCGACCACACAAATAATTCCAAGTGTACTGATATAAGACTTGATTAATCTATTAGAAAGCTCGATATATAAGATACATTTTTGCTTTGGGATATGTCCAGTTTAAATAAAGTGGTAGCTTTCTAGTAAGTGGAGTGTCCCGGAAATTTGTGTGGTCGACTTGGTGGTCGACTGGGTGGGCGAATGATAGGCACCAAGTCGACCATACAAATAATAAAATCCCTGGACAATGCAAAATATCTAATAAAAATATTAGCCCTATACCCAGTCGACAATTTTATATTGGGACAAGTACTTCTCAGAGCGCAATTCAGCCTTATAGTAAATGTACTCTTCGCCCAAAGCGCCCACCCAGTCGCCCACCAAGTCGACCACCAAAAATCGACCACCCAGTCGACCACCCAGTCGACCACACAAATAATAAAATCCATGGACAACGCAAAGTATCTAATAAAAATGATAACCCTATATCTAGTGGACATTTTTATATTGGGACAAGTACTTTTCAGAGCGCAAGTCAGCCTTATAGCAAATGTACTCTGCTCCCACCCAGTCGCCCACCCAGTCGACCACCCAGTCGACCACCAAAAATCGACCACACAGTCGACCACCAAGTCGACCATACAAATAATTCAGCCCCTAGACAGTGCAAAGTATTTAATAAGAATGATAGCCCTATATTTAATCGTCATTTTTATATTGTGATAAGTGCTTTTCAGAGCACAAGTCAGCCTTGTAGCAAATATACTCTTCGCCCACAGCGCCACCAAGTCGACCACCAAGTCGACCACACAAAAAGCGGAACTTCGCTGACGAGTCGATGTCTCTCCAGTCAGTGAGAACGCATACCTATCACGCATTTCCTCGACTTCCGCGCATTGGTGTCAACAGCCTCAACTTTGAGAAAGGAGATCTCGACTGTGATAATCAGGGGGCGGGACGGCAACCCCAGAATGGCCTCCCGTTGCCCGCCGGGGCGCCCTGACGGCCGTGCGATCAAGCGCAACATCGCCACGCTGTCAGAACCCTGAAAACGGCTGCAGTTTGGCTGCATTGCCTGTGCGTTGACGGACATGACATCGGACATCCTCGATCCTTCGTCCTTCGACATCACGACATCCTCTCTCCAATGCCAGCAATTAGGTGATGGTTCCTGCAGATAAGGAAAGCCCTCTGCCGCCACTATCACCGAGCTGGACCCCACTGCATGACGAGTCCTCTCCCACGTTCTCCGGCTGCTGATAAAGGGAGAGGAATCGAGGATGATCCTCATTCTGGCCGTATTCGCGGCTGAAAGAGGCCCTGTTTGCAGGTCTGTGGCGCGCTGTTGTGACCCAGTAAGACGGGTAGACTAAAAAAGGGGGTTGGCTCGCGAGGGCTTGATTGGTAGCGAGCCTTTCAACCTCGACCAACCCCAGATTTCCATTGCCTCCCCTTCAGCAGCTTCCCAGCGCTTAGCCGTCTATTGGCTCATTAATAGCCAAAGGCCATGAGAAAAAGGGCGCTTCTGTATTCCCATTGGCTGCAGTGTGTGGACGCCATTGTCGACAATGGCCAAAACGGCTGATCACGTCGTCTTTTCGTCTTACGAGTCTTAAAGGGCTCTGAACTATTGAATAGCGGATTCCCGATCAGGGGCTTTGGATGGCACACAGCTTTCTAGAATCCCGGATTCAGCTTCTGATTCGTCTTGCCTATCGGCACGGCGCGGGGTCGAGTTCTAATTCGATCCGTATCTGGCGATATCGACGGTGCAGAGGCTGTCATCATGGGATCCTGGCTCAGGCACAGAACATATAGTCTCTGTGGCTCCCGCGACACTTGGTTTCAGGGCCCTGATGTGAAAAGAACTGCAGCAACCTGTCGTCATGGCTGATATCGGCGGATATGGCCCAATTATCATCGCCACCATGTGGGCGGAGACGGGACTCACACTGCTGTTTGTGGCTTTGAGGTTATACACGAGAATACGGATAAACAGGACGGTGGGATGGGATGACTATCTGATATCACTCGCTTCGGTAAGTGGGGTAGAATTGAATGTTCAATTCTTAGGATACTGACTCTATGCAGATAATGATGATCCCATACTCGGCAGCATGCACTCTAGCTGCAATACAAGGCCTTGGAAGACACTCCGCCGAACTAAGTCTGGACCAATTCATGCAGGCTACAAGATATATTGTGATCGGTCAAACGTGAGCTACTTTTCAACCTCTTATAGGCTCATGCTAATATCTCGTCAGTTTCTCGCTGGTGGGAATAGCAGCGAGCAAAGCCTCAGTAGCAGCTTTCCTGCTCCGAATAACGATTCACCAATGGCACAAATGGACCCTCTACATCTTAATATTCATCGTCACCATATCCTGTTTTCTGTGCGCACTATTCGACTATATACGTTGCGACCCGATAGAGAGTATCTGGAACTTCTTCATCCCGGGAAAGTGCTGGATGGATGCGAAAGGATTCACAACCCTCTCAGCCGTAGTGGGAGGAATTTCCGCAGCAGCAGATTTTATACTGGCAATTCTGCCTTGGTTCATCCTCTGGAATTTGCAAATGAAGAGGAAAGATAAGAACTTGATCGCGTCATCAATGAGCCTGGGATTCTTTGCTGGAGTCTGCGGCATAATCAGAACCACGACCGTGGAGCGGATATTCACCGGAGTTGACTACTCCTGTAAGAACACTTGCCCAAAAATCCTCAAATATTTTTGCTAACATCACCCAGATGAAACAGTCGGCCTAATCCTCTGGTCCTCCACCGAACTCACAGTCACAATCCTAACCGCCACAATCCCAACCTTACGCCCACTATATAAACAACTCTTCCTACACCAACCCGCCCACTCCTACCGCCTAAACGCTGTCCAAAAGTCACCCTCAAATTTCAACTTCTCGCCCTACGTGCCCTCCAAATACCAAACCTCATCCACTGTATCCGCAGGCGCTACCACACACAGCAGGACAGACTCAGATCGCTCAGACAAGAGCATAATAAACCACGGTGCAGCGCCCGGAGAGGGCGCAATAGTATGCACAGATGTCGTATATGTAGAATTCGAAGAGCGGCAGAATCCAGCGACGCCGGATCTGGAGCGGTGGAGTAAGCGGCATGCGCAACTGTGGGAGATTGTTTGATACCCCTTTGCTTGCCCGCTCTACCTATGTTTA
The DNA here is from genome assembly GCA_009732865.1 of Stipitochalara longipes BDJ. Taxonomy (NCBI): domain Eukaryota; kingdom Fungi; phylum Ascomycota; class Leotiomycetes; order Helotiales; family Hamatocanthoscyphaceae; genus Stipitochalara; species Stipitochalara longipes. Next base: position 1,141,679 of record ML769343.1, on the reverse strand, counting down.
ATGCACATATATTTTGTAATTCTGCGTAGACATTTATTTGGGTTGCAGAACCGATGTATATATTCCCTTCTTGTCTATTCTTACCTTATTCCAATCTTATCAAATTTCTCAACGAACTTTGTCAATTTAAGATCGGATAAGCAGTGTGAAAGTGACTTATAACAGCCTTTCCCCTCCGTACCTCTGCATCCAAAGTTCCTCTTCCTACCCTCGTTGCCTCGGGCCAGATAATGGCCGTGTAATGTCCCAACATCTTATCCTGATCCTCGACCCTCTTTCCAGTGTTAGCTTGCCCAGGGCAATTCATCTTTTCTGCAATCCAGGCCTCCGTGGTTGCGACGTAGTTGCGCTCACCCGCTGGCTCGAAGTATGCGAGGTTCTCGCCATTCTCACGTTGTGGCGAGTCGGAGAAGCCATCTGTTGCAGCCATTTGGAGGGCCTAGGCTTCGGCATCGTTGGCGAGGGGGTCGTCCCAGATGAGATCTGAGCGTCGTGTACCGGGGCCTTCTCGACGTGCTGAGAAGGATGTGTCAAAGTGGCGGAAAGAGAGGGGTGAGAGGCTTACCTCGGTTGTGGAGGTCAAGAACTGCTTGTTTGTCTATGTCTAGTTTCATTTTCACAGACGGGACTTGGAAAGTGCTGACTTAGCTTGCTTGTAAAGAAAAGCAATAGAGAGTAGTGCAAATCCAGACATTCGTCTAGGAGAAGTGATTCATCAACTTGAAAGATAATCTTGAATAAGATTTCTCAAAAGCTTTTCGGTGAACGTTTGGACTGGATCTGTGCTCACATCCATATACGCATGATGAATTGAATCAAAACGGCGGAATAAGGAGGATAATAACTTTCCGCGGATCCTCAAGCTATATCCTTCCCCAACGCCACTGCTCAGTGCGGACTTCCAGCCTCTAATTCTCACACTCACGCGCCAGGAGCTGGTCGATTGATCAACTCAGACCAATCCTCACCCCTGATATAATCCTCAATCCTCGTAACCTGAATATCAACCCCCAACTACATTCATCAGCACCAACCCATCACCCATAAAGATTCGACAAAAGGAAAATTGCACTTACATCCTTCGCAAACACCACCGACTTATCCCCAGCACCCCAATATCCAAATTCCAGCGCATAAGCATACATCTCCGCCATCTCCTCACCATACCCACCGGGCGCAAACTGATCATGTTCTTCGACCGTCTTCCTCTCGAAAGTAGCTGGCACACCAGTGACGCGACTCCACAACTTCACGTAATCTTCCCAGGTTAGCAGGTCCCCGAATGCGAGGAGGTTCTTGCCGGGTGAGACGAGAGTGAGGGCTTTGACGAAGGCGCCTGCGTCGGAAGGGACGAGGAGCGGGATTGGCGTGTTGCCTGTTCCTGGGATGCGGAGGACGAGGGAGTTGTCTTTTCTCTATGCACGATATGTTGTTAGAACTCATCTTCATACCATATATGGATGAGGGGACAAGAATTTTAATAAGAGAAGGATATGATACCTTCTCCCACGGCACCGCACCTTCTCCCCATTTCCAATTCGTAACAAAAAGCCCCAGCTGCAAAATACTAATCTTCTCTCCCAGCCTGGGGTACTTCTCTTGAATATAATCCACCACATGTGCCTTACTATCAAAATGGAACACGCCCTTAAACTTCCCTCCACTCCATTTCTTCGCATCACTCAAACTGCTCCAGATAAACAGCTCTAACCCATCGACAGTAGCAACTGCATCGGCAATGTTTTTCCCCTGCTGGAATTCGAGCTCGTAACACCACTCTCGCAGTGTTTGGTTAGGAGCCAATTTGGCGAGGTCGGAGGGAGAGCTGCGGATGAAGGCTTCGTTGAAGGCTGTTGTTGCGAAGACCACGTCCGCGCCTTGAACGGCAAGTTTGAGGGAGGGCAAATCATCGACATCCCCCGGGACGATGGAGATGCCTTTAGCGATCAGGGCGAGGCTGGAGGGTTTGCTGGGGTCGCGAGAGGTACCGCGGATGATCCAGGAGGGGTCTTTAAGGAAGGCCTCGGCGACGGAACGGCCCTTGTTATTGTCAGTATGAGATTCGAAAATGAGAGAGGTGGAGGGGCTTACTTGGTTGCCGGTGATGCCAATTATTACGATTAGTTTGGTCATTCTGTGGAAGTGTCTGGGGTCTTGATTGTTAGCGACTTGTTTGAAGAATCGAGACGAGAAATGAGCAGGAAATCGAGAAGAAACAACTGAACAAAATCGTTGGATTTTATGTGGGATGTTTGGTATATAATACCAACGAAAATGTTGATGATGAATCAACTTGCGTTTTCACCCTCGGGAGAAATAACCTTGAAAGACAATGAAGAGTAATCATAAAATACAATTCCATATTTTCACGCCGCCTATCACCTTATCGAAGCTGAAACCAATTCATCACTTACTTCTGGAAGGCAAATATAAGATCCATCGACTGGTCAATCCCAAAAGCCTACCAGCTGGTTTAGGTAAGAGAGAGACGGCGTTAATGCAAGGACAACAATAACCTTATGCGGGTCACAAACGCCGCTCACCACTCATCCGAAGACGCCATTGTCGCTGCAAGCCAAGAGAAAAGCAACTTCTGAAAGAATTGCAGGGCTTTGGTTAAGAACTTATGGCGTTGCCCTGCTGAAGTTGTGGACTTTCGTTCAGCTCGGAATTCTGAAGTGAGATCAGCTATTCTGAGTCGTCAAATCGAACATTACTCTTAGCTTGCAAATTCGACAGATATCTAAAGGCATATGCTTCATCCAATCTGTATCGTCATGAGCGTCCCTTCCGCCTCTAAACGTGTAAATATAGATATGAGAAAAAGTTATAATCCCACTTCCTTCGCCAAACTTATGGCAGCTTTTCAATTGTCGCATCCAATTCCACCTCATATTTTGAGATATGTATTTGGCATAAGAGGCTTCTCGTATCGTAGCGGACGGCTAAGACTTTTCTGTCGTACAGCAGGCTCGCTCTCCTCGATTTCCTTTACTAATTCCATATTGGAGCCCAAACTCATGTACTTCGGTTCATAAGTCAGTCTCTGCTCCGTCCTAGCGGTATGTTCTTCTTTTCAGATCTTTTCTTCTCCTTCAACGCCCTCTTGGCCACCAGGAGAGCTTGCAATCGCATGGTTTCCTCCGGGAAACGACCCATAAAAGTCTTCGTGATCCTCTCGTGAGTGTCATGGTGAACAGCTGCGCCATTTTCAACGAAGAGTTGTATAATCTTCAACATCTCTAAAGACTTCCTAATGACGACGCGATTACCGTCACCCCTGCAGTTGGTGTTTCTAAGCCTCCTAAGGATGCTATACCAAGCACAGTCGCGTTTGTAGATTTCGTTAGGATGGGACCCATGCTGCAGGAGCATAGCAACCATTTTTGAAGACAGTTGAAGCTTGCCAGCCAGTTCCAGGTCCTGGAGGACGGCATATTCTAGCAAGGGGCGACCAGCTTTCTTGCGCACGACATTGGGATCACATTCAATCTTGTGTGCCATATAGTAGTAAAGTCCATTTCGTGTCGCCACGGCCAAGAAGTCATCCTCGTCGCCACTTTGACGGAATGCGTGTTCCATCACTTGAGCAAGTTTATCGACGAAAAAAATCTCGGCTTGGTTCGTTTCCTTTTCGGCCAGGTAGGCATGTTTTAAAGGTTGGAGAGCATAATCTGATGAATAGTCTTGAAAGGTGTCTGTGTGTCTTGAATCGAGAACTAAGTTCATAAAGAGCACACTAGATTGAAGAAGTGAGACATGGGCATTGAAATTCGACCCTTGCGTGGGCCCAAGGATGCGCGACCATATTTGAGGTAGTTCAAGAAAATCTCGAACTGTTCTGTGTAGGTACGACAAGTTTGGATTGAGACCATCCGCAGCAGAAGAGATACTGGCTTCGATCAAACCTCCACATCTTGTCACCAGCCAAATATCTACTTGTTCGATCCTTGCTGTCAATTCGGGTGCTGACAGTAATTTCGTTGGAGAGAGTAGAAGGTTTTTAGCACCAGGCTCTTCGGCAAATGAGAGCTCAAGAGAAGTGAATCTTCCTTGTACGTCTCGGGACGCTGCTGCAAAGATTTGAAAAATACGCGATGACTGCTCCTGATACACTGGCTCCAGGCGGCCTAAAATATGAGTGAACAACTCCTCAAGCGAAGGTGGTAAGAGTCGGAGTCTCCTCCGGAGATCAGAGACGTGATCTGAATTTCGGAGCCCCCGAAGCAATGATAGTACCACGAGTCTGACCCAGAGAAAAACCCCATCCGCTTTGTCGATAATCTCTAGTGCGAGTTTCGGTGCCTGTTCTGGCTCTTTACGTTGAAGTTCCTGCATTAGGTCGTTATCTCCCAGTTCGTCGTCCACATATTGTTTGATATCGCTGAAATTGAGGTCCTGGAGTCGGAGAGTCGGAAACGATCTAAACATCCTATCGTAGTCTGGTCTACTCGATAAGCAGAGTTTGACATTTGGAAGTTTTGATATCCTCTTGAAAAGACCGATGATATCAAAAGGATCTCCAGCGTATTCGTCGAGGCCGTCAACAAACAGACAGAATCTCAGTTCATGACTTGTCTGGTGGAATAAAAGTTCGAAAGCTTTTATTAATTTTGGCAAGGTCCAAGACTCGGGATCCTGAACTGTCTTGGTGGGATATTCCTCGTATCTATTCCATTTTTCGTGGAAAACATCTCGAATCAGGTATCTTGACTTTTCAAGAATCTTGAATAGTAGCGCACGAAGGAGGCCTGTATAAGAGCGTTGATCTTCTATCCCGCTGTTCCAGAAGAAATGATTTGCAATTATAAGTTGCTTCGGTTTGGACCATTCTTTCAATAGAGTGACAGTCTGAGGATTCTCGCAAATGAACCTCATGAGAGTTGACTTTCCCGAGGCTGCTTTCCCATTAATCCAGTAAATTCCCATACCTTCAGAAAGCCATCGAGAGAAATCGGACCATTTCGCATGTTGGCTAGGTGGCTGGAAGATCCATTCGAACGTCTTTCTATGTGCTAGCTCGACCTCCTCAAACCTGTTTTCCATGGTTGGAAAACGAAGACTCGATAGGAAATGTGATTCGATCAGAGTGTCTTTCTCTTCCTCGGTTAGATCTTGAGTGCGCGCCGTACCCCCTTGGTGCCTTTGGAAAATCCGACTTGATCGATCAGACTTCACACAAGCAAGTATGGCCTTCCGTGTCCGTTCATGTTCCCTCATAATAAGTTCATTGGTTTGATGTTGACCGTGGCTTAGGCATTTAGTCTGGCTTTTGAGATCCTCCCGTAGCTGAATTTGGTCTCCCTCTAGCTTGTACACCAAGCCTCGGGCAACTTCATTCAAGCTTTGAAAGCCTTCCGTTTGTTGTATTGCCTGCATATCCAGGGTGTCTCTGTAAGGCAGCCAAAAGTCAGTGACGGTCTGGCGTGTTTGCTTGCACACCAAGTTAAGGGAAGGCGTACCTCATTGACACCAGTATATGGAAGTTCAACTCATTGCGGAAATTTTGCAATCGTTGCGCAATCGCGTCCACCTCGTCCTTCTTGATCAACCCCTTCAAAGCCTGTCGAAAGCTTTTCCATCGCCGATTCGAGGTCCCTTGAACCTTCAGCTTATCCAAAGTCTGCAGTAATTCTTGCGCAACACTGGAGCATTGCTCGGCCAACTTGTGCAAGGCTACATCCTCAGCCGTCCAGGTAGTCTTGACCGTGTCTGGGGCAGGTGGTGGCTGCTGGAGATGGCAGTTGAGTTCTTGTAGATCATTCGCAATGACTTCAAGCTCAGCGTTTCCTATAGACGATCCATCCGCCGAGTTGTAGAGCTCGCTGCCTTTGGTAATCAGTCTGATGCTGAAGTCGACGAACTGCACAATGTTGCCAGCCACGGACAAGGCTGTGAGCGGATCAAGCATCCTGCTTCGGCAAGGCTACCATGCGATGGGACGTAAATTAGTATATGGAATATGGAGACAAAAGATGAACACGAAAACGTAACTTCGGTAGCGAAGCGTCAAGCATAATGCTCGATTCCGATACAATCGTTGCTGAAGGAATAGAGTGGTGGTAGGGCTGCGTTATCCGCCATCCGCGCAGCCTCATGCAAGCCGGACCAATTGGGGAAGTGCAAACCACACGAGCGATTGAGGTATGCATCGGGCTGACTCGCTCGCATGAAGAAACCAGCTGAAAGGCTGACTCAGTCTGAGAAGATGGAGGCTCCCTAGGCTTATTGCTTTCCAGATGTAGAAGGAAGCCTCGTGGTCCACGATTTGGAAGCTAACAGGAAGTTATCTGACTTCAGATAGCCAATAACTGAACTGAAACTAAAATAATAAAATCCAATGTCGATAGTCTTCACTCGAAGCATTGGGAAGGTTGGCAAATGGTGGGGTAAAAGATAGAAATAAAACTGGAAAAGTAAATGCAGAATGCATGGGTATCATTCTATGACCATGGCAATGGATCAGTATCTAGCTATGGAATACAAACATATCGCATCATCATCCATTCTTCTCCTATATAAACAGCCCGAACGCCAGCAATGCACGCTAAAATCAGCCCTTTCTCATCCAACCCCTTTTCACATCACATTAGATAGCAGCGTGAGCATACGGCTCGTAGGCACCATTTCCCCTGGTGGGCTTGTTGTTCGATGGAACACCATACGGTTGCTGAGGAGCATAGACACCTTGCTGCTGGCCAGCATAGGGGTGGAAGTGATCAGCAGGCTCTCCAACGCGCTGGTATTGGCCGGTAGGGATGAGCTTCTCGGTGTCACCACCGCGGCTGCGGCGGTTGGAGTGCTTGTGGTGATCCGCAGCGCAGCAGCACATGCTGAACATCCAGAAGAGACCACCGCCGATGCTGAATGCGGCTGCTAGCCAGGTGGTGGCGAGGAAGGAGGTGTCGATGGAAGAGTGCACGCCATAGGCTTTGGCGACGGAGTCGATGGCTCCGACCACGACAGAGGATTGAACTGTTGCCAGGATGGAGGCGGCAATGATTGCTACGGTGGAGATGCCAGAGATCAGGAACGTGCAGCACGATCCGATGCGCGAGCAGAAACCAAAGAGACCGACAATAAGCTCGGCCACACAGGTTACGAAGGCGATGATGTAGACAACCTCAGTCCATTTGGAGACAACAGTGAATGTGTGTAATGAGGTGGTCAGCTCCTTTGGAAGAGTGACGGTGACACCAGCGGTTGTAGAAGCAAGCTTCTCAATAGCAGTTGTGTTCAACGAGGATGCAGCCCAGTTGAACTTGGCCTTGGTGCAGGTTGTGTTGGTTCCAGTCTGGTAGCAGTAATTGAACAAGGAGACCTTGTATGAATCAGCGAGACCGAGATCTGCAGCAGTAATGTTATTGCCAGACGCGGCGTTCTCGAGAGCTGCAGAGGTGAGATGGTCGAGCCCGGGGGCCGGTGTGAACCTCTTGGTAACGAGGTTCTCGAGGTTTGCAAGGGAATTCGAGGAGATGGAGAGGTTTTTGGTTTGAACCTCGAACATGTCGAGGTTATGGTTTGTGACACCCGCCAACATGACGATGAGGATGCATATCAGCGAGCAGACGGTCAAACCGAATGGCAGAGCCACGCAAACAAATCTTCCAACACCCATCTTGATGGCTTGTATATTCAACGATTGTGGTGTTCGTAAAGCGAATGTATCAATCTGGTGGTAGAGAGGACGAAAGTTTTAGGTGAGTGAACGGTGATGTTGTAAGATGGAGCGAGAAAGCAGGAGGTTTCAGTCTTTAATACAGAGCAGGTGTGGGCGCAGTCAGCAAACCGCAATGGCGTCGTCAGGGGCAGGGTTTAGAAGCCGCAGCGACGCAGGGGCCCGACAGGAAGGCTTACGTCAAATTAGAGATGCGAGTCGTCGGTCGGAACAAACAATGGGCTTTTGGGGTAATTCCGTCGTGCAAAAAGGCTGGAAGGAACGAGGAAAGTGCCGTGAATGATCAATTGCAAACGGGTTGCGCGTTTATCCATCCGGATGTTGGGTGAACAATTGTTGTTGTTCTCGTTGCCACAGAAATCGCGGGTCGCCGTCTCTCACTGAAGATCAAAATCTCCAAAACGGCGACTGCGGTGGCGCAGTGTTCCCCCTCGCTCATCGCTCCTACGTCGGCCGCCACGGTTGGCCCAACGAACGAACGGCTCGACTCCACCCGCATCCTATTTTTGTATTTTCCTCTGCCACGCAGCCCAGCCCACGCCATGGCCCCACCTTTCCGGCCGCTGTGAGTCGTGGATGTCTTCACTTTGTCTTGAAAAGGGCTGCGATAAGGTTAGAATCCACGTAAGCAGAAGGCTGGGGAGCAACAGAGAGCATCTGGCAAGGCACATCCTTTCAACCTGGAAGGTCATGTCCCGGCGTGTGGGGTGGGTCGCAGTGTTTCAGTTTCATGCAAAAGTCTGCAAGAAGGCTGCCACGAACATGTGATCAGGATTCTCAGAGGCACGTGATTATATCCAGCCTTAAGAGTACCTCAGGACAGACTCCGGGCAAAGGCTGATTCATATTCATGTTCGTTTCCTGACTCTAAAGTCCTTGAACGTCTTGATTAGCAGACTCGAGATATTAAGGCCTACAGGCAGCCTGATGAATCGACCAGCCTTGGAATCATTTGTGGAGCTGGAAAGGCTAGCTTCCCAGAAGTGAAAATACCGCGTTAGAGGAAAGCTCCGTTGCACTACATGAGGGAAGGAGCAGCTCATGACCTTTATACAGGATGTCCATGCATGGTGCACAGCATGCCCTTTGCCGGGAGCAAACATTCTGAGAGCTCCCCTCCCCTCGCTACGGAGGTCCCCCATGCTTCATCATACAGAGACGTAAGCAATTGGACATTGAATAATGTCGGGTGACACCGTATGCAATGCATCGTTAACCAAGAACTACTCAGCCTTTCCCAACGACATCTTCACTAGAAAACCCTGTAGCAACTCATCTTGGGCCCTAAGTCAACAGGAGTGAAATGCTTGCTGCCTAAGAGCTACAAAGCCCAGGTTAAGGGCCTCACTTGCCGTTACTCTCTACACGTGAGAAGGCTTGAGGCGTGACTATGATAGTTAGGTTACACATACTGGAAATACCAAATGCAGTGGAAATAGGCCATAGTAGTAAAGTATTTCTGATTTATATAAGCTAAAGAAGCATATCTGAAGGCACGATGTTGCCCGCTTGGGATGAACGCCTCTTGGCGTGACGTCGCCATGGACGTCAACTTTGTTAAAGGGTACTTCGGTACCAGAAAAAGAAAAATAGGAAAAAAAAACACAGAATTTATTGCTTATTTGAGGCTGCAAATCGAGATCTATTGAAATGTTAGATTGTGTTGTTCCTTTACTTTTACAGACAAGAGGGAACGATGAAGTCAGAGCCAGCCCCTGTCCTCGCGTCGTAACTCGTAAACTCTAGCGCCAGGGAGAACCAGGCATTCTGGCATCCGTCAATCAATCTTCCGCCCCGGGAACTTCCAACTCCAAAGATCCATCGTCAAGTCTCCCTTCAGCCTCGACTCGCCGATCGCCCCAATCCCTGAGAGAATAACCCACGAGGCTCTGATAACGACTCTCTTTGCAATTACACTTCGACTTGTCTCTCGACCGAGCCGATACAACTCCATCATTTGGCCATCGTGCATGCGACAAGGTCTCTCTTCCGACAACAAACCCCACAATTCCACCAGGCACAGCCTTACAGACCCCAAAAGAAGCGCCGACAACCTTGAAACACTCTCTTCGAGCCTGTGGCCTTGTGCGCGATTAGCTGAAATACCTCATGCCGACATAGATTCTTCTCTGGCTGCTCGTCCTGCCCGCCTCGCTCAAAAGGTTCGTTCTCTGCCGTACGCATGATCAGTGCTTTCCTCTTCTAGCCGGACTACTCGGCGACCCCCTCCTTCCACAGCCTCAAAAGAAAGTTTGCGCTCCCCGGCCTTCTCCTCAACACTCGCGTCTCTTAGGTCGCGCTTCTTCTGCTGTCAATATTTGCTGACGGAGTTGTGACTCAGTATCGTCAGTTGATTCCTGCGAGCCCGACTAGCAGTTCAGTAAACAAATCGATACCTAACAACCTGCAAAAGCAACTGCATCTTCGAGACCTTATTTGAAGGACATCATTCTTGCCCACAAGTCTCTCAGGCTGCGATCTTCACGTCGACCCCTTCCAAGCTATCCGGACCTACATCATATCTCCGAAGCCTCCCTCTCTCCGTTCATAAATCCATTCCTTGGCGGATAAAAAGCCAGCAACTCCTCGTGGACTGCATCGACAGGATAAATCATATGCTTCTGCAAAGACGTTGAGGATCAACACATAACGGCCTTCACGAGTTTCCTACGAACCAAAAGCAAGATGGGAAATCAACCCTCAAAAGGTTCGGGCACGTCCACCCCCAAGGGCGGTGCATCCCAGACATCATTGGACAAGGGGATGGACAATCTTCAGTCTTATCCGTCGTTCAGTAAAGCAGATACCAAGGAATCCATCCGGTCATTCCGAGGGTTGAGGTCTAAGATACCTGGGAGTGGTAAAACAGACAGTCCACGCAACTCGACATCAGGATTAAGCAATGGCGAAACACTGGTGGATAGATCTGATGCTGGATCTTTTCGTTCGGGGAAGAGTGGTCGCTCAGCGATTACCAAGACGAACTCGCCAGATTCACCAGTATCAGGACCGACGTCACCGTCGCAGGACGATATCGATGATGCCGCTTCACCTCTCGACGAACCGAAACCACCCCCATCTCCTATTCAGTCTGCTTCTATGCGAGCAGGGCACCATGACGTGGACGCTGCACAACGTAGCGGTGAAATTGACCACGTCTCTGATCAGCCACCGTCGGGAGGAACAAACCCACATGCACACCTGCAACGCGCTGGACAGTCAATACTAGTGAAAAGAGCGAATACGATAAACCCCATTCAACAAGATGCACTCCTTGCAGCGCCATCCATCGGTGACGAAGGCGGCACACCTAGCTCACTTACCATGGCAATGGGCGAATTGAAGGATTCGGACATTGACGATTACATCAAGCGACTTCTGGATGCTGGATATGCAGGGAAAAGCACAAAGGGGGTTTGTTTGAGAAACGCGGAGATTAACTCTATCTGTTCTCGGGTGAGGGAGATCTTCCTAGAACAACCACCCCTTATCGAGTTGGAAGCGCCGGTCAAGATCGTGGGTGATATTCACGGGCAATATTCAGACCTTATCCGCATGTTCGAAATGTGCGGGTTCCCCCCGAGCTCCAACTTCCTCTTCCTTGGTGATTACGTGGATCGAGGAAAGCATTCTTTGGAGACGATCCTCCTTCTAATGTGCTACAAGATCAAGTATCCGGAGAACTTTTTCCTCCTGAGAGGAAATCATGAATGTGCGAATGTGACGAGAGTGTATGGCTTTTACGATGAATGCAAGCGGAGGTGCAACGTCAAAGTTTGGAAGACATTCGTGGATACTTTCAACTGCGTAAGTTGGCTCTAATCTCACAACTATTCAGTGCTAATATTGTATCAGCTACCAATCGCTGCGATCGTTGCCGGAAAGATTTTCTGTGTTCACGGAGGACTGTCACCAGCTCTTAGCCACATGGACGATATCAGGCACATTGCACGACCTACAGACGTACCGGATTTTGGGCTCTTGAACGACTTGTTATGGGCAGATCCTGCAGATCAAGAAAAAGATTGGGAGTCCAGCGAACGAGGCGTCAGTTATTCATTTGGGAAAAAGGTCATAACGGAGTTCCTGGCAAGACACGACTTTGATTTAGTTTGTCGGGCACATATGGTAGTTGAGGATGGCTATGAATTTTTCGAAGACAGAATCCTGGTGACAGTGTTCTCTGCGCCAAATTACTGTGGAGAATTCGACAATTACGGTGCCGTTATGAGTGTCTCGACCGAGCTTCTCTGCAGCTTTGAGCTTTTGAAGCCTCTCGACTCAAGCGCTCTGAAGAGCCAGATGAAGAAGAGCCGAAATAAGCGGAACAGCATGGTCAACAGCCCTCCACCAGCCGGCGTCTTCCCTCAAAGCGTCTGATTTCGACCTGGGATCAGAAATAAGGAAAAGGAATGTACCGGTCTCACATCCATATATGCATTGGCCACGGCATCGGATCTTGTTGCATATAGACGGTTTACAACATGCCCCTAGGGCATACGCGATGATTCTAGCACAGGCCATCTTCGACGTACCTTTCCATAACTCTCCGCTTAGCCCCGCGGGGATCTGCTCCAAGGGAGATAATGACCTTCTTCCGGACATGGGACGATAGCTACAGGAAGAGGGGAAAGGTGCGGGACATCAATTTTGTGCTGGTGGCGTCATCTTCCCTTGGTGCGCGCGATACGTGGTCCCCGGCGTTCTTACTTGTTTACTGGGCATTACATGGTCCTGATCTCTTATCTGGGGCCTGGGCTGAGGCATGGGATGATAAAACGAGCTTTGCAAATAGGTCGCGGCAAAGAGGCATGGTTGAGTGACCGAGGGTGGCTATGTGTATTTGTATTGCTAGCATTGATGACGGATGGGAACTGCAACTTCATGGAACTTTGCTCAGATGACACGAAGTGAGGGCATGAGTGATGAATCAAAATCGGAATCGGAATCAATTGATTTACATCTTTGCTACTTACAATTTCTCTCCTTTCTCATTTCTGCATACGAAAGTGAAATAATCCCGAAGTGAAGTGATAGGGAAGAGGGGAAATCGCAAAGGTGACCCCCACGCGCCCCGCAGATCCCAGCCAGAAAATCTCACCGCCTGACATTCCTGTAAAATTTCTGCCTTCTCTGTCATCTGCAACCCCTCGCCCTCCACTTCCCTCCAAAACAACGCGAATACCACAAATACAACCAAACAAGACAAGAGGAAGGAGAGTGTCAAAATGCCAGTCTCAAAGAAAGCTAAGGTCTGTCTGCCCTTCTCCCCTTCTTTCCTCATCCCCAGTCTCATTAAATCGCGGATGTGCCCCTCCTCGCCCCTCCACTCTACCTATCCTCGCTGTTTGATCACATGGGGAGGGCAATATGGAAGGCATAAAGGAAAAGGAAAGAAAAAGAATTCGTACTGATAGTTCGCGGAAATAGATCCAGCGCGAACACCGCAAAGGCGACAAAGAAGGCACGCGCGCGCCCGTCAAGGCGAACGGTCTCCCCGTCAAGGCGCCGAAGCCGACGAGCATTGTATGTTTTTGAGACCTCCTGTGTCTTGGAAACACATCCCCGATTACCCCATACTACCTCTTGAGCGGAAAGTGGAGGGGGAGCTGAGAGAAGGTTGTGGAGGTGGAGGAAGGTGGAGGGAATGAGAGCTAATCCGGCGTGTTGCGCTATAGTGCGCCAACTGTCGCAAGGAGCTCGTGAATACCAACCTCAAGCAGCTGGAGACCCACGCCGAGACCCACGATCAGAAGATCTGGACGAAGGAGAAGTGTTGGCCGGATATCTTTAAGGGACCTTCGACACCTGCTGCTGCGGAGGCGAAGGCGGAGGTTAAGGCTTAGTGCTGGGATGAGCGATGGGTGAGCAGGGGAGGGATGAGATGGAGGGGGATAGGAGAGGGTTGGCTGGTGAAGGGGACAGATTGAGAAAGGATGGGAAGAATGGGAGAGAGAAAGTTGCATTTGCGGTTTGCGTTTGCGTTTGCCTGGAGCAGGGATGGAGAGATAATGAGGTGATGAATAGATGACTAAATGCAAAGAGTGTTTCTCAGGAATTTCGTGGTGTGTTAAGCAAGTGGGTTGGAATTCTTAGCTGCCTAGTGAGCGAAAGTTTTGATGCTGCTTGCGGATCCTGTTTGGGGATCTCCGTTCTGCTTGTGCAGGGTCAAGTGATTGCTTTTAGCAAGTGAGTGTCGGAACTCAGGGCGTATGACATGTCGAGCAGCTTCCTGGTATGGCTGGTGGAAAATTCTTGCTAGTTGGCCTCAATTTTTTCTTACTCTTCAAATGCGGTTGTTTTATCAGTTCGAAGTTTGGGTATGTTGACTTTTGGTTCGGTGGCTTAGGTCAATCATCTTGTGTTTGTGAAAGGGCAATCTGTTTATCATTTGACAAATAGTACTTATTTGCTGGATCATTGAGAGCACCAAGTGTTGTATAAAATACGCTGTCGCCGTCTTTAATCCAAGGTCAAAAACTAGCATGCTTAATTACTCTTTACTATCTATCAATATGTTTTGACTAACAGGTAGTCACGCTCTTGTAACACACCCAAATGGGCACATTTTCTCTCCCCAAAATAGATTACCATCCAAGCATCATCTACACCTCACGTCTCTTAACGTTGGGGTAGACTAAAACTTGGTGATGTGCTATGAACAGGGGGGTAGACAGCTTCGAAGTGGAGCATGTCTGCCGTCCCGTGTTTGACTTCAGGTGTTATCTACCTACTGCGCTGCCTATCTAGACAACAGCCTCAAATTCTGTTCAGAAAGTAAGCGATGCAAGTGCATTGCTATGGTGGCTGGAAAATTTAGTAAATTTATGTGGTGCATTTACTGGTTGATATGCTTGGTATAAATAATGGCTTTGTTTTGACCGCTTCCTGACGACGCCTTGAGCAACCTTCTTACCTGACAAGATTCTGACCTGCAACCACCGGCTCTCGATCACATGATTCAATAATCTCATTTTTGCTCTACCTGCCAACCTCGCGATTGCCCTGAGATATCTGGTACAATCTCCATTCGTATCAGCTTCAGTTGATACCGCCCTAGATCACGATGCCGACCAAGTACCCAAAGCAGGGGTTGCTAGACTCTGAGCTACGGATAAAACTACTCGAGACATTCAGAGATTCGTTCCTTATTGGAACTACTGCCAAGGATATGAATCAGATGGAAAAGGAACTCCTGAGTAGGCTGAAAGAAGTGGCTGCTGAAGGACGGCACTCTGGAAGTGACAGTAGTAAGCATTATTATATGATAGTACCGTTCTCTCAATGAGAGCTTAGGGTATTCGACCTTCACACGCACTGGTAGTCCCAGTATGAGTAATTGCTGTGAGCAACTATGTGCTTTTGGAGACCTCCCTTGAGAATTAGCAAAAGGCCGTTCTAATTTGAGACTAGTTGTGACACTCACGCCTGCCGAAGCTTCCTTGCTGGTCCATGCCAACTCTGTACAACAAAGCGAGCTTGAGCGGCTGACAGCTAATCTGACCATCCTCCGATTAGCAGTAGCCACGAGACGAGACACTATCGAAAAGTATGGAGAGATTCTTGATGAATATAATGGAAAATTCCAAGAATTGTTATGGTAAGCATTTTGATATCTCACAACACCTTGGACATTGAAATCTCCCTTGGCCTCGAACTGTTCCTCGAACTGTTCCTCAACCTATCGTACATTGATTCATATCAACGAGCCAGTCCAGATAGTTGTGTACTAATAACAGAGTAGGGTTGTGACCACCAAGAAATTTCGCTTGTATGGTTCTTATATCGACAAATCCAGCCACTCGGACACGAACCTAGCATATTTGCAATCCAGGTGCGATCTCTTTCAGCAGAACCACGAGTATCAACGACTCTTGCTTAATCTTATGCAGTCTACGAATGCAGTGACTGAGGAGCGGTACCAGCATCTTGAGAAGTTCTTCTTGAAGCGCGAGAGCGAATACTTCAGACTTCGACTAAGCCCCAACACACCCATCTCAAAACTTCCCGAGAACGAGGGATTGAACACAGTATTGGGCAACGCAAAGATACAACGAGAAAAGATCTACGAATCAATGAAAGCGATGGCGACAGTAGATATCGCACACCAGAAGCTGCGGAGCGCTCGAGATTTGAGGCTCACTCAGACTCTTTTTGAGATGTATCATAGGAGAGAGCCTCAAGCTGCAGTCGAGCTTCTCCTGAAGACTTATGGCTCAAATATCGGCCTTCTTCCTCCTCAATTCTATCACATCACTTCAAGCCCAGAGATCCTCGCAGAGGTCAAGAGCAGGAATGGGGTCCAACTGCGAGAAGAAGCAAAGGAATTCTTGAAGTTAGATCGGGACAAGGTTGACAATATGTTCTTCTTAAGCGCGCTAAGGGGTGTGGACTTTCCAGGCTCTTACGGCCACCTTGAACAGTCTGATTGGCACGTTCCTATACGCGAAGTAGCGTACCTGAAGGTAATACTCAGCAAAAGTGAGGAAGAAAAAGACAAAATGATGAAGCTGTGGAACGATGCTTCGAAATACGCTTCCAAGGCTGACGCTGTCGCGCATGAGCTTGGCAGACTATATAATGATCACGTATCTGCCTGTAAGTCTCTCGCTTTCACCAATCACATATTTGCGAAGATATGTGATACCGAGGCTGGATGGAAATCGATATCAGAGAACGAGAAGAGAGCACGGGTTCTCTCGAAAGTGGAATGGCTCCTGCACGATCGCGACCGCTCAACGAATGAGCAAAGAAGAAATGAACAGAAATTAGCTGTGAAGGATGATACGAAAGACAGGATTATCCGCGAACATGAAGACGAAATCGCTCTTCGTGAAAGATCAAGCGTCTCGGAAAAGAAATATAAGGAGGACTTCGCAAAAGCTCAAGAAAAATACGAACTTGAGCACCGCATGCGAATTAATCAGGAACATGAAATTGAAGACAAATGGAGCATAAAGATTCAAAAGCGAAATGGCAAGATTTCATGCCTGGAAGCTGAAATTGAAGCTTTGAAGCAAGAGCTGAAACTCTGTCAACAATCTACTTCCATTACGCCAGCGGATCCCAAGAAAACCACTCTTTCATACACTGATGTTGTCAAAGAGAACGCGTCACTGAGAAAAGAGAGTATATCAGTGAAGAAGAAGTTGGATTCAGCCAAAAAACACCTAGAGGATGGCAGCACTAAATACAAGACTCTGAAGACGGACAAGGAGGTTCTTGAGGCGAACCTAAACGACCAGTCGGAGGCTAGCAACCTGCAGAAAGCGATTCTTTCCTTGAGAAGCTCGGAGGAAGTTGTCAAAGATTGCATCAAGAAAGCCGTCGAGCAAAAGTCGCAGGAGAAGGATACCGAGATTGCAGCCCTGAATGAGGAAATTGAAGAACTCCGCCGCCAACGCCTCGTGGATATAACACTGATTGGAGATCTTAATCGTGATATACACGAGATGTCCAAGAAAGATACAGGGTCTGGAGATTCTAAGTAATTGGATTGCCATCATTGTTCTCGCAAGGCTTGGAACATTGAAGGGTAGTGGATGCATCTATTGGCAAAAGTTATATTATTCTTGGGGGACTTGGGGTATTCAGGAACGCTGGTGTCTTGGATGGGAGAGCTTTATTGTTCTTCTGACATTTGGGACACTGAGGGTAATAGGCGTCTTTGGGGAAAAGGCTTGAATAGGACTAAGCTGTAGAGTAGGTGAAAACCTTGGATGGACAGAACTTTGATTAAACTCTCCAGAAATACCAAATATAAGTATTGAAAACGGCTTGTGATGTCTTTCTCTAATGTCAGCCCATCTGTCTAAATTTGAGTGTCATGGGGTATTTTAGAACACTCCTTAATGTTTCATACCAGCGATACCTCGCGATTCATCATGTCAGGTGCCCGTTTTAGGCAATCAGATAATATTAGGTGTCTCGATATTACAGTTCAGTTTAAAGGTTTGAGCCTATAGCAAGAGGTAGATATACGGTATGTTTGGAACAAACCCCTGATTTAGCCGAAAATATATCATCCTCCTCCTTCCTAGCCCTGCTTCCCCAATGCGAACACAGATGTGGCAGGGTGGCGTGTTTTAGAACATATTATGCCAGAAAGAGCTGGGAGAATGCAAATTCGGAACATGATATAAGTCTTGGCATCGTCACATTCATTTCTACAATGTGATCGAGAAACACTGTCCAGATGCAGGCCAACATTTTCAAGCAGTTGCTTACTTTTTTAACACTGCTCACTATCACATGCCTTTCACATGCAAATTCCGATTTCGATGATCATGTCTGTTACGATAGCCAATTCCAAACTTACAATGCCACTGGAAACGTTTCAATTCCAGGTTTCCAACCACCGGGTGCCAGTAACATGCTAGGACCTCTCCCTACGGGAACGTGGACGATCTCAACAGCTATCAAGGATTACCGCAACTACACCACCAATTCAAGTCACATTGATCAAACCTTCTGGTTAGACACAAATCCATTTGTCAACCTTTCTTCATCAGACTTGCCGTATGCTGGCTGTGCGCTGGTTCTCTATCCAGATCCAACAAGTACAACAATCATCGTCCCTGGAACAGATGAGAGTGGATGTCAAGGGGTATTCGACTCGGACTGCTACAGTGCCTTGATCGCAGCTGTGAACGGTACTGGTAACAGCACCGGTCGTCATCCTCGCGAGCATGGGGACTGCAGCCTTTACCTGGAGACCTTCCCTGCTGAATGTGATGGCCAGTGGAGTTTTAAAGGATTGGGTTCTCGGAGTAGGTTCTTATCCTTTTTGGTTAAGCAAAAATAAACTGAAGGAATTTGTTAGATATATTCGGCCACGACTCATATCTCAGAAGCTGCTCTTCTGCTGTCAATGTTGGGAGCGGGAACGCTACATCGGCATCAATCGGTAATGCACACTCACCAGTTACCCATAACCTCACCAACTTCACTGCATACGATCGTTTTATCTCGCAGGCTACACCGATCATACTTACTGTGTGGAGTACGAACGACTCGGGTGACCAAGGAGGCGAGCGGTGGGTGGATACTAGGCTGGCATGCGTGACGGCGAATCAGGTCCAGGGGGGGAGTAAGAACGTGGCGGGGGTGACGGTTTCCGGGGGACAGAGAATATACTTGAGTGGTTTAGTGTTCTATGGTGTTTTGATAGTGGTGGCTCTTGTTTCTTTATAGAGTTATATTTTAGTCCGTGGTTTTGTTGAGAAGTTCGTTACCGTCATGCCATGAGCGTATTGTTGGCTTTTCTTGATTTATACCCACAGATCACCTCTATCCAAGGAATGAATAATGATTGTGAAAGACTGAGTCGGTGCAGAGACTAGCGAAGAAGGTTGAGAAGAAAAACAATGCTAGAATTGCGAAAGTAGAGGCCTCTATAATACTAGTAGTCATTGATTAAACACGTTTGGGCAGATGCAGGCACGGTTTGGAACATGTCAAGAATCAAGGAGGACCAGATAAGAATAGGAGACTGTTGTAGGTATTTTTAAGTTCCCTTGAAACGTTGGAGGCGTTAGGTAGAAGAAAAAAGCTGAAGAAACAGGGGTGACGTTGAATTCTAGCACTACCTCACGTGCAGGCGGACAACACACAGCTTCACCTCCACTCTTCACCGTCCCTTGAAACAGTCAGCATCAACAGATATTAAGACTTGCCATTCCTGAACTCGGCTGAGACTTTTCTATAAGGTCAGAGACAGTGCCTGACACTCTCGTTGGACATCAATGTGTCCTCCTTCCTCACATTTTCACGATCCTCATCTCAAGTGAGACACGAAGGGCCACGGCTCACTACTGTCCAAACCGACAATATGAACTCGAGTTTTTGTTTCATTTATATGAACTTTTAGAAGACGTGTCATCTTCAGTGAGATGTATGCCCATTTGCTTGACATTAGCCTGCTAATCTATTTCCTACGTCACGAGAACCCCGCCAAAGTCGACCTCGGCCGTGAAGTATCACAGCTTCAAAATTCCTATTTGAATGTGGAGATCAATTCCAGTAATTTGTCCTAGCCATTCATTATAGGATGCATTGAGAATGGGGGCGTTCCGGCGCAGATCTCTGATACGAGTGGCCTGCTTCGTCGTCGGCTTCATCGTACTCGTCAATCTCATTTATGGTGTCTCTGGTTTCATAGAATCATTGATGAATGGGAGCTATCTTGGTTTATTTTCAAAGCATTATCCACCAAAAGAGGCATTTGAGAACCTCTCCTTGACGGAGGAGCAATGCAGAGCTACGTTTCCAGGGTTGATGAAGGAGATTGACGATGCGGTTGCAAGAGGTCCTTTTGAGTTGAAGAAGGAACCAGATGACTACACTGGCTTGGTACAATTAAGGATAAAAGATGGAAAGGTAATCTCAGAATCCTGTTTGAAATGAGAATGGTCCAATTTGCTGACTTCCCAGATGTATATCCTAACCGCAGAACACCGACCAAACCGAGACATGGGCTTTGTATGAAAACCATCCGCAAGACGTTGCAATTGAAAATACTAATAAATATACAGGAACGCAATGCAGTCCTCCACCAACTCCACCGCGCCCTCATCACCTCCCCCACACCATTGCCAAACACAATTATAACCCTCTCCATCCTCGATACACCGCACACTCACGCCCTCTCCTTCGCCCGCTCCAACGATCCGCAAATCCCCTCCCTCTACTGGCTAATGCCGCATTTCTCCTTCTGGGCATGGCCACTCCCCTTCATCGGCACTTTCGACTCGGCGCTCTCACGAATTTCCGCCATCGAAGCTTCCTATCCATGGGAGAAGAAGATCAACAAAGTAGTCTGGCGCGGCACAGCATGGTTTAATTCCGTAGGTAACACGAACCTGCGACCGAAGTTGCTGGAGGTGACGAAGGGACAGGCGTGGGCTGATGTCGAGGATTTGGTGTGGTATGATAATGGAGAGAAAGCACGGAATGCATTACTTATTGAGGATTTTTGCAAGTATAAGTATATTATATACACCGAGGTACCCATCCATTCCCCTTGGCCTTCTTCTTTATCGTATGAGTAGAAGAAATGTTGATGGAAGAGAAATAGGGAATAACCTACTCCGGCCGGCTCCCTTTCCACCAATCCTGCCGCTCCATAATCCTCACGCCTCCCTTAACATACCAAATGCACACAACGCACCTGCTCCGCCCACTCTTCTCTTCTTCTCTCCCCCTCTTCGCTGATTCAACAACACAACCTGAACCCAGCACCCGCTGGCCGAAATCCTACCCTCCCTCCCAGGCAAACATCGTCTTCATCGCACCCGACTGGTCGGATCTCGAGTCTACGATTTCCTGGCTGCGTGTGCATCCGGCAATAGCGGAGGGCATTGCGCAGAGACAGAGAGAGGTGGTGGAGAAGGGGTATTTGAGTGAGGCGAGTGAGGTGTGTTATTGGAGGGCTTTGATTAGGGGGTGGAGTAGTGTGGTGGCGATTGATGAGGAGGTGTGGGGAAATTGGGATGATGAAAGGGAGAGGGGGGTAAGGTGGGAGGAGTTTAGTCTGACGCAGAAGGCGTGGGAGTGAATTGAGATGAAAGCTGAAGTGTGGTATTGAAGGATTTCTCCTGCCCATATGTGCATTTTTCAAGCGAGTGTTGACCGCTAGACCCAGACGCCGACCCCGAACGCCAAAAATATGCTGTGAAATTATAGTGTCGGGTCAAATGATTCTGAGTTTTGTTCTCGCCATGCTTGGACTCGAGCCCGGTGTTGTGGGTGTATGCTGCTGTACCGCGGAGGCAAATCATCTTCATCCACTTCCTCGAAATGTGGGTCCTCAAGCGTAGTTTTCACCGGCAAGCTTTCCTCTCCTGCATCCTGCATAAACCAAGAATTATCCTTCCCTTTCCCTTTGCCCAATGATGGATCGATACTAAAGCTCGGATCGTGGTATAATTCTCCATGATCGAATATTTTCTGGTCGTTCCCCGGATCGTTGACAATTACTAGATAAAGCGCTCCCTGTTCCATCGTTAGCACCCCTGAGCCACAAATCTCATGCCTGACAGTACTCACTGCCTGTATTTCTGCGTCTCTAACATATTTCTCTTGTCCCGAATCATTGTCACCCCCATCGTCTCTCCTCATCCGCTCCATTATTCCCCTCACCGAAGCAGGCGGCTTCCCAATTTTCGTAACGCCGAACGGAATTTCGGCAGAGCCGACACCACTGGCTCTAGAAGATGGACGTTCGTGCTGGAATCGGTGGTGTCGTCGTTTGCGGGAGTCCTTTTTGCTTTCGCGGCCGTTCGAGATGCTCGATATCAAGGAGTAAATCGGGAGGTCATTGGGCGGGCTGGTAGGCTGAGTGTGCGCTTTTCGATCGCTGTAATCGGAGATGAAGTTGCTCATTTTCTGAAGTTTGTTGGAGCGTCGAGGTCGAGGTTGTTTGACCTTGCTAAAATTAAGTGTCATTTGGCCGTAGTCCATGTCGTTGAAATTTGAGTCCTGCGTGTTAGGATCGGACATGTGGGGGGTTGAGGCTTCGAAGACGTTGATAGTGAGAATTGGTGATAGGTCCTTAGGATTTGATGTTATCACCATGGCAAAAAGGCCGCGGGGAGAGAAGAACGAAAGGTTGGCGCGGTCAAGCAAATTTTCCAGTCTAAGGCATGTATTAGCTACTCCAGTAATGTCAAGTACGAGACTATTTGACCACTCACTCTCGTCCTCTTTGCGCATTTTTGGCTAGTTGGATCGCATTAGGAATGGCGGTGGAAAGATTCGTTGATTTATCTCGCCAACCGATTCCCGATTCGACAGCGGCGATATTCACAGCTTCCATGTCTGGGAAGAACTACACCGAGAAGTTAGTTTGTTCGTCACATAGAGACGAGATCACGAACTTGAAGGGATTCGTTAAAAGAATCCAGGAACCTTAGAAATGATTGCTGAGGAATACCGCAATCCATAAGAGCAGGCGAATAGGTTCGAACCCATCCGGGCCCGTCGGGACCCGGATCTTTCTGAGAGATGATGATCGGACATGGTAGTTGGCCTTGAGTCGTGTATCGTGCTCCATCTGATGGGTTGTACCACTGATTGCCAAGTGATCTATTGCTGATGGCATTGAAGTTAGGAGAGTAAGGGGCCTCATGCGAGTCATCTCGTGACAATTCATCTAGTACTTTGCTCGAAAGCGCTTTTTGGAAGTCGGCGTAATTTTGAAGTTCATTGAATGCTTCTTCCTCCCGCCTTCGTTCGGTCTCAGGCGATGTAATCCCAGCCGCTTTGAGGAATCGTCAGCATACGTATACATTTTGGGAGAGAACGTGACAAACAAAAGCCGCTTCTTGGATCATGAGAGTCGGTTTCGGCGTTCCTCGCTGCATGTCTTTCTTGGTATTTGTCTATGGCAAGACTGACTCCAACGGCCAGAAGCCCGATGATAGGCATCGCGGGGTATCTGTGGTTTTGAAATGACTCTGAAGTGTCGATAGTGCGGTCTTCCAGGTAAATATGGTGTCGAGGCTGAGTGAGACTCGCTAGTATCAGCAAGACGCGTGCTGGAGGGCGAAGCGTATTCGTATCTCATTCCAGTTGGCGAGAAGGCGACGACGAGAGGCAGCGGAAGTGTGTTGCAAAGTATGCGTCCTCATATCCAAGAGATCGGGCCAGCCTCAGTGCGTGCTCGAGAGGTACTTCATCGAGATCCGGGGGCGGCGGCGGACAGTCTTCGTTCACCCGCCAGCCAAGATTGGCTGAACCAAGACCTTTTCCGGAGGCATCATGGACGAATCCAGCACGCAGTGCGCAATAAAAGGCAAATAAAAGCGGTCGCTCAATATCGGTGTTGAGTAATGCGTGGCCGCGGAGTGTGTGGAACGATTGTTGCGCCGTCGAAGCCGCGACAGGTGACGTCCGAGTTGCCAAGGCTTGGCGATGAAGGGCGAGACTGCCGGGCACTAACCTACAATAGGGTTGCTAGGAGCAGTCTCCGTCCAGATGCTCCAAATGCTTGCGCCATGGGCGTCTCAGACGTGCTGAGACGAGGCGGAGGAGGCTCATCTACATATGGAAATGGCGATGTTGCGAGAGCGAAGTGAGCTCTGATTCGCGAGCGCCCAGCATACCCTCTTGGGTCTAGCGTGAACGACGACTACCGGGACCTTTCCAGCGAAACTCCTCGCACGCTATTTTAAGGTGCGAGTAGGCTGATTGGTAGATAGGTGCGACGAGAGCAAGCCGAGGTTCTACTGTTGCATATCTCCTCGGTGCAAAATAATGAAAGAAGTTGTGCAGGTGAGCACGTGCTATGCCCCCTGAGGTCTCGTGCCATCAACGACGGAGAACTAGCGAGATCACTTGAAAATGGGATGTACACGTGAGTAGAATGAGGGAAAGTCATGAGAGAAAATGATGAAATTCTAGTAAAAAAATCTATTTTGTTCACAACTCCAAAAAGCGCCAAATATGTCTAATTATACAGGTCCCAGATCCTTCCACTCATCTGGCTTCTACAGTCGCATAATAACAACGCTCCCCCCACCCCTCGCGCCCTTTTTCAAACTAAGTTCACTGCTTCTGCATCCTCAGACTTGAGGTTTCTTGCATTCCGCTCTAGACTATGAGCCCGACGGTAGTATAACAGACAACGACAATAAATTCCTCGATCGTCGCCATAAACAACTGAATCAACGGCTTGGGACTTTGAAGAGAGAAGTCCGAGCTGTGTCCAAAAGCAGAAAGGATGCTCCAAAGCAGACGGACAGCAATGAGCGGAAGAGCGATCAGCACGACAATATAGATGCGTTTCTCTTCGCGGGGAGCATTGCCCACGTCCTTCATTGTGATGACGCTGAGCGCAAAG
The DNA here is from genome assembly GCA_009732865.1 of Stipitochalara longipes BDJ. Lineage (NCBI taxonomy): Eukaryota > Fungi > Ascomycota > Leotiomycetes > Helotiales > Hamatocanthoscyphaceae > Stipitochalara > Stipitochalara longipes. The sequence goes on along the minus strand of ML769343.1, from coordinate 1,117,161 downwards.
AGGAGGACATAGATGACGGCGAAGATTGCGATGCCGATCTTCGTGAGGTTCTTCCCTTGTGAGATCTCGTTGCTGGCCTCGTCGGTTCCACCAGCGATGCAGAGAATCAAGGCAATCATTGTTGGCAATTGAGCGATTTGAATGGTGCGGCTTCGTCGTGAATTGGCTGTGGCTCGTTTGGTAATGATGTTCGCGATGCCCGATGTAGGTAGGAATTGGTTGTTCATACTTCGCACGTGAGCTGAGACTTCATCTGTACTATGGGTATATCAGCATGTTTTCATCTTCAAGGGCGTGTTGGGTAACTGACACTCGTTTCAACAAGCCCATGCTTGCCATCAACAGAGGAGACAAGCCAACCGATTGCAAGATTTCAGACCATTCGATATCGGTCTTGTTCGTGGGAGCATGTTCCCTTTTGATTTCGAAGATTGCTCCAGCGACTCGTACGATACAGAAGATTGTAAGGTAGATCCACCCAAGTTGTTTTTGGAAGCCATGACGGAATATGATAATGGCAGTAAGGAGGAAGATTGGGATGTAGACAACAAGCTCAGCATAGGCAATGACTTCTGCGGTGGACACCATTGCGGAGGAGGTGTAAAAGTGGTAGGACAAGATAAGAGATGTTGGCTTAAGAGTTGAAGGTTCAGATGGATGATTGCGAACAGGAGATGATGTTGAGCTTGGTTATTCTGATGGAGATGGAATTTGAGAACGTACTTGGTCCTCCTCTTATACAGAAATGCATATTGAAACTTTTCAATGCAGCCATAGTAGAGAACTGTCGCAACAAGCAAGAACACTGTATTGCAACCATCGATTCTAGGAAGGATGGCTGTCTCCTGCAACTCCACAGTTGCGCAACACAACAGGGTCAAGATTGGGAATATCGAGGGCCGAAACAATCAAACAGTGCTTCAAGGGTGTTCTCGGGAATTCGGAATTCACCGTGAGGGATATCCTTTGGTATTCCTTCCAGCCGTGATGATTAAGGCGCGCATGAGCAGACCCAGCAACCTCAATGTTGTCTGGGAGGAAGCAGATGGCGTTAAACCCCTTCCGACCTTTTCGTCGCAGATCAGCGAGCAGCCCCGGGAGACGCTACTCAAGCAACTCCAGAAGCGGTTAGCATAGGGGTCTCCGCGCTGTTCGCAGCAAATCAAGCTTTTTCGCTTCACTGTGCATATCAGCCATCGGCGCAACCATCGCCGGCCACACTTCACCTCCTCTGCCCCCGGCCACTACTCTGCTCGTAGCCCCACCAGCCGCAGCACAGTCACACCAGCATCCACAAGCATCCAGGGAAGCGGTCCCTTTCAACCGTTAGTCGGTCGTTGTTTTAAGACCCTATACGATGTGCAGCTCACAGTGCCAGCCCTATAGGCTGCGGCACTGTCCCAGCGAGCGCAGTGCGCATGCGCGGGCATCCCGTAAGCAATTGATCCCGTTCGTCGTGCTACAATGACGACGATCTCCACGCCTCAACGGAGAACAAATAAAGATATACAGCTCCTACAGCGCAGCCCTTCGCTCCTTTCGCAGACTACAGAATAAGCCTTTCGTTGGAACGTTGTTGAGTTCGCGCGGCAGTTGATTCTTTATCCCGATTCGGCAGCCTTGGCAAGTTGGTACCTTCCTCCAACCTTATTCAAACCCACCAACCGGCAACATGGTCTATTGTGGAAAGCCAAGTAAGGCTTGTGGAGAATGCAGGTTACGAAGAACAAGAGTCAGTGGCCTGTGCCTACCTCTCTATGGCGTGCAGTTTGCTAAAATGAGATAGTGTGATTACAAGAGACCATCGTGCACACAGTGCTTGAGAGCTGGCCGTTCATGTAAAGGCTATCGAGATACGAATGATTTGATGTTTCGTGATGAGTCTCAAGGCCTGTCTGACAAGCATCGACGCTCGACTGAAGCTCAGGCTCAAGCAAAAGCTGAAAGATCACGTGTAATCGACATCCCTTCACCGTCCTTCTCTGATCTCGACTTCGCCCTCATAGCATCACCGCAGCCTGCGCAGTTCCAACCTTTGCCACCATTGACCATCAATCTGACGACTTCTGCTGAGGATCAAGCGACCTGCTTCTTCTTCCAAAACTATGTCTTAGGAGGCAACGATATGTTCAAAGGCCACATAGACTATCTGTCCGACATCTACAGCAGTGAAGAGATTGGAAGTGGACTTTCAGATAGCGTTGCTTCTCTTGGGATGGTTGGACTTGCCAACTTCTGGAAAGCTCCAAATATCATGTCAAACGCCGTGATCAAGTACAACTCTGCGATGCGGACTATCAGTTCACAGTTGAGGAACGTTGAGGAGGCCAAGTCAGACCAGACTTTGATCTCGATCTTGCTGCTGGGACTTTATGAGGTACTGCAGATTTTGCCCTCTGTGCTTCGCTTCGCTGCACCGTTCTGACTTGAACTAGACTAATACATGCAACTCCCGCGCATCAATGGAGGCTTGGACGAAACATATTACGGGAGCTGTTGCCCTGATGCAACTCCGTGGCAGAGAAGCTCTAAGAACACCCCTGGGCTACCACATGTTCATTCATTTAAGATCTCAAGTTGTGCGTTGGCTGGCATTCCTCTCAAGACTTCTTACTAATGCTTGCAAGCTCACGAGCTGCATCCAGAGACACGTCCCAATTCCAAAAATCATCACCGATTGGTCAAATGAAATTGACTTCGAAACCCCCGAGCAGGCCGCTGCAACTTCTCTCGTCAATTTAGCAAGCAGATATTGCGATCTTCGATCTTCGATGAGCTCGTTTCATGACTACAGCGATCCTGAACGCATCATCACCACGGCATGTGCCATCGATAATGACTACGATATCTGGGCAAAAACTTGCCCATACCAGATGATATATCAAACAGTGACTTTGAAAGAACGAAGCGAGGAGGTTTTTTCTGATCATTACCACGTCTACCCAAATCTCTGGGTCGCCACAGTTTGGAACAGCTACCGCTCTGTTCGGCTTCTCCTCAACGAGCTCATTCTCAATCAGCTATGTCATCTCTACCTGACCACCCCGGAATCTCCTTTGCTTTGGAACGATACCTGTTTTTACGAGAATCAAGTTCTCGCGTCCAATACCACGCTCTTGCAACTCTGCCACGATATATGTGCCAGCGTTCCCTTCTACCTAGGATTCGACCCCGACGCCGACAAACGCATGCCAAGAGCGATACCCAAAGCAGTAACTGGCAACTTATTGCTATGGCCTCTCTATACTGCAGCCGTCACCGACCTGGTTTCGGACATGATGCGCGAGTGGGTAGCAGGACGACTTCGATGGATTTCTGATATCATTGGAATCCGACAAGCAGCTCCTTTGGCTTTCAGTTTGAGAAGAAAACAAGACCTTTTGACGTGGCAGAACGAAAAGGAAGATGATGACGTTGGTAGCCCGATTTCGAGCGTCGAATCTCCAGCTATGGAGATGAATTTTTGATGATGGCCTGGCCTTGTCATCATTAGAAAATTACAAGACGCTCCACCACTAGGTGTTCAATTTCCTGGTTCGCTGCTAGACTGAGGATGTCCGAATCACTGAAAAGATTCTCATCTAAAAGAGAGATTTCAATCGCACAACAGCCAACGCCCCAGACGCCTCTAGATCCGCAACTCGAGAGAATTCCTTGATTGAAAGTCGGAAATTTCCAAGAGATACTTCCTTTGCATCGGCAGCGGTGATGCATCTCTTTCTTGCTACGTTGGGGGGCGGGGTGTGTAGTCGCGCCTTCTGTTTTAGTGACGTGGGACCTTGCAGACTCAACGTCGGAATCGAACATCAACAAACCATCAACATCAACGTTCGCTCCCACAGCTCAAAAGCAGTACGCAGCACCGCTCTTCCGGTTAAACAAATTATTTCGAACATTGATATTATCCATCCTTACGAACATTCACTGAGCATTGCTTGAGGCTCAATAAATCGACAGTCGAGCCGGCATATATCTAGGATGGCAGATTCAGGGGTGTCAGAAGCAGCAAAGAGCGACAAGCCTGCGGCATTCGAACCATCTTCGACGTCCGATATTCCCTCGGAGGCTCTCATACGCCAGTACCTACTGAAGTATGAGTACTTACTGTCCGTTTTACCAAGGGCTTTTACGCACCCACAAAAGGGACTGCTAATTCACCTCCACCAACTGTCGCTGTTTCTACGAGCATCAATCAATATACCATGCCCCGTCCTCTGCCAGCATCCCAACCTACGACATTCCACAACTTTGCGCAACTTCCGTTTGACATCCGGCTCCTAATCTGGGGCCTGCTGATCCCAACTCATGTGATTCATGTGTCGTACGAAAGAGATCCAGGTTACTATGAGTACAACGTAGCGTTGAAAAGGTGGCAACGCTGGGGCAGGTGGACTATCCTCTCGCCAAGGTCACGTCTCCTTAACCTTTCGATCTGCAAGGAGTCCCGGGAAGAATGCAAAAAGACATATTTCGAGATTCGGCTTGCCTCTGATTCAACGTGGTCAGTATACTTCAACCCTCGGAAGGACATACTATTCCTCGATGTCAATATACTCCCCTGGTGGCCTCCAGTAATGCCACCACGGTTGATAGACCTATCCTTTAGCCACAAGTTGGTCAATTTAGCTATCAGTCACGATTTGTGGTTTGGTTGGGATTGGTTTTCCAGAGAGGCCGACTGCCAGAGATGCGACTGTAAGTTTTTGGGAAGACCTCGCCTCATATTTCTACTTCTCTCATGTCATTATTTCCAAGACAAGCATAATCTTTGTATTGGTCACGTGCTAACTCGTGATTAAAGGGCGTAACGGAGACCGCAGCGAGTTCTTTGGTTGGCTACGAAACTCTATGTGCAGCTTGAAGACGATCAAGCTTGTCAAACACGCATTTTTACTCAGTCGATATATAAGAAGTGAACTCTACTTTGTGAAGTTGCACGTGGCTGGCACGTTTGAGCAGCCGGGGAAAGTGGCCGAAGTCCAAAACTTCTTTGGAGACGGTGTGGAGGTTCAATGCGTCAGGGGTAAGGAGGATTATTGACATCGCATTGCACATGCGCCATTCGCGCTCTTATATCGGGCGATAAAGACGTGCGAAATATTAGTTGTACTTCTTGAGGGCAGGAGCAGACTTGGTGAAACCGATGGTCGTTGTGGATTTGGAACATTCAGAGACCGAGGTGGATTATGGCATGCCCGGATTACTGTCCGTAGGCTGTCGTTTAGATCATGTATTCAATATTCATCATTCCGAAACGAAGCAGAGACATTCAATAACCACAGCCTCTGCACCATGCGCGATGCGCGATGATAGTGCCGCGTCTAACGTCTTCGAATTTCCTTCGAGATACAAGGTTTCTCGCGATCGGGAATGGATACATTTGGGGGCTTTCCTTCAGCCTAGTTTCCAATTTCAAAGATAATGGCTATCCGGCATATCTATGTGACTCGTAGTAGACAGGCAGCATCAGCTGCCAACCTTCAACAGCTCCTAAGATACTCGGTGAGAAAACAGCTCCTGCAACACCTTCCCGCACAAACGCACATGAGCATCGAAACTTATTCCCATTCTATTCCCATCGAGCCGCAAAATGCATTTCGAGCATTGTACCGCATTAATGGTCCCTCCGTGAGGCTGAGAAGGAGAGATTCGGGTCCGATCACATGACGCGACAACATCGGGTGGAGACGGGCGGAACTCCACTTCGTGAGTCAGCATCCCTCTTACATATCTGGTATTTGGGATCAGGCATTCCACTCTGAGAGTTATATATCAATCTCAAATCCTCTTTCATTCTTCATTTTGAAGTACATTACAACAAGAGAGAATTCAATCACCAATCAAATACGAGTAAAGTAAAGTAAGGTTACAAGAACCTAAGCGACCTCAGCTATGCCCCCTCGATCACTACTACTCCTCACAACCCTCGCCGTCCCTGCGGCCAGCGCCCTCCTCTTACAAGCCTACCTCTACAACTCACCCCTCCCCGCCAAGAAGACATCCACAATCCGCACCTTCCACACCCTCTCACCAACCTGCTCTACTTCTCCCTCCCTAAAAATAGTCAACCCTCGCTCCCTTCCCAACAACTCCGCGCCCGATTCCCGCTACATCACTCTCTCTCGCTCAGAAACTAGAAATCTCACCGATGAAGAAATCCTCTCACGTTTCCTGAGAGGTTTCTACAACGGCTGGATTTTCTTGCCTGAGAAGGGCATTATTTCGCTGTTTAGGACGGCGGGCAGGAAGATGGTTGCTGTAGGCTTCACTGGGGTTTCCATGGATGGACTGGAAATTTCAAGTCCGGCGGAGATCTCAAGAGAGAGGCTACCCGAGAAGGGAACGATTTTGATGAGTGGGAATTTTATGGTTTTGGATAAGTATGTTAGGAAGGAGGAGAAAGAGGGGGAAGGGGAAAAGGAGGGAGGACCTAGTTTCATTGAGATTGGGTATGGGGATAATAGGAAGGGGTTTGCGGGGTTCCATCGTTTTGAGGTTGAGAGGAGGCCGGAAATGATGGAGAAGGAGGAGAGGGAGGAGGGAGGAGTAAGGTTGTGGTATTCGAGTATCTCGTGTCATCCACGGGAGAATAAGCTACCGCTTCCTGGGTGGTTGTTCCACTTTCATGATATTTATGCGCAGTCTTTGTTTAGGGATGGAATTAGGGAGGTGTTAAGTTGATAACGGAAAGGAGGGAGGAGAGAGTGTAAGATAGAGAATACCCCGCTAAATTTAATTCCTAGAGTTCGATATTTAGAGACGATGATCCTGCAAATTCAAAAAAAAGCTGAGAAAAATTGGAGCAGAGCGAATCTAACCGCCACAATTCATACGATAGAGATCGCCGGACCTTGTGGAGAAATCTTAACGATTCAGAAGTCTCTGGAAGCCAAAGTACCATAGTTTGATATATGAGTCATCCTCATGAGGATCGCGGCTGCACTTACAGTGACATGGATGGAGGCATGGTAAATCAAGAATTACCCACCACGGTATTGGAGTCGCGGGACGGGACAATCGCAACAACTGGTCGACATCGCAAAGCCAGGAAAAAGTAGATATCCGAGAACACAACAATCAAATACTCTTACAGTTTTAGGGTATCACTCTCCTCTGCAACGCGGGCAAAAACCCTCACGCCCTGTCCAAAGCACCAACCAACACACTCCCCACCACCGTCAACATCGGCGCATACCCCCAATGATTCCACTCTCCCTTCCCATGTGTATAGCAAACCAATCCATCAGCAAACGCGACCGCTGATGCAGCAATCAGGATCCAACCTGCCGCCTTGCGCTGTCCATAGTATGTAGAGATGCTAATAGCCACGCCCATGAAGATGTCTCGCACGCCGTACACAATTGAGAGGCTTTCGACGACTTTTCGGTCGGCGGCGAGTGCGGGGACTTCGAATTCGAAGAACGTGAGGGCTTGGGTGGGTCGTAGGATTGCGTTAATACCGAAGCCGATGAAGATCACGCCGAAGACATTGGCAGCGATGCTGAGTGCAGTGGATTGCGAGATGGGTGCCATTTTTTTTTTTAGGTTTGTCTGTGAGAATCTTGGTCAATTTGTGCTCTTATACTAATCAAAGTGCTCCATACATTTGCCGAAATTGCTGGGTGAAGGTGTTGAAGAGGTTCGAAGAAGTTGAGACGGCTGCGGTTATTGGAGGAATCAGTAAGCGTATGAATTAAGGTTTCTTCGAAATTAAACGTGGTAGGAGGTTCCTGAGTCTTCTGAGAAGAGAATTCGGGTTTCTGAGCAATTGAGATCGTCTTGACGTGGGGAATTGGCTGAATAAATAGTGCTTGTGCCGTCAAGTCGCGGACATTTCGTTGTTCCGCCTGGGCAGGCAGCCGCGCCACGAAGTCAGGTGACACCGCGAGGGACAGCATTTCAAAAGTCCGAACAGCCTTGCCCTTGTCGAGGTTATTGAAGAAAGGATAACTTGGCGCAAGGGTTTTCCCACAAACAACTTCTGATTGGTTGCACTTCGCTCAAATTGATGATATACAGTTTGATATTCCCCTGGAGCACACTTAATTCGGAAGAGTGTTCTGGCGTTGAGCAATGCCCAATAAAGGATTGACAGCTCTCCTGTCTTTCTTCGTTTTCCCCTCTTTTCCAGTTCGCAATCAGGAAAGCTTCGGAGAATCAACCATCGAGGAATGGATTAAGGGGGAAAGTGGCGTTGAGCTGTGCCGCTGAGATGAAAGAAGAATTTGAAGGATCGCATTCTAAGAGAGCACCGATAAACAAGCAAGGCTTCTGTGAGCTCGAAGTTGAATTTTCTGCTCATCGAATTTCGAGTCCGAGTTGCAAATAAATCTACCCAAATCTCTTCGATACTACAAGAAATGTGTTGAAATCGGCCGTCTTTTAGAGATATCCTACTACTCCTCTAGATTTGGCGGGACGGAGATTCGTGATCGCAGAAGTTCCTTTGATCACTGTGACTGAGAATTTGTGAGTAAGGCTGATCATCTCCCAAAATGCGACAACTTACGTGGTATACATTGGGTGGAAACCTCGCCCGGAATTGCCTCATAGTTGCCAGAAAAGCCTCATCACCATGCGATGACTCATTACCATCAGAGAACGCAACCACTCTGATCTTAGGGGGCTCTTTCTCCGGAAACTCAAGCCGAAAAGCTTCAATATTCTCAACCACCATTGACATTACAACTTCTGCGCTTTGCCCACGCACAGTGCCGGGGCTGATGCGCCGAAAATAGAGGGGTACTCTCAATGTGCGTTCGAGTGTCAGAACAATGAGGATCTCGTCCAAAGAGGGAAGAACACGAGGCCAATTTAATGGCAGATACCCAAAGCCTTGGAACGCCCACCAGATATCCCAATCGACCGCAATGTGTCGAAAGTTGTCTAGGTGCTTAAAAAACAGCCGAGTGGCCTCTGGTTTAATGTACCCTTCTTCCCCCAAATTACTGAGATCGGTGCCAAAGGTTGTGCGAAGCAAACCATATTGAGCAGGAGATTGTTTCTGGAAGAAAAGTGTGTCGTGGATTTTGTGCGCATACACCATCTTTCGTTCCCCTCTTCTGCTGGCGAAATCTGTTGGGAGCAGCGCGTATTCCTTTTTTGCTGCTGCTCTTGAATTTCTGCAGATTTGAAAGACGGCGGGGAGGGCACGTGGTTGGGAGACCACGGTGTAAAGAGTGTTGACATCTTGAAGCGTGATCGCAAAACGATGAGACGATGGCGTCAGCGAGAAGATTCTTGATCCGTCATATGGTTCCTGCTTCGCAGCTGCTGTCCATATCTGCAATTGGATTTCCATTGGTAGCTGCGAGAAATATTGGCACCCTCCGACAGACCTTGTCTCTGAGACCGGTGGTGTTGAAATGGCAGAGCTGTCGTAGTCTTTGGGTGGTAGGTCGGATAGCGATACCGACTCCGGCAGTGATGGTCGAGAAATGAAACGTCCCAAAATATTACGAAAAGGGTCCATCTCTTGATGAGTTGAAGATGACTGTGACGAGTTGGAGCGCACTTGTCCCAAGATGCCAAAGTCTGGGACCCACCCTACGGGAGGAGTGAGGTGCCACCCTGATGCTAGACTCATTGCGACAAGCCACGTAGAACTAACATCATACGGACGCGAATATCGAATATCGTTCAGCGGCGCTGCAGATCTTCCTTTCCGGGTGCCGCTGTGAGACTTTGGGAGTACCTTGACATAAATCGCTCGGATAGTAAAGATGGTTGGGATGCTGAAGTGGGATAGATGCAGACGTCCTGCGAAGTCATGCATTCAGGCAGCACGTGGACTCGTTTAGCGACCCAGAATAGGGAACTCACGCTGAAATGCAGGCATGAGGCAAAGACAGCTCCACATATGCACCCAAAGGAAAACTATTTCAGGGTGTACTGGAAATAGGATCATTGTTCATAAAAGCCAAAGAAATAAATGTTTGGCTCTCTTTTGAGTCCATCTGGACGAGATCATGTGATGTTCCTTAAGCCGAGATGCTATTCAAAGGCACACGCCAAAATGCGACCTTATTTTCTTATTTCTGACTGAACGACTGACTTATAAGAGAGAGATTTATGAGTTCACACAGGGAGTTAAAAGTTGAAAATCAAATAAGGCTTAAACTTCGTCTATTTAATAGCTAGCTTTACAACAAATTCGCTCGTTGCTCATGAATATTGTTTAGAACAAGGCAAAGTTTCCATTAATATCAAAGTTACACGAACCACAAATAGGCTTGATTATGATGTAACAGTGCTAAACGAAAGGTTCGGTCCCACTGATCAGCTCCATCAACAATCAATTGACATCCAATTGTACATCTTCCTGATGGTTTCTCCCCTCGCACATTTCAACCCCTTTCTTTCAAAACTCACTGCTGCAAAACCCATATTAGGAGCGTGTCGCATTCTTTATGTCAATACGACAAATACTCAATTTGTTGCTAACTCCTTCCCGGCTTTTCACGTTGCGGGTACAAGTCACACAGTATTCTAGTCATTTGTAAGGTCTCCATTTCGTACAGCCCGAAACTGAACCAGCCTGAATGATTTTCAGTGCAATTTGCTCGAAGTAATACTCTGCATTGACTGTCTTTCGGATGTGGGCAGGATCCCAACCGGGCTCTTCAACAAGGGACAATTTAAGAAGAGTACTGCAAGAGTGTCCGAACTATGATGCTACTTCCGAGTTTAGAACTTTGGAGTTATTGAAGTGAAGATGTAATTCCTTGGGTTGGAGGTAAATTGAGATTATTCAAAGCAACGTGCATAAACGTTCTTCCTTCAACTGATCATTCTTTATCCAAGTCGATATCTATATCCTCCTCCTGAACGTACCGGTAGTATGGAAGCTCTTTATTCACGCATTGCCCATTCCCATCATCTTTCTCTTCATCTGTCACTAGGCCTCATGCTCGAAGGGATATGCACAATAACTCTATCTCCTGCTCGTAGACGTATGTTTCCAAGCCTTGAGTATGTATCAACGACCGAAGAAGATTCACTACTGCTTGCAAGAGATCTTGAATATACCCGCCTCCGTCCAGGAATAACGATCGAACCGAGTTCACTGTCTGTTCTGTCTCTTGGTGCACTGCTACCGATAGAAGATCTTGAGCTTGCACGCCTCCGTCTAGGAAGAACTATCGAAGTGGATTCGCTTCCGGTAAGAGAGCTTGAACTCGATGTATATTGACTGGCGCCGTCCCGTAGTGCGTTGAACTTTTCGAGAAGATCATCTGCCCAAATTGCCTTCGCTCGGAGATGCTGTTCGTGCTTATTTATTTGGCCGTCTTGAAAGTCAGTTCTCACTTTCTTTGTTTCTTGCAAGGCCGTAAGTAGCGATGATGCTAAGGCTTGAGTATCTTTGTCTTGTCCATACTCGGCATTCTTTATCGATTGGCAGATCAGGAGGGCTGTATTGTAAAAGCTACCGTGTCGGATAATATAATTCCAATGCTCTGGGATATTAGTGTTCAGAGCTTCTTTCTGCCGGCGAAAGGGAATAAACACGGCGTCGATTCCGTCCTATCCAAACCGCGGTTAATTTCGGCAACTGCTACACATAGAATTTGACATACCAGAGGATAGCTATGCCTCCAAATACCTAGACTCCTTCTCGCTGCTCCTTGACAGATCCCGAGAAACCAATTGAATTTTTTGTGAGATCTAACCATTCTCTTGATCACAATGGCACAGCTTCTAACGGCTCGCAGTACAAGCCTATGCCGAAGGGATTGTTGGTATCGTTTAGATTGATAATGAGTATCAGTTGCACGAAATTCCAGGAATGCCATCAGAACACCCTCTACGTCTTCTTTCTCTCCGTCAACCCAGCGTGTTATAGTCCTGAACGGGCCATCCAGCTGTTTGGTTCGATTAATAGTTCGTCTCATCCGAGCTAGTAGAAGGCAAAACCGGAAAGGGGAAATTACTTACCCAGTATTGGGCCTTGGTCTGTCGAAAATCCTTGACAATGACCAGACTCCTGCCACTTTTATCTCTAAAATTCTCCAGATTGTCTTCAAAGTAGAATTCCGTCGAAGCTTGAACATAGTGTGGTGTATGAAGCGAAGTGAAGCCACTAACACTTCGCCGGCGAGCCAGTGGCTATATTTTGAATTGAACGGTATTATCTTGTTCATCAAAGCTGCGAGATCGCTCAAGCTTTTGGGGCTTGAAAACAAGCTCTGTGCCATTACAGAGGTCTACAGCTTCAAGTTCTGCCTTTTGATCCCGCTCTCTTATCGGAGTATCGCGATTTGGCAAGGCAGAGGCGTCATCAAAGAGCGCCTAGAGCGTAAAGCAATCTTAGTAGCATTCTATCACACTGGACAACTCTATTAACTTACAAGTAATTTCTCCGTCGCAAAATCATCACCATATTGAACATATATTACATGACTCAATTTCAAAAAGCCCGTCACGCCGATGATGAAGGGGATCAGTTGGCCAGTGCTCTGAATGGAATATACATCTTGAATTCCATTCCATTTGATTGTAGTCTCTATCGCAATAATTGACCAGATTACGACAGTGACGTTAAAAGAGCGAACTATAAACTTCGTACTTTTGAAAGCTCTTCTGTACTGAAATTAGAACGAGAGAAAGACATGTGTGCAATAGTCTCGAATATTGACCACTTACCTAACCACTGTTTGCACGACCTCCTTCTCCCTTTCTGTAAGTTGTTGTCTAGTGCCTCGGTCTGGAGTTTGATTCCTTCCTGGAGATTCCTTCGACTCGACTGAGAATAGGGGTTCACCAAAAATAAAGGAAAAAACAAACTCCAAGCCAGCTTTGAGAATAAGGCCGACGACGCCTAATAACGAATGTGCGTATTGTATGACAGATCTTCGCGAGATTCTCCAAGTTGCTCTCTCTCTCTCTGCCAAAGAAATTATCTGTCGAAAAGTTGGAATCTGCACAGGAAGTGTTTGAGTAATGGGATGACAGGTGAGGCCAATTGTAGCTCAGCGTTTGTTTGAGTTAACTGGTTTTTCCCACGGGTTACCTGCGACCCCAGGTAGACATCTTCGAAGTAGGTTATTGAACAGCGACCTCAATATCAGTGAAGCAACCAACCGAACCAAGGACTGATTACTTACCACTACATCATGTGCAGTTCTTGCCATGCCTCCACACATCTCAGATGTGAATTGTTCCGACTCTCTTCTCACGCGTAGAATTATGTCAAGTGCGTCGGCATGTGCCCCACATATAAAGTGAGATCGCTACCACCTGTACGTATAGAGGACGTTCTTACCCATTGGGATATCCGAGGTGGCGATGTTAGCACTGTCAGCTAGGGGTTCGCTAAGCTGGAAGCCCCTGAGTTAGCGGTCATCTCATGATCGGTGCCCAAGCGAACCCCTTTTACACGCGAAAACTGTCCGACAATGCTTCACAAGTTGTCTTCGTGACATAAATGATGCGATCTGCTCCCCTTATTCCTTCTAGTGCCAGAGCGCCTGCAAAATATGATCTCGGGAGGGGAGGAATTATGGGCCCATTCGAACGCGCTGGAGGCTTTCAAGCTGACCGAGACTTCAGGTATTTTTCCATGAGAATGACAGAGAAGTATGAATTAAAGTAACGGTTCCTATAAGCTTGACAATCTTGCTTCTTTATGAAACATGAAATTGCCCAGCTATTTTGATATGGTTCCACAATTTATTTCTGTCCTATTACGGAAACCTATTCGAGGATCCACTGGAGCGATGGGATTGGCTCGCCCAGCATTCCCAATACGGCAAGCCTAACCTCTAAATTGACTGCCCAATCATCCTCCTGTTTGATCCTCCACAGCCACCACATCTGCAACCAAATTTTCTCTCCCCTCTCTCAGCCTTGAATTGTCCACGACTGCAACTGCGTTGTAAAAGGCTTAATCAGGCATCCTATGCTAGATCTGCAATGTGAAGAGGCCGCTCAGCCCTGCGATACCGGTCATTTCGGCGCCTTTCTGATACCTTTCTGACAGCCAGGGCCTCGGAAGGTCCGTGAAAGACCAATGGAAGGGACTTGAATGCGCCAGGATGGCGATCTTTAGATATGATAAAGTCTTGGTAATGAAATATATAATGAGAGCTTCTGCTCCTGAGCAAGTCCCAAATTCATACCATCAATCTCAGCTTCTATACCTTCTCAAAACAACCTTTTTCTCTGTACAATTCAAGCCATGGGTCTCTTCCACAATGACGACAGTTCTAGTAGTAATCACACTTGTCCCAATGTCAATGTTACAGATCCAGGTACGACACAAGCCCCAGCTTCATGCCTTCGGCCCACTAACTATTTCCCTTCAGTTCAAGTTCCCTTCGTGGGCAACCTAAGCTTTCATCATTTCATCGTTATCGTTGCTGGCGCGTGTATGGCATTTTCGTGTCTGGTATCATTCTACCTGATCTTTAGACATGCCACACATTATTCCCTGCCCAATGAGCAAAGACAGTACGTCGACCCCACCTTCGATAAATATCGCATCGGTTCATCTGACAGTGGGTAGGGTTATTCGAATTATCTTCGTGATACCAGTCTTTGCAATCGTTGCCTTTCTTTCAGTTGCTTTCAATGACGCAGCGATCTACCTGAAGCCTATCGAAGATCTATACGAAGCATTCGCGCTTGCGGGCTTCTTCCTCTTACTCTGTGCTTTCGTGCAGGAAAGTGACGAGGAACGGCAAACATACTTTACGACATCGGGAACCACAAAGCAATATCTTGTAAGATTTAATCCCAAAATCGGCTCAGCAAACCTCCTGCTAAATGTATCAAAGGCTGCCACCATCGGAGCTTTTCAATTCCCGGTCGTTATGCTCATCCTCCTTGTGGTTACCGAAATTACGCAGGCCATGGGTTCATACTGTGCCACCTCTAACAAAATATACTTTGCACACATCTGGGTAAAATCTTTGCAGCTCGACATGTTGCCAATTAAAATGCTAACAGTACTATATAGGTTACAATAATCACACTTCTCAGCACCGCGGTGGCTGTCATGTCCATAATCAGGTTCTACAAAGCTCTCAAACCTATCATCTCTTCGAGGAAGCCTCTACCAAAACTTGTTGCGTTTAAGGGAATTGTGGCTCTTAACTTCATACAAAATGTGGGTGCATAGCTTCAGTTCGCTGTTCTTGGTACAATTCTGATGTGTCCTAGGGAATCTTCTCCTTCCTAACTTCTTCAAATGACCTCAAGCCAACCACGAAACTCACTTTCAAAGACCTCTCTGTCGGAATTCCCAACCTTATTCTCAGTCTCGAAATGGTCATTTTCTCCCTCCTTTTCCTGTACATCTACAGAACGAAAGAATACTACTTCAAACACGGAGCTGCCGCGGTTCCTTTGGGACATGGAGGCTACCAAGGTGGATTCTTGGGAATCAGGGCGTATGGACAGGCATTGAACATTGTCGATATACTTGGGGGAATTGTCAGTGTGCCTGGCGCCTTGGCTGAGAGGAAAAACTCTGGCCCAGGTGCTCAGAAGGTTTGGGCTACAGGTGCACAGGTGAGCAGATTGCCGAACCAAACTCATATACAATGGAGACTAACGGGGTAGAGGAGACAGTATGAAAGTGTTGAGATGACACCTGAGTATCATTCAGAACAGGCACAACCTCTTCGGAGTCATTTGCCTGATCAGGGATACGACACTCCTCACGCTTATCGGCCATACAACACGCCACAGGAGTATCATCACTAGGTAATGAAAGTATGTAACGATGCAAGAAATTTATTTTGGCATTCAGAGAAGAGATATGATATTTGTATGCTCAGTAGTAGTGTTCATTTATATCTGATTTTATAGATCTTGAAGTCATGCAGAAGCAAGCAATCAAACCCGGTCAAAGTATGACTGCTTCCGTATCCTAGATGCTTAGGAGCTTCGGCTCGAGAAATAGTGATTATCTCTGACATGGCAAAAATACTCCTGCCACGTTCTATGCCTTCCAATTTCCCAAGCAAGCAGAGACGAAGCTTATTGTTCTCTTCTTACTCGAAGATATTTTCTTTTGTTCCCATCATGGTCTCTCCATGGGCTTCGCAGTTGACAAAGGTATGCCCAAACCGGAGATATGTCGGGAGTACTCTCATGTCCGAATCTAGTACTGAAAATCCTCTACATATGAAGAAGCAATCATATAGAGTTGAATATCGGATGTGTCGCTTTCACGATCCTAACAGGTAACCACTGTAGTGCCGTGACTTTTAAAGCTACGGGATAGCAGTCACCATCCCTCCTTCTAGATGCTCTTCAGTCTCCCTCGACCGCATCCACCACATGCCAATCCGGCCCAAGTAGGTCACCGAACTTGAATCTTCTCTGTTGGGCAGCTTGCGCACCTCGGAACGCCGCACTCTGGGCAGGTGGAGACCACGATGTTTATAGTTGATGTACCGGATTGGCACTGATCAGGCATCTTGTTAGGTCTCGATATAGTTGGCTGTGCTTGAGATGGCCAGGTACTTACGCAGTGCCAGATGTAGGTATATCTCTTCCCCTTCTTCGGCCGCTAAACTCGGGTTAGAATCATAAGTCCACCAATCGTCCGGAATCATGGTAAGGCTTACTAGGATGATCCTGAGTTTGTCTAGAGCGCTTGAAATCGACGGTCGCTCGTTTGGATCCAGCATCACCATCTGCTTCACCAGTTCACGGAGTTTCCTACCGAAAAGTACTATTGGGGGATAAGGTAGAGTTGTAGAGGAATACTCGCTGGTCTTTTGGTCGAGGAAGACATGGAGACGAGCCAAGTTATCCTCAAAGCCTGGTTTCTTCTCTGGGTTGTCACCAATAACCATATCATGAAGCTGTTGAAATCCTTCTTTCCCACAATGCAGGACACCCTCGATAAAAATAAGACAACATCCCAACTGGTACACATCTGAATTGACCGTAGTTGGCTTTCCCTCCCTTTGTTCGGGTGTTCGAAATAAATAGGTGTATACACGAGTCGTGTGTGTGTCCGCAATGACTTCTTTGCTGATGCTAAAATCAGCGATAATCAGTTGCGGGAACAGTTCCGATGATGAGTGATGCACGAGGATGTTGTCTGGGTTCAAGTCCCTATGCTTGATTGGCGGCTCGCGTGTGTGCAGGTATTGCAATCCTTCCATCAGTTGCCTGATGAGTTCAGGCCATGGTTTGAGCGATCCAAAAGCGTACCAGGGGCATATCGATGATACATTGTTCTCATTTATGTCTTCCAGGAAGGCATACAATGTCACCGGTGCCCATGGTGTTGTGACTAAGACAATTGACTTTTTAATGTCGACATAGTAGGCTGCTAAACCTCGAAGGACATTGGAATGCTGAAGATCCTTTAGAATTTTGTACTCCCTCACAGCACGAAGCTGCATATCTTCTGTCATACGGGTCAATTTGATCATTTTGACAGCTACGACTTGGCCATCGAAAAGGGCTTTGAAAACGCGGCCCACGGAACCTTCGGCCACAGGAATATCTTCTCTGCTATATAGTCCCTCTTCTGTCTTATGCCAAGTGATTCCATGCGATTCGAGCTCCTCTCTAGGAAGGATCGCCATTGTATGAGATTCACTGAAGCCCGTAATACGAGCAATGCGTGAAGAAACACCGCAAATCCATATAGATATCTGACGACTATCTCTTATCGGGAAGGAGGGGAAACGGTCGCGAACGAGGTTGTACGGTGTGATGCAGATCCTGCCTGCTTGTGGTTGCTTGTCGAAGGCGGGGGAAAGTGTGAGTAACAATGAATAACGTGGCTATTACCCTTTACGAGGTAAGCAATTGTTTGGAATACATGGGTAATTGATATGGCTGATGCTATAATCACCTTGTCCTTGTGTGCCTATCTGCGCAGAAGTCGTACGGTTGCAGGGGCGCCTTGCATAATTTGTGGGTTGCAGACGCTTGCGTCAGAAGTTCGCGTTTACGGTGTATATGGGATCTTCTAGATAAGTAGATGTGACAGCAAGGGCGCCCCGATCTTTTGGAGAATGATAAAGTGGTTGCATGTAAAGTAGTTAGACGTTGCACTTATCTCCCTACCCGAAGGCAGGTTAGGCTTAAATGGTACTAGTCATGGTTACACAAGGGTCAGTGCTTGTGCGACTACTCAACTTGCGAAGCGAATAGAGAGAGGAGGTAAGGAGAATGGCCAGCTCTCCTCTAAGGAGTCGAGCAAATGATAGCTCAGATCCTGTGTTTGGAAATATTGAGTCTGATACTAGAGGCGAGCTAGAAGTCTTGATTCTCGGTATGCTAGCCTCGTATGTAGCTCAAGATTGTGGCCCATTAAGTAAGTCAGCGTTGATTTAGTCATGTCATCGTCATTCGTACCTTTTACTGCATTTTTAATCTAGCCTCTGATCTGGCAAAATTATGGCTGTGTTTCACGCCTTCCAATCTGCCATAGCAAGCAGAAGCGGGCCCATCCTCCTATTATTTAAAGTTGCATTCTCTCGTTCTTTCAGTAGGTGGGTTTTTGATCACGTGCGCGTGCTTAGCAGTTGACGGGTAAATTGGGCTGCCTTCCAATGCAAGGCGTCTCCTAACCTTGCCTCCTTCGTGACCGAATTCCATCATTCACACTCCTTCATCTCCCTCGATTATATTCTGATTGCGATTCTTCAGGGTCTTGAATCAGTTCGCTTTTTTGCTTGAATGGATTGGCAATCCACATCGTCGCTGCAACGCAGCTCTTCGCCAGTTCCACGAAGGCTGGGCGACACGAAATTCCGCTACAAAGACCTTGATCCTCAGCAAAACGAGATACGCCTGTTACGAATACTTCCTGGACTTCCTGATCAATCCGTGAAGTGCGAAATTCTGCACACAGCTCTCGATGGCGAACGAAGATACATTGCGCTCTCCTACGCCTGGGGTGATGCAGAAGACACATGCCTTATTATCCTGAATGGATTCTCATTCCCAGTAACTCGAAGCTTATGGGGTGCTCTTCATCGTTTGAGATCCGAGTCATTAGCAATAATAGTGTGGGCTGACGCAGCCTGTATCAACCAGCAAGATTCCACTGAACGAGGTGCCCAGGTCGGCAAAATGACAGGCATCTACGAAAATGCCTACGATGTCGCGATCTGGCTGGGCCCGGAAGCAGACGGTAGCAGCGAAGCCTTCGATCTAATTAGTGATACAGTCCGATTCCCAGAGATGATTGAGGACAATATAAACTCCCCATCTTGTCCAAATCGATTTGGAGCCTTGGTTAACCTCTTTGAGCGAGATTATTGGAATAGACTTTGGTGTGTGCAAGAGGTCTTTAACGCGAAGACAATTACGGTATATTGTGGTGACAGCGCTCTGCCCTGGAAAGCTTACCTAGACTTTCGATATCTTATACAACCATATAGAGACCTGTAAGTGTTCACTTCAACTGGTTTCTTTACCGCTTTACGAAGATGGGGAAGCTACTTATTTGTGGCTGTATGAGTTGTCTCTTGACATCCGAATTCCAACATTTTGCACCTACTATATCCATACATATTAACTTAATACAGTCTTTTGCGAAGATTAAGCAGCGAAAGAGTCTCGTCCACAAGACAACTGTGGTGGCGCGTCGTATGTGACATGGGTCCAGGACGTATGTGGACTCCTGACCATCCGACGGATCTCATGGAGATTCTGTTGTTCTGTCGTCACAAATTATCCGCTGAGCCACGAGACAAGATCTATGCAGTCCTGGGTCTTCTTACAGAACATGAAAGGTCACAATTTACTGTTGATTACAATGTTTCTGTGCGAGAAATCTTCACTGAAGTTGTCTATTATATCTTGACAAGAACACGTTCCCTGGATATTATTTGTGCAACTATCCACTACCCCTATCACTCGGATACCTTTTCACTTCCTTCTTGGGTAAGTCCTGTTCTAGCCCTGGTTGGGACCGTTGGGTCTTCTAACATTCTCTACGAACATCCGTTGATACCCTTGAGTCTCGTCGGCCAAGAACTCCTTTACTCACAAAATAGAACTTCCCGGCTAATATTAATAACTGAAAGGTCCCAGATTGGATGGCCAGACCAGCTCAAGGAGAAATCGGACCACTAAAAAATGTGCATTACGGATTTAGAGCTGCGACTGGAACAGAAGCGCAGTTTAGCTTCTCTAACAGAAGGTCGACACTCAATGTCGCGGGCATAATTATTGGTCGGGTTAGAACGTGTGGCATGAAGGTCGAGGCACTTTTGTCAAACGACAGCCGCTTGATGGCATTCCACCACTGGCGTTGGTTGTTAATCGGAGAGTTTGGGTACAACATCTCAAAACATGAGGCATTCTGCAGGACGCTTAGCCTGGATCAAGCCAAGGAAAGATGGACTCCTTTCGAATGGCTCAGCTGGACGTATTACTCCATGGCACGATACACCGAAAGAATGCTCCCAGCAATGCCTAGCGATCCATTGCTAGTTGATTTTGAGAGAGAGGCGCCTGAAATGACAGACGGTCTACGTCTACAGCTTTTTGATCAATTTGTCAAGACCTCTGTTGGGCGCCGGTTCATGATTTGTGAAAATGATATGTTATGTCTGGGATCGGGATATGCCACCCATAGGGACCTTATCTGTGTCCTTCTTGGATGCACTACTCCTGTTATTTTGAGGGAACGCAAAGATCACTATACGTACGTCGGTGATGTGTATGCTGATGGGTATATGTATGGCGAGGCTATCGAGGAGTTGAATGATGGAGCAAGACAACTTCAAACTTTTGAGCTCCACTAGGCATGGTCGAGGGGACACAATTGAAGATGAAAAGAATATGTGTTTAAAGAGCAAGCATGAGCTATAAATAGGAGTCTGGAAGGCAGAATCTGAGACGGGGAAATTTAAGAGAGATAGGACTAATTGGATGGGTTGGGAGAGGTTTTCGTCTCCATTGTTGGGAGGACTCTTTCGAGTTGTTCTTCATATCTTAAATGCGACTCCCATCAAGAGTCAGTATGTCGCTTTCTACTCACTAGTACTAACAAGCTGTAAGAAGTGTAATTTGATATTCTGACGAAAATTAAACAGTTCTCGGCATCCAGGTTATGGCACACGGCCCAACATTGTCAATCTTTTGAAGAGCCCTCATCTCCCTCATCTCGAACAGCAGATGAGATTTCCCCTATTTGTGCTTTCCGGTCTTTCTCTCTGAGCTGATTTATTGCCTTAATAGTATCTATAGCTGAATGTAAAGTACGCTCTGCGTTAAAATTTTCCCGAAAAGTCGGCTTAAGATTTTTGTTGTCGCTCAAGGCCGTCCTCTCGTCAAGAAAGTCGTGAGATAAGGCTTGATGAGCCGTCAATCTCTCCTGGGGGTGGCATACGATCAAATTTCTGATAAAGTCTTTGGCTTCGAGGAGTATATATGTCAGCCGCCAACTTCATATGGAAAGAGTGATGTGAAGACCTTGTATAGACACCCCTTCCCAGTACTCTTCGGGACTAAACCCAAATTCGGCGTTGAGTATGGCTCGCATTTCTTCCAAGTTGCTGTCTCGGTCAAAAGGGCTGTAGCCACAGAGAAGAAAATAAGTAATAACTCCTATCGCCCACATATCTCTACACCATAGTCGCGAAAGTTAGCAGCGGCAGCTGAATCTGCAAGTAGGGATTATCACATACACTGCTTTACCATACCCTGTCTTCCTAAATATCTCAGGCGCCATATATCCAGGCGTCCCACACGTGGTGGTCAGATCGTAGAAATTTCCCTCGCCTATCACCGTCGAAATACCAAAATCAGAAATCAGAAGGTCAGAACCGTCTTCTGTCGTTCTGAAGAGAAGATTTGCTGGTTTGAGATCTCTATGGACAATCCCAAGGCCATGCAGGTAAGCAACTCCCGAGCATAGACCCCGGACAAGATCTCGAGCATCTGATTCGTAATATGAACCTTTGACAACCACTCGATCAAAAAGTTCCCCACCTAAAGCGAGTTCCGTTACAATATAGACTGTGGCAACAATGAGTTACCATTGAGTATCTGAAGTGCGAAACATATACATACTATTGTGCAATGTCTCGAAATGATCCACTAAGGTTAGGACGTTTGGGTGGCCCAGTGAAATTTTTTTCAGAATCGATATTTCATTGTGCACCTATCGATCGTTGTCAATTAGTGTCAAAGCTTCCTTTCATATTTGCTTTAGCTCACAATATGC
The DNA here is from genome assembly GCA_009732865.1 of Stipitochalara longipes BDJ. Taxonomy (NCBI): domain Eukaryota; kingdom Fungi; phylum Ascomycota; class Leotiomycetes; order Helotiales; family Hamatocanthoscyphaceae; genus Stipitochalara; species Stipitochalara longipes. The sequence continues at coordinate 1,095,008 of ML769343.1, read as the reverse complement.
TCTCTACCAACTATTAGACGTTTATTGATTACTTTCGCTGCATAGTATTTATTGGTATCGGTATGCACAGCTTCCTTGACCACAGAATAGCTGCCAGCACCCAGAGTCCTTCCGATCTTATAGCGACATGGTTGTATAGTACTTTCGGGAGCAGAATCAGGCATTTTATTGATTCATATCACCACCCAGCAAGAGGTGGTCCTTGTTGTCCAGTCCACGGTTTTGGTTGCGAGAATAGATCTCAGTTCTTTATGAGTCATTATCCGATAAGCGTTCACCACGTGTCAGGCTTCCTATTCGATGGCAACTTAGTAGAGAGAGTACACACTCAAGCGTACCACCGAGCACGCTAGCATTTGCTTTTGCCTCCATCTCTCCCTTACCACTTCCAAATACTTTGGATCTAGCATCTTCAAGTCGCTGGATGACTACAATGTGGCTTATTTAGCTTGGCTGTTCTCATGATTGATCCTTTCTCCCTAGCGACTGGCCTTGCAGGCTTGATTAGTCTCACAATTGAGCTTACAAGAACCACTTGCGAAGTAGTCGGCAGCGTTAAAAATTCTGGCCAAAATGTAGCAAATCTCCAGAGTGAGCTCAACGCCCTTCGGACTGTCATGAACCAGTTGTGCATATTCTTTAAGACATCAAATGGTATAGAAAGCTTCGCTGAAACAGCAGCCCTCGTCGAGACCCACCACTTCTGCAAGACACGCCTTGAGAAAATGATCCTGAAGCTGCAGCACTTCAGAGATGGTGGAAAATTTGCTCGAGGATTTCGTGCACTTACATGGCCATTGAATGAGAAGGAAACGAGAGAGATTGCCCAGGACTTGCACAGATGTGCGCAAACATTTTCTCTATCACTGACTGTTGAAGGATGGTATCTGCCACCAATTGCTTGCGACCACTATCAAATTGATCTGACCATTGACAGCAACCTCCTTTCGAAGACATCCAAAGACGTCCTTGTGGTGGTTCAAGATCAAGCCGAGACTTTAGCTGAGACTCAAAAAATAACAGGAATTGTCAATGACTTATTGTCGAACACTGTCATTCAATTTCAAGATGCAGCTAATTTACTAGCCAAATTGAGCAATCAGTCGAATACCATAAGCAATATTTCGCAAGACTTGAACACTGTACTCGATTTCCATCGAGGTAAGAATCTCATCTAATACTTCGTTGACTACCTTTCTTGCCGTTTAACAATTCCTAAATTAGATGATCAACATGATGCTATCTTGAAGTGGCTTTCCACTGTCGATGTATCCCAGGGTTTCCAAGCTGCCCTGCAGAAACACCAAGAGGGTACTGGGGAGTGGCTGCTTGAGAAGTCTGAGTTTAGAGACTGGAAATTTACTTCTGGAGGATGGCTATGGATTTTGGGCAGTTGTAAGTCATCATCTAGTCTGCTCCGGTGTTGTTTGAGCTTACCGGAATCCTTTTAGCTGGTTGTGGGAAAACAATACTCAGGTACTAGCCACTCTGCGACCTTGAATTTCAGGACTACAAAGTTTAAACGTGTCCATAGTTCAGTCATCATCAAAAATCTCCAAGAGACCATGATAGTCAACGAGCCGAAGCTGGTCTACTTCTTTTTTGACTTTCGAGATGCTGTAACGCAGAGCGTGGAGAGCCTCTTTCGATCTCTTGTACAGCAACTCTCCACTGAACGTGTCCTTCCTGCGGTGCAAGATATATACGATCGCTCTGAACGTGGGAAAAGGTCCCCGAACTTTCACGAACTCAAAAAGACCCTGCAAAATATCTTGCAAACTCTTAGTTCTGTCTATATCGTTATTGATGCTCTTGATGAGTGCACACAACGGGATCTACTGTTTCAAAGTCTATTGGAAATGAAACAGTGGGGGTTGAGGTCTTTGCGAATTATCACAACTAGCAGGACAGACGCCTTTGTCTACGAAGAGGACCTCCTTCTTGATTCGCCTAGAATCTACATCAGCAAAAAGGCAACAGAAAACGACATTCACACATATGTTGAACAGCGGCTCATCGAAAATCAGAGACTGAAGAAATGGGCTCGAGACAAGGACACTAGGGATCTGATTAAGAAAGTATTAACCCAACGAGCGGATGGCATGTAGGTGCTCTCCAGTCTACCCTGCCAACAAATTGAACGAGAAATAACAAGTCTCTAGGTTCCGCTGGGTTGCATGCCAGTTAGAACGACTTCAGAAGTGTCTGACACGCCGGAATCTAGTTTCGACTTTGAATTCTCTTCCAGAGACTCTGCAGGAGACTTATGAAAGAATGCTGTTCCAAATTGACCGTCAGCATAGATCATTGGCATCAGCCATGTTGACATGGCTTACGTTTTCACTTCGGCCTCTGACTATCCGCGAATTAGTTGAAGCGATTGCATTATCTTCACACCTTGGGGAGAGTGAGCTGGGCTTCGAATATGACGAGTATCGCTTGTCAGATCCTAATGATATCGCTTTGATTTGTCCAGGTCTCATTCAGGTGAGGAAACCATTTGAGAACTGTAACTCTTCAGAAGCATACGGCTCGCTGGAAAATAGGAGCCTGAACGTCTACCACTATGGTTCAGAGCACGAAGCGACAGGATACTCTGATTTGGATGAGGTTTCTCTCGCTCACTTTTCGGTGAAGGAATATCTGACATCGTCATATTTACCTGAACTTCTCTCAAACGGTTACCATCTCAAGGAAGCCGATTCTCATGTACTGATAGCATATGCTTGTTTACGTTACCTCCTCATTCATTTGAACGAAGAAAAATGCTCGCTTACATCACTCAACTCAACTTATCCCCTCGCTCAATATGCTGCTAGATTTTGGAGTAAGTTTGGAAATCCGTTCCCTATTATCTGATGCCACTGGTAATGTTTTAAGCAGTAAATCATACGAAGATTGCCGATGAGTTCAAACAATGTGAAAGTCTCTTGCCGCTATGCCGCCAAGTATTGAGCCCCCAAAGTTGGGTTTACAACAGGTGGTTGCAGATCTACGATCCAGATCTTCCCGGTCTATTAATCGCAGGTGATCAGGACGAGCTCAACTTGATTGATGGAAAAGTTCCCCTCAAATACCCGTTATACTACATGGCTCAAGCTGGAATTAATTCAGTAACCCAAATGCTTATCAATGAAGACCCGGACGGCGTCGGAGTCGGACTTGCTTCATGGGGAATAGAAGGAAGCCCCTTGCAAACGGCAGCCTTTAGAGGACACATTGATATAGTGCGTCTTCTCCTGGATAATGGCGCGGATTTAAACGACTCAGAAGCACTCTCTTCGACTCCAATGAGTCCGCAAGCATATATGTCGCCCTTATGTGCGGCTTGCGATAAAGGCCACACTGAAATTGTAAGGCTATTGGTCGAGAGAGGGGCATACTTCGGTCCAGGCAACCCTTTCGCAATACACAAGCCATCGGCACTTTATTTGGCGGCTTTACAGGGGCACAACGAAATTGTGGCTTTGCTGGTCGATAAAGGGGCTAGCTGCAAAGTCTTGAATCGAAGGTGGACACCAATTCATGCTGCGGCTTCTGAGGGACACGCTGGAATTGTTCGTTTATTCCTTTCTAAAGAGCCAGATGCGGTGCATCTGAACGGTCCCGGTGGCACGATACTTTCGGCCGCGATTGCAGCGTATTCTAAGGAGTCCGTAGAAGTTATTCTTGAGTACGGTGCAGACGTGGAGGAACTGGATAAAAAAGCTTATAGTGTAAGGAAAACCTTTGGGGAAGAGAAGAGGTTAAGTGCTAATTAATGAGCAGATACACAAAGACCCAGGAAATGCTCTGTGTCAAGCGGCAGCCTTAGGTGATATTCAGATTCTCGGGCTTTTACTCAAGTATGGGGCGGATGTAAATGCAGAGAGTGGGACAATCGGGTGCCCGCTCAAAGCATCTCTTGAACTTGGGCATCTTAAAATAGCCCAGAAGCTGCTTCAACACGGTGCAGCTCCAAACGTATCGGCAGGAATATCAAATAGTAGCGCCCTTTCACTCGCTGCAGGGCATGGTTTCACCGAACTAGTCACGACACTTATATCTAGTGGAGCTGACGTGGCTAGAGACATCTTTGCACTTGCGGCTGCTGCTAAATCAGGGCATGCCCCCATTTGCAGAATTCTGATAGAAGCAGGTGCAAGCATCGACGCAATATCTAAGCATGGAACTGCGCTGCAAGCAGCGGCCTACTCGGGAGAGGTGGAAGTAGCCAAGTTGTTACTTGACCGAGGAGCAAGTATCATAGCAGGGAAATGGGTTCGTAGAGAAGGACACGGGAATGCTTTTGAGGCTGCATTGGTGTCCGGTAACAGCGAAATCTATCAGTTATTCCTTAGTCGGGATGAGAGGCTTGCGGAAATGGCTAGGGTCTCGGGGTATGGATAAATCGCCCGTTTTATTCCAGCTGAATGGGACTGAAGAAGAACTTCTGTACCTCGAAGAACCCTTGCCGAACGCATAGACAAACAAATATATGAAATTTCCTGGATTTTGATTTGAGCCTCTCTCCGGTTCCAATGATCTAGTGCGTCGAAGTACGAATTTCAAAAGAGAGGATCTACCAATCCCTTATGAAAGAAGCTGCTCTTTCGAAATATACAGCTAAGAATTATCGGAGGAAGGAGAACTTGGGAAATATTGTTATCGGCTCGAAGTTGAGTGTTTTGACGTGACGCATAAAAAGGTAACTCCATATGGTTGAAGGCGGAGTATATGTGAAACCGTAGAGCTTAGGATGCTCATTGGTGAATAAAGATTTCAGTGCGATATGCAACATAACAGTTATCCTGGTAGCTACTCTCGCCCTGTCTCTTCAACTGAAAATCATTTATTATCTAGAATGTGTTTGAAAAGTAGGGAAACCCAACTTCATGCTTGGCAGACCAGGGAGCTGCAATTCTATTTGCTGCTCGTACAGAAGCCTCGTCCTGCGCCTCTTCCCATCTAAGTGGAGCCTCGAAAATTGCAATTTCTCCAACCAAACACGACCCCACCGATACCAACAGCCCCAAGAGAGCAAAGTCAGCGCAGTTGACAGGACGCAAATGAGTAGATAGATCCATCCATATTTTGAAATGGTCCTTGGATTGTCTGGCGACTCGGAAGCGTGGAAATTGAAGATACCGGTCGAGAACACGGTGGAGACGAAAGTTGCTGGAAGGAACACGAGGGTCACGACTGCGATTGTCTTCATGGAGTTTGTGTCTTGTTTGTTGATGCGGTTGTAGAGCACGGCAGAAAGGCTCTGCAGGACATCCTGTGCCATCTTCATATTTTTGAGGAATAGTTCTGCACGAATGATCGTTGCGTGGATTTCCTCTCGCTGTTCAGAGAAAGGTCGTTGGCTTTCTTGACTTTGTGCCTCGTAATCTTCGCAGATGCCAACAAGTCTCTGACATCCTTTTGCGTGCTCTAACAGTACAGCAGCCGACAGCTCAGTTTCAGCTAGCTTCTTCGCAAACCCAGCAAGATCGGCGTTGAGGAGCGTGAAGTCGTGGTCAACCTCTGCGTAGCCCTTTCTCCTTAAGTGCTGGCCGTGGCGAGTGACCCCGAGCCTAGCCTCCAAATTATAGAGCTCTAGTCTCAATTGAACGTATTGATGCGCTCTGAATTGAACAAATTCGAGCAGGACGTTTAGTATCAACAAAGAGTTTCGCTGAAGAATCGACCTGTTTTTGTTGAACCACATGATTAAATCAGAATTCAGGAACGGTTTGTTTCGGATCGAGTCTATGGTTTTGGAAAAGATGAGAACCTTCGAGGACCGTTTGCTGAGGTTATATCTGAGTAGAGTGAAACAACCATCATTTTCATAAGTGGCTATGGCAATCTCCAAATGGGTGGGTGTTGACTCTCGCAAAACTCCAGGGTCCTCGGCTTGCTGGAAAACAAATTTGTACTCGAATAGTGGTGCTTTTGCAATAAGTTTATTTAGAAAGTTTTGGGAGAATCCAATTTCTGCGCAGATCGAGATGAATTGTTGGGATCGGATGTGGAATGGGGTCGAAAGCTGGCCTGAGCCTTCTCCAAGGAAGACCTGTAAATTTGGAGAACAATTCCAAAGCTCCAGTAGCCCCGAGTGTGTTTCGTCCCATGAGGCATATTCAACGAAGGATTCCAGACCGGGAAGGTTCTGTCTTCCGAAAGGTACGTCCTCATTGCCCGTCACCAAAGTCGCATTAATGACCCGCTTTCTGATAGAAGCAGCGTGTGTTTCTCTGTCACACATGATAGCTGTTTAATCCGGCATGTCTCATAAAATCGATAAAGACTGATTCCTCGCAAATGAGGCTGCAGATGTACTAAGGGTGGGGGAATCTTAGGCAACAATGATGGCTGGGCGTAGAAGTTGGCTTTCAGCTGGGCAGCCTTGCATCTCCTCGAAGTGGACTCGGTGAGCCCAATTGGGTGTCACATGAGAACACAAATCGGTCATGTCTCACTTCGTAAGAATATGCTTTACTGATTCCAGTTATTAACAGCCACCATAAAGCCTCAGATACTCTAACTCCGAGTCATAAAGCATGATATGCAATGAACATTGAATTATAAGTCAAAATCTCAGGTTGTAACGCTAAAATGAGTTCGCAGTATCGCCACTAGGAAGAAAAACACGACCTCAAATACAACCGATGATAAAATTGCAAATCTGTAGCAACTGAGGCACTTCACTTGCGCTAAAATTTCTTTCATTCTGTCTAGCAACCATCTGGAGCAGAATTTCTCAAATCAAAATTTCGCCCACCCGATCCAAACTCAAATTAACCCCCCTCCCCACAAATCCAAAAATCCTTCGTTGTTGACTATAGTCAACAAGAACTGCGATATGCAACAAAGAATCCCTTATCACGGGTATATGATTTCCGTTCTGATCCATTCTTATGAAATAAAACTTTCAATCTAAAGTAAAATGACTTTTAAATTTTGCAAGCAAGGTCATTCGGAGTTTCTGCCCGCAATTCTACCTTCCCTGGCAACTTGGTTTGACACTTTAAATTACCAGGGACTTATGGAACATAAAGGTGATTGCAACAAAACTTCAGGCGCCCAGCAACCCGCCATCTTTCTCCCTCGTACCTTATTGGACCAGGCGATCATAGCACTTGATAACTTGAATTTGCGAGGAACGACAAAGGGATTGATCCCTGGCTGAAGACAGAAGAAGATTGCTTACTCGCAATGTAATTTACACTAGACCAAAAAACGTCCCATTAGAATTACAACCTCCGCCTTGATTCAACCATGTGCTCCTCACACTTCTCCTCTACCAATCATTCCTCTCATCAACGCTATCGTGTATACCTTGCAGGTCTTGTAATCCTCCGCCGTCGCCTGCTCTCTCTAACGTCTTCATCCTCGTCACTTTCCTCAACCTCCTCCTCCGCCTGCGCACCATAGAGCTCCTCTTCCGTCGGATCCTCATCGACCTCCATCGCCTCCACCGGGTCCGGCACCACAGCCGTCTTCCGCATCTTGACCTTCCCCTTTCCGCGTCCACCACGAATAGCACTCATCTTGCCCCTCGTATCCCTCTTCCTGGAGTCCATCCCATCAAGCGCATCCAGCGCCTCTTGACCAACCAACACGCCCTTCTTCCCGCCCTCAGAAGCAGCTTTGGGTAATTTCGCACTGAGGCCATGCTTCTCGGCAAACTTCTTGCCGTAATTAAACAGCAGCTCTTCGCCAGCATTGATATCGCGGAGAGCGACGAATTTGATTCTATGTTCGCCGTTCACTAACACGATTTTAGCCTCGCAATTCTTTTCGTTGTCTGCGTGATTGATGAAGCGCGTTTTGTTGCCGAAACGCGCGGCGTCAATGACCCAGTCACCGTTGAGGTCGAAGAGGAAGGAGAGGAATTTGCGGTCGTAGATGATGCCGCGGCGCTCTGCTTCAGCGGAGGAGATGACCTATGGATGTCAATATCTTCATGCCCGAAAATTTGGGGTTTGGGGGAAATGGAGGTACCTCGCCGGCATATTCACTGAGATAGTCACCCTTTTGTACAGGCTCGACGACATATAATCCAAAGCCAACAAGCTGGCTTTCGCCCATGACTAGTTTCTTGGATACCCCACGCTGGAGTACGATGTTCTGACAACCTTTTTTGAACAGCTCATCCTCGTAGCGATTGGCAGGGTTGATTCTATCGTTTGCACCGCAGGTGCCGCATTGTGGCCCACATTCACGATTCATCTGTATACAGATGCAGTTGTCGGAAACACAACAAGCAATTGCAGATTCAACGCATGCACAGCCTGTAAACTTCCGAGGGCAGTCATCAGGACATCCACAAAAGCTCTCGCAAAGTAGATTTGCTTGAAAGCACGGGCATATATTTGTACACGGCCCTTCATGGCCACACTGCCTTCGTTAGAATCTCATATAAATGCGAAAGAGTGTTACTTACTGGGTTCGCTTGGGCTCTTTCTTGATGGAGATGAGCAGTCGTCAAGTCCTGCCAGTCGCCTTTAAGAACTCTTTTTTTGTTGTCATACCAATTCGGCGCTTTTGCACGGATCGTCGATTCCGGGATAGCTCGCGGAACGTAAGGGTGTTCTGATTCATAAGCCGCAATCTCGCTGTGAACTTGCCAACAAGGCCGGTCTAATGCAAACGCAATTGAACAAGAGCGACGATCCTTATTAGTCAGACTCAAGAGCATTTGAGGAAGAATATCGATTTCATCCTGATGCCATTCGTACTCCCTGTCCGAATAGTCGATGAGAGTGTAGCATGCATCTGAACACGGCGTTTTATGTTTAATCGTTACTCCAGGATCGACTTCTGCTGTTTTAGTCGATCGTCGGATCTCATATCTGCGAATCATTGCATCGTACTCTAAGGCTAACGGTTGGCGGAAGTAAACACATTCGACATCTTTCTTTTCTGTGGCTCCACTGTCATCACTATCTTCGTCTTCGCTTCGTTTGATTTCTTCTTGCTGGTAATCACCATGCGTGGGACAATCAACAGCTCCGCAGATCATGCATGTGAGAGTCGTATATGTCCCAAGACGATCCGCTGGAGTATTCGACGGCTTTTCAGGCGTCTTAGAGACGGGTTTCCCTGCTGCCTCAGTCATCTCTCTCAAACGTTCGCCTGAAAGAATAACATAATGAAGTGGGATGCTAAAGACGTTGTGAAAAGCCTCAGAAAATAGTTCTGCTGCTTCGTGAACGTTCGGAGGCAAAGATTCCCCAAAGGAGCTGAGTAGCGCTTTTCGGTCTCTAGGCTTCAGGCGCAGTTCGGCGCAGCTGTCGTCGTCCTCGAGTATATATTGCGTTAGGTCTTGTTTATTGCAAGCCACTTTCAGTTCTTTCAGCCAGGTATCGAGATGAGATCCGAGAGAAGATGCTCTTTCAGTCTCTCGACTAGATGAGATACGCGTAGCACTATAAGCCTCTTCTAATTCTTTAAGGAGTCTTTTGTGACCCTCCTGCTTTTTGGCCGTTCCTTGTCCAAGGTAATCTCCCAAGAAAGGGATAAATTTAAGTTTCTCATCATCTGCTGTGAGAATATTTCGCTTTACATTAGTGTGAGAGTAGTATTTCGGTACACGGGGAAGATCGGTATTAATCAGACCCCCAATCAACTGGCTTCTCGTCTTAGTAAGCCTGCTCTTGGCCATGACCTAGACCTGTTAGCTACATAACTCAGGCTTTGGAATCGACTGACAAAAGAGTCTAATTTATCAATATGAGTGGCATCACCACTAGACGGCTCTGATTGAACCTGTTTCCTAGGGTTCGAAGCCCACGGAGAGTTACGACCTGTCTCGACGAACGGGGCTTTAAAGAATGCTGATCTCCTATCAGCAACAGTCTCCCTGACGTCTTGTAGAAGCCATCTCATGCCACAGGCATGATCGTCGTTTAATCTTGATTCGAACCCCTCGAGTGACGTTTCCAGCTCTTCTTGGGTAAGAGGCTCCTTAGGCGAGGCGTGTTCACTAGACGCACTCCGTCGTGACACAACCTCTCTTGGTGATTGACTGCGGGCTTTGGGAGTGCCATTGACTTGCTTGCTGTTCCTTCGTTGTTTCAAGCGTGTGATCAAGGGAGATGAAGAGCCGACAGAAAAGTCGGTAGACTTCTGTGACCTACGATGACCACGCGAAGAAGGTTGTTTTGATGGGCTACCAGGGAACGGTTGGAAGCTCCCAGGCAACGGGGCACCCTCGTCTTCGTCATCATCCTCTTCTGATAGTTCAGGTGTCGAAGGGCGCGACTTCTGCCTCGAGGTTTGTCGTCTTGATGAGAGCGTCTCCTCTCGCTGGTCTTGCTCCCGCTGATTCTGAAGTGATTGAGGCGAGATTTTGATATGAGGGCTGGAAGCCTGTTTGACAGCCGAGACTCTTTCTCGCACCCTGCGCCCTTGCTCTTCTGGCGATGAATCCCTAGTAAGGGGAGGCAGAGGAGAGTGTGCTCGCTCGTCTGGAGAGGAATCTCGAGAGAGCGGAGGTAAAGGAGATCGTACCAGTGGAGATCGTACTCTTGGGACAGGTTCCTTACGAGCAGACCTGGCGGCAGCTGGCCGGCTTCGAGGTGGTGAAGGTGAGCGAGATGATATATCACCGGTGAGATCAATCATTTCCGCAGGTTGACGCGGAGCCGGAACTGGCTCTTTTGCCTTTGCCTTTGGCCTTGGCCGTGGCCGGGGTTCATCATCATTTGTAAGGTCGATAACTGCACTTGTTTGTTGAGCAGGCAGATTTGGCGGGGCGACTCCGAGTGGAGCTCGAGAAGCCATGTAATTGCCAGAGACACGCGAGCTGCGCGAGGTGACAAATTTATGCGAGCGTTGGCTCATCTTGACAACAATGTCTTGCCAGCGGCTATTGTGAAAGATATGAGTTTGACTAGAGTGAATGAATCACGTGAGGGGCTCGAGCCACAGGTCCGCAATTCAGAAGCATTCCTCTTCACAGCCATGAACTGATGATTGCACACGCGAGTGCAGAGAGTATGCATCCAATCAACAAGAGATGAGGTTGTAGGTCGCGTGCAATCGATGGCCTTGCTGTCTTTGTGTTGTGTTGAGCGATTGACGCGTCGCGACTGCCGCGGTTGCGGGAGCTGGAGAAAGAGCTACCAACCACCTCACTGCTTTACGCAGATATCTGAACTCTCGTGGTGGAAAGACCGAGAGCTTCAGCAGCGGCGACAAGAGCGATGAGAATCACGTGGTGGAAGGGAATGAAAGAGCGATGTCGTTTTCGTTGTCGTGGTGGTTACGAAGGTTTGAAGTTTGTTAGCGTTTTGTGCACTGTTGCATAATCTTCCGGTTTGCTTCATAACCCTGCCCTGCACAACATCATGTTAGGGCGAACCTTAATGAGCCTCTCAGAAACCCTTTCCTCAACGTCACCCATTCTTTTGAGCCTCACTATCAAAACTATGACTTGCATGCCTTTCTTCTTTTTCTACGGGCAGGGCTCTGCTGCATATTTTGTCTACCCGTTGCAAGGGGTTTCTCCCAGAACGCGCTATCCGCCCTCCCTGCTCTACCTCTGCAAGGCTGTGGAGAGGCCGTTGAAGAAGACAGTTGGGGACCTCCAAGTGGAGCTTGAGCGAGGTGTGCATGCGCATCCCCAAGGATTACGCCCTGTTTACGAGGCCCTGGATATGCCTTGGGTGCGCGCTTTCAGGCTCTCCTCTCTCACTCGTGCTGCGTTTCCAGGTTTCCTCGTTCCGTAAGGCACAGCTGCCACGACTTCAGGGGGTGCCATGCGCGGGTTTCGAACTGTTTGCTGCCTCTCTGCACAAGGCCCAAAGTAGCGGTCTTGGGCTCATGGTTTGCCCTTCTCTGCCCTTCTCACCTAAAAGGGGGGAGGACGATCATTTATGCCGCCGAGCATGTCCCAGACGCTGGACTGCACTCATCCTGTTCTGGGAAGGTCGGCTGGGGATTGTTCGGGCCATGCATGCAACACTTCCGTCCAGTCAGAGGCGAACGCCTCAATCTGACGACTCACAAAGAGGGAGAGAAGGTTGGCTAAGAGAGGAAGGCTTCTCGAACGAAGTGATAGGGCAGGAACACTTGCGCCGTGCTGATATCAGATGTTGAAGGTTTCACGATCCGCCGCGTTCGTCGCAACTCGCGAGACAGCGAGCAGCGAGAGCGAGACAGGACGAAAAGCAGAAGGGCCGCCCTACCCGCTGCATTTCGCTGTATGGCCGCCGAGCCGATGTGAGATTGTCGGGCCACTTTGCACGGAGTCAGGCCTGCACGGCACAGAGAACACGACCTCGTTCTAGGGAGTCAGGTGTGCTCGGACCTCGAGCCCGAGCCTGAGCCTGTCTGGCGATCAAGTCCACTGTCCACTCCACTTTCCCCGTGCTCCACCATGACCGTGACCATGATTATTGTGGTCTTCGCCTTCTCGAGCAACGACGACGATGGCAGATTGTGGAGGACCTGAGCGTCGCTTCGATCGTCTTTATGGGTTGCGATGGATGTCTGGGAATGCCCCACGGCTGCTGAGCACTCCATGCTCCATGCTCGATGTGACAGACGGGGGAGCGATCCGTCACTTTGCCAAATCTGCCGATCGTCTCCACAGAACGCCTGGAATGCTTCTAGAAGCCGGCGGATTGCAGGTGTCAGGTGGGTGCGTGCGGGGGCACGCCGCATGGTTGCAGCGGCCTCCTGAGACTTGCTCGACATACTACGACAACCTTCGGCCACCACAGCACCGCGCCTCGCGAGATCAGGAAGGCTCTCAGGCGTGAGCGTGCACTTGCCCGCGAGACGCATCCGGAGGGATCCCAAAATACTTATCGACATGTCACGGTCACCCAGACGGATTGCTATTTTGGCCTGCAGTCGAGATAGGCAGGTCTCCAGGCGGCTGGCGGTGACAAATATGCGTGACCAGATTAGAGGGCTCGGCAATTCAAGGGGCCATAAATTGTATAGGGTTCGGGACGATATAAACCTAGGATGGTTCGTCATATTGCTTGTTTTAAGCTGCTTGTTGATATCCTACTCGTCCGTCTTCCCTGGCATTTCTGCGGGCCTGTTACACCGATGCGAGTCCTCGATACGGCGGGACGATCACGTTCCACGGCTCGAAGAGGAGACCTTGATGGTGGCCAGTGGCCAGTCGCCCACTGGGCCCGCAGGCAAGGTTCTCCCCCACAGCAGGAGTCAAGTCTGCCCTGCGCTCGTTACGGATGGCAGCAAGTCGCTGCGCACCGCCGTCCGCTGTCCGCTCGCTGGCCGTGAGCGGCGATGGGTGCTGGCACTGGTAGCCCGGACAAGTTGACGCATGTTTGAGCACGCCCAGCGCGGCTGCCATATCCAGGACGCTCGTCCGAAGTCCTGGTGGTCCCAGCCCGCCAGATGCGTCGCTGTTGGATTGCTGGATACCTGGCCTGGATACGGGCCTGGATACCTGGATATACCTGGGCCCTGGCGCGCGGCGAGCAATGGGGGAGGTGCCTTCAGTGCCCACCGTGCCCAAGTGCCCACAGTAGTGCCTACCAGAGCAGACCCTGGACGCTGGAAGGCCTTCCGTGCAGCCCCGTTGCGCACAGGTTCTTTTTTCTCCAGCATTGAGCCCCGTCCCGGCAGCGCCACCACATTTGCGTCGCGACTCGATGGCACCCTCCTTCTCCAACCACGCCCTGATGTGTGTCTCTCGTTTGGATCTGCTATGATATGCAGGTCCCAGGCTGGCCAGAAAGATCGCTAGTGCGACTGGGGTGAGCAACACGCCTGACCAGGGCCGGATGGGCGTCCAGAAATTATCACACCTGCCATTTCAAACTCCTCCTCTCCTCCTCCATCCTCAACGCTTGCGCTCCAAATCGACCGCCCGCGGCCTCTAATATTCGCTGCACTGCTCTATATCTCAGCTCTTGCGACCACGCGGTACCTGCCTGCCCATTCTTTCGTACACTGCGACAATACTTCAACCACTTCCCAAACCATATCAGCGAGCTGAATCCCTCCATGCCACCTCGGCTGTGTCAGCGTGCAATGCAATTTTACTGAGAGTCGCGACGAACAAGGCCAACCCGGGACAGCGAAAAATCGTCCTCTCTACGCAGGAAAACATATCGCAGTGCGCATGCGCTTTATGTCAACAATCGAGCCTCGCGGTCGTGGTGGTTGTTGCCTCGACGGATGGCACCAATCGGGCTCCATCAAAATCGTTGATTTGGTGCGTGTATATTGAGCCATCGAGATGGCTTCCAAAAACCCGCTTTTGCCCAGCAAGGACCAATGCTTCGCCTTGACGGATGAGCAATGCAGAAAAATTCAAGATATCCTCGATCCCGATGGGATGAGATTCCAGAAGGGCTGGGAATTAGCCTACCAGCCAGAGCTGATACGTCTTTATATGACTGGAATGAGCTTCCCCCAGATCGAATCTACAATGACGCCAAGGTTGACATGGTCGTAAGTCGTATTATGCAAGAGAAAGGATGTGGTATGCTGAAAAAAGACAGGTACAAGACGTATTCGAATCGATTTCGTGACTGGTTCTTTCCACTTAATCCTACGCAGAGAGATGTGCGTTTCCATGTACCACCATTTTGTCGCATTTCTAACATCTAGCGCAGAACAAGATCATACAATTGTATGCTTTAGTCTCAGAGCCGAGTGCCTCCAACCAGATAGCTGCACCACCAACGATTCAGTCCAGAGGCGTCGCTCCAATTCGACCCATACAACCTCAACCCCGCCAACCACTACCGCCACTCCCGCAGCTTCCCCAAACCTCGACATCCCTCAGGCAAGAATTTACTCAGACGTATGATCAAATGCAACAAAATGAGAGAAATAGAAGCGCCAATATTGAATTTGATCGAAATTCTATCTCTACAATAGAAACCATCTCGACTAATTCAACATGGCTATCGTCAGGAGCAGCATCGATATTCTCACATCCGGACTATGCTAGTCATCGAGACTCAATCGCAACAGCAAATTCCTCGGTGGTAAGCCTAGCAAGCCAATACTCCTATCACCCGCCGAAGACTGCGCCATTACCACCTCTACCCCAACCTAAGCCTATGAAACCACCACGACATGATCCCCACGCTGGTCTATGGAACGGCACTCTTCGAGTCATACCATGTGGCCAAGATCACAGTATGCTGGACCCGTTCGACCCATTTGAGAGGTGTTCCGTCTGTGGCTTTACTCAGTGGCATGCTTTGATGGTGCACGCTCGGAGCATGGAATTGGGAACCTTCGTTGGTGCTATGGAGATTCTAGGTAACGCAAAGAAGGACGACTTTGCTGGGAACTCTCCGGTCCATTTTCTGATGGTCGCTGGAGTGGAAATGGAGTATTTTGCTCGATTGGTCCAGCGGAACGACAACACAAACCAGAAGATTTTCGGCACTAATCAAAACGTGTTTGGTCAAAACCCTCTTCATGTCCTCAACCCGCAAGACCTTGGAGAGGATCTCATTTATTTCTTGGAGTGGTTCAAACCTCGCAGAACCCCACCGGGTCTTCTACTTACCCAGCGAGATATGTACGGCCGAACACCGTTGCATGCCCTGCTCCAGCACCCACTTCCTCGAAATCTGTACCCGGAAATCCTGAAAGTATTTCCTTTCTTCGAGCACCAACTACGCTCTCTCGACACCGCTGGACGATCGACCGTTCAAATGATGAATATCGCGTCTCTTAAACTCCGCTCCGAATCGGAAGCAGACTATCAGAAAATTCAAGATGGCATAACAAATATCAAACAACTCCTCGCCGAATCTGGGGAGGGCGAAGCCCAGAAGTACGGCTTCAATGACATCGCGCGGGGAGCTAGGGGAGAGAGTTGGTTCGGATTCTTCGAATGTCGGATCTGTGGCCAAACGAACGCGCACTCAAATTCTTACGTCGATCAAATGAATTGTGCTTGTGCACATGGCCGAGACAGGAATGCGCCAGACGATACAGGCCTCACACCTGCCCATGGTGAGTTTATCTTCCTATTACCTTCTACTCTGTTACTTGAGAGCTGGCAGTCTGGGAGCTGTTTCAGGAACCGAGACAACCTCTTTAACCTATCTGTTTGATGGGAAAACATAACCCCGAAGCTGTCACAATACTTGCACCTTGCATAAGTCTGTAGTACTAATTTTTTGTATAGCTATCGTAACCAAGGAACGTTCCAACGCCAACCGCGGTCACGAAACAGCGGCCCAAACCGAGGAGCTCTTCCGTATTCTCATTCCCCAAGCTGATGTCACGCTCCGAGAAGCCCTTCACGTTCTGGACCCCGAGGGTAACACCCTTGTCTACAATATTGCCATACGCGGTTTCGACACTCTTCTAAAATACGTGCTCGAGCTAGAGACGCCAGCGAGACGCGTGTCGATGGTAAATGCTTGTACGAAAGGCGCAGATGGTAATGACAAGAGTGTCTACGAAGCTGTGGTCGAGAAGTTGCGGGAGCTGAACGAGAGGATCCGTATTAATCGATATACGGAGGATAGGAAGATCAAGGAGTTCCTCGTGGAGAAGGGGCATCGCTTGCAGAGGTGCAAGCATCTATTGGTTAGCGCAGGTGCGACGGCCAATCCAAGCATTACGGTAAGCTTATTCTCGCGAATTTGTGAGGTTGTGAAGTGAGAGCTGTGAGCGCGATGGTACTCTTAAAAGTTGCCACGACTTTTTGAAGCTCTTGGTTTTTTCTCCCTAGCCTTTTCGTGGTCACAATGCTAATGTATTCAGCAGAAGCGCTGGCGGATCTGCAATTAACGAGTCGGAACCTCATGACATCTTCGATTGTGCATTACGCTCTATCCCTCCAGGCAGACTTCCGGGTACAGTCTGCTCAAGGGATATCGGATGAACCAACGCCTTCCTTTCCTCCGTGCACCCGGACGTGCAAAAGCGACCGAGCATCATTTTATACCGCCTTTGCCATTTCCTTCCCTCATTTTGGTTTGCCAGCACATAGACTTCGAGATACCCACCTGTTTGTGTTAATTTTGTCCACTTTTTTTTGGTTTACATTTAGCTAGCTCTTATACCCTTTGCTTCTTTCATTGGTTTGGAAATGGGGAAAATATTGGATTTTGGGGTTTACCGATATACAGCACATGATACAAAGCCTCTCACGGCAGGAGATTAGAGTGGGTTTGGGAGATGGGTAGGACTTTTGAAGTTCATTTGATTTAATGCACGGTTCGGAGAATGGGTACAGGGATGGGAAAAGTATGTGTGTTTTACAAGGTCTTTAGAGTGTATCATAATGTATGAGTATGGGGGCATTTGGGCGAGAGAAAGAAGAGAAAGACAGGGGAAAAGAGAGGGGTCGAGATGGTATGGGATGGCGATCATGATTTATGAGGAGCTTGGGATAGAATAATTAGCTTCGCTGCATTATGACGGGAGGCAATGAGATATCATTGAATATCTCAATATTCTCGTACTGTTCAATGTGACCTTTGATCCGTCTATCTTGGCTATAGTCAATCTTATTTTCACCACAATCTGGGTCTGTTTTCCACACAACTTGATGCATGTAGTCAATATAGACTCGTTCCACCTCGGAAGATAGTTCTCCTTAATGATCAACGTACACGTGACACGGTATTCCCTCCTAGTGCGCACAGCCACCTCACTACCGGTTGCGGGAGTAACATGACAAGCAGAGTTCAACTAAACGTCTCTAGTCTCCTGACTAGGATGACATAGCCTCTGGACGAACTGGAATTCAAGATTGCTTCATTTCCACAGTTCCGAGGTGGTAGAGAGACTTAGAACATGACGTAGAGATAGCGATGATGAGGCTTAAATTACCGTTGGAAGTCTAGAACACATTGTGGCTGTTGTTTCTCCACTCGGTTCGGTAGGTTGCCGAGACAAACAATAATGAGTTCCTGTACGGAGTACAGCAGAGTGTTCATCCTGGGAGATCAGCGAGATACAGAGAACAATTTGCGGAGGGGGAAGCACGGAGCTGAACATCGATTCAGGGACCAATATCCCTGGGCCTTGGAATTTAAACACTCTGCATTGAGTCGAAATGGACGCCTGTGATTTGCCGTCTGCGCTGGATTGGGGCGTGTTTGCGGTAGTTTCAGCGCTATGGGCTAGCGCGCTACGTCATCCCCGGTGGTGGGAGTGAGTGATCGTCATGGAAGGTCAACACTAGAGAGCTCGACCTCTCCTCACATCAACACAGCTTCCTCATCACAACAACACCACCACTCCACACCCTTTCTTGCAAGCCCCCGAATCTACGACACTGCAAAGACACCTACGAGAGAAGAGCAAGAAGATAGTAAGATGCATCGCACGTATTCTATGAGGCAATCGCGGGCCCCTACGGTCAGCCCCTCCCTTCCACAACTTCCGAGCGCATACTTGCGCATCGCAGAATTAGGACACAGGACAGAAGCTGATGCTCTACAGGCCTCGCAGCTCCAGAACCCCCCTCCTCCACCATCGAGCACGAAGTCTGGACGCTTGTTTGGAAAAGGCGGTCTCGGTCAGTGCATTCTCGACTTCTCTTGTGACGTGGCCTGCATACATCATCACTTTCCCTATCGCAATAGCATGGAATTTTGAGAAAGCGATGCGCTGGAGAACAGTGACGGAAGAAGCAAAGACAATTGGATATGCGCATTGGAATTGTCGTATGATAATCAATCGCATGTTGTTGCGCTTCTGCCTACAAGAGAAAGCTCTCTGCCGCTTCTCTAGCACACTTTCAAGTTGATGTTACGGACTTCACAATGTCTCTGTACACGATCTATACGTTCATTTTGCTGATGTGTATGGAATTAGGCCATGCTATTCGTCGCCAAACTGCCGGCCAGTTCGGCCCTGATCTTGCGAAGAAGCTCTCGCAGCTCGTGAAGATGGAGAAGAACGTTATGCGCAGCATGGAGCTTGTCGGTCGCGAGCGCATGGAAGTTGCTGTAAGCCATCCCTTCCGGGCTTTCCGGTAACCATAAATTGGGACATTTGCTGATTGAGGATAGCAACAACTCTCCATCTGGGGCGAGGCCTGCGATGACGATGTTTCGGATGTCACGGACAAGCTTGGTGTTCTGCTCTATGAGATTGGTGAACTTGAGGACCAGTACGTTGATCGTTATGATCAATATCGTGTTACTATCAAGAGCATCCGAAACATTGAGGCTTCAGTTCAGCCCAGCCGAGACCGTAAGCAGCTGCCTCGACCTGCTACTATTATGCTAATCACGTGAATAGGCAAGCAAAAAATCACCGACCAAATTGCCCAACTGAAGTATAAGGAGCCCAACTCCCCCAAGATCGTCGTTTTGGAGCAGGAACTTGTCCGTGCTGAGGCCGAGTCATTGGTTGCCGAGGCGCAACTCTCAAACATCACCCGAGAGAAGCTAAAGGCTGCTTACACCTACCAATTCGATGCTCTCCGCGAGCACTGCGAGAAACTCGCCATCATTGCAGGCTACGGAAAGCACCTACTCGAGCTTGTCGATGACACCCCTGTCACTCCCGGCGAGACCCGTGCTGCATATGATGGATACGAGGCCTCCAAGGCCATCATCCAGGACTGCGAGGATGCCCTCACCAACTGGGTCACCGCCAACGCAGCTGTCTCTTCCAAGCTCTCGACCCGTGCTCGCACTCTATCTCAACGCCGCCGAAATAACATCCAGCGAAACGGAGAGGGCCATGATCTCTCTGGCCAAGACGCCCCATTGAACGACCGTGAGTCTGGCCTATGGGTCCCAGCTTCCGCTCACAAGGGCGGCGAGGACTACGAGGATGAGGACGAAGAAGAGGAAGAAGAGGCTGGTGCGCCTTCCATCCAAGACTCTACCGTGAATGGAGAGACAAGGGGTCGTCAGGAGACTGTCGTTGCCTAAATACCCCATCGCGAAGTTTGAAGGGGGAGTAGCAGTACACGATGTTTTGAGAGGGGGAGTCGAAATGGACTGGCGGAGGATATTCCCAGGGATTGAAAACTGACTGGACTCCTTTTTGATCTGCTTGCTGCGTGCAGTGCCTTTGCGATGGATGGGTGGATGAGATATGTGGTGGTAATTCGTAATATCTTGGAGCAACAAGTGAGAGGTGAAAGGTGGAAGGGAGGCAAGATTGCGTGCTGTATTTATAGGGCTGGTAGCTATGCAATAAAAGCTCGTAGGTTTTCTAAGCTCTTATCCTCCCTGATGTAAGCCTTGCACACTCTATTCGCGCCTCGGACCAGACACTTCTTCATCTGCATGGCGTACCATAGAGGCCTCAATACCTTCGGCTCTACGTACCCTCTCCTAGATCAAGGCCGCCTCGCCGGCCTCCCATAATACGTAGCTCTCTGAAGCCTGTTCCGAATTACATATCGGTGTCTCTACTTGGCTCTTCACCTAATCTCTTCGAAATTCCTCACAAATCCGCAATTATCCCCATCCTCAACTCTCTACCTTTGTTCCACTCCCACCGCCAACAACCTTCACCCGCCCTCTAAGCTGGCTCTCAAACTCCTCAACCTCGATCTTCTCAATATACTCCCCAGGTACAACAACCAGCCCCATATACCGACTAGTCATATCGAGCGTAACCTTCTCTTCGCCGAGCTGTTTTGGCGGTGGAGGGAGGCGGTACTCGAAGGTTTGGGAGAGAATTATGTTGCGGTCCTGTGGGGATTGAGTTAGCATTATCAAATTGGTTTAGGACCGGGGCGTGAGAGGGGGTGGAAGGGGTTTGGAGGGGAAATAGAGGGGGTAAGAACAGGAGGGAGGCCAACAGAATCAGTGCATTTGAATTGTCCTAGAAACATCCGCGTATCTGTTGTTGTTACGCGCAATGTCTTGTTTAGGAGCGAGGTGAGGTAGTCTTCTGCTTGGGATTTCTCCATTTTCGCGTGATAGGAGGGGTAAAGTGGACGAGAAGTGGCTGAGGAGGGGGGAAGGTGAAAATGATAGACAGGGGTTGCGATTAGACCGCGAGGGGAGCACGTGAGGGCGTGTCGGTGTCGAGTCATCAACGTCATGCAGCTCTTGAACTGCAAGAAGAGTCTTCCAACATCGGAGAGAGAGGTAAAGGAGACGCATATCTAAGGAGAGGAGTACACGATGTACGTGCCTCTTCGCATCCACGCCAAACTCCCTCTCTCGACGCCTTGAGCTCGATTCCCCATCCCCACTACGACCTCGAATCTACGACTCAACGAGAGAGCGCAGAGAGCCCTGACATCTCAAGATGGGTGTAACAGGCCTCTGGCCCATCCTCGCGCCCTCCGCGCGCCCGACTCCTCTGCCAACGCTCAACCGCAAGCGCCTCGCGGTCGACGCCTCGATCTGGATCTACCAATTCCTGAAAGCCGTGCGCGACAAAGAAGGCAACGCGCTGCGCAACTCACACGTCGTTGGCTTCTTCCGGCGCATCTGCAAGCTGCTGTACTTCGGCATCAAGCCGGTGTTTGTGTTTGATGGCGGTGCGCCGGCGTTAAAGCGGCAGACGATATTGGGCAGGAAGCAGAGGAGGGAGGGACGCAGAGAGGATGCGGTGCGCACGGCAGGACGGTTACTCGCGGTCCAGATGAAGAAGAGGGGCGAGGAGGAGGAAGCGAAGAGGAAGAAGGAACGGGAGAGAGAGAAGGCGGGCTTGAGGAATGATGTTGATGAGGAGGAACCGCTGCCGGCAATGGGGGATATGGTTTATGTTGGTGAGCTGGGCATGTCATCCGCAGAACGCCAACGCAACCGCAAATTTCGGAAAACAGATGCGTACCATCTTCCGGAATTGGAGAACGGGATTGAGGGCATGGGACAACCGAATGATCCGAGGGTTATGAGTGCCGAGGAACTGGAGGATTATGCGAGGCAGTTTCATAATGGAGAGGATGTTAATCTGTATGATTTCAGCAAGATCGACTTTAATGGAGAGTTCTTTTTGAGTTTGCCGGCGGGAGATAGGTATAATATTTTGAATGCGGCGCGGTTGAGAAGTCGACTTAGAATGGGCTTGAGTAAGGAGCAGTTGGAGGACATGTTTCCAGATCGGATGGCTTTCTCAAGATTTCAGATAGAGAGGGTTAGGGAGAGGAATGAGTTAACGCAGAGGCTGATGAACCTGAATGGTATGAATGGGGAGGACGGCTTGTTTGGCGTTGGTAGTGGCAGAATTGCTGGCGAGAGGGGCAGAGAGTATGTACTGGTTAAAAATGATGGTGTGGAAGGAGGCTGGGCGTTAGGGGTCGTGAGTACCGATAAGGGAGTAGGAGAGAGGGAGAGGCCAATTGATGTGGATGCTTTGCATCAAGAAGTCAAAAAGAATGAGGAAGACGATGAGGAGGAAGAGGATTTCGAGGATATTCCTGTCGAGGGACTCAACCGGTTACCCAAGGCAAAACCCAACCGTAAGCAAAATTTAAGCTACAACGATTTCCAGGCACGGGAAATGGCTAGGCACCGACAACAAATCTATGCTTCGAGAAATGGAGAGAGTTCAAGGTCGGCGAGAGTCCCCTCGGAAGAACCTGGATCACTTTTTGTTGACGATGAACCGAGGCCTTCAACAAACAATGGACTTGTAATTGATGAAGAGGAAGAACTCAATCGAGCTATTGCCATGTCCTTGCAGCAGGACAATGTTGGCGAGTCGGACGATGAGGAGCATCTCAGACAAGCAATTGCTCTCTCATTACAAAAAAATCACCACCACTCCGAACCCGAGGACGAAGAAGATTTTGAGGATGTTCCTATGCCAGAATTTGAGCAGAGACCTGTTCAAGCTCCAAAGCCGATCACTAGCTCTAGTGGTGGAATGATAGCTCATATCGTTAACAACAGAGCTAATGCTGCAGTTCCAAAACGGAAGGCTGTCACTATCAACAGTGATAGTGATAGCGAAAGCGAGATGGATCTACAAACTGCTTTGGCGAAAGCGAGGAAACAGAAAGCACCTGAAAAGAGGATACAGCCTGCTCCTGTTGTCTCAAATACCAAGAATCCTTTTGACGGCCCCTTACCATTTGAGAAACTTGATTTTGGGACTTCAATCTTCAGCAAAAAGGGAAAAGCACCCGAAAGAGCTCTGTCAGATGACGGCGATGGAGATGATGATATGGCCGGTGGATTTGATAATGCCCTTGAGGAAGAAGCTCCAAGACCTTTACCGCCTTGGATGGTCGGCAAAGACGATATTAGATCCCAAGTTGCGGTTCAACGAGAACGAGATCTGGAGCTGGATGCTGAGGATCGGGAGAGAGCCTTGGAAGAAGAGCGAGAATATCGAAAGAAACATGCTCCGATTGAGATTGACTCGTCAGATAACGAGAGCGATGTTGAGATTGTCGATGCACCGCTGCCGAGGAAGAGCCCGACTGAGACGTTAGGTGAAGTGGCGGAGGACGTAAGGGCTGAGCCGCCTCTATCAGATATTCGGCAGAACCGTCAGCCTTCGGTCGAGGCCGTTGAAATGCATCAAGAAGATCAGGCAGATGAGGCAGACGAAGACGAGGAGGTGGAATGGTCTGAAAGTGATTATGGAGATATTATCACCAAGTCTGCAAAAGCAGTCGATGCGGCACATCCGGCTGGAGGTCGTACTGATGCCGCGTCTCACGGATCGAAATCAGCCTCTCCCGAATTTGAGGACGTCGAAATGCCAGAATCTGATGTTAATGCCGAAAAGCAGTCATCAGCACCGGCACCTAGAAGTCCAAGTCCCCTCTTTGAAGATGTCAACATGCCAGATCATGCATCTGCATTTCCTTCAGAACCTGCTTCAGCGTCAAAGCCAAGCCGACTACCGATAGACGAGTCTTTTGAGCGTCAACTGGATGCTGAATTCGACGACTTCAGCGACCCTGAGGATGAAGAGCTTCTTGCACAGCTGGCTATTGAGGCAGAAGAACATGCTAGATTTGCTTCCACGTTGAATAACAAATCAGAGCAAGAAAACCAAGAGTCCTATGAAAGAGAACTCAAAGCTTTACGGAATCAACAGAAGAAGGATCGACGAGACGCAGATGAGGTCTCGCACATTATGATCACGGAATGCCAAGCTCTCCTCCGGCTCTTCGGTCTCCCTTACATCACAGCTCCCATGGAAGCAGAAGCACAATGCGCTGAGCTCGTTCGCCTAGGCCTCGTCGATGGTGTTGTAACAGACGATTGCGATATCTTCCTCTTTGGTGGTACCCGTGTCTATAAAAACATGTTCAACAGCAACAAGTTGGTCGAATGCTATCTCTCCTCCGCCATTGAGAAAGAGCTGTCTCTGTCCCGCGACCAATTGATCGCTATCGCCCATCTCCTAGGCTCTGACTATACCGAAGGCCTCCCTGGAGTCGGGCCCGTTACCGCGGTTGAAATTCTGTCTGAATTTCCAACCGCAGATGGCTTACAGGAATTCAAAGACTGGTGGGCGTCTGTGCAACATAATACTCAACCAATTTCCACCGAGCCATCTACTTTCAGGAAGAAATTCCGAAGATCGCAAGCCGCCAAACTTTTCTTGCCGCCTGGATTCCCGAGTCCCGCTGTCACGGAAGCATATTTGAAACCAGATGTCGATTCTACACCTGAACCATTTCAATGGGGAGTTCCGGACTTAGATCGCTTGAGAGAATTCTTAATGGCGACGATAGGTTGGTCTCAAGAACGCACTGACGAGGTGCTTGTCCCCGTTATTCGGGACATGAACAAGCGAGAACTCGAAGGCACGCAAAGTAATATCACGAGGTTTTTCGATGGTACGGTAGGGACCGGCACCGCTGTCACGGCTGTTGTTGGGAATGCGAAAGAGAAAGTAGTGGGGAGTAGAAGGATGAAGGAGGCAGTCAATAAGTTGAAGGCGAAGAAGAGCCAGCCTCTTGGAGGGGAGAGCCGTACCTTCGCGGACCATGCTGTGGAATGGGCGAAGAATAACGATATAGGCTGGACGGAGAGGGAGCAGGAGAAACACTACAAGAAAAGTGGGAAGGGAAAAGGGAAGAGGAAAGCACGTGCTACTGTTATTGCGGAAGAAGATGAGAGCGCGGGTCCTGAAGAAGTAGAGGTTGACGTGGATGGTGAAGGTCAGAGTGGAGAGGAATATAGAGAGCCCCGCAAAAGCAAGGGCAAGGGTACGGCGAATCGGAAAAGAACAAAAGTGTAGCCTTATTTGTTGACCTATAGCTAGACTTGACATAATCCAAAGATTTCATGAAGGCCGTGGCCAACTGATTGTGCATCGAGTGGCGGCCTGCATTTGTTCGAGCGACTAAGCCCATATGGTTTTGCTGGTCAAGCCTCACTTCCAGTCCAAGAGTTTTGCTTTAGTGGAGTACAGCGATGGACAGGGCTCGAGTACTCTTTAATATTGAGTGTGGTCCGCTTCTGCAGGTGAATTTCATCCGATTATTACCTTAAACTTGGATGAAAGCGGGGTTTCATCTCAATCTCGACTTCCACATATCGCACTTACAAAAAGCGCGAGGATTTCAGTGCCCGCTGGGCTACTTTGTCGGAGATCGCAATGAAGAGGAATTTTTGTTGCACGTCGACTGGAAAGAGCGGGCCTCTATTCCGCTCTGAACTTGCTTTTCCGAGATCTCAGAGCCCGCAGTTGAAGTTTTGCGGTAACTTGCAAAGGGGTGGGATGGATCCTATTGGCTGCTTCCAACGCAGAACACTCATGGCTGCATACGCATAATAGCGAATTGGGAAGGTATATCACAACCCCCAAGCAGAATTGCGGAGGTATAGCGCCCGACTCATTACTTGGAAATACTTTTGGAAATGATGAAAATCCTTTGTCTATTTTTGGGCAGACTTAGCTAACGAAGTGAAGGGTATATAGAAAACAACGCCTCAAAAGTTGTGGGTATGCAAGGCCAGACCCAGGAATGACTAACTATATACAAACTATGACGACTTCCATCAAGGCCAGTCGCTCATCACCTCGGGATTCGCGATTGACTCTTTGCACTCTCAATCTCAATCTCCTTCCTCACCCTCTCAATCTTCAAATCAACATCAGTCTTAACCTGAATTCCTTCCCCATCCCAAGTATCCGCCAGTGCATGAGCCGCCCCATTGCCACTGTGCGCAACCCCAATCCTCGCCGCTGTATTGAACTCAACCTCACTCCCCTCCCCAACACTCTCAATGTCGACCTCCACGCCATATTTTGAGTTCCCGTTCATCTTTTGGAATCCCTCTGTATCGCCTCTCCCATTCACCGATGCTGTGACCCGCGAAAGGGGGTATGAGTTCATGGACCTCGAGTTTCCGTATGTACCTTTGTTCGTCCCGCTTCGGGTGCCTGCTAGGAAACGGCCGAAGAGTGGGCGTAGGAGGGGCAGGTTGCCACATGTTATTCCTATCCCGAGCTCAATATATGTCCAAACACCTGGTGCAACTTGCGTGACTGCCATTTCATCAGTATAGCTCAACCAACCCTCTCACTATAGAAGGCAAAGAAGTTCAACTTACAGGTAATATCCTTGACATTGATACGAGCCAGCGCAACGAATCTGAAGATACTTGTCAAGCACACGAAACCGCCAATCAAGAAGATTCCATTTAAAGCTATCTTCCTTCTGGTGTTAATCTGTAGTCTCCAGATCATTGGTATTGGGAGCGCAAGGATGATGAGGTCGCCGACGAAGGAGAGGACGCCGTTTGTCATGCCGATGAGTATTAGGGCGTTTGGAATGCAGTGCCCGGGTTGGGTTTTGTCCCAGAAGAAGGAGACGGGTGTGCATTGCAGGATATTGGAGGTGAAAGCTGCGATTGCCCAGCACTGAAAGATTGTTAGCGTCCGAGTATAAAAAGGGGCTCTTCATCGAACTGGGAAGTCTTTCGAGTTCGCATAATCCCTGAGAGGAAATAGGAGCTCCATCGGACTTACCAGCGTAAACACCCATACTCCAATACAAACTCGCTTGAAGGTTTGGGTTCGAAACAGGCGTGCGTAGAGAATCAAGATGGACGTCTTGACGCAGAAGAGACATGGTGGATTGCCTCTTTGGAGAATGAAGAGTGACTTTTGAGGTTAGTGACCACGAGAGGAAAAGATTCGAAGTGAAGGCTTACAATGTTGAACTTTCTGAGATCTGTTTTCGATACGTTCACTTGGTGTTCACCCAGACCGCATGTCAGACCGTAAAGTAAACAGACAGCGGGAATGTAACCTGTAATTTCGACTTGTCAGCAGATTTTCAGCAAGGACTGGGTTCCGTTCGGATGTCGTTCTTCTCAATGATCTTCTCTTCAAGTGATCGTTCCCATTACCAAATCAAACTTACTAAATGGCAAGGCCAATCCCATGAAATAATCATCTGCTTGCAATCTCTGATGTTGCATTCGCCGTGCAACAATCCGCAAAATGTAGGATACATTCGAGAAAACGAGCACTGTTATCGTAGCTGCGAGGATGATCCTCCTGTTATAATCGACCGCCTCCGGATCGACGATCGGGATGGGCTTCGTTGAAGACATGGTGAGTAGCTGACACTGCTATGAGTCCTGACTCAAACTTAAAGTATAAACAACTACTAGTAAACATCAACAGAGCACGGCAAAGATCAGCGGCGTGACAAGATTTACTTGTACTTGCTGTGCCCTCCTTAACATGATCCGATCGACCGTGACTGCACCGATGTTGTATCCAACCTATCCAATGGCACGGCAATTCCCCGCCACCTCTCTCGGTGGACGGTACCTGCATCCACTCGTTCCAAAGAACTGGGTTTATTTCTCAATAGATTGCTGTCACCTGCATTCTGGAAACCTTCTCAGCAAACTCGAACGCATGATATCTGTGGCTTGTGATGGTCCCAACGGAGAACTCCTTTCCCGCGAAACAAGAGACATCAGAGGCCAGGGTCTGGCTTCACTGTTGGAAATCCTAGAACCTTGACGTGGGTGAAACCAATGAACAGGACAGGATTCTCGGAACGATGTTCGATCTGGAAGCTGTTATGGAAGGACCGAACATTACTGGGAAGCAGGTAGTCGGGCTTCGGTCCGGTGGGATAAAAAAGCAAAGCTCGAAGTCAAGACCTTGTCCCTGCAGTTGCCTAATCTGCGAGGCGGAACAAACATGATGGCTCTTGCATGCTCTTGAAATCGTCCTCGTCGTGAGTAGTCTCCCTGATAGGTCGATGAAGGGAAATGGACTTGAGGAGCGCCTGACCTGTGAAACTCACCAAATGGAACACAGTGATTCGAGGATGTTCCAAACTCCGAGAGAGCATGAACTGGAACTTTGTTGGGGAAAGCTTTTGGTGCCAGGTTCTTGAATGTGGCGACGAAGGAGCGGAAGTCACTTCGGAGCCGTGGGGTTTGAACAAGCAGTGGCATTGGTCAAGGTTGCCAATGGATGCTGTGATATCAAAAAGCTTTGCTTGAGGTGGAATATTCCCAGTTCCGCCATCACGATAGTCTCCATAAGGTTCTCCCAGTCGACTTCGAAACTCAGGTTTTGCATGTGGAAAGACGCCCCCTTTCATTTCTCCGCTCCAGTTCAATCTTCTGCATGGTGAGCACTGAGAAGCGAACCTACTGTAACCGAGACCAAGAAATCTCGAAACACTATTAACTACGTCGTAGCATTTGAAGTGTGAATCTTTCGTTATTCGGGGATAAACTGACGAAGATTGAGAGCAAGGATCGTCCACTGGTCCTGGCACGCTTGGATTTTCTATCCCACAGGCAACCCTGCTGTCCCTCCCGCAAGCCCTAGCTGTTCCTGACCTGGAAGCCTTTGAAATCGGAACTGTTTCGGATGCAGAGACGGAGAAACTCCCTGTCAACTTCTTCGACGAACTCGAATCCAGGATAACCCTGGGACTTTAGTCGGGACAATCGGTCCTACCAAGACATTGTGGAAAGAAGCTTTTCTCCGCTGTCGCCTAGCAAACTTCCCGCATCTGTGCTGACTTCCCCAGAGCACCCGCACAGTCACCCGCGACTGTGCCCCTGTCCTACCTTAACTTCAGGTCTCTCGGCTGTCTTGCGCCACGGGTGCCACTGCTGGTCTCGGATCCAAATCTTCTGTGCCGGAGAACGCTCACCCAAGCCACGCAACAGCCCGGCCTGGAAGTCCTTTTCGAGCCCAGGAAAATACCAGAAATCCAAGCAAGTGGATTCTAGATGACATGATCCTAGACTATCATGTTTGAGATTGGGCGTTGGCGATTGGGCGATATGCACTCCTTCACAACATTTGATTAAACTACCGTCGGCACATGCATGTTGTGTCGTTCGCTACAGAGCAAATCTAGGTCTCCCCATAGCCCATTGGCAGAGCGAAAACATCCTTGGTCCTGTTCCAAGACTCGCAAGACTTGTCAATTTTCGTCCAACTCCTTCTTCCGAGTCCCACAAAATCTTGTAACTTTAGTCCGATGTCCACCCCTTGTTGAATTGCAAGGCCATTGGTACAGTACCATGGGGGCGTTCCTGTGTAACCTTGCTAGTTGCAGAAGCTTGTATTGCTTGTGCATCCTTCAAGCTGACAATCCAGAAACTAAGAGCTCCCCTGTAAGACTGGATAAAGCTGCAAAGGATCCCGCATATGCGAGTTCCTGAAAGAAGAAGGTGTCTAATCCTACAGTTCCTCCTACGAATCTGTTCCTCCAAACTTTCTTGAATCCGAGAACCGGGTCCTTTCAACCACCCGGCAAATCTTTGAACACGACAGACTTCACTTCTCGTCAACGAGAATATCAAAATGGAGGACGGGAAGGAAACCACTTTGGCCCCGAGCATCGAGCAAGTCAACGAATCCGAGGAACCAAAGACTCCCGAGCTTAAACAGGATCATGGCGTTACGCTGATCCCTCGTCCAAGTGACGATCCTCGAGACCCTTTGGTAAGTCCAAAGTTTTATTGTGGTGGAGATCATGCTATTGACTACTCATGATAGAATTGGCCTATGAGCAAGAAAATCGGCATTGTTGCAGTACTCTGCCTAGCTGTGTTCTC
The DNA here is from genome assembly GCA_009732865.1 of Stipitochalara longipes BDJ. Classification (NCBI taxonomy): domain Eukaryota; kingdom Fungi; phylum Ascomycota; class Leotiomycetes; order Helotiales; family Hamatocanthoscyphaceae; genus Stipitochalara; species Stipitochalara longipes. The sequence continues at coordinate 1,065,120 of ML769343.1, read as the reverse complement.
CGGCTTTGTAGCACCTCTGGCAGGTCAACTCAATGTCAAGTCACAGTCCGCTCTGTACAAGCAAAGCACTACACATATCGCATGGCAAGTACGTTATCATCTGGACTCCAAGTAGAAGTCCCAACTAACAACCAACAGAACTCGGCAGCTTCAGCGGGTTTCGCAACTGGAGGGTTCTTCTTCGCTCCCGTCTCTTTCAAATTGGGCCGTAGCTCAGTCATATTCTGGACCTTGATTGCCTGCCTCCTCACGCAAGTATGGGGAGCTTTAATGATCCACAAAAACCAATTCAATAGCTTCATTGTCTCTCGGTTCTTCTCGGGGTTCTTTGGTGGTGTTACAGGAGTCCTTGGCCCACGAGTTTTGGTTGACCTCTTTTTCCTTCACCAAAGAGGTCGAGCCTTCACAGCCTTTCATTGGTGCTTGAACTTTGGAAGCGTCGCAGGTCCAACACTGTCTGCGTACATCTCTGCCAATCGATCCTGGACTTTAGAATTCTGGTGGACAGTGGGACTACTCGGATTCACGATCATAACATGCTTCTTGTTCATGCATGAGACATCTTGGGTTCGTGAACCAGACGCAGTCAACAAGCCCGCACCAGAAAACTTCTTTTCCAACAGAATTGCAACATTCTTCCCAGGCACACGGGTTACCCCCGTGTCCTCTGCACGTCAAACGGTAGGACCCCAATCTCATACCGAACAGAAACCATAAAATTCAAACTGACGAGGACTTCAGGCCCGAGTTGCCGCAATTCCTTTTATAGTTCTTGTATCTCCAGTTATGCTCATCATGAGTGTATTTACGTTGATCAGTTTTGGGTTCTACATCGCAATGAATGCCCTTACTCCAGTGTTCCTGCAGAAGCCAGTGAAAGTTGGAGGATATGGATTCAGCACCACAGACAACGCAAACTGTACTTCATCCTTCTCTCCATTACCCTCTTCTAGCTAATCGGGTTCTCCTAGTCTCATTCGTTCACTGGATCGGCATCGGAATCGCCCTGATCTACGGACATTTCTTCAGCGACAGACTTCCACTCGCAATCTGCGCACGCAACGGAGGTGTCTGGAAACCTGAATATCGTCTACATGCTCTCTGGATTCCAGCACTCATTTTTAACCCAATTGGTCTCGGACTTTTTGGCGCTGCTTTGAAGTACCATCTGAGCTGGGTCGTCATAGCCGTTGGACAAGCCTTCGTGACTTTCGGCTCCCTTGCATTGATCCCGATTACCGTCAACTATATCTGTGAATGCTTCGTATCACATCCGGCAGAGGCCAGTATCACTGCAAACATGCTACGTCTAGTATTCGGCCTCTCTGTTGCATTTTACATCAATGATTGGGTTGCGGATGTCAATGTTGGGTGGACCTATGGAATGATGGCATTCCTCGATGTGCTGTCCTTTGGTTTCATTGGTCTTCTCATGTGGAAGGGTCATCAGATTAGAGAGTGGACTGTCGGTGGTTTGAATGATACCGAGGAGGGAGAGAAAGTTATTGAGACTGCCAAACTTGTTGAGTCTTAGGTATTCGCTGATCCTGCTCAAGGAGTCTGGAGGAAACCTTCGTTTGGAGCCTGGGGCTTGGGGGTTCTACGAGTTATTTTTACGCACTTCAGAAACATCCTACACTAAATACGAAGTGAAGTATTTCAATGATCTGCTACGACGTGGCATTCGTCGATCCTGATCTATGGGATACCCAGATTTCACCCTGAGAGTCGCAAGATCGCTCATCGGGCCTTGAGCCAGAAAGAGGAAAGATCACCTGAAAATCGCTCGACCCCAAGATCTCCGACTAAACTTCCCGCCTATCGGACGAAGCTCTAATTTCGGACCTGCATCCGGCCTATGAATCTGAGACCAGGAAACTCGCGCGGTGATCACTTTTCTACAATACGATCGAGGCGTGGGGGTTGAAGAATTGCAGAGGGCAAGGGAGCAGGAAGGAAAAACTGATAGGAGAAAGGACCAGAAACTAATAATCATTGGCCCACTTATGAATAAATCCTCTTACTTCAAACACATAACCATTCTTGATATAATTTGCACCAGGCCTCCTCTTTTAGTCCCGAAATGTGCATACGGTTCCTTCCTCTCAAATTCATCGGGACGCCACAACAATCTTGGAACCGCCCAACAACCCATACCTGTCGACTTTCGGAATCAAGGTTTCTCGTCCCATCACGGATCAATCCATCCATCTTTCCGTCTCTCCCGGGATCTTCAAGTGTTTTCCCAGTCCCTGTCCTGCATGTATGGTGTTGCACGAACTAGGTTCAGGGGACTGCATCCTTTCCAGACCCACCCCTCCTTTGCCTTTCGACCCCTTCTTCTCACATCTGCAGGTATCAAGGATCACTCAACCGTCTCTTAGCACCTGTAACGTTTGATTTCTGCATTTCTGCTCTGAATTCTAGAAGCCTATTCACTTTCCATGCTTTGCTTTTCACTCATATGCATATTCTAGAGCTTGACTCCAAACCCTATGAAAGTTAGGGAGGAAGGGGGATCTGCACTTGTTCTTCGGAATACATACTTAGGGTGATTTCAAAATTCCTCAATCGGGAAATAGGACTCAAACATGGGCGACATTGGCGCCCAGCCAGTGGTGAAGCCGAAGACGATCTACACATTCGATCAAGTGATTCGCGAGCGAGCAAGTGATGAGGACCAGAGCCCTTTAATCGCATATCCAAAATCAAAGTTAGGGATTACTGATTATGAGTTATTCACTGGCAAGCAATTGGATCGGCTTCTGGACGGTGCTGCAAAAGCTCTCCTGAAAGCCGGCATCAGACCACTCGTGCGTTATCCCTCCCCTTTCCGTATCACATTTATATTAAGATTTGAGTCGGAAGAAGGAGGCCTTATTGATGAAGTGAAACAATAGAACAGAAATGAAAACGAAGTCGTGGGTATCTATGGGATCTCGGATCTCGATTACATTGTCACGATCTTCGGGCTAGGAAGACTCGGATATACGACTTTCATCCTCTCACCCCGCCTACCTGTAAATGCATGCGTGAATCTCCTTCAAGATGCAGGAGCCAAGATTCTACTCTACGCATCCCAATTCTTGGACCTAGCAACCAAGACTTCGAAGGCTCTCTCACTGAGCCTCACCCCGATCCTCACTAGAAAACAATATGACATCTCCAGTGACTCAACCACCCCCTTTGAAAGGGAGGGAGTTGTGGATGAGAAGGAGAATTTGAAGAAGTTGATCATGATGCACTCATCTGGATCGACAGGCCTCCCGCGTCCAATACACTACACGCATAAACGCCTCCTCGCGACGATGCTTACAGCACAATCGCTCATTGCCTTTCAGTCCGTCCCGCTCTTCCACGCCCACGGCTTTATCTCCTTCATCCAAGCTATCTATAAGAGGAAGTGCATCTACCTATTCAACGGCCATGTGCCCCAGACTCACGATACTGTTACGGCTGCTATTAGAGCCGCGAATCCGGAGATCGTATGGACGGTGCCGTATGTGCTGAAGCTGTTGTGTGAGAAGAGGGATGGGATCGAGGTGTTGAAAAAGTGTAAGGTGGTTAGCTGTAGCGGGAGTCGGTGTCCGGATGAGCTGGGGGATCTGATGGTCAGGGAAGATATACATTTTGGGACAGTGTTTGGGGCGTGAGTTCTCCAAGACCATGAGGCAACACAGACTGACGAGCAATGCAGCACCGAAGTAGCTATGATCTTGACATCTCTAAACAGACCCAGAGAAGACAAAGCCTGGAATTACCTCCGTCCACCACCCCACATCGCCCCCTTTATCAAAATGAAGCCTATCGATGGCCCGATGTGCGAGTGCGTCGTGCTAGACGGCCACAAAGGGAAAATGACATCCAACTCCAACGACCCGCCAAACTCTTTCCACACCAAAGATCTCTTCATTGCTCATGCATCCATTCCTAACGCATGGAAATTTGTCGGGAGGTTGGATGATCGTGTTACGTTGACGAATGGGGAGAAAGTTCTGCCGTTACCGATTGAAGGTCGGATACAACAGGACCCTTTGGTGAGAGAGGCGGTTGTGTTTGGAATTGATAGACCGGTTCCTGGATTGCTGCTATTTAGAGCAGAGGCTGCGAGGGGTTTGAGTGATGAAGAGTTTTTGGAGAGTGTGTGGCTTGCGATTGTGGATGCGAATTCGAGGGCTGAGGGATTTTCGCAAATCAGTAGGGAGATGGTTATAGTTCTTGGAGAGGATGTAGAGTGCCCTACTACCGATAAGAGTTCAATAAAGAGAGCGCAGGTGTATAGGGAGTTCAAAGAGGCGATTGATGATGTTTATGAGAGGTTGGAGAATAGTCAAGAAGGGACTCTCGTATTGGACAGGGAAAAGATGGAGGCGTGGATTGTGGAGGAGTTCGAGAAGTTGGGTGTTCATCTGAAAGACACACAAGAGGATTTCTTCTCAGCTGGTGTGGATAGTCAGAAGGCTATCCAGATGAGAGGCTTGATCATTCGAAACCTTTCTCTTGGTGGCAACGCTTCGAAGTGTCCCTCAATGGTGGTATATGATTCTGGTAATACGGCTAAGCTTGCTGAAGCTCTGTTAGACATCCGATCCGGAAAACCCGGCATAAGCACTAGTTGGGATGCGGACGAGGTCTTGGGGATGGGAAACCTCATAGAAGAATATTCCCATTTTTTTAAGCGTGAGAATGGTCAAGGGAAAGCTCCTGAGCGCAATGTTGTGGTATGTGATCTGTCTTTGAATGGGCTCAACTCTTGCTAACGGAAAGTTCAGCTGCTCACTGGTGCAACAGGGTCCTTGGGCTCTCATATTCTCACCCAAATTATTAAACTACCTAGTGTCTCCAAAGTTTACTGCCTATTGCGAACCACATCATCAGCTCAAACAGCCATTGAGAGACTCAATGAAGCTCTGGAAGAACGACCTTCAAATCAAATTTCCTCAGCCAGCGAAGTTCATCCACTCCTATCAGATCTTACGAAGCCAGATCTTGGCTTGTCGGCCCCGGTCTTCCAGACGCTTCAGGCAGAGACGACTCACATCATTCATTGTGCGTGGGAAGTCAACTTCGCTCTGCCAGTGAGGTCTTTCAAAACTCAACTGGAAGCTCTGCAGAATCTCATTAACTTCTCTCTTTCATCCCCCTTATCAAGGCCCTCCCACCTTCTCTTCTGCTCCTCAGTCGGTACAGCGATGGGAACTCCCCCACCCTACACCGATGCAGAAGTCACTATCCCCGAAATTCCAATCAAAGAGTTGACATACGCTTCGCCGACAGGGTACGCTCGTTCCAAGCTCGTTGCTGAAAGGATTATTGAAAAAGCCGTCACTGTTGGTGGAGCTCGCGCGACGATCTTGAGAATTGGGCAAATAATCCCATCTCCCAAATCTGGATCAATGTTGTGGAATCCGAATGAAATGATTCCACTCATGGTTCACTCTGGATTGAGTACTGGCGTGCTGCCTGATAGTCCTGGTGGTGGGGATCGTTGCTCATGGATCGATGTGGATACACTCTCCCAGGCGATTTTGGATATTGGTCAGCTAGATCGAGCAAGTTTGGGAGAAAGGGATATGGTAAAGCCGCAGTTCGTCTTCAATCTCGTTCATCCTACGCCATTTTCATGGAAGGAAGACTTTCTCCCAGCTCTGAAAGTAGCAGGGTTGGATTTTCGCGTCGTGGATCGACGGGCTTGGCTTGAGAGGCTGAAAACTAGTGAGATGGATATCACAAAGAATCCAAGCAGGAAACTGTTCTCATTTTGGGAAGCGCAAAATATGCATGGTGAACGGAGAGAAGTCAGGTTCGAGACTACAGCAGCTGAGGGGCAGAGTCCTGCACTGAGGCATGTGGAGAAAGTGGTGGATGCGGAGTATATTTTAAACTTGCTGCATGCTTGGAGAACGGTCTGGTGACAGAAGACGAAGTAATGAGACTGCATAGATTCCTATTGAATAGTTGTGCATTTTTCAACTTCATTCTCAACTCCTTCGAAGAACGCCTCTGACCGAACTCCATTGTGAAGCAGTTGCATCGTAGCTGAGACAGTCGTGTAGGAGGCTCTTGGCCGGTGACTATGCTTTAGATCCAAAGTCATAGAATCTGGCGCTGACCAAAAGGCTTGCAATTCTTCTGTAGCTACTACACCGTGGTACGCCTACCCTCGTACACGTGCTGTTGGCAATCAAGATCAGCATATACAGGGATATAAGGAAGCAGCCAGTCATGATCATCGTTGAGACTCCGGATAAGATCGTCTGTTGTCATTAGAGCTGGGAAGGGTTACCTCAGTGCACCGATCGTAATCGGATCAAATTGACATATTCGTGCTTCTTCATGGGAATGGCAGCGGACAGCGGACCTCGATAATTGTTGTCTTCGGAAGAGTGAGCCTTGGCCTGCCCGGTAAGTTCTCAAGGCCTTCGGTCCTTCCTGCTGTCAGCAACGGGAAGACTCTTGTGGGTGTTCGTCCCGACTGTTGGATGGTGTTTCGAAAAGAGTTTGTCCAGGAGGCCCATGAGGAAATACCCCGCTGATACCCTTGCCCCTGTACGTGCAGCATGGGGGAACCTTGGCGGCGCAAATCTGCCGACACGCCCGCTGCGAGCTGCATCTTCAGGAACCGTGAACCATCTCAGGAACAGGAAGGCGCTGGACGGGCATCGATATATTCACTTCCAAACCTCTCTTCTATAGGCAGGACCTTTTGAGGGCCCAGAGAGTAGAAGGTCACAACCGGTGAGCCCTGCCCTTGAGCTTCCCGCTGACCTTCCGGAAGCAAATTTTCTCACATATCGCGACATGTCGTGATGACGATCTCAGCATCATCTCAGCCTATTTACTGCCAGCTCGGGGTACTTTGTCAACAACTGTACCTCGGATAATCTAGAGCAATTACAACTCCTCTTCCAAGTGGATCAGGATGATAACAAGCAGAGGTGGATAAGAGTAAGTGGAACTCCTGCCATTGCAGGACCTGCTCGTCGTCCCTTCTTATTCCCGTCCCCCTCTTTCCTCTCTTTAGGTGTCAATTAGTCTTTTCAAGCTTCAATCATGTTCTCCAAAGCTGCCCTCGTTGTAGCAGTGCTATCGCAATCTTTGCCAGCGTTTGGTGCGGTTCATGAGCAGTTGCATGTCCTTCCAGTTGGATGGACTGAAGTAGCTGCTCCTCACCCAGACACTTCACTCAGCTTCACGATTGGTCTTGCGCAGCAGAATCTTGATCAATTGGAGCCCAAACTACTCGCAGTCTCGACTCCAGGCAATGCTGAATATGGCAATCATCTCGACGCGGATGCTGTCAATGCGTTGTTTGCGCCATCGCCACAGACAGTCACGGTGGTTGAATCATGGCTCAAAGCAAATGGAATCTCGCAATTGACCAACGACGGGCATTTCATTAACTTTGCTACAACTGTTGGCAACGCAAATTCTCTGCTCAATACAACATTCTTGACATACCAAAATTCTGGTGTCTCGAAGATCCGGGCCAAGCAATATTCCATTCCTGACGATCTCATCCCTCATATCGACCTCGTCTCACCGATCACATATTTCGGAAAGACCGCTGCCGATATTACAAGCTTCACCAAAACGAAGAGGCGAGTGGAAAACACCAAGAGAAAGAGAACCATCAGGAGAAAAAGAGACGACGTAGCGCCATACCGGACCAATGGGACAAGAAGCACCATTGATGCTTCTTGTGAGAAAAAGATCACTCTATCATGCCTCCAGCAACTCTACAATATCGGCTCATACGTCCCGAGTGTAAGATCAGGCAGCAGGATAGGCTTTGGAAGCTTCCTCAACCAGTCGGCACTCTATGCAGACAACGCCATATACGAACAAATCTACAACATCACTGCACAGAACTTCACCGTCACTCTGATCAACAACGCTACTAATGACCAGAATCCCTTGACTGCTCAGATTGGGGAAGCGAACTTAGACGTCGAAAATATTATTGGCATAAGTCACCCTCTCCCGGTCACGGAGTTCATCACTGGCGGTAGCCCTCCATTTGTTCCCAACGTCGACCAACCTACAGCTGCCGATAATCAAAATGAGCCCTACCTTCCATATTATCAGTACCTTCTCTCGCAACCGAATTGGGCACTGCCCCAAGTCATCTCAAATTCTTACGGTGATGACGAGCAGAGTGTCCCCTACTCCTATGCAGTCCGCGTCTGTAATATGATCGGAATCCTCGGTCTGAGAGGAATCACCGTGCTAGAATCGTCAGGCGATACCGGAGTAGGGTCAGCTTGTAGGGCTAACGATGGAACGAATGCTACAGAATTTACTCCTCAATTTCCAGCATCATGTCCATACGTCCTGAGCGTCGGCGGTACCCAATCCGTATCCCCTGAGATCGCGTGGAAGGCTGGCTCCGGAGGGTTCAGTAACTACTTCCGTCGCCCATGGTATCAACAACAAGCTGTCAGAAACTATCTCTGGTTTCACATCGACCCAGACACTAAGGATTATTACGACGACTATACGGACTTCTCTGGAAGGGGGTTTCCCGATATAGCTGCTCACAGCTTAACGCCAAAGTAAGTCCCTTTCCTATTCTCTCGCTTCCATTAACTCATCACCTGGAAAATAGTTACGCAATAGTCTATGACGGCACAATCCAACCCTCAGGAGGAACATCAGCAGCCGCCCCGGTCGTAGCTGGCATCATAGCCCTGCTCAACGATGCCCGATTCCGTGTCGGCAAAGGCCCCCTGGGGTTCATCAATCCCTGGCTTTATAGCATCGGCTGGACTGCCCTCAATGATATCACGAATGGCACTGCAGTCGGCTGTAACGGTATCAACGGTCAAACTGGAGAAGCAGTCGTAGGCGGCGGGGTTATCCCGTATGCGACTTGGAATGCGACGAAGGGCTGGGATCCAGTAACGGGCTTGGGGACGCCAAATTTCCAGTTGTTAAAGAAGCTCGTGGCGGGGTTTTAGGTAATATATACTGAGAGGAGTTGAGACGTTGAAGATGTTGTATATGTAAAACAGACGAGGAGCTGTAAAAATCAACAATGTTAATGCTTCATTTTCGCGGGTGTGAGTAGGCTAGTGAACTGTAGCCGTATTTTCAGGGTGAAACCACTGCGAATACAGCAAATGTCATGCTGAAGCAACCCCCTCGGAGCTAATAAGTAATCTACCTTGAAGTAGCATGAACTCTTCTCACTCGGCGTTCATTTGCAATAAACGCCAGGAGCTCTCGTCACACACATTGAACCAGTCATCTAAGAAGGCATTCTCTGCTCAGCCTGTCTTTTGGAAGATTGCACTTCTTTGCTCCATTCACCGTATCTATAACATTTCATCTCTACCATTCTACTCTCGGTCACGCAGTAGCACCTGTAAGTTGCAACTGATAATCCAGCCCCTTGTTCAAGTCTGCCGTAAGCTTGAACGGATCATACTCCAACAACGCATCCGGCGTATTAGCAACCACCAGCGTAGCCCCCTCTCCCGTTCCAACACTCGCCGCCAATGTCCCATTATTCAGATCCAGATATCTTACAATACCCCCTGAACCCTGAATAGCAAGTGTAGCAATAAACGGTGCATTCCCAGTAGCGGTCACATTCGCAGTAATTGCTCCCGTCCCTTTCAACGGGATGATGCTTGCTCCCATATACCTCGGCTGCCTCGCAGCTTTTACTCGGTATTTCCCACTCCCCAACGCATCCAAATTCGAATAATTCAAACTCTTCCTATTCTTTTGAAATGCAAGCTGCATCTTCTTATGCCCAATATCCACATACGACATGCGTGCCCAATACCGTCCTACCAGCGTCTGGATGCTGGTTGGAGCAACAAGTCGTTCTAGAACATGAAGTGGCGTTTCATTACTATCGCGTTTGTACTTCGTCCAAACCGCTGGGAAGAGCTGCCACCCGAGCGTGGTGACGTTATCCGGGTTGTTGGTCAGGTAGGTGAAGAAGGGCCATGCTTGGTAATAGTTCCCTGATCCTGAAGTCCCGTCCACAATCACTTGGAATGAATCAGAGATCACTTTGTTGATGTCAATCAGGGAGTCGCCTTCGCTTTGGTTATATTTTGCTCTTGCGTGAGCGCAGATAGATGAAGTCTGGTACGTATCGGCGACAAACTGTGCGATTGTTTCCCACCATGCTCCAGTGCGGACTTGATTTACCCAGTACTTCTCGGTATAGGTGAGGGCATGCCCGAACTCATGGACGGTAATGGAAGGATTGGTCAGGTATTGTGTTACGACGTTTAGAAATGCGAGGCCGGTCGTGGAGTCGGTGCCGGTGTTGGCTGCTGCTCCCGTCAAGGTGCCGACGTTGTAGACATTCAGCTTGTAGTATGGACCGGAATTACTTAGTTCTGCCCCATTGGCGGTGTTAAACGTCAAGGCTGTTGAACGCCAGCCAAGGTCATCGACGAAGCAAGTGTATCCTGCTTCTAGGATTGTGAGAGCAGTGTTTGCAATTGAGGTTGTTGTGTAGTTGTATATCCTGAAGCGTGGCGAGTCCAGATATTTGCTGCCGCCCCCACCCGGTGTGGGATTTGGTGTGAATTCTGCTGGTGGTGCGTCTACCACCTTGTCAACATTTATCGACAGCGATAGACATGTCGAAGTCCAGATGCCTCCGAGCACGAAGAGTGGTACAATAAGCCGCATCATGGAAACTTTGACCAAAAATAAAACTTGGCGCCTCCGCTCACTTTTACTGCGTGAAATAGAGGTTGCATTTCATGTACCGGACTTATATTTCCCCATATGAATATCGAGATAGAAGAAGGGCTGAGCTATAGGATACATAACAGGCTGTTTTACTACCGGCAATGAGGTTGTTGATTACAGGTAGTTTAGGCTATCCCTCGCTAATTTTCAGGGGGCATTTCGCTTAGCTCTTCATCCACATCTTCACTCAGAACACTTCAAGACTTCAACATTGGTGATTATTCGAGAGCGTTTACAAGAAATGTATTGGGATATTAAGTGATATTTGATTGAATGTGTCTAGCGCTTTTGAATTCAAATGTACTTGTGCCGGCCATTTTTTGAAGTGTTCTCGTCACGATGGATTATGGCAAGAGGAATTGCTGCTGGAGAAAGGTCGTAGATTGCCCTGCGCCAGACTTCATAGGCTTTGTAGCCTCAAGTTTAGGGATATTAGCATGAAATTTAGCGGTCTAAGCCCTAAGAGCTCGTGGCGTTCTCTTTACAGCGTATCTCAGGGCAGGTGCGGGGTAGTGCGGGGTCGAAAATATCACGTACTTTTTCTCCCTGCAACGCCTGAGACCAAATGAATAACTAGACACATCATTGGTTGCGACTGTTTGAGAATTCTATAGAATATTTGAATAGGGATTCCGTTATTGTACAGATTCCTCTAACGTAATTTAGGTCATCGACCAAAGATCCGCACACTCTAAGGCCCCCTAAAATTCCATAGCCCCGGTTCAGATTGTCCCGGAACCAGATAACTCCCCCGATCCTGCATCACAAAAGGCCTTTCCGTCAGGTTCTGCCTGCCATGAAAACCCGGCGGCGCCATCTCCCTACTGTTAGGTGTAAACGACTGGTTGAGCATTCCTGCGCTTCTAAGTCTCATCCGTTTAACATCTTGCTCCATGAGATATACTTTTTTTGTCAGAGCCTCGACCTCTTCTCGGTAGACGGTTTGGCTTCTGGTGGCGAGATGATAGCAAGGTTTGTGGCCGCATCCACAGAGCGCATGGGCGTTGGGTGTGACGACGTCTTGGGAATATCCTTGGCAGGCACAAGTCATTGGTCTGATGTCTTCGCGGAACATAATGTAGCGACATCCGCCCTCGGGTGGGAGTGGATCCTCTTTTTTGGTTAGAGGGGCTGCTGGAGTGGGCATGGACTTCTGCTTAGCCTTTCCATCGGTTTCGTCAGCTTGTTGTTTACTCAGCTGGACCTGCTTCTCCGTCTGCGGAACCATCGCCATGATATTTTTGGACTTAATCGTCCCGAGAAGCGTTAATGCTGAGTTCTCGGGAAGATATCCTAGGATTGCGGGCAGTATAGAGAATATCACCAATGTGGAGTCACTAGCGAAACCGGCTTCGACTCTGACTAGGTTGGCTTTGATTGGAACACTTTTCAGCCAGTCTAGGAAAACTTCAGGGGAGAAGTCGCCTACTTTGACGTCTTCCGAGACGCGTATGCTGAATAGAAGTCTTGGATACTCCGGGAGCTCGCCTAATGAAGTTGTGTAGGACGATGCTGATGCGGCATGACTGATTGAGTTCGGTGTGTTGGCTTCTTCGGGTGATGGCGAATGGAACACGGGCATGTTTATAGGTTGTACTTTAGTATCCGGAGATGAAATCTCCGTCGAAGGCATTGCATTTTGGTGCTGGCTTGGTGTTGAGAATTTCGAGAGACATATGCTTCGCGGGGAGTCCTGAGAACGAGTTAGGACCCGATGAACAGGAAGCTTCTTAGGACGCAAGGTGACAGGGTCGACTTTCAGGGCTTGGACTTCGGTGAAGACGGCATTGTACAATTGTCCAACGGTGAAGTATGGCAATTGAGATAGTTGTCTGAACTTAGCATTCAGTGCTTGTGTAAACGAAGAAGGGCCAAGACCATTTGTGAGGTTCTTGCAAGTCCAACCTGCGATCAGTTCAGTGGCTCCATTCCCTTCCTCGGTAGTACAGATACCAGAAGCACAACAGTCGAGAAGTACCAAGGCATCGGACATCGACTCTTCAATACTGTTCTGGATTGCCGACCACTTGACTGTGGGGCATCTCTCCTTCTCGCTATTTCGGCGACTAGAATGCCCATCAGAAATGTTGGCAGGGGAGGGGAAATATTTAAACAAAATACCTCATCAGCAAGGGCTGTCCGTTGCTGGCTAACCTTGCATGACCCGCATAATATACGATTTTCAGATGAGTTGGATCGCTGTGCCAAAGGAATTGAAGAATCTTCACTTGGAGTTTGTTGTGGCTGTCGTCCTCGGCTGGGATCAGCCACTCCTCGACCTGATACCCATACAAATTGGCAAAAGTATCTGATAGCTCTCGAATGTCGGATGAAATCGGCAAGTCTGGATCCTCATCCTCCCACGATAATAGAATCACGTCAACCTTCGTATATCTCGAGGTTTGACTACCCGGGAATACCGCGTTGGCTGCCTTCTGCAACTCGACTGCAAAGTCTTGCAGTCGAACATGATAATTCAAGCGATCCAGGTCGTATCCGGAACCAAAAGCAGTTCTAATTGGTTTGGTAGAATTATTCAAGTCAAGTTGGGTAAGATGCTCTGTCGAAGAGACAGACATTGATCTTCGTCGTTTGGCCGTAGGTCTCGAGACTCGCGCCTTGCTATCTTGATCCCCCACATCATCGGACGCAGGCCTCTTTCTTGACGATGGCGTGCTCATTTCGTCCGGAGTCCAATCAACAAGCTTAACGACGTTTCGCATCAGGGTTCCGACTGAAGGCCCGGGCCGCTCTGATAACGATCCAGAGCTGCAGCTGATGGAATTAATGGCATAGCGGCGTTGTGTAGTGGATCGAAGAATGATATTTTCAACGCTGGGAAGACCAATTCTTATCTCTAAAAAGACCTCGAAGCCCTATTACGAAAAAGCAACGTGAGTAGGGGCGACCCCCATCAGGCGTGGCTCAAACCCTTGTTTCGTTGGTCCGATAAGCTGTGGCGACGGTTGTTTGGTGCGGCTAGGGGTCCTTCGACCCCCAACAGGGCCCGGCACCCCCATCACGCAAGCGGGGTGGTCGATTCCGAAATTATATTTCGGAGGCAGAACTCCAATTTGCGACCGGAGGGCACGTGATATCAAAGGATGTTCTGTTGATTTCGAGGAAGGATTATGATTTCGATGGAGTAGTTTGGGCCTATATCCCAGTAGTGCAGAATAGTAGGAACTAGCCCTCCGCAGTTGACTCTGGTCACGTGAGTTCGCTTCAGCCATTATGCAACCAAAGAAAAGTGCCCGTTAGCGGCCGACAAAAGGATTGGTAAGGTCTGTGTAACGCAAATTAAGGAAGGATTTCGCATTAAACCGCTCATCAGTTATAGAAGGATCGAAAGGAAGACTTCTTCCTCCTGCAGTTCTCCTCCCCGAGACAACTATGTCAGATTTTAGCTCCCACTTCGTAAAATGAAGCCAATGTCTAAGCTAAACCTGGCTAAGTGGAGATGATGACTTCAAGAACCAGGACGTCTCCATACCTCCACTCGAGACTCAAGAGCTCTCATTCTTCGTGTGCCTATCTTGACCCAGCGAACCTCTATAAAGCATTTCGACACAAACTCCACCTTCTGTGCAAGCAAGAGCGCGATTCTCAGAATGTCCAAACCCTCTCTCATCTTCCTCCCTGGTGCCTGGCACAGTCCTGAGATCCACGACACCGTTATCTCGAAACTCAGCACCTATGGCTACAAATCCACAGCCCTTCCCCTCCAAGCAGTCATCCAAAAGCCCGCGGTCAAAGACCTCCAGCCTGACTTCGACGCACTTCGCACAGCAGTCTTGAGAGAAGCAGATGCTGGAAATGATGTGATGGTAGTTGGACACTCCTGGAGTGGTCTCATCATCTGTGGTGGACTTGAAGGATTGAGTAAGGAGGAGAGAAAGAAGGAGGGGAAGCCAGGAGGTGTGGTGAAGCTAGCCTTTCTCTCAGCGTTTGTTCCGTCAGAGAACGTGAGTTTGATGCAGGCCTTCGGGGGAAATCCACCTCCGTGGTACGATGTGAAGGTGAGTTCGTATACTTTGCATATGGTGAAAAACATACTGAAGTAGTATAGGAGCCGTGGGTGACATGCAGTGATCCCATTCCAACATTCTACCACGACCTCAGCCCTGAGCAAGCCGAGTATTGGGCCTCTAAATTGCAGCCGCATTCTTATGCAACTAAGTTTACTGGAACATCAAGTTCGTCATGGAGGACTATTCCGAGTAGCTACTTGATTTGCGAGGATGATCGTGCGATTCCTGTGTTTGTACAGGAGGCGATGGTGAAGGCTTGCCAGGATGCGGGAGCGGACATGGTGACGGAAAGGGTGTTCAGCAGCCACAGTCCGTTCTTGTCAAAGCCTGATGAGACGGTCGGCTTCTTGAGAAAAGCTGCTGGGGAGAAGGTATGAGCACTCAATTATGAACCGGAGAGAATATTGGAAGGTGAGTGTCACGTGCCGGAAAAGTCTTACATCAGCCCTACTTTGTATCACAGCCTCAGCACTCAGCAAGTGCTTCAATTTGAACATTTTGTTTCAGTGCTTGTTTGAGAGGAAATCAATGTCAGGTAATGCTACCCTGAGACATTTAGGTATAGTAGTAGGCATTCCGACTGAAGCCTAAGCGAAACGAATAGGAGGGCTAGTGAGAATTAGAAGTGAACCCCTATTCTGCTTGCTCGAAAACATTTCCATCGTGGAATCGCGATAAGCTGATGATGCAAATTCCTCTCTTGAAGGCTTCATGGGAAGTCGTGCTTACTGCATGCGATGTGCTTCATTTGCACTGCATGCATGACCTCCTTTCCGAGCCTGTAAGAACGCACCGCCCCCACCGCTCCAGTCATGCTTTTTCAGCCGCTCCACTTTCACCTGGGAAGTCCCTCCATCCTCTCTTTCGCGAATTCTTTTTTCTCGCGTTCATTCTCAATCTTTCACGGTTGTGGCGTCATATATAGTCAAGATGGCAAGGATTCAGGTAGGATGGACTCGTACGTGCCCCGCATCACGTGGCTGAACCCTTGACTGATAGATTGATAGGAATGGTACCCCACATCGGATACCGTAAGTTGATGGAGGACAAATTTTTTCCTCTTCTGGACTGTATCATGATATTCTCATAAGACACTGCGATCTCCCGAAACATTCCTTGTGAGGCAATTGCTGACTCCCCCGTTACCTAGACCACGTCGTAATGATGATACTCGCCGTCTCGATCGTGTTATCCTGTACGTCGTTCTCCCCCCTACCATCTTCTTTGTCGACCACTAACATCATGTCAAGCCCTCATCCTCGCTGGCTGCACAAGCAGCAGCATGTCATCCATCTACCTGCTCTCACTCTCCTACAACCCCTCCACCACCTCTCACCCAGATTCTACTCAAGTAAACCCTTCAATCTCCTCCACATTCTCCAATCTAGTCACCACCAACTCCACCGCACCCTCTCTTGAGGTGCGCGTAGGTTACATGGGGTTCTGCATGCCCGATTCAACAGGAGATTGGATCTGCTCCCCAAGGGCAGACAGCCTCGCCCACCTGCTCAACACAACCCACCCTATCTCCGGCGATCCGTTGAATCTAATCTGGGTTGCGAAGAACTTTCAGAAACAGATTGTCTTTGATGGATTAATGTCTGTCTCCAAGACCCCAGCTTTGTCACGTGCTAAAATTTCTTGCTGACCAAGAGATGTGCAGGATTTCAACTGTGCCCCTCGTCTTCATCGCCATCCTGCTTCTCATGACTTTCCCGGGATGGCACGAAGAAGAGGGCTCTGATGGGAGTGAGCGCGACGTGAAGCCGTTCCCTTCGCAGCCTGTTTCTTATCTTGTTCTAGCGCTCTTGACGCTTGCTTCATTGCTTATCTTTGTGTCTGTCTTTTGGCAGCATATTGCGAGCTCGGCGGCTGTGACTATGGGGCAGAGTTTGAGTTACGGGACTGTGAAGGGGAAGGTTGGCACTGTGGCCGCGGTTCTGGGGTGGGGCTCTGTGTTCTTGGATATTCTGGCTGCGGTTGCTATGTTTATTATGATCTTAAGTATCAGGGTTTTATCTGAACTTGTTTGAGTTTTCTTAATGTATATATATGACTGAACAGATCCAAATGTGCCCTAGCGTATGACTTCCACTCTTTAATCATCTACAAGTGATCCACTGGTTTCGGAGCCAGTGCTACTGCCTTTCCATCGGGCAGCTGTGACCAGCGCATGTATAACTTGCCCGAGCAAAGCCAGTATAGCCAACAAAACGATTGTCGCCGTCACAGCAACCTTGATTCCAGACGCCAAGTGGCTCGTCCAGATCAGAGAGAGAAGGACAGCCATCAGGACAATGATGCAGATCCACCATATAACCCCGCTCCCGAGTGCTTTGAGCCATTTCGCAATTCTATCTTGATTAAATGCAATGAGCACGAAGGGTATAGAGATGGCGGCCGAGATTGAGACTAGTTAAACATCAGCAAACGTGAGCTTAGCTGAAGTAAGATCGCTGAAGAAGTCTTACGCATATACTTAAGCACATAGCTCATTGGAAGCTTTCCATTGTCATTGAAAGGAAAAGAATCCACGCTGATGGCGAAAAATGCTGCCATAAATGAGAGTGGCAGCTATCATCGTCAGCTGACCGGACGTGGACTCAAAATCATGTAACGCACGAATATGATTGTGACCACTGTGAACAGCATCACAGTCTTTCCTTGCCGTGCGGTCTCTTCCGCCTGGGCCATGGTAGCCTCTGCCAGGGTAACTTGTCGCTGCCCCTGCTTCTGAGATTGGTCTGCAATCTCGACATGGCGAGCAGTAATCTCTGCTTGCTTTCGTGCTTCCGACACATTGAATTCCTTCTGCTTCAAATCAAGCAGATCATTAAGCTAATATCGTCAGCACCCGAAATCAGAGTCTGAGGATTTGTTTACTGCTTGGTAAGTATTTGCTGCAAGGTCGTTCATCTTTTGGATTCTCTCCAAATGGCTCAGAAGGACTTTATTCTGTGTGAGAGGAGGACCCTTAGCTTTGCCGGAAATCGCTTGCTCAAATTCCTCTAGAGCTTTTAATTCATCTTTCAACACTAATTCTAGAATGTTGAGTCTGTCGGATCGTGAATTAGCAATTTTACATTTGAAATAGTTCACTCGGGCCCGGAGTTTTCGAGTAGTTGAGACGAAATAAGGTGCTTCAAAAGAAACAAGCACTACTTACTCGTCACGAATATCTTTGATCTCGACCAATAGCTTAGTTTCTGCTGCGATGCTGAGGACTGCATTAACTGTAGGACGCGAGAAGGGTGTAAGCTCGCCCTGGAAGGAGTTATCAAGACTTTTCATGAAAAGCTTGAAGCATCGGGTTTCTTGGTCAATCTGGCTGCCAGTCAGCTCACTTGATACGTTGGGAATATAGTGTCTTACGTACCAAATTCCCGATAGAGCGTTCAAAGAAATCGAAGAATTGGTACTCGGGGGGAATTCTATATTGATCGAAGACATCTGTACATGAGTTTGTGATGAGCTTCGCCAACTCATACGCTGAAGTGATAGGTGCTCGTGTCGTTCCTTGCAGGTGCTTGAGTATCGTTTGGTGCACATTCAATGGATCCAATTGGAGAAATGCCCGACGTCTCTTTTTCTCCTCTCGTTCAATAGAGGAAGTTGGTCTGCTGTCTCTCGGTTCCCTAACGGGAATATTGGCGTCAACTGAATCTTTCCTGCCCTTCCTCTTCTTACCAGCCATCCACGCTAAGACGCCCGAAGGATCGGCTTTAACGGTGGCTTTGCTTTTGTTCTTCACTTCTTCGAGATTGATAATCACATTGGTCCCACCACGCCCATCTGCTGAAGGAAGCTGAGGACCCGTATTATCTTTAACATCATTTACCAGCTCCGAAGGCTGGAAAAAATGCTCATGGGGCATAGTCTGCTGAGAAGATGGAGGTGGAGGTGGATATCCAGAATTTGATGGACGTCCTCCACGCGCTTTACTTGGCCATGACCAATTTGAAAGTGGGGACGGCGGTGGAGGTGGCCTTCGGCCCTGCGCCCCGGAAGGATTGACGAGTAGATCAAAAGGCAGGGGACGGCGCGTATAACCATCCGGCACCGTGGCGCCTGGGGGGGGAGGGGGTGGGGGTTGCATACGAATTTCAGTTGACCAAGTATCCCAACGCTGGGGAAAGCAGCTGATCACGGTATCTAAACGCTAATGAGCAATGCCTTGTAATTCGAAGATGGACTTGCCTCCATTCAGAACCCAGAGCCACAGCTGATCGACCATAAAGATTTTCGGCTCTATTCCTAAACCATTTTGGGTGTATCGAAGTACCACTTGATCTGTGTCTCGCTCGTATGTACTCGCAAGATGCGTGTAGAAGTATTGGTCAAGTGTGCGCCGAAGTTGTAGTGGGGCCAGCTGCCCCAGCTCGTTTGGCAATGAATATGCTTTGATGAGTACCTCATCGACTTGGCCTAAGGGTACTCTTGCTGTGGGGGCTCTTTGAGGGTCTGATCTACGAGGTTGCCTCGGAGCGGGCACGGTCATGTCGCCAACATCTTCGATTGTTGTTGGACCCTCTTCTGGAATATCAGCAAGTTTGTGCTTTCCTTTAAAAGTGTCAGATCTTGGTGATGACAAGAAATTCTGGTTGCTCTGTTTGCTTTGTTGCGATGTCTCAGCTGTTGCTAAGTTCTGTTCTGACTTAGCGTCTTCTAATGCTGTCATTGGTGACAATCTAACACCTGCAGCACTAGGAGAAGAGCCGACCTGCTCCTCTTTGTTTTGAGGTTCCAAATGTGTTGTTGTTACCACTTGTGTTCCACTCCCAATAACTGGAGCGGTCGCTAAAGGGACTGAGTCGTCAATTCTGTGATCCTTAGTTGAGTCTTTGATAGCCGATTCATTCTCTTCTTTTGTATCAATCCTCGATAGCTGTAGGTTTTCTTCCCTTTCGGCAGTTACCAAGTCAATTTTCCTCGATTCAGACTTTCCAACATTCTGCTTCTCGGAAGAGGGGGTCAGGAGACGTTCAAGGGGAGGTATGATATCTCCTTCCTTCCCTTTCTCAAGATCGTCTTTTTTGGCATCTTTTTCATCTGTTGAAGATATTCCCAGAAACTCAGTCAGAATAGTCGACCGTGAGCTGGCTTTGCCTTTCAGATCTTGCAAGGTTGAGCGCAACCGTCCTGTGCGCTTAAAGATTTGTTTCCAACCGGCTGCCTTAATATTATCTGTTTCATCGGACTTTGTTGATGGAGCATCATCCGAGTCTGGTTTTCTTTTCGGTCGAACAAAGGCCAATGGAGCTGGAGGGGTCTCCTTTGGCCTCTTCTTTTTCTTCCTGACAAATTCAAAGTTTTGATCATGTGGAGGTCCCGGTGGGGCCCTCGTTACTGAGATGTGATGTGCCATTTCTTGGTATCCGCGGAGTGTTTCAAAATGTAGATAAGGCATCTATACGACTTGAGCCCTCTAGCAGCGAGACGAACATCTCATCTCCACTTACAAATAATACAAGCTGGTCTGCTTTGGAGGTTGGCTAGTCATTATTAATCAGCACGAACTGCCTGCTATGACGTCCCGATCTCTTTGACTTACAAAATACTGACACATGGGTCGCATAAAAGAAGATTGAGCTGTCAGGGTACGATATTGTCTCCCCGCCGTACTGGTTAATCCGAGTTTGGATTTTAGTTCATCATCGAGGCTTACTGAGCCAACATTCTGCTCTGCAAAAATTCGACTTATCAACGCCTATATCCACTAGTTAGGTAGCTACCACAATTGACTCACGCCTTCAATAGACCGAAAAGTTCATCGCTAAACTGAAAGGAGATTGATGAAAGTACCTCAACCCATTCAATCTACAACATAGTTAGATTATGTTAAATTAGTAATAGCAGTAGGGTTGCCTACATTGTTCGCCGGAAGATGATACCATCTGAATTGTAGTTGCTGCTCGCCCATCATGGATCCCTTTTCTGAGTCCATGATAGCTTCTGCGCCCTTTCCATAAAGAACGTCATATATAGACGCTGACACCTGGATTCGTTCTTCGCGGTCTCCCAAGAAGAAATCAGTAATGGTAGCTTCGAATCCATGGCAGGCATCTTGTTTGTTGACCTGATCAGCAGGGAGAGATGGTCTCGGAGTGAAGCGAGGCTCGATAGTGGCTGAGTCTGGGTTTGTAATTGATGGTCCTTTAAGCACTTGACTAGATTGCAGCAAGTTAATCATGGCAGTATTGCCCTTCGCGAAGTCTTCCACCGTTTGACCGTCGTCGAGAATGATCTTCTTGTTAGCTCCATGCTCCAACAGATACCCCACGAGTTCCACGTCTCCACGCCGAACGGCACAAAATAATGGCGTGAGTCCCAACGGAGACCGGGCATCGATGTCTGCACCATCCCGTAAAAGTGTTTTGGCCACTTGAAAATGCCCATTCTCCACCGCTTGGTGAAGCGCGGTCCGCTGCTTGTCAATATTGAATGCTTCCACGTTCGCGTTGAAATCCAATAGAAGCTCGACAATTTCAATATAGCCAGACTCGGCTGCATCATATAATGGTTTGTTGCCGTTTGCCGCAGTTGCTTCAAGATCAGCCCCTTTTTGAAGCAGAATGTGCACCATCGATGTATCTCCATTGCGGACGGCCAGGTGCAACGGAGTCTGTCCTTCGAAGTTTCTTGCGCTCAAATTGGCGCCATCGTCCAACAGATGTCGCACTGCATCTTCATCTCGAGTGCGAACCGCGCCCAGAAGGCGAAAACTGAGCTCATCGAACAGCCCCGGTTCCAATGCCAAGTCTGGCCCGGAGGGTTCTGGGCGGAAGGTAATTGGTTGCACGACTGTGTCTTCCTCGGCTTCAGCGTGATCGGGACTGGGGCTCATAGCGTAACCTTATTCGACACTGGCAGGTACTCATCCATCTCGACCGCAACTCTACATTTGACTCTGGGAGTAGAATTTTCAGGAGGTTGGGGCTGAATTGCGACCCTGCGGCGCTTACTCGAGTGGCAGGGATATTCTGCAGGCACTGGAAATTTACACTCGTGATCCGCACTTCGTCCAGGAATCGCAAAATTTCAGCCCCCACCATGGTTCGCAGTAAGAAAGTACTTGAGTGTATCACGTGCTCGCAACACACGTGGTGTATTTGGTGGGATTTCCATGGTTCTGCGGTAAAAACCTGGCTGCGCTATACTATACTGCAGCACTGGGCATACTAGCTTATCTCCATGTGCAGTGCACTGCTTGATCTGACCGTATTCCTCACAGTCGCTACAGCTCCGGAAGGATATCCAAATCTGGGTAGCATTGCGAGATTCGATGACCCGGGATGACTTCATGTGCGGACTCTCGAGCATTGAAAACTCAACGGATCTGTTTGACTCTGGCTGGAGCCCTACCATCCTAGGTATCACATGAAGAAGAAAAGGTCGCAAAGGCTCGGAATGTGAAAAAGGATCTTAAGGTTTTGAGCGGGGAAAGTGCATCAGGACTTCTTGCTCCTGATCACGTGTTTAATCTATCTCGCCTAAGAGACTGGGTCCTTCCTAGCGCTGGCGATCAGGAGAATATACCTCAGCACGACTTCTCCTCGTCTATAGCTCTTCAACTTCTATTTCTACCGCTTTCAGCGAGCCTTCTCTCGGCCCTCGGATTCCCCTCAATTGGAGAAAAGATATGGGGTCGGAGACGGGATAACTCCAACCCCACGACGGCAAGCCACCGTCCTCACGCCATGGCCTGTTCTAGTTAGAGCAGCGCGCCCAAAGCTTTAAAAAAGCATGATCTGCGACATGCCTCGGCACCCAAGTGGTGGTTGCGAGACCAAGTGGCTCGCCTCGTCATTGAGAAGACTGCACTATGCGAGAAACTTTTGTATTTCTTGAGAAGCACCTCGGCGCGTGGGTCTAGATGACGGACGCAATAAAGCTCCTCCGCCCCCATACGTACGGGGGTGCCTTCTGATATCCCCCTTCAATCGCCTATTCCTCCGCATCTTTGAGTTGCAAATTGTCGCTGCTGCTTCTCGTCAAACCATCCCGAACATCATCCACTCCGGTGTATAAACATCTCCTTGTCTCACTTTCAGTCTGCTATGGGCTCTATAGCGAGGAATGACAGTCTCCACGTCGATGTGATGATCATTGGCGCAGGCATATCTGGTATCAATGCTGGTTATCGTGTGCAGACGGAGCTGCCAGGCTACAGCTACGCCATTCTCGAATCACGGAATGCCATAGGAGGTACATGGGACCTTTTCAGGTACCCAGGAATTCGATCCGACTCCGATTTACACACATTCGGCTTCCCCTGGCGACCGTGGTCGAAAGCCAACTCTATCGCGGATGGCGAATCCATTCGTAACTACATCAAAGAATCAGCCGAGAAATACGGAATCGATGGCAAGATTCGCTTTCATCACAAGCTTGTCGCTGCGGACTGGTCTTCAGAACAACAAACCTGGTCACTAGCAGTGGAGGCTGAAAGTGAAAAGAGAGTCTATACCGCTCGGTTCATCATTCTCAGCACCGGCTACTACGACTACGATGAGCCACTGCAAGCCACGATTCCAGGGCTCAACAAATTCCAAGGTCAAGTTATCCACCCACAGTTTTGGCCCGAAGACCTCGACTACTCTGGGAAGAATGTGGTTATCATTGGGAGCGGTGCAACAGCTATCACCCTGCTTCCCAACATCGCGGAGAAGGCAGCCAAAGTTACCATGCTGCAAAGAAGCCCGAGTTACATCATGGCTCTCCCAGCTGTTGATCCCACGGGAAACTTCATGCGTAAGTGGCTACCTACCTGGATGTCACATACGCTCGTGCGGTGGAAGTTTCTCATTCTCCCATTCCTATTCTTCAAGTTCTGTCGGGCCTTTCCCAATGCTGCTCGAAAGATAATCCAAGCAAATACAAAAAGACACCTCCCGCCCTCTATGCCCCACGATCCGAATTTCAAGCCGGCTTATAATCCTTGGGAGCAGCGCCTCTGCGTCTGCCCGGACGGTGACTTCTTCAAGGCTCTTCAGAAAGGCAACTCGGACATCGTTACCGACACGATCAAAACCGTCACATCATCCGGCATTCAGACCACATCTGGCAAGATGATCGACGCAGACATCATAGTCACCGCAACTGGCCTGAAGATGCAACTCGCGGGCGGGGCCAGGATTTCGGTGGATGGCGCGCCGTTTGACGTCTCGACAAAATTCATGTGGAAGGGTGTGATGCTGCAAGATATGCCGAACGCAGCCTTTGTCATCGGGTACACCAATGCCTCTTGGACCTTGGGTGCTGATGCCACTGCACAAACGGTCTGCAGACTGATGAAGCATATGAATAGCATCAACGCTTCAAGCGCGGTACCGCGGTTGCCAGTTGGACAGAAGATCAAATCAGCACCTGTCTTGAACCTCAATTCCACATATATCGAGAAGGCCAAGGGCCAGTTGCCTAGAGCTGGGGATGTCGCTCCATGGCTGCCCAGAGCGAACTATTTGGCGGATTACTGGACATCAAATTATGGGAATGTGACGACGGGCATGGAGTTCGAAACGGCAATGAAGAAGGTCAACTGAGACCAAAGCCGCTCCAAGGAAAATATTCGAATATACAAGGTGTTCTTTCGTGGGCGGGAGATCGATTTGGCGTTATGGCTTTTGCAGGGACGGAAGTCTAGACGTCTGGATCCAGACATTGACGGCTGCTCACAAATACTCTTTCCTAATATTGCGCCTTTCTTGTACATATTTGTATAGACCGCTTCACCCCCTTCACTCCCGCTCGCTTCTCCTTCTCAGTCAAGCAAAAGTGGAACCCAATCGGACTCATGCCGGCGTAGCGCGCCACCTCAACACTTCACCGTCGGAACTTTTGCTCACCTTATCTTTGCAGCGTGTCCAATGATGTCCAAATAAGGTTGAAGAGAACCCACCTTCGACTATTTCAGCTACCTGTTCCAGACTTCGAGCTAGAATATCTGGAGACGCTCAGGTGCCGCGGGAAAGTTGCCCATTTCGTCCAGAGCAAGGCGCATCCCACCCTTCGGCTCACTTTCCATCCGCGATGTTTTTTTTTGCTCACATGTATGCAGAATTGTGAGGCTCGTGACATGAGCTAGAAGGGGGTTGTCCCCAAAAATATCTCCGTTCTAGGAGCTGAGATACCGACAGACTTGCGGTGACATGATAGCACAAGGACACTAGCTACCTTAATCGTAGGATATAAGACTTTGCTTCACTCCCAGATGGATTCATTTCATTGCAGAACCACACAAATCTCCTCACTCTCATTTACATACTTTTATATCTTCAAAATGCACACATCATGGCTCCATCCACCAAAATACGTTCAACAAGCAACACTGATTTCCTTCGGGGGAGCACTGTTTGGGTATCTTCCCTCCTTCCATATTGTCACATTCCCATCTCATAACTAACTCTCTTCAGGCTCGAAACAGGGACCATCGGGCCTCTAACAACAATGCCACAATTCGCAACTACATTTGGCGTTCTGTCGTCGACTGTGCACGGCCTTGTCGTCTCCACGATTCTCATCCCCGCTGCGCTGTCTTCTTTGTTCGGCGGGCATCTTGCCAATAAAGTTGGGCGATTAAGAGGTATTGCTCTCGGAGCTTCAATTTTCGGCATTGGTGCTGCTATTGAGGCGAGTTCTGTTGCATTGGGGATGTTAATTGCTGGACGAGCTGTGAAGGGCATTGGTGAAGGATTATTCTTGTCGACTTGCGTTGTGTAAGTCTCCTTGCACACTCAACCCAACTTCAATTTCATTGATATTAATGTATACCAGATATATTACGGAGATCTCCCCGCCAAGGTCTAGAGGAACGTTAGCATCAATTCCGCAACTCCTAACAACGATCGGCGTCTGCGGCGGGTACTTCATCTGCTACGGCAGCGTCTCGATTCCCTCATCCGCCTCCTGGCGCATCCCCTTCGCGCTTCAAGCGCTGCTTGCTTTCTCTTTCACGCTCTCTACGTTACTATTCCTCGTTGAATCACCCAGATGGCTCACAGCTTGCGGACGGCACGCTGAAGCTATGCAAATCTGGGAGGAGCTAGGTATCGACACTGCGGAGCGAGAGAAGATTGAGGAACGCGAAGGGGGCGAGTTGCCAGAGCAAGTCAAGGTCGCAGATCTGTTTGCTGTGTTTGGAAAGGATAATTGGAGGAGAACGGCGCTGGGCGTATTTTTGATGGGCATGCAGCAGGCGAGTGGGATTGATGGGGTGCTTTATGTGAGTCTCCTTCCCCTCTGACTCTGCCCTCTTCTCTAATGCAAATAGTATGCACCACTCCTCTTCGCCTCTGCGGGTCTCAAATCAAGCACAGCAGCCTTCCTCGCGTCTGGAATCTCCGCACTTCTCATCTTTATCGCCACCATCCCCGCATTCCTCTTCGCAGACAGTTGGGGTCGAAAGACCTCCTCAGTCGTCGGCGGTGCGGTACAAGTAGTCTGCATGTTCGTCATGGGCTCGCTCTACGCTGCCGGCGCCGTACACCCCGACCGGGGAGCCACACGCTGGGTTATCATCATCATGATCTATCTCTTCACTCTTGTCTTCAGCTGTACCTGGGGCGTATGTTTCCGCGTCTACGTCTCGGAAATCCAGAGTCCGAAAACTCGAGCTGGTGCTGCGAGTCTCGCGTTGTCTGTGAACTGGGTTGTGAATTGGATTATTGCGTTCACAACCCCGATTTTCCTGGCGAGGAGCTCGTACGGAGTTTACTTCTTTTTCGGGGGAGCCACGCTGCTTACGGTTATCGTCTGTGCGCTCTATATGCCGGAAACGAGGGGCAGGAGTTTGGAGGATATCGATGCGAGTTTTCGGGGACACAAGACTTCTGCTTCGGGGGGAGATGGCGTGTTCCAGTCTAGCAGTTTGGGGAACTCGGATACGGAGTCGAATGTTGAGGTTGTGACGTTCACGACGTCTGTGAAAGCTTGAACCAGGGAACGAGACGGTCGGAAGAAGCCAGCCACTTGGGCTGTTCAATGCTGAAATGGCGTTGGACAAGCTTTTGATGCCGCATAAGGATTGCACTCTCGCAGGCATCAACACGTCTGTCTTCGCAGGGAATTATGCAGGGCTCAGCTGATGGTGGGCCAATTGGGGCCTGCTTGTTCAGCCTGCCCCGCTATCGAGAGGTGGGGTGGGGTTCGTAACACTTCCAAGTTGTGGTTCGCGCCATGATTGTGCTCCGACAAAAGTGGTCGAGTAGATGCAGATCCAAGACGTATTTCTAATATATAATTCTTAGGTACTTTAGAATAATTAACCATTCATCAACATTTGTTCGACTCCAGAAATGACATCCTCAACTGCCGGCTGTAAGCGAATGTACCTGAACACCCTTTACAAAATCTTATCAATCATAGCTTACACGAAGCGGCCAGTTTGTCTCACTTTTACACTCAGCCTTACCACCATTCTTTTGGTGGAACCCCCCGTACCGTGCGAGGCTGGCTGAGGTGAGGGAAGGCGTCACCCTGGCTGCTGTCACACGAGCTCATTCCCAAATGGGAGTACAGCTGAACACCTCGCATGTGACGCGCATATATGAATTAAGGCTGGCTCTTTCTCCTCTCAATCTGTCTTTCAAATTCCTTTCCACTTCAATTCACCTCATCGCATCGCTTCGTTCTTCTTACGACCTTTAATTAAACGATCCGCACCCCCAAACCATCATCCAGAACCCTCCATTCAGGAACATCTCAACTTCAATTCAACCATTCCTCACTCTCAGTCTTGACAATGGTACAGTTTCTTCCATCTCCCTTTCATTTTGAACACAAGACTAACACTCATAGACTCATCCAATCATCTACCTCATCCGCCATGGGGAGAAGCCCCCAAAGGTCGACGGCAAAGACCAAGACGGCCTCTCCGCCCAAGGCGAAGAACGTGCACAAGGCTTGCAAGCCACATTCGGCCCGGATAGCCAGTACAACATCAAGTACATCATCGCTGAGCATCCGAAGAAAAGTAATTCCCCCCTCATCACATAGAAGCGACACCAAATATCCGAGCTGCAGAAGACAGCGCTGACTGGAGCAGGCGGCAGTCGCGACCGTCCTTACGATACAGTTCTTCCTCTATCTGAGGAGCTCCGTATCAAAATCAATAAGTCAATTGACCGTGATGATGCTCAGGGCGCAGCGGACGCGGCCAAAGCTTATGAAGGGTCTGTCCTCTTCCTCTCCTTCCTATTATTTTTGAGTCTAATCCTGGAGCAGACCGGGAAATGTTCTTGTATGCTGGGAGCATGGTGTTTTGAGCAAGATTGTAGCAGCTTTGGGTGTGACAGAGCCTGTTGTTTACCCGGGGGAGAGATTTGATATCATCGTGAGTAGTTCTGAGCAAGTTAAGTGAAGAGGAAACTGATCAATCGCAGTGGGAGGTCAAGCACCCCTACGACACGCTGGAATGGGTTGGCAGTGAAAATGTCCAAGGTGTCGATGGACCGCAGAACCCAGCTGAGACGGAGCCTTTGCCTGATGATGTCAAGACGGCTACCTCTGCGGTTGAAGCTGTCCCAGCTACAGCTACAGTTGAGTAAATGAATCTTTGAAGTGGAGTTAAAACTGCTGAGAGAGACCGGGTGGACTTTGCATTGTTTAACCCAAATAGCTCTAAACATTCCTCAATTTGCTCTGCTGCAAACATATTCGTTCCACAAGGAAGCACTCTTCAATTATCCAACCTTCTCTGCTCTCTTTCCTCTCCAGCCCCTTCACCTGACCTAAAGTCCCACTAGCGCCGCCACCCCGGCAGCAACCAACTTATGAATCGCCTGCCCAGGATGATAATTATTAAACCAAAGACAGCTTGTCCCATCCCCATTATAGCAAGTTGCATCCTTTGCCCCGTAACTCTTCGGATCGTTAATTGCCTCCAGAAACGGGGCACTCGTATCTAACACCCAAGTCACCACCCCATCATTCTTCGCTTCAAAGTCTTTTACTCCGGCCTTCAACAAAGTATTGTAAGTGTCAACTCCTGCCCCTTCTTGGACTTGAGTGTTGTTGGATTCTGCGAGCACGAGAGGCGTCTTCTGGATTGGGGGGACGGTGAGGAAGAGGAAATTCCTGGCACCAGAGGAGTACAGTTTTTGCACTTGGCTGAGGTATTGGGAGACGATCGTTTGGGATAAAGTGCCCCAATTGGCGTTGCCGAAGGCGTTGCCGACGTCATTGACGCCGATCCACTGGTAATGAGCAGGTTAGAATTTCTTATTGAAAAATGGGTTTAGAAGTGAGATGGGAGAAGTTTGAGAGAGAGAAGCTTTTTTTTGGTTGTTGAGTTGGATGTGGGAGGGGGGAAATTTTCCGGTATATGAGAGGAGGGTGCAGGGAGGAAGGTCATTCTTACGATTGCGAAGAGCGTGTTGGTTGCTGTTAGAGAGGATGAGGGGAGTGGGGAGAGGTGGGTGGTGAAGAGGGAGACTTGGTCAATCAGGGAGAGGACGGTTGATTGGAATGCTGTCTAGAGAATTAGCATTGTATGATTAGTAAAAGAATTATGGGGAATCATTGGAGAGATATGAGACTTTTGCAGTTTTTGCTCGCCGGAGTTGGGAATGGAGGAACTGTGAGCAGAAAGGGTTGGAGCCAGCGAAGAGCTTCTGAGCTGGCTATACCCCGTGATCTATGAATAGAGGAGGCATGATGGCTCTTGAGCCATATTATGAGCTCTCTATTCTTGAAAATATAGAAGTCCCTTTGAAAGAAGAGATTCTTACGTTTGACGAGACTGGCGTCTGTAGTTGCCCCGCCAGAGGCAAAGTTGTAGGAGAGGAGGGTTGAGGCGGTGGAAGGATGGAGGAGGTATGTTATCCACTGCAATTATTAGCTGAGTATGAGAGAATTTTGAGTGGTGAGAGCTATGGTAGGGACAAACATTGTTTCCATTTGTAGTTGTGTAACCTGGGAAAGCGGGGTTACCAATTGGATTTGAGGTTGAAGGTTTGGCGCCGGTGATGGAAAAACCGGTCTGGGAATAGGAGTCCCCACTACACGATTAAAGATTGGACAAAGAATAATCGTTAGGCGAATACTTACAAGGAAACTAGATATTTGAACGAGCTGCTTGCATTGTCCGAAGATTTTGGTGCAGCACTCACGGCAAACGCCAGGTACAAAAGGTTGAGAACTTGAAATAAAACCATAGCTGTTCTTATAACAATCAATTGGCGTTGAAAAACATTCTTGTCCTGGAACATACTGTGTTTATATATTCCACTCGGATTAGTTTCCATCTCGAATTGCTCGAACCCCGCACCACTACTCTGCGACTGCGGACCGAACAGGTTCAAAACAATATAAAAGAGCCAAGTACGGTTACGGCAGGGTTCGCGTAGGCATTAATATGTAGTTAGAGTCCTAGTATAAGCAACAAATTCGCCGTTCCTGGGATGCGGAGGAGGACACGCCGACGGCAGTGTGAGGTTGATTAGCCCTTGATAAATTAGCCGAGGCGAAAAGGGGTCAGGGGAAGCGAGTTTGCATCCGTCAATCACATCGGCAGTCCAGAAGCCGAATTCAGAGAACGATTTCAAGAGAGGAGTAGTAATCTAATATTTGCAATTATGTAT
Organism: Stipitochalara longipes BDJ; assembly: GCA_009732865.1. Taxonomy (NCBI): domain Eukaryota; kingdom Fungi; phylum Ascomycota; class Leotiomycetes; order Helotiales; family Hamatocanthoscyphaceae; genus Stipitochalara; species Stipitochalara longipes. The sequence continues at coordinate 1,034,789 of ML769343.1, read as the reverse complement.
GTACGGATCTAGAACTTTCGGGGGCATGATGTAGTGAGTACCATTTTGATCATGAGTTTCAGCTCAACAACGTCGCCCTGCTCCTAGCCTCTCACAAATGGAAACCCTGGAATTTGATGTTGTCAAGTTGTTTATTCAGAACCAAATACTAAAGGTTGTTCCGTAGTTAGACTCCCGTAATACTCTTAATCATCATTTACAATTATCATGGCTCAAATCGTCCCATTATTCCATTCCAGCATTGTATTTGCGAAATCTCGAAAATCCTTCGCTTTGACCTTTACATGCGAGACGTTCCCATTCTCATCGATTACATCAATGAATCCATCAAGAAAGATTGGCGAATCGAGTGCCGAATGGTATAAATGGTTAAAATGCTCCTGGAGATCCTCCCACTTTTGGAATTTGTTGTCTTTCACACGCTCGTAAGTAGCTCCAGCTCCAGCTTGTAGGCTAGCGGATACAATCCCTGTCAGAGGGAAGCCAGTGAGTCCACCAAAAACAGTGTTCAGTATCATCTTCCCCAAATCGAGCCTCTTGAATGCATCTTCTTTACCCTGCAGAACGTACTTTTTGATTCCTGCCATAGTCAAACCCACTTGAGTTCCCCTGTCTCTATCATCTGACCAATTGATCAGCATCAGGTGAAATAGTTGTGCAAGGGCAATTCGATTTTCTTCATTCATCTCTTTTGTGTTTCCCAGCAAGAAGGCAATGATGTCTCCCATAAGTCTCGCAGTTTTTGGCGGGTCATCACTTCGGCCATGATGATGAGCAATATTGCGTGCAGCTGCATGAACGAGGTACGGAATGTCCTTCAGATTTAAGAAAGGTGGCCGACAAAATGGCTGTAGTTCTTTCATCACACCGGAAGGCGCCAAGCCAACAAGTTCTGCAAATAGCCGACAATGGGAGCCTCGTAGTGCAACGGCGACTGCCATCATTGTCGCCAGTGTGACTTTGGAATAGCTTGGGCGCAAACGGTGTTTCTCTGTTAGATGACTGCTCATGGCGTCGACTACACACATATTAGTCTTAAGCTCGGCGAGCTTCTCCAAAAGCCTTCGACGGTCGGGGCGGCTGAGGGATTCTAACGCTTTGGGGTTGATTGCTTGGACTTTGATTGAGTCCGGACAATTAAGAGCCGATGTAAAGAACTCTTCAAAGCCTTGATGGATCAAAATTTGACCGAATGAGGGCACATCCAAAACTTCGAGAGAATTGAACAAGTTTCGTCGCCTGGGAGGACTAAGTTCCCCCAACCTCGTACGGAACCGGCCATTTGCATTCACATCCTCCAATACTAGGTTCTCCCCACTACGCATGAACCCATCGTTTGCTAAGGACGAGATCGCGTCAATAGACTGCTCTGGGATGGCGCTGTCTGACGTCAAATTATTCTCTGCATGGTCGGCGACCATGCTAAGAACTAGTCGACGTTGCCTCACGGCTTTTGCTAGTGTTTCGAAAACGATTTCTGTATTCTCCCAGCCGATGCAGACGTCTGTTATGCTAACACCATACAGAAGGCTTCCCTTACTCTCCTTTGGTAATTCTTGATTGCCTGTTAAGTATAAGTTTCTGGATAAGAGGCTCGCTTTCTATGATACGCAACGAACCTTCGTTGATGTTACTCTTGATTAATACTCCCATGATACCACAATCTCCACTAGAAATACGACTCGCTGCTAGCTTTGATTGGCTCATAGCATAGTCTGGCGAACTCTCATGGCTACAGTCTAGCATTAGTCGTGGTTGCAGGCCGCGTTTCTCCAGGGCTTGTTTTGCTTCATCAACGCTCTCTACATCGTAGTACCCGCTGAGGATAATAAAGCAATCCTCATTTCCTCTGGTGTCAACAATAGTATTTATGCCAGCGTCACTCGTTGATAAAAAGCAATTCTGGTGCTGGGCGGTGTGAATCGCGTCAATAGCAATACCTAGGGCACCATCTGTTCCGTTTCTGAATCCAACAGGAAATCCCATTCCGCTGGCAAGGCTTCGATGCAAGTCGCTCTCAGTAGTTGTCGAGCCGATTTCTCCTACTGATAGCAGATCTTTAAGGTAAGGTGAAGAAATCGTGTCTAAAATTTCGCCGCTGATAGGCATTCCTTTGGCGGTGAGGTCTGTGCATAGTTGTCTTGCTAGCCTCAAGCCTTTATTGATCTTGAAACTATTGTCAATGTCAGGATCATTTATGATACCCTTCCATGCTACTGCGGTTCTGGGCTTCTCAAGACACGATCGCATGATAATCAAGAGGTCATCCTTGTACCGCTCTTTCAAGGTCATCAAACTATCGCAATACTCCAGAGCTGCGTCACGATCGTGAATTGAACACGGCCCAGCGATAACCAGTAATCTCTGTTTGGCATCGGTATTGTTGACAATAGAAACAGCCTCTTCTCGGGCTTCTAAAACAGCCCTCGCAGACTCGTCTGACAGGGGAATCTCAGATCGAAGTAAGTTCGGTGGTATAAGTGGATCAAGTCTTCGAACTACCAAGTTCAGCGCGACACTCTTCCCAGTTTATGGAAACTACAATACCTCTCCAGTCTGTATTGCTTTTGCCGAAATCACGTTCATCATAGAAACGCTGCTTTGAGTCAGAGAAATACCATAGACTAAAAGAGCAAAGTTCCACAAATACTTACGGACACAAGTAGAGGATGCATCAGATCACTAAACAGTCAACATTGACGTGAGAGTGTAACTTGGTGAGTATTCTGAACTCGCAGCCGTATCCAGGCTGCAACGACAAGAAACAAATTTGTGTTTGAGAAGGTGTATTGAAACTTTAGGTGGCTATGTAATCTTTAGGGATCACTAGTAGGAAATTTGCTGGGGAGCCTGCACTGAGCTGCAGGCTCCCAATGGCTGGAAGCACAGCCACAAAAAAGCACATATGACGACGCGCTCTTCAGCTCGTCGAACGAAGGGGCGATCACAGCCTTTTGCTCGATTTCGAAGAGGAAACAATATGTTCTTTTCATTTCATTTCACGGCGCCGTACACCGTTAGCATTATGCCTGGCACTGAAGCAACCCTTGAGCTCGGCATTATATCCTCAGCCATCTCCATTGTCGACAGAGCAAAGCAAGTGTACGACGCGGCTGCGAACGCAGAGGGCCTCCCATGAGCTTTTCGGAAAGTTGCAGAACGACTGCTAATAGCCCGAAACACTCTAGCATCTGCAGAAGAATACATACGCGATAGCCATGTCGATGAAGCTTCATGCAAGGCGATGAAGCCTGTCATCGAACGTTGCGGGAAGAAGGCTGAGAAGTTGGCTACGGTATTGGACGCGCTATTTAAGAATATCATCCCAGTAGGCGATGTCTCGCCTACAAAACTATATCTCAAGGCCGTTAGAAGACTCGGAAAGGGGGAAAATGTGGAGACATTGATGCATGGAATACTGGAGGATGTGCAGCTTCTGGCGAGTAATTATGGCATGAAGATAGTCACCGCAGGTCAGATCGAGCAGATCGCGAATGCTTTGACGAAAGTATAGCACATTTAAACGTCGGTACCTGATTCCAGGTTCTACGATACCGCCATTACAACCAATATGCTTGGGACGTCCATGGAACACAAAACATCAATAATGTCGAGAGAGACCAGCATATTGTGACTGGGTCGGGCAAAATGTTTAATGCTACCTTGATATCGTTTGGTGAGGATAACTGAACCGAAGAGGAAGAAACTGTAGTTAGCTATTGTCCTGGTAGAAATGAAGGATTTCAAATTCAAAGCACAAACACAGAATTCAATCGCGCCATCAACAATTAGAAGTAACTTTGGTCTCGATTCAGACCACTCGTCCAAGCATCTGTAGAAAGACAACCCAAATGGCGCTGATATAGTTGAAATGTAGTTCCGGAAGCATTTCAAAGTGCGTGTGAAGAAGGTATAGTAGTACCTACGTTGACTGTTTGATGCTATCCGAACATCTAACAAAATAGCTATACGGCTCTTCTCGCGTTGCCGGGAATGAGTGAACAATATGAGGGCATTGCAGAAGCCCATACACAAACCTTCAGTTGGAGATATGAAGACTGGGAACTTGGCTTTATGAAGAAAAAAGGCCAAGGGATCTACTGGATCAGCGATGAGCATTACCAGCACGCCCAAGCCAGGTCATTTCAACCCTTTCAACTACTCGTAGCACAAACTTTTGGCAAAAGGTTTCATGAAAGAGAATAAACCCCTTGAAAACGTAAGTAGTGGCTACTTGTTCTGGATTGGCCTCAATACTAAGTTGCTGGATATCGAATTTCGCTTTCATTGAACATAACATAACCAGCTCTTTACTCTGTCAGGACAAGAACTTTGTCACCACCTCCGCAAACTTTTCGGGCTCCTCAACCATAGGCAAATGACCAGCACCGTCAATGACGGTGTACTCGGCACCGCTGCTACCATATGCACTAGCCATCTCCTTCATCGTCCCAGGTAGAACTCCATCTCCACTTCCCACTAAGAACATGCCCTTCACCTTGCTGGACTTCATCTCCTCTTTCAAATCGTATTCGAAGAGAGCCACAACGCTCTTCTTAAAGCCTTCAAGACTATTCGTCTTCACCATATCCTTCACTTCATTACACCTCTTCTCCATTGCACCGCCATTGTAGCTCTCCTTCACAAACCATCTTCGGGCAGTAATCTTTGCCAGTTCTTCGCCAACAATCTTCTCTCCGCTGGCAGCCGAAGCACTCTCCTTCTCTGCAAGCGCGATACGCTCGCCCCATGCTTTTGAATTGCCTGCGGGAGACTTGCTGCTTGTGTCGCAGCTGATGAACGATGCTACTCGCTCTGGGTATTTCAAGGCGACGTTCAGAGTCGTGCAGCCACCAAGTGACACACCAATGACTGCTGCAGCCTTTTTCACACGGAAGGCATCGAGCAATGCAATTACGTCATTGGCTAGGACATCAACAGTAATCTTTTGAGAGCCGCAAGACGAGCTTCTTCCTCGACTCATATATCTCAGGACCCGGTATTTCTGATTAGCCGGCGAAGAGAAGAACGAAGCAACAAATCCGTCCCAGATTCCGTACTCGACGAGAATGGAGTTGACAAGCACAATTATTGGGGCGTCGGGGTCTGACGAGCCTTCCAGGCGAAAGGGAAGTTCCACGCCATCTTTTGTTGTCACGAAGCTCTCAATGGCACCATTGCCACCTGCTCCAGTTGGAATTGTCTTTGTCAACGATTGCTTTTCGTCTGATGAATGCCATTCCGCTAGATTCGGCGCCAAGTATCGAGGTGCAGGACCGAAGGTATAGTATAAATCGTAAACCCGCCGTCTTTTGTCTTTCACCACCTTTGTCATAACTTCCTTATTCCACGGTGTCGTGGTGGCAGCCACGAATTCGGGTCCTCCGAGTCCATTCTTTGGCGCATATTCGTGAAGAGCAAGGTATTCAATAGGAGCTTTGGGATCGATTGAGCTGGTAACAAATCGGCGTGTGCGAAGCCAACCAGGGACTTTAGACAGCAAGTCAATATGCTCCTCCCTATACCACTTATCCAATTCCTCCTTCAAGCCGGCCCCCTCATGTAGATCCAAGAACACAGCAACAATAACATTTCCCTGCCCCTCATTCTCCACTTTCTCCAACACCTTAAACTCCTTGCTCTCTCTACTCTCGACAAAGTCGTACAGCTTCCTATCAACCTTGATCTTTGCCATGGTATCTGCCTCTCGCTGACTTTTGACAGGCTGATCCCGCAACCGCAGATATGTATCCTTCGTCAACTCCGCCATATCCGTGATGTCGTAGATAGCCATCCATTCTGGCTTCGATTCTGAGGGAGCCGCACCTTCGAGGTCGGTGGCACGGTAGCGGAAGCCATTTGTGAAGAAGGGGATGCGCAGACGTGTTGGGCCGTGCTCGTTGTTGTACCAGTCGTGGAATTGAGAGTCTGGTAGTTCGGGCTTGGGCTGCATCGTCACGTAGAGGATTCCGGGAGTTGGTGCCATCTTGTTTGTTCGGGAATGGGCTGGAGGTGTGATGTGTATAGATGATATATGTTCAAGACTCTCAGAGGATAGTCAAGTGGGACAAGAGCAGGAAGAAAGAGAAATAAACCCTTCACAGAGGGAGGAATCCCGCTGTCGAGCCCCTTCCCCACCATTGTCCTATGGAGTTGACGGATTGTTACGTAGTGCAGCAGTTCGGTACTTGGGCGGGTTTTTCTTTAGCCACCCGAACCTGGGTAACGGCACGTGACTCGTTTTCTCTTTTCATCCCAGGTTTCTCATTTTACTTGGGATGAAAGCAAGGATCTTCACCTTTGCACACGCAGGCTTGGCACTATGGTTTCAGCTCTTGTATCATGTATGTTCTTCCTTGGTGGTTGAGAATTCCACCTCACCAAGCGCACTAGCGGAGTAACAGAAAGGGTGGATCTAAGTGACAGCAGGTAAAAACAAACACAAATATATTAATAGTTACTGGTAAACGCCTATTGTACCTCGTATTCTGTACTGTTTCTACCAGAATCGAAAATGCCCAACCCATCTACGCATCCAAAACTCAAACGACCGTCCCAATGCCATCCGTGTCTTATTTAGAGCCTGAGCTCATGTTTGTCTTCCATGCAAATGCAGCCGTCCATCACACTCATTAAAACGAGTCTCTTCGTCAACACCCATTATCAGACTCGTATTCGACCTCAACTACCTGCTCGATCATCACCCGTATCCCGCCTAATTTCATTTTCCCTTCAGCATCGATATCGTGAAACGAATCTCCTGCGTGATGTCGGAAAGCTCCATCGGAGTCGGCGTCGTGCATCTTCTGTGCTGAGATGTGTGTGGTGATTATTGCCCGCCCAATTCTCTCTGCATCAGTCTCCTCCTCCTCACCCTCCTCCTCCTGCTGCTGCTGCTGCTGCTCTGGCTGCTCCTCATCGTCGTCCCCAAATCCATCAACACTCAAATCCGTCCCTGAAAGGGAAATTTTGTCCGTGCTCAGAGAATTGGGAGGCGTAGGACTCGTTGGTGAAAACTGCAGGCGAGCTAAGCTGAGCTCATTCTCAACATCCTTCGCCTTTCCAGCAGTGGACTTTCTCTGAACTTTGACTTCTGTGATCTTGCCATTGTGGTCGATTGCAAACTCACGATGAAACATCTCAGCGTGGATATTCTGCGCTATCTGAGATGTAGAAAACGACGGCGTTGGGGCATGCGGTTCATCTACCATAGCTTCTTCCGGAGACTGAGAGGTGGTTTCATTTGATGGACTTTTCAGCGTTACCCAGCGTCGAATAAGTACCGAGAAAACGACGTCAAGGTTGCAGCAGAGAAGGAAGATCCAGGCTGGTTCACCATGGAGGCCAAGAAGAACGGCGAGGTTTGTTGTTGTAGTAATCATTGTGAGCACACAACAGAGAAGGGAGCGGAGGCACATGGTGCGGAGCAACGGGTTGCGGGCTTGGCTGTGGGTGCAGATAGCTGGAAGTGAGCTTAGCTAGGTGAGAGTGAAATGTAGAGTATTTCTCTTCTGGGCTTATGGGTGCTGAGTTGAGTGCTTGAACATTGTTTGAGAAATGCAAGTTCGAAGGGTAAATATTATATAACTCACCTCGCAATGGAATTATAAAGAGGACGGTAAGGTACAGATTCAGAGCGGAGTCGAAAATGATGAACAAGATCAGTGGCTGAGGTTTCACGCCGATGATGCATACTTCGTCGGAAGTGAGATGGGTATTCCGGTAGATCAAGTTGAGAATAACGACTACGCAGAAGGGGACTAGAGTTTGTCAGTCAGTTCCTTGCTTGAAGCGAAATTAGGGCAATTACCAAGGATGAAAAAGACATTAAAGCAGTAGAGCTTCGATTTGAACCGAGATTCATGGAGTTTTCTGGTGACGTACTTTGATCATCAGCTTAGGTGTTCATGGAGTACGCAGATGTTATCGAACTTACTATTTTCTCCACGAGATAGTAATATATGAACTACGTTCTGGCATGAATATCCGGCAAGAGACAGGTGTCTTTCAAGAGGCATACCAACTTCGAATGTTTTAGCACTCCTATAATTCGACACCGAGGTCTGGACTTACTTTTGTTGACATATAACAGATTAAGCATAAAAGACTAGTTGAAGAGCAGGCCCGGGTGCTCGAGTTGACTTTGAAGCCAAATACTAAGACAACAGTTCCCACAAGGAATACGATGGAATCCAAGTATATAATGAAAATGACTCGACCCAGTTAGCGACGGCTGCACAAAATCTCCGGGAGAGAACTTACTCCATGTTGTTTGCGGGATACTTGTCCACGTCCAGTCGTTGGTGGTTTGAATTCTGCGTTCTGCATAGTATTTGTCAGGAGCATGTCTTGCTGGAGATTCGGATGGATGCCCAACTTAAACATATAGATAGCACAGAAATCATCAACAACGATAGAACAGCAAAAGCTGCTAGCCCTCCTCTAGAGATCTCTGCGGGAGGTTCAGTCCCGCGGGGATGCAGAAGGAAGGAGGCCATGGTAAGCTTTCCCGCCGAAACGGTATCAGTGGGTTTTTACCGCGTGTGTGCGGCTTGGCTTTGTTCTTATAAGACGTCCATGCTTTCCACTCTTTACTACAGGCACGTCGTACTTTTCTCCGCTTCTTTGCATCGAGATCAGATATTCCAGATCCATCCTTTTAGAGCGGGTTTCACGTGATATTGGTTAGGGGTCCCCAACCAAACCACTTCTTATTGGATAATTGAACGATCTCCGGAGCCAGAAGTGACTTTGATATCTTAAAATATCCATCACAGCGTTTCTCCCTAGTCGGAGTGGCCAGAGCTTCCACAAAGGATCCGCCTATTCTGCATTGTCGGCAGAGCGATTGGGCCAGATACGAATTCGCATGCAGTATCGCCTCCAGATGATCCCGTGAAAGCGTTTCTTGTCTCGAGACAATTGGCTTGTTCCTAAAATATGCAGGTGAGCAACTCCCGCGATTGGCTTCAGAGTCACATTTTTCTTCTTGATGTGTGGCGTTTGTGATGAATGGGGCGTGCGGGGGATGCTCGGCAGGGTTCTCCAACAGAAGCTCCCTCTATGTCTTAGACGCCTCGTGATTACTCGTCGTGATTCTGCTCCTCGCAGGGTGAGGGCACCTTCGGCGCTGGAGCTTGCATGCTAAGGCCGGCAAGGTGACTAGCATCTGTGTCTTGACTCGAGCTCAGATCGGAGAAAGCACAAATACCCAAGGTGATTTGAAGGCATGAATTCCGAGCCCGAAGTTTTAGGACCAAAGTGTTAGCTGATGGACCCGAAGCCATTTTTTGCGATACTGACACTTGTTCCAGATATTGCGCATACTAATCGACCAGATGCAGAGAACTTCTCAATCTGGCTGCCAAGAACAACGCCACTTTTGAGAGGACATGCGAGGTGAACCCCTAAATGTTCCATCAATATTTCACTACAGCAGCCTCTTTCCGAGTGCCTCTCCCTTATTCGACTTTTGCGAGAAGAAAGAATATGAGGATGGGATTTTCGGCCGATGTTACACAGCGTGCGGGATGAAAAGTGACGAGTTTGGCTTGTGATGTCCCACCATCGTATCGGAGACTTGGGCGAATTAGCGCGAATTGCTTTTGATAATAAAGAGAGGTCATTCCGATAGCTGGGGTCTCTCTAGTGATGCTGTGATCTAGATAATTCATTATTGCTTTTGTTGACGGCACAACGTCAACTCCCGTCGACCACGTTGTCGGCCCGTGTCGTTCGCCAACTGGTGCCCATGTGGTTTGACATAAACTGAGGTCAGGAGATTGTATGGCTGAAAATTCTGCTTGACAGTGCTTTAAAAAAAAAAAAAGAGGTACGAAACCTAGACGCGGGCCCCTTGCGCTCAGGCGCGCTCAGGCGTCAAGGACGACGTGCCCACCAATCACTCTTCACCATACACGAAGAGGTAGGCTTCAATCGTAACTCGTATCAAAAATGAAGCATGCTTTGAATATATTCATTAACTTTGAGAAACGCGGTTGCGAGCAGATCGCCCCGCTGCAGAAACTCCGGAACGAATTTCGGAGGATCTGCGTTGCAGATGATGACTCGAATTAAATTGAATGAGTCTCGTAGCCGCTTCATGAAAGAACTAGAAGGAACGATGCCCATAGCTAAAGTGGCCCGATGAGTGAGCCTAATTGGTATTAGTCTTCTCACATGGGGGGCTCCGGAACGTGTTGGGGAAAGATGGGCGATGTAGATGATCTGATAAGATCCACGGAATTAGGTGGACATCATTGGTGACTGAGTCGCAAAACAAAAGATAAGGTTAGAGAATTGCCGAGTGGATGTTGAAAGATTGCAGTGGTAGGTTGTAGACAACTCCGTAAACAGGAGTTCAAATAGCGGAGTTGGAAAGTGTTCCCTGGCCGTTCGAGGCTAGTATTCGGTCTGAGAAGCCTCTCCTCAGAATGCGAAGTACGACAAATTTATAGCTTAAATGCGGTGTTCGGATTATATAGATCCATAATACGATATCCATTGTTTGTCAGAGCGTGATATATAAAATTGTGTTCCTCCAGCGGGTGGCGATGTAGGTTTGAACCTCTTAGACTCAAAGTAATGGACAGACTCCAAGACCAAGACCTGGTGAGACACCGAGAAGCTAATTCAGTATCTGAATCAAACATTTTCGTTATTGCCAAGAATTCGAAAAGCTTGCAGTGTCTGGAAAAAGGGACAGACTTTGAGACCACAAGTGAGAATGTGGAAGGACTGGCAAGCCTCAACTAGAAAAAAGCATGGGAAGATTTTGATGCTGATCAAACTGGCCTTAGGTATCGTGGGATGGTGTTGATGACCCGAAGGATCCATTCAACTGGCCCACATATCGGAAAACGTCGATGACAGTACTCCTATCTTTAGGTGGTTTGGTGTGTACGATGTCGACAAGCATGATTGCACCTGCTCTAAATCAAATCAGTATCGATCTTGACATGCAGCCATCAGTTATGCAACTCACCTTGTCAATTTACCTGCTAGCTTTCGTCTTCGGTTCTCCATTTATCGCTTCCCTTTCGGAGGTATATGGTCGAAAGCCAGCATATATTCTGGCCCACCTGTGGTATATTGTATGGAACACATTGTGCCCGATCAATCATTTGAAAGGGTTAATGATTGCGGGCCGCTTTCTTTCTGGATTGGGAGGTAGTGTAAGCATTGCCGTAAGTCTGTGACCAACCCGGCTGCCTTCTCCAGAGTGCTGATACAGACATCTCATAGCTTGCTGGGCCTTCCGTAGCAGACATCTGGAAGGCAAACAAACGTGGTAGATCTTTGAGCTTGGTACAACTGGCTCCTTTACTCGGTGCGGCTGTCGGCCCCATAGTTGGTGGCTTAGTCGCCGAACACATTGGGTGGGCGTGGATTTTCTGGATTGTGTCGGCATTCGATGGCACACTTCTCATTCTGTATACTCTATTCGTACAGGAATCATATGCGCCAGTCCTCCTTGCAAAGCGGGCGTCGAACCTCCGCAGGAATGCAGGAGAGTATCACACGAAGTTCGAACCAACCGTGTCAAAGAAGCTCCGAACCAGCTTTTTGCGGCCACTGAAATTGCTCGTCACCCGCCCCATCATCTTGGTGATGTCCTTCCTGATGGCATACAATTTTGGAACATATTGCCTCGCTCTGTCGACTTTTGCGAGCCTCTGGACAGCCCAGTATAACCAGTCAGAGACTGTGAGTGGCTTGCATTATGTCGCCATTGGGATTGGCTCGACAGTCGCAACACAAGTAGGGGGCCCACTGACTGATCGGATTTGGGCTTATTTGAAAACAAAATCTCACGGCAAGGTAGCTCCAGAATACCGAGTGCCTCTGCTCGTTCCAGGTGCCTTGATGGTGCCTCTTGGATTGCTGATGTATGGCTGGGGAGCCGAGCAAAGGTTGGTGTGGATCGTGACGGACATTGGAGCCGCTATATTCTCCGGGGGCGTAATGATGTCCTCGAGTTCCATCGTGGCGTATCTCATCGATGAATTTGGTGAGCATGCTGCTTCGGCAAATGCAGCTTCAAGAATGCTCTCCAATATGATGGGATTTTCTTTCCCACTGTTCGCACCACAACTCTACAAACATTTAGGCTATGGCTGGGGGAACAGTCTCTTAGCCTTCTTGTATATTGCCATCGCCTGGCCTGCTCCTGTGCTGTTGTGGCAATGGGGAGCAAAGCTGCGTGCGGTTGGACGGAAGAATTAAGATGATTTCGATCACATATCTTCTACGAATGTCGTCCTTGACATTGAAATGAACGGATATGATGCAAAAGAGAACATGATCATAGAAACAGGGTACAAAGATGATGTGGAGTAATCACCCCCGAACCAGGAATTCTTGACGTACTGGATAGCTGGGTTCCGTATGGAAGGCCTTGCCCTCCATGCTCACTTCTTCATGGAAGAAGTGACCCTGTGTAAAGACAATGATGAGACGAGACAATGCTTTTGCCAACAGCTGATGAAAATGACTCTTTTAGGAGGATGGGATGGTATAGACAAGAGCTGAGGTTGTGACCTGACCTCGGCTCGCTAAAAAGAATCTTGACCTCACTTCAAGCTGCGCAGTGTTCCATCTCTAAACACCATCCTATACGATCGCGGATTCCATCGTACCACGACTCAGGTAGCCTCAAAGCATTACGATTGATACCGCTCCCTTTTCTTTTCTGCAAGGATCATAGATCCTCGGGACAGAAGCCAAAGAGGGCTGGCCCCGCTTGAGCTTTGAAATCAAAACGCGATATGACGATCTAGCGGACTTGATCACGCATCACCACGATTCAAGAACCCTCACCGTTCACTTGCTATGCCACACTGACCAAACAGAGTTGACTATTGCGATACATGCCCGAGACCCATCTGCCAAGGCGGTTCGAGCTTACAGTCTATAAAAAGCAGACGATTTCGCAAATGGTGGAGGCTGACAAGAAGCAGAACCTCAGAGTACAATGTCTGCCAATAAATTGTTCATGTATGTCTACAAATTTCTATCGAGGGCCAGAGTAAAACTGATTAGTTCTAGAACTGGTGCGACAGGGTACATTGGAGGTAGTGTCCTTGAAGGGATTCTGAAGCAATTTCCCAATGTTCGAACCACAGCTCTGCTCCGTTCGCCGACCGCAGAGTTCAAAGTTCGATATCCAAACATTGAGATTGTGCAAGGAGACTTTGATGCTTTTGAAGTGGTCGAAAGGGCCGCCGAGGATGCCGACGTTGTAATTCGTAAGAGCTGCCTCTCCCTTCCATCCACCAAGCCTTCATTGCTAAGCTTTCAATGGCAGACGCGGGAGATCATAACCATCGAGGCTGCGCAGCCGCTATCCTTTCCGGCCTCCGAAAGAAGACGACGCCAAGTTTTCTCATCCATCTAACTGGCACTGGCTGCATATCGGACGAACGAGAACAGACTTGGGAGGGAAATTACAATCCTCACGTTTGGAACGACGTGGAAGAGATAACGCAAATATATGACCTCCCAGACACGGCGAAGCATCATGTCATGGACAAGGACATCATGAATGCATCGAATGGGCTGCTCCACACGGCATGCGTTTGCCCTCCGGACATCTATGGGCAGAGTACTGCTGTTGGGAACAGGGCTACGTTCCTGGTGCCCGAATATGTCAGAGTAGCGATGCAAAAGAAAGCTGCCTTCTATCTCGGCAGAGGAGAGAATATGAGGGCTGTTACGCATATCGACGATGTGGTGGATCTTTTTGTGATCCTGGTGGGTCAGGCGCTCCAAGGCGGCGGATCAGCACAGTGGGGGAAAGAGGTTTGTAGAAATTCAAACTTAACCCCACGACGTTTGGCTGACATTTGCGTAGGGATTTTATTTTGCAGTTTCTAACGAGGTCAAGTGGATTGATGCCGCAGAGGCTGTGAACAAGATTGGCATCCGACAAGGATGGCTGCCAGCAGATAGCAAGGCGGTCTCGTGGACTGACGCCCAAGTGGACGGTTCTTTTAGTGTCCCACATTTACCAAAATTGGCTCTCTACCTCTGGGGTTCTAATAGTCGAGCTGAATCTGTGCGGGCAAAAAGCCTTGGCTGGAAGCCCCATGGGCCGAGCTTCTGGGAGTCACTTGAGGAAGACGTCTCCATCGCAGTAGCAAAACTGAGGAAATAAGCTATCAAATCTTGGTATTTTTCTTACTTCAGTTGGATGTGTTACTGGTTCTTGGCTTCATTATGGTTTAGTTCTATAAGAATACTTGCCCATAAGGAGCAGGGTGATCTGAAGTATCACAGGTATCCTGCGCCGATGATCTCTCTTATACACAAGCATCCTTTCAAACACACCACGCTTCACAAGACTCGTCCCTTTCGCCACGCTTTACTATCTTTCTATAGCGAGCTAGTCCAAGGATGGCTCTTCCTTAACAATGATTGGCTTTCCGTAGATCGTTGCCATGGCTTTGTGCTTCATCCTCTCCCTGTAATTTGATGCACTGTTCCATATTGTCAATCTTACACTGACTATTCTTCCTCTCGTCTTCCCATCCACCCTCGAACTCATCCCTTGGACGATGCTTGTGTAAGAGGAAGCGCTGATAATGATTGGGTGACCAATGATGCCTGGAGCTCAAGTTAGACAGCGGCAGATGTCAAATGACTTGAAAAGAAAGATGGAAATGGAAAACAACCGAAGGTGGATGTTTGCGTTGAAAACGTACGAAGCCTCTTGAACATATAAATCTCACCTTGCTCTTCTTATCTTACGATCATCCGGTATTATGAACGGGTGATGGAAAAATTCTCGATGGTTTGGGGATTCTCGTGGTTGATTACTTCACATGCACATTTTCATTCCAAAAATTTCAGACAAAAAGACTTGTATTAAACTCTCTATCTAACTCCAAACGCGCATCCATGCAAATTCCACCTAATCATACAAGTCTCTGATCTACAGTCAGATCTACAAGACATTGACGGCGATCTTTCCAGTCTTCTGAGACTTCGGGACCACAACTCTCAGGATACCATTCTTCAAGCTGGCCTCAACAGCTTCGTGCTCAATTCTTTGCGAGAAAGAGAAGCTTCTGGCGAAAGAACCGACTCGTCGTTCTGCAACCCAGTATTTGGGCTTGGGTGTTTGTGTCTCAGCTGGTTGTTCTTGCTTTTCCTCCGCTGTGACAGTGGCCGTGGTAGCAGGAGTAGCAAGAGGGGTGTCAGCTTCGTCGTATTCATCTTCTACCGTTGGATTGTGTGACTTTTCGGACGATGAGTCGGTGGTGTCGTTGGTAGCTTCAGGTTGAGCAGCTTCAACTTTGTTGGACGGGCGTTCAGTCTTGCCCTTGATGACGAGTGTCTGAGCATCGGAGAACTCGATGGTGACGTCGCTTTGCTCGAGACCAGGAAGTTCACCGTAGAGCTCGTATGCATTCTCTACTTCGGTGACATCGAATCTCGGCGTGAAGGTTTGGGCTCTGTGTTGACGGGGAGCGCATTGCTTCTGTTGGGGTTGGTCAAGCTCAGAGAGCAGTTGGAAGAAGCTGGCTTCTGGAGTGAGGTATGCTGGTCTGAAGAAAGGCATGTTGTTGTTGGTTGTCGGAAAAGTTATAAAACTTTGGGGTTTGAATGGTTGAATGGTTGAAGTGTTGAGAAGACGTGAGAGTGTTTGAAGATCTGACTTTGAATGATGAGAGGAAACTTAGAGAGTGTTGAAGCTCGCATTATATACCCCATAGTCGCCATTAGGCTTCTGTTGACTCGTAATCCTTCATGATAAATCAAGAGCTTACGAGTTGTTGCTGGTCGCCGCTGGAAACAACAGGAAACATCGTGAAGCATGTGGAAGATGGTAGAATCAATCACGTGACCGACACAGCCACTTCCATTACAAATCAGCCACGACGGCAAAATCAACCAACGAGAATTCACGACAAAGATGAAGGCGTGAGTAGTAATGTCGATTTGTAGATCTCAAGTGGGTGAGTTCCGTAGTATCAAACAGGCCCTCTCCAAATATCTCAAACTCGACCATTTTCATTTCTATTTCCATAGCTGTTCGAAATAGCCAATGAGCGGCCACCTCGGTTCGAGCCCCTATTCGCTTAAAACATCGCCCTTTCTGTTCTTGATGCAATTGTAGAGAAGACTAGAATGCGGAGTGACTGATACAGCCTTGTTTCTCTTTTTCCGGACTTACAAGGGTGTCTCTGCGGCTAGCCTATCGCGCCTGTTTTGTTTATATTGTCCCGCTTTATCAAGTATTTATCCTGTGATTAACATTCGAGATTGAGTTGCCGAGATCTCATCTTCGTTCCTCTTTCGCAAATGAACTTTCTATGTTTGACGTAAAAGGTTTTCTGCTGAGATCGTGGTTGTCGCAGAATTTTGATAGGCTTGCGGACAAACCCTCTCAATAGCAACTCAACCGTGGTGCAGTCGAGCTCGTATCCTTATGTCACTTCGACTTGAGTGAAGTCTCGAACAGAATTTCAATTGAGTTCAAGTTTCCTAGTCTCTCCTTTAGGTAACTACGTTATCAATTCGGCTTCCTGACAGCGATCCTTGTCCTATACAAAATTATTCGCTTCTGGAGTAGTGGGTAATACTCCGGAAGAAGGTTGAGCCCTTAACCCCTCCCGTTTACACCGGTGGAAACATTTGATTACATCCGTAAACCCCTCATCTGAACTTCAGGCTCTCGTACTGTCGCGTCAGCCTTAGTTCTTCCATCCCAGATCTTACTTCCGCCGTTGTGCACATCAGAGGCGCAGCAAAGTCATGGAGGTAGACTAATTGAGCAACAATGGCGTGTTGATTGGCCTGATTTGGTACAACCAAGATGGCTGCTTGAACATTCGGCCCGCGAAAAGCACTGACAACACAACCGAGAACTCCACATTCAGAAGGATTTAGCAATTTATGTTTCATCTTCCCGGAGGTTCGATTACAAAAAAAGAAACATAAATATCAGAAGCTGCCTCACAAAAATGCCAAGGCTCTTCTTGTTTACAATATTCACTGACATCTGTTTAAGAGACACTTTCTTTTCTCTGGCTTTTGTAAGGTCATTCTTGACTACATCGACTCGGCAGAAATATGGAAGTCCCAGATTTCCTACTGTCCGTGCTCCTCGGTATATTTCCTCTTGCAGCAGCATTATCTCAGGTCATTCCAGGACCCGGCTTGCCATCCCTTGAGTCTCTTGGCCTAACTTCTGAGCAACTTTACAATATGCCAACCTTCAAGCCGACGACCGCCATTGATTCCGATAATGGTGCTACAGGCTTTACCTCGGTCTGCTTGGAACAAGCTCAATATGGCGCTCCCCGGGAAGATGTAGATGCCTGCCTCTGGTATTTAAACAAGACCGACACCAACTGTGTGGTCCCAGGTCCCAATTTGTACAGGCAGGTTTTCTGCACTGCAGGTAACCCCAATGCTCCAAATACGCCTCTAGCGATGATTGTTGGTCAGAACATTGGGACGGCGCCTGGGGGCACAAGTTCCAGATGGTGAGAACTGTTCTATTTTTAGCTTCTGGACTTCTGGAAGTTGAGTAATACTGATGGAATGGATGCAGTGATTATGTAGCTTTTGCTGTGCAATGGTCAGTAGATCATTGCACAAAGAGTGTTCCATCCTTGAACAATAATCTTATGACATCTGGTAATTTGGGCTTTCAAATTGATCTGAGATAAATGCTTATTTATGGGTCCAGGTTCATGTGCTGCATATGGGAACGGGGCATTGCGGGTGGATACTGTTTTGGTGAACAGTGAGGCGGTGGGCCAGCAATAACCGTTTGGCGAAGGATTTATGCGTATCGGAACATGATCTGGAAACGGTGTGCAAGGAAAATTTCACGTCTCAAAGATTAAAACCATTTCCAGGTTCGATTCCTGTGGGGGCAAGCGAGGTGGCTGCTCTGAGCAAGTTCGGAAGTTTTACAGAAAACATGAGACCATTGTGGCGGTTTTATGAGATTATGCGGTAGCTTTCCTAGGGTTTCGATCTCCTTGGTGTCATGTGCCTTTGCAACCTACAATAAACTTTGATATCCGCACAGCATTCGCGTCTTGACATCGATGACCTCTGTATCAACGCAGAGTTTTAGAATGAAATAAACTAGTTGCATAGATCGTTTGTTTTAATCAGTATGTCTGAAAACGGGAGTCTGAGCAAGGCCTCAAGCGACCTAGATCATGACACGCATTCGCATGCTACGACATTGTTCTTATTCAAAAACAAGTCAAATCCTGGTACATTCGGCAGTAGCATCTTTAAGGCTGTAAGATCTAAGCCTAGTGCTTGCAGAAATTTTTGAGCAAATGCGCTTGGTTCTCATCACAAGCTCCTTTGCCAAGTCTTGAGAAGTCAATAAACAACTTATTTGGCATCCAGGAGGGTTTGAAATCGAGCCCCATAGAAGCTTGAACGGAAATACGTTCTATTTTATCATGTCACCTGCGGGTTTTTGAGGCATGTAGTATTTACTCCGATAATTTCTATATCTGCCTTTACGGGGTTGGTCACTTGGAACCATACTGAGCTTTATTTACCGCATCAGAGTACACTACTTACGCGAATACATGTTGTCTCAAAAGAATGAAATGATTACGCCAAGTCCAGTGAAGAGGGAACGAACTCCAAATTTCTGGCTGTCCATAAAACCCTCAAATGAGTTTGTACTCGCATCGTGTTGGATTGTGTCATAGTAGAGGATGAGAATGAAAAGTCCAGAGAGTATAGCGAAGAATACTGTACGGACTCCATGGTCGGCAATTAGTTGCTTAGCAATGTTATAACGACTGTGCTTTGGATGACGAACTATTGCTTGACTTTTCGAAGTTAAGGTACTGAGTCTTTCGCCTCCTGGTCATAGGAGAAAGTTGATCTAGCATGGTAATACCACACTCGATACTGCCTTGACTTCTGGAACTGGACCCAAGTATAAACTTTCTACCCTCAGGATATTTAACTATTTGTGCGGTATCAATCCTTTCTTGTTTCGCATTTTGGCAGAAGGACTGAAACAGCTTTCTAGTCTCGTCTGAAAGAAGTGAAGCGATGGCAGCAATGCTCGACGGGTTAAACATGACCCCCGATCGAAGTGGTCGAAGAATAAATGTTAGAGAGACGATAACAATGGCCATAACGATCATTAGTAGTTCTGCTGTTCGAGATGGTTTATCAAACACACTGAAATACATAGTGCACCCTTCAAAGTTCTCCAATCCACAGTTTCCGCGTCTGTTGCTAAATCAAAGGCGCGTGAATAAACTATCGGCTAGATGTAGTGAAGCTTTTCTTACGAGCCTCACATGCCAGTTAACCTTTCTCTGCTTTTGAGCGGCTTTGAGCAGCCCCTAAGTGAATTTGAGCGCGTTGACACGAGCCCCTATTCACTATTTGCTTCCCATGTCTAAGCGAGACTGATTATGAACACCGCCAAAACTTTGCTTACACGGCAAAAACTAACGAGGTGCAAATTCAACGATATATATTTTGAACGTAAGCTGGAAATGGCAAGGTTCTGCTGTCTCGTCCCGCTTCGAGGATGTAGAAGTGAGAACAGTGAGCTAAACCGAACGAAATGAAATATTTTGGCAAGAACCTGAACTTGAGTTGCATTGCCTCAGCTTAAAACCTGGAATTTTTGAGTAAAGGTTCCAAACAATAGGTACTTTTCACGCACATAATTCGCCTTTATTTGATCATTTCATTTTACTTTTTTCAAGTTCATCCTTTAAACCTGATCGTCCGCTCGCTCAAAGATAGGTGAAGTTGGACAACGGTGCGCCTAGAGTCACGTGAGCGACATGTCTATATAGAGGCAGCCTAGGTATCTAGTTCAACTCGGCTCACTCTGACTCCTCTAATGCCCCAACATCTAATGGTCCAAATCTTTAGAACTGTGATATTTCCTCAATTTCATATCATGGCTTTAGTATACCATGAGTGACTGCATTCAAGGATTTCAGAGGCTGATCTCGCTCTAAAAATTATTTTAGCACTTCCCATTTCCCTCGCCTTCTCCATTATTCAAGTCGTAAGGTAGGCTTCCGAAAATATTTTTGCTCATTTGCTGTCTATTTGCGTTTCTGTGCACATACTGTACGTATCCTGACGCCTTCTCCCTTGATGGAGTGAGTCGTGTGCGTGTTTCATCAAGTGGAGCGCTAAATCAAATATGGACTAGGCATTCAGCTCCCCACAATGCTTCGCCTTGGTCTTCTTAATCCTCTCTCTAAGTTTTGACCTGTATCTTCACAGCACACGCGTCACTGTCTTTGGGGCTAACGACCCAAGGTCAATGATCTTGGTCTGGAACGGAATATTCCCATCTTCGAATGACGCGGCTCGGGGCAATGTTTGTTAGTGGCACCACGGTGCCCCATTTCAGTGCACAATATAGCTCTGCTCTCTTTTATCTGATCATCTCGGTCCCGAACGGTTCGGCAGAGGTCTGGAAGAGTCGAACCTTGTTTCTCATGTGGCCGATTTTGATCAATTTCATTGGTGACAGGAGTCGTCTGTTGCAAAGTTTTCATCCTGTCTACTTTTGAGTTTTCTCCTCTGTGGCCGGAGATCTCTGGACCGCGTTATCACACCGTTTGGCCCTTCATTGTAACCCTAACGGCCAGCTCTGTGTTTATGTGATATGAGCCCCTAATGGGATGCCACCGCTCTCGCAACCTCCAAATGCCCCACAGTTCGAGTCTTAATTGCATTGACCCCGTTCTCAATGCACTTCGAAGACATGGGATATTGTCACCCACAGCAACGTCATGCTTCCAACTAGCCACTTGAGATGAACACCGGGCGTCCACTTGGAAGTTTTCACTACAAACGCCTATTATTTCGACCTCATATAGATTGTTTGGCGGGGCTGATAAAATTGTGCGCAGCTGGCTGACGACCTTAGTGGCTGGGTTCAGTGGATTGTATCTGACTCGTGAGTTAATTCTGGATTCGATTGTATTTAAATACAGCCTATAGCTCTCTTTCATTCAGCCTTGAATTCTACGATCGTTGTCCTTCACAAGACAACCCTTTTGTTCATCTTTGATTTCCTCATTTATCTCCACTGTATCCATGCGTCAATCATCCGTTGCAGCTCTTGCTGCTCTAACAGGAGCAGCAACCGCGGCAAGCACCACATCTCTTTCTGATTTATGCACAGTGTCCAATGTACAAGCTGCCCTGCCAGCCAACGGGACACTACTCGGCATCGACTTGATTCCCTCGGCTTTGACAGCGAGTATCGTCTACAATGCAACTGACTCAGCTATTGGGGGCGCGGTTAGCACGACGACACTCACCTACTGCAACGTGACAATCACCTATACGCATACTGGGAAAGGTGATACTGTTGTTGTCAAATATGCCTTCCCTAGCCCAGATGCCTTCGAAAATCGCTTCTACGTTGCTGGTGGTGGTGGCTTCACTCTCTCATCAGATTCAACTGGAGGCATTCAATATGGGGCAGTGGGAGGAGCAACTAGCGCTGGCTATGACGCTTTGAACGGCGTCAGCTATGATGAAGTTGTGCTATACGGAAACGGAACAATCAACTGGGATGCGACGATGATGTTTGGGTATCAGGCGCTAGGGGAGATGACGGTCATTGGAAAGCCTCTAACGAGGGCCTTCTATGGATTGGATACTACCGCTAAGGTCTACACCTATTATGAGGGATGCTCAGATGGTGGGAGAGAGGGCATGAGCCAAGTTCAACGCTGGGGAGAGGAGTATGATGGTGTTATTGTTGGTGCACCTGCGTTCCGTTTCGCGCAACAACAGGTCCACCACGTGTTTTCATCCGCGGTGGAACAGACGCTTGACTACCTTCCTCCACCTTGCGAGATGACCAAGATTGTCAATGCCACCATTGCAGCCTGCGATCCTCTCGATGGGCTTACGGATGGTGTGATATCTCGGACGGATCTTTGCAAGCTCAACTTCAATCTCAGCTCCATTATCGGAGAATCGTACTACTGCGCTGCCGAGAATTCGACTTCCCTTGGTTTCGGCTTCAGCAAGCGACAAGCCGAGGGCAGCACAACAAGCTCTCAGCCTGAACAGAATGGAACCGTGACTGCCGAAGGGGTCGCTGTCGCGCAAGCAATCTATGACGGTCTTCATAACTCTGCTGGCGAGCGAGCATACCTCTCCTGGCAGATCGGATCCGAGCTCGACGATGCCGAGACAACCTATAATACCGACACTGGAGCATGGGAACTCAGCATCCCTTCCACAGGTGGCGAGTACGTAACTAAGTTCATCCAGTTGCTGAATATTGACAACCTCTCCAATCTTGACAATGTCACGTACGATACCCTAGTCGAATGGATGAACATTGGGTTCGTCCGGTATTACGATAGTCTCCAAACCACTCTCCCGGATCTTACTCCGTTCCAGTCCTCGGGCGGGAAGATGATCCACTACCACGGTGAATCCGACCCGTCTATCCCCTCCGCCTCATCAGTTCACTATTGGCAATCCGTCCGCTCAGTCATGTACCCCAACCTCACCTCTGATGCATCCTTGGAAGCACTTCAAGATTGGTATCAATTCTACCTCGTCCCTGGCGCGGCGCACTGTGGCGTCAACTCGCTTCAACCAGATGGTCCTTACCCGGAGTACAATATGGTCACCATGATTAATTGGGTTGAGAATGGGGTGAAGCCTACCGGGTTGAATGTCACGACGCAGGCAGGAACACACGAGGGTGAGACGCAGCTGCTTTGCCAGTGGCCGACCAGACCGCTTTGGACGAGTGAAAATAGCACGGCGTTTGAGTGCGTCAATGATACGGCGTCGATTGATAGCTGGACTTACACGTTCCCAGCATTCAAGGTTCCGGTGTACTAGGGAGGAATGATGTGATTGGCGATCCTTGTACATATCTTTTCTTTCCTCTGTCAACTTCGGTGAGAAAGTTTTGAGTAGCACGTGACTATGTCTTGTGGGAGACACTGAAACGGGCAGCAAAGTCCCAGGCATATAGACAGTTCAGTTGCTTCTAGCTTAAGTGTTTCTCTGAGCTATTGTTCATTAAAAGTCGGAATCCTTTAATTTCTAGTAAGCTCTGGGACCGGCTCGTCAAAGTCCTAGTAGTCTTGACTTCTCTAAGTTTAGATCAATGCATCATTTTGACCGCGAACACAGTTGTTAGTGCCGCTTTTTGTGTATACCTTGAGCATGTCTCACTTATACCCTATTTTTATTTTTTTATTTTTAGATCTTCCAGATCAATCAAAGTGGGGAATTCTAAGGGGCAAACATCACGTGCCATCCGTCGGCAATTCAAGGACCGACCTTCACCCGAAACGACCTCTCACACACAGCTCGTCCATCCAATCTCCACTCTACTCATCAACACCAACCTTTACTCGTCCATGACTTCACCCTGCATAGACGATAATCATTCATGCATGGATCAGCCATCCGTCGGCAATGGCGTTCGTCGGCACGATGCAGAGTCCCGGCTACCCCGCAAATTTGGAGAAGCTAAAACTGATCAAGCTGGTCGGCCTCACATCAAGTCTGCTGGTCTCAGATCTCGGGTGATTAGTGAGGGGTACCGCTATGTAACGTGGTACCGTTTACTTTCTCTCCTGTTTCTTTTGATTCTGGGGATGGCGGAGTTTTCAAACTCATCAATACGTCCTTCAATATCTACAGCTTGGTTTCGTTGTGGCTCTGCTATTGTACAAAAAATCATGCATCGAATCAAGCTTGGCTGGCTTCCCACTCTCGCTGCCTCAACTTGCGTCGTTCTGGGAAATGAGACAGTGGTTAACAACACTTTCGATGTATTTGATTATGTGGATCCTTTAATCGGTACCATCAATGGAGGTCGGTTTATAGCTTCAATGCTTAAATCGTTACTGAGAATGAGAATAGGTCACGTTTTTCCTGGCGCAACACTTCCATTCGGTAAACCTACCACCCGAAATTTTGCGAAATTATGCTGAATCAAGCAGGAATGGCGAAGGCAGTCGCGGATGTGAACAATCCGGATGAGAAGCAAGGAGGATTCGCATCAGACAACAGTGATATCACGGGCTTTAGTCACATGCACGACTCGGGAACGGGAGGAGTACGGAATGCTTCCTTAACCAAATCCTTTGCTCACCATTTACACAGTCACCTTCGCTGGGCAATTTTCCAATCTTTCCACAAACAGGATGTCCGGGGGATATCGTTGATAATTGCTTCTTCACTAAGACTGACCGTGCATCGAGAAGAATTAATGGCAGCGTGGAAGCTCATCCCGGATACTTTGCCGTCAGCTTGAATACCTCGGTGCACACAGAAATGACTGTAACAAACCACACCGCTTTATACCGAATCACTTTCCCTTCAAACGCAACGACATCAGCCCAAAACCAGACAGCACTACCAAACAGCCCCTTGATCTTGATTGATTTGACAGATTTGCCGGATTCCCGCATTAACGGGAGCATCGAAGTTGACGGAAGCACTGGACGCATTGTCGGAAATGGGACATTCAACCCTTCCTTTGGTCTCGGAACTTACGATCTTCATTTCTGCGCTGATTTCTCGGGTGCTTCCATTCGAGATACTGGAGTTTTTATGAATAATCGTGCAGGTAGTGAACCAAAGAACCTAAGGATTACTCCAAACGGAAATTCGCCACCCATTCCAGCCGGGGCGTGGACTCAATTCGAGGCACCTGAAAACAACCAAGTACTAGTTCGCGTTGGCCTCTCATTCATCAATGTTGAACAAGCTTGCCGCAATGCTGAGACCGAGATCCCAGATTTTGGTTTTGATCAAGTTCGTGAGGCTGCCGAAGAAGTGTGGAGGAAAAAGCTTGGGGTTATCAGCGTCGATGCCACGGGTGTTAGTGATATGCTACAAACGGTTTTCTGGTCAGGTACTTACAGAGCGATGATCTCACCGCAAGACTACACAGGAGAAAATCCTCTTTGGGAAAGCGACGAACCATATTACGATTCGTATTATTGCATCTGGGACTCGTTCAGAAGCATTCATCCCCTGATTACGCTGCTGGATCCCGAAAGTCAGAGCAAAATGATCAGGAGTTTGATCGATGTCTATAGACATGAAGGAAAGCTTCCCGACTGCCGGTATGTGGCATTTTCAAAGCTCAAAACTCCTCCTTCCCGTTTCTTCCAAGGTGTTTCCAAATTCTAGATATACAATTTGAGTAGACATATGGTAGAGTTCTTTTAGAATCCGAATATCGTCTCGGTCTAGCGAAACTGACTCCAATATCGTCTAGAATGTCACTTTGCAAAGGCTTCACGCAAGGAGGATCAAATGCTGACGTCGTATTGGCGGATTCTTACTTGAAAAATATCACAAATGGTATTGACTGGGCGACTGGTTACGAGGCTGTGATTTCCGATGCGGAAGGTAGGATTCCTAGCACCGTTTAAAACCCATATTAATCATGTGGTATAGACGAACCACTCGACTGGTCTGTGGAAGGGAGAGGAGGTCTGACCAGTTGGAAAAAGCTCGGATATATCCCAACAGATGATTTTGACCCTTACGGAGGTGGACCTTTCACTCGCTCCATCTCGCGAACGGTCGAATATGCCTACAACGACTTCTGCATCGCTGAGATGGCAAAAGGACTTGGACATACTACGGATGCCGAGAAATATCTGGACAGGTCTGACAATTGGAAGAATATGTACAAAGCAGACCAGACTTCTATGGTCAGCAATACCACTGGCCATCTCAACGAAACCATCGACAGCGGATTCACCGGCTTCCTTCAGCCACGATATCTCAACGGCACTTTCGGGTTCCAGGATCCCTCCCTTTGCTCACCACTTTACAACTTCACCTCGTGCTACCTCAACCCTGACGGGCACGAAACCTACGAAGGCAGCGCATGGATGTACACCTTCTATGTGCCCCAAGATATGGCGACTCTCATCACGACTCTAGGCGGACCAGACACCTTCGTGAAACGACTCTCTTATCTTCATACCTCAGGACTTCTCTATATCGGCGACGAGCAAGCCTTCCTTCCCGTCTTTCAATTTCACTACGCTGGCCGACCAGGCTTATCCGCATACTTCTCCCACTTCTACATCCCTTCTCAATTCAACGACACCGTTGAAGGCATAGCCGGTAACGACGACTCAGGAGCCATGGGTTCCTTCACCACGCTTTCAATGATGGGTCTCTGGCCAGTCCCAGGACAAGATGTATACTTAATCACGCCGCCGTACTTCCCAGAAGTTAATGTGACGAGTGGGCAAACAGGAAAGGTGGTGACGATCAGGAATATTAACTTTGATGCTGAATATGAAAATATTTACATTCAGAGTGCGACACTAAATGGGGAGAGTTGGACGAAGAATTGGATTACGCATGATTTTTGGTTGGAGGGTGGGGTTTTGGAGCTGATACTGGGGAGGAATGAGAGCGATTGGGGAACGAAGGATGAAGATCTGCCGCCCAGTTCTTCGACTTCCTAGTAGACTAGCCTGTATCAGACGGGCAAAAATTCTTTGAATTTGTTTTCGTAGTACTATTGTTCAATACACACGTGACCCTCGAAAATAACCCTTGTAGTTTCAATAGGAGGAAAAGGTTTTCAAGCGCCAGAAGTCGCAATACGAGTTCGATCAAGGCTTCCAAATGTTTCGGACTCCTGTGTTTGGTAGAAGCAAGAGCTTCCACGTGACCTGGGAGCACGTCAAGACTTCCGTTTTCTTGACCCTGGCCAAGCATCTAACTCTCACGTCCCTTTCTCAAATCCACATTTTCCAGCATCCCCACCGAATATTGATGCACACGTATCGCATTTCAACACATCATGCCAGCCAAGCATGGGAATAACCCGCATAGAAACAAGAGACTAAAGACAGACCTTGCGTGCGACACGTGTCGGCGCCGAAAGCAGAGATGCGATGGGAAACGGCCATCTTGTGCCCACTGCGAACTTGCAGGCTTCAGCTGTAGCTATAGACCAAACCCAACAAGTCTTGAGACTTATGGAATCCCTTGAACCTCTCCTTCTCTTCTTTTGATAATCTGTTGTCTCCAGCGTATTCGTAGTGTTCCACCTGCTGATATTCATCCAGCGATACTTCTGTCCTCGCACGTCTCGCCCAAGCCGAGGCACGCATTGAGCTTCTCGAGCAAGAACGCTTGACCCCGAAATGGGACCGGGAACCAAGGTGCCCACAACTCACTTCAAATCTCAACAGATGACTCAAGACTTCCTGATCTGCACACGGCCGCAGGCCACAAGATCCTTCAGTATTGGCCGAGGTTACGTGTCAAGTTGACACTTGGCCTAGAGCCTTTTACCTTTTTGAAAGCGGCTGATGAGGAAGACGCATTACTCAAAGGGCTGGTTCTGGCTGCTGAACAGGAGTTTGAACTTCTACCCATCATTTGGTCACTTGAGAATTTCTATGAAAATTTGTTTGAATTCCCCCTCTCCCTTGTCGATCTGTTGAAGACGTTGCCATATTTCTTCAGGGAGCATATTTTAGAGCCGATGTACGAGGTTCGGTGAGTACATCAGAGGACGCTCAATCTCCGAGAGTGTTCTATCGAATTCCTCCTATTACAAACCGTCGCAGCCCGCTTAATGGCGACAAACGCAGTCGACCCTGCCCTTCCATCTTCGGAAACGTGCTTCAAACTGGCTCTTGAGAGTTCCTGGAAATTTTCCTCCAAGTCTGACGAGTACGCTATTCCTTTGGCGCTGTGTTTCGCGCATATTCTTCTGTATTTCTTTGCTCGTCCGTTCCACACTCTAGGAATGCTGCAAGCAATCAAACCCGGCGTTGATCGCTTTGACAAAAGGAGATCCAATGATGGGTAATGTCCCACTCTCATGCTATTCATTGATGTGCTGACAGTCTGTAGAATTATCGAAAGACAGAAAGCTGTTTACAATCGGTTACATTATCTTCTAGAAAGGTAGGTTTGCACATGTCCGACCCAAACATCGCTGCTAAACATACCAGTGATATACTTCCAGATCTTGACGGCATACCATCAACAACCTCGCTGCAGCTAGTCGTTGTACCTCGACCATCTTCGTCTGAGTACGGCGCTGCAAGCGACTCAACACATGGTTACACCATCCAATCCGAGCTGTACCTTTGAGTTATTCTCAATACAATTCTAGGTAGTCTCTACACTGCCAGCGAAGCCTATATAATGCCTTAAGAAGCAGGTCCGGTCATTTCCTCACTTTACATCAAGCTTGACACCTGGTACCAATCACTACCGCTGGATATGCAATTCTCCCGAAATATTTCGAGCTTCAATCTCAATTCACGATTGATGCCGTCGAGAATCGTACGCCCCTAACTCTTCATCACAGTTACGTGAACTAAAAGTCCTCAGAGGGAATTAGCATTAAGATATTACGCTTGCTATTTCATACTCCACCGAGTCGTGTTGTACATGATAGTCTACGAAGATATGGAGGAAGCAGCAACACCCCAAAGCACACGAAGAGAATTCGAACCTTGGGTCCTTGAAACTTGCCGGAGCTGTACAGAGAACGCAGGATTGATCATTCTCACTCAACACGCAAACTATAAGTCAGGAAATATTGTCCCGTACCACAGCTGGTGTGAGTTGCAGCTGCTCGTAGGAGCATACGTGGTTGTGTTGCAGGTGCAATCGGTTTTAGCTCTGGCTCCCATGTTCCGAGATCTCGGGGAGATTGGCGGCTTACTCGATGCTGCGGAAATGGTACTTCAAATGTGCCGTTCACCTCTATGAGCACATGGCGGACTTTGGAAGCGTTGACAAATATCAGGCATAATTTGACGCTTCAGACTCCATGTTGATATGGAATGATGGGTATGTCATTCATAAGAGTAGCCAATTGTGCGGATATTGGTCCGCGGCGACAGGAAGCCTATACCAAAATTTTGCCTCATACTCAGCAGTATATACACCTTAACGATCAGATACAGTTACGCCTCGACGTTCTCCGCACCAAGGTACCATGCATCAGATATCAGAAAATTTATATCGATGGGCGTACTCAGTCAATCCATCCCTATCAACTCGCTTTTTTCAATATCATTGAGAATCAACAATTGGAATCGACTGCTCTTCAACCTCGTGAATAGCCTTCTCTTCATCCTTGCTACTGTCAAGAGATTCCTCAATATGATCAAACTGATGATTCTTCCATTTTCTTACAGGAATCCCCTGCTGGAAGAATAATTCAATCTCAAGATTGGATCTACCAGTTGTTTCTCCGACACAAAACCACACGTATGCGAGGGTGATGCATGTCGTTCCAGCGTATATGAAACCGAGCATCGGGCCAAGGTTCGCTGAGTAGTATAAGTATGGCGATGTGAAAGAGATCACCCAGACGGTAAAGAAGAAAGTGACGATTGCGCAGGACATAATCTTGTTCCTATTGCGACCTGTCGACATTTCACTTGCAACTGCGTACGCCAATGGGCCGAGACCAAAGTTGAAGGCACATATAATGATGTAGCTGAAGACAACGATAGTGACGCTGAATCCGTTCGAAAGAACTTTATGGGTTCCCAAACCGCCAACTACTAGGAACGCGCAGAACATCATGATGGTTGTGACGATGAGGTTGATTCGTCTGGGGACTTTGTTCCCAAGCAGCACAGCGGCGAGACACGAGACAACCTGCAAGACGTTGGTGATGAGCGAAATGGTGAATGGTTGAGCGATTCCAATGCTCTGAGCGAACACCACGCCATAAGAGTAGAAGAATTGGATTCCATTTATCTGCTGAGCCACCATTGCTCCATAGGAGAATATTAGTTTCCGTCTTTCGATAGGATCGCGGAGCAGTGAAGACCGTGTCGAATGTGCCTCTTGCTCTCTTTCGGTTTCAACTGCTTCTCGAAGAGTTTTGAGGTCCTCGGAAGGATCGTAGTCTTTCTTACTTCGATTTATCTTGCGGAGTGCTGCTTCAGCCCCCTCGTTACGACCTTTGCTCATGTACCATGTTGGAGATTCTGGGATGATGGGCAAGCCAGCCAGCATCAAAAGTGGTAGCAGAATCAGAAGCCCCATCGGAATGCGAAATGCGGCAGTGGAAGTAATACTCTCGGTACCTCTGAATTGGGTTAACACACGTCAATTAATTTCTTGTCAAGGAAGGGTTCTTACTGAGTGATGCCAGATCCGACAAGTTGCGAGCAAGATTGCATCATTTGGAACATCATCAGAGCAGGGCCACGAATAGCCTTTGGAGCTACCTCTCCGATATACAGGACACAAGTGACTGTGAACTGGCCAATCCCGAGACCGATGAGAATGCGGCCGAAGATGATGAGACCCTCACTACCATTGTCTGCAACCTGGACGATCGCGCCAGCAATAATACAGCATGAGGCGCATAGGAAGACAGCCTTGCCGGCCCATCGATCATTGATGGGAGCTGCAAGCAAGGCTCCGAAAAGTTCGCCGACGTAAATGATGGAGGCTGTAAAAGAGAGGAAACTTGTTGTTAAGGCTTTTAGGCCTGTGTCTGGGTCTGTTGCGGTTCCGTAGTCATCGATGAACGCTTGCATTCCTTGGACTCCGGTGTAGTATATTTGATCATCTGGATGATAGAGCAATCAGCAATTGCCTCTGAAGTCTCTTGAGACGGCCCGGGTATCTTCTGAAGGGATATCGTAAGACAAGAGGGTATTTTCCCTCGAGAACTTACAGCCATAACAAAGAGCACCCAGTGTCGAGACTCCACAGTATATCACAGCCCATCTGTGCTCTCGAAAATTGATGCCGAACATAATGGCCGAGAAAGAAAATCTACTTGTAAGAATTTGGACAGAGAAAAGCCAAGCCGAATCGAACCTGAGATAATCGAACGTTGATGTAAAAGAAGGAAGGATCTGCCAACATCTTATATAGACAAAAGCAATGTTGGAAGAGGTTGATAGAAATGGACATTAGGGTTAGGGAAAATGGCCTGTCTCGACGAGTCCGGGGACCCCATTCGCGAGCCACTCCCCAGTCCATCCATCCTTTCGGTACGACTGTCCTCGTGGCCGGAACCAAAGCTGTGCATAAGTTGCACTAGTTGATCGGGGAGCCTTCCTCGGAGGGTCTCCCGATGCATTAGTTGGGATTCCTTGGAAACGCCTCAGTGATCCACTCAATATTTAGCTAGCTCTGTTCTTACGTCGAGAGTCATTGGTTTCCAGTATCGAGAAACCCACTTTATACTGGATCCAAGAATTGCTTGAGAAAAGTCTCATGCTTCCCCGCAAGAACTCTCCACATAGAAACTTGGGTGTGGGTTGTTATGGGCTGAGAATGACAAGCTCGAGGTCGGGCCTTGGCACTTTGCGATTTGATTGCCCCACCTAAAGTGGGATGGCGCTAGAAGCTCGTCACAACTTCTCACTTGATACAGCATTGATGTGGCTTGAGAACTTCTCGCCCGGAGCTTTTCAGGTATCTGCTTTGTCCACTTTTCCTTTCATCCTCAAGTCAAACCAAGTCATGACATAATCTCAAGCGGAAGTGTCTGCACACAATCTCTTCTCCCTCATCGCTGGCCATCAACAATGGGCTCACAACCAGAAAATGCATTGAGCGCTTTGCAAGATGCTGGCACAGTATTGATTGCTGATACAGCCGACCTTCAACGCAAGTCTTCAACGAAATAATGAAGAGAAATGCTCACCCCAAGTTCAGTGATCGAGAAGTTCAAGCCATCCGAAGGAACAACCAACCCCTCGCTCCTCTACACCGCAGCCCAAAACCCTGCCTATTCACCCCTCCTCGCGCGAACAATCAAATACGCCAGGTCACTGAATTCCTCTGTTTCCTCCCAAGAGCGTGTCCAACTCGCAGCCGAGTATCTCGCAGTTCAATTTGGGACAGAAATCTACCAGCTCACAGGCCGTGTCTCAACAGAGGTCGATGTCATTCACTCCTTTAACACCGAAGCCACCATCACCGCCGCATTGCGAGTTATCTCTCTCTATGCAGCACAAGGCGTTACCAAGGAAAAAGTTCGCATCAAGATCAGTGCTACCTGGGAAGGCATCAAAGCCGCTTCTGTTCTCACCAAGGAGCATGGCATCAGCGTCTTGATCACCATCGTGTTCGGCATGGTGCAAGCCATCACTGCTACCGAAGCAGGAGTTGCCTGTATTGCTCCTTATGTGGGACGAATCAGTGACTGGCATAAAGCTCAAGGAATTACCGATGGTGACAAAGGGGTTGAGAGGGTTAGGGATATGCAGAATTATTTGAGGAAGTATGGCTACAAGACTCAAGTGATGGGCGCTAGCTTTAGGAATACGGACCAAGTTAGGCAGCTTGCTGGCACGGATCTCTTGACGATCTCTCCTGCGGTATTAGAATTGCTTGAGAAAGAGAAGGGAGGGTTTGGACCGTGTTTGACAAGTGGCAGTGGTAAGTCCTTACAAATCCATCTTTTGGATGGAAATTGAAACTGATCATGAATGTGTGAGTAGCTCAAGCAGCGGATATCCCGAAAGTATCGTATATCAATGATGAGAATTCCTTCCGATGGGCGTTCAACATGGATGCGTGCGCAGTAGAGAAATCAGCGGAGGCAATGCGAAAATTTGCTGAAGATGCAAAGAAATTAGAGGGGTTACTTGCCAGAATGTTGTGAACTTGTCAGTATATAGAATTTAGGGAATTATACTTGGACATTCAAAACTTTCTCAGTGAACTGGTACAAATAACCTTCATCTTCCGCATACAGGACAATGACAAACCAGACGAGACCGCTCAGCATCGAAGACGACAACATCTTACTTGCTTGATCACCTCCTTTCACCCCTGAATATCTCTCACGCTTAGACTTCGCTGTCGTGGAGCTCGGCCTAAGCAAGACCTTCATTCTCGTTTCACCCCACTTTCGTCAAATTACATGGTCCACAATCCATATCTCGACCCCGAGTGAGGCTTGCTCAACACAACCCAAGCCGCACTAGCCTCTCCATATATCATGCATCATGCACCCCTCCCCCATGATCCCGCCACAAAGCCTCCATCGGAAGCCATCCGTAGCCTCCTCGGCGCACTCCCCGACCACAGATGGTTGACCCCAGACTTAGCATACCGACCCCCACCCAACTTCTCAGATCACGTTCTCGTTCTCAGCTCTGGGCACATATTTTGTCTGGTTTTTATGTAGGTAGGTACGTCCCATCTTCGTTTTCTCTCAATATATATCGCTGTATCAGATTCTTTTTCATCTGCTCTCTCACGAGCAACCCATCTCTCCTTCCCTCTCCTCAAGTTTTCAGGCGTTTGCAAATTGAAAAAGATTTGCATCCTCTCAAAAATTCAAAATGCCTTACATTCTCGGCGTCAACAGCGGCTCCTCCTTCGATGGAGTCGATGCCGTACTCTGCACGATAGAACTCTCTCCAGGTAAGCTTCTTTCCATACCTCCTTCCTCTACCTTAGGCACGGGCCTTGCTCAAGTGCCTTGCTTCATGCTCTTCTGTCACCCTTTCTGCCTCCTCCCCTGAAAATTAAAAACCGCTCATACTGAGCCATGTCTAGACGGACACCCTGCACGCCCCAGGTTTTTCGACGGTCTAACAGTCGACTGGCCCCTCGAGCTGCGCACCCAAATCATGCTCGCGTTCGACAACTCGCTCTCCATCTTCGACATGTGCCGCGTGAACTACGCAGCCGGTGCTCTCTTCGCCGAAGCCGCGAATGCTTTGCTCCAAAAAGCCGGCTTGAAGCCAGAGGATATAGACGTCATTGGCTATGACGGACAGACTGTATATCAAGAACCTCCGGATAGGCCGAAGAATGAGGAGTATAAAGAGAGTGGGAGCACGAGTCTAGTTGAGAAGTGGACGAAAGGTGGCTGGCCTTGTGGGTTCTTTATTGCGGAGTCCGGGGTTGTGGCCGCATTGACGAATATCACGACCGTGACGCAGTTCCGGCCTGTCGACCATGCTTTGGGAGGCAGCGGGGCACCACTGATGCAATATCTGGATTTCGTGAGTTTTAGAGGGGATGGAGGACCCACAGTGACGTTGAATATTGGAGGCATTGCAAATTTGCAGCTCGCGGATGCGGACCGGAGTAAGATGATGGCTTTCGACACCGGACCAGGGAATGTGATGATTGATCATGTTATCAAGGCTCGCACTGGAAAGACGTACGATAAGGACGGAGAGCTTGCTGCAAAAGGAACGGTCCTCGAGCCATTGTTGAAGCAGATGTTGACACATCAGTTCTTTTCTCGGAAGCCTCCTCGATCTGCGTGGAGACTGGATTTCGGTGCTGGGTATGCGGACCAAATATTAGAGCAGTATAAGGCTGCTTCCACGGAAGACCTGCTCGCTACACTCACCATGTTCACCGCGACCTCGATCGAGAGTTCCCTTGTCGACTTCATCCTTCCTCGCACGTCCATCACGAAAATCGTAGCGAGCGGTGGTGGGGTGCGGAACACTACTTTGATGAACAATCTTCGGGAGAAGCTTGTGAAATTAGGATTAGATCTGAAAGTGAGTGATGAGTTCGGATTGCCAGCTGTGTTTAAGGAGGCAATAAAGTTTGCAACGATGGCGTTCGCGGCGAAGCGGGGATTGGCAAATAATATTCCTGCAGCTGGGGGAGCGGAATCTTACGCAGTGCCGGGGAAGCTAAGTATGGCGCCGAGACTGGCAAAGAATGGTGGTGAAATCAAACCGGTTATCAATGGGACAAATGGTACGAATGGAACGCACTAAGTAGATAATCAGTAGGTTTGCATCTATACTTTCCTCACTATCGAGGTTACATTGGTCGTTTGGGAATCGATGCCACCTCCTAAGCAGCCCTGGTCGCACCAAACACTAGCGCTATGCTATTTATATCTATAATTTGAATGCTGTCATCTGTATTGCTGCTTCTTGGGCCCCGAAAGGCTGAAGTAAGATATACCTAGCAGCGGCATCGTAGTCCTTAGCATTAACAGCATCTTTCAGATTCGCAATCAAGCTTACCCAACCGGCTGCAGAGGCTGTACTCCTTTGTCATATTACAATCTGACTGCCTAATGTGAGCACTATATAAAGCAGCATGTTCGTCGCCGTATTGAGGCACCCTTGGCTAAGCTTACCCCAATAAGATACTCCGGTTACATGCAACATTCTAGTATTGCCAATCTTCGAGGTGATGAATGTCACTGCGACTGGTGCAGAGAGCACCATAAGGATTGAATGATTTATTCAAAAATCTGACCATTCTCCAGTCCAATTCTCTGTGAACGCCTGAGTTTAACTCTTTCGATTTTTTTTGGGTTACTGTTGAAGATCCTGAGAAAGGAAAGTGCTGGAGGTGTAATTATCTAGAGGCGATGTCGTCAGAGGATTTATGTGCATATAGTATGGTAGGGCTCGAGGTGTGAGTTTTTGTTTTCTACTCGTTTAAGATTTTTACCTTAAAAGTTATGGGTTTGGCAGGAAGGCAAGACTTTCTGTTAAGTCATCTGCAGATTCGTTGTCCTGTGAAACCTTCATTCCTATATGTAGCTGCATCTACGTGAATCACGATAAACTCAGAGATGAAATCTTAATCTTACGCCCTCCCCCCACAGCTTGAACTCCTTATCTACGCATTGTTAGCCCTTAAACCCGCTTTTGAATTTGATCACTGCTCTTCTAAACGCTGTCAATGCTTTCTACGTCTACATCAGATATTATTTCCTAGTTGCAACCGTCGCTGTTTTTATGTATGGATTTGTTACTGGCATCGTGAATGGCCTCGCTGTGGCGTCAATATTACCCCTGACCATGTGGCTAGTGTGGCATTGTCACCCGCTTGGGCTACCACGTGGAGCCCATCCGTCCACAATGGTGAGAGTTTCAGACGCAGTGTCTTCTGTCTCTCGAATGTTTACGAAGGTATCCTTGGTTAATTGGCAATGAATTAGTCCTGGCTCCTAACTTTTGACCCCCGTATGATCTGAGCATTCTGGTCGTTTGAGTAATCCTCAAATTTCGCTATTTTTAAAGCAGTATTGAAGTACCTCTCTGTAGTGTGCGAATAACACATCAAAGTGATTCAAGTAGCACGAAGCGCTTGATTCATTAGAATACGACTTGGTAGATATATACTACTAGTAGTAGTCCGAATTCGCGGCGCACTGCACGCCGTCAGTAACGTACCATAATTCGAGAGAGAGTTAAAGCCTGACGGCCATTTTGCTTTATCAGATGTTCCTTGATTTGAGAAACATTCTAGCCAGCAAGGTTCTTTTTTTTTGGACATTCCTTGAGCTGTGGTACATTGAAGACCAGCATCACGGATTCTGACAACTCCTGGTGTACCTTTTGCGAGATTCGCGAACCGTGACCCGAAATTGGACGCCAGCCCCAGAGGCTTTCAGATGAGAATAAGGCGTGATTCGATGCAGGTACGCCTTTCGGTACCCCGTCGAATCCTATTTGGCAGTCGTTTCCATGACGGGAGCAACATTAGGCGTGGTTGAGCAGGGGCGGCCCAGCGTTCTGGAACAGGTCTCACTTGCATGAGCCCAGACGATATGCGTGTTGCCCGCTCAGCCCCAATCGACCCTTTTCACTAAGCCTAAGCCAGACAAATTAGGGGATAACCTTATTTGTAAGAACGAAACAATATTGATGTTCCACGACTTCGCTTCCCTCTCAGAGTCACTACTGTATTGAAGAAACAATAAATCCCACAGCGGCACAGGCACAGACAACCAAGCACACGGGTTGTGGCAATCACGACACGCTCATCACAACAACTACTGCAACCGTAGGCTAACAGCCACACAGGCACGCAACTCATCCCTGAATTCGGGATCCCAGGCGCTTGGAACGGAGGGACGTGGCGGATGTCGATCTCCCCCACCGATTCATCCATCAGGGGCATCTCAAATCGCTTGTACCCGCACCATCAACTTCAAGCGAAATCGGGGACCCCGTGATCTGACCCACCAACCTCCCACCTCCCCATGTGATGTGTCTCGTTCTTATTCTCCTCGCCACTGCAAGATCCAGGAGAGGGGCTCGTGGTGGACATAAAAAGCGTTGCTAATTATCCTTGTCCCAGGCTAAAATGAGACAATGGAGCAGGGCTCCGTGAAAGCAGGATAGAGGCATCTTGAGGCATCTGAGATTTCTACCTGTTCATAATTGAGGCTCACGGCATAGCGGCACCTTAGAAGCGAGAACGTGGTCTAGGTCTCCCCCCTCGTTGCTTTTTCTCGGCGATTCCGCAACCTAGGGTCCTGACGAGTCCTTCGTAAGAGTTGGCCCCTCTCGCTTCACCTTCCGACATCCATCTTTCCACTTGTGCAAATCCCATCAATCCCAGTTTGTCAGTTGGACGGCATGTTCACGGCTCTCTCTTTAGTTCTCCCACGTTGGACGAGCTCCCGGAAGCCAGTATACCCCTCTCTTCTTCCACACTTTTTATACTTTAGACATCTCAATCACAATCAGCTTTACCCTCAAAACTCACTTAATAACGTGTTACGTGAAGCCAGCTTGCAACTACTAAGACACGTTCGCAAATACTCTGTTCCTTTTTTGCCTTGGCAGCCTTGCTCATAGGCAGGCTCTCAGTGGCTTGTTTTTAGAAACCTTCAAGCCCCTCTCTCCTAGCGTTGAGACATGGCACTGAACCAGGTAGAAATGATCTCTCGCAGCGTCGCCGATGGCTTAGCCGCTCTATAGACAATACAAAATCGCCTCTCTCGTCGAATCCGGCAGTGTCAATAGCTTAATGCAGTCTTTCTATCAGCTGAAGTCGAGACTACTGGGCGCTGTCGATATTGATTTGCCATTATCAAGGTATCGTGGCTCCACTTTCCACGTGAGAGACAAAAGCAAGTAAGGAATTTATAATCTCAGTCTCTGCCTACATTGGAGTTTCTTTCACACATCCTCCTTGCTCATTTTCAATCACGACTGTTGTTTTTGTCAAGTTCTGGTCTCGACACAATGAGATCTTCAACACTTTTCGGTTTGGCAACTGCCCTCTTTAGTGCCTCACCCTCACATTCGTTTGAGTTACACACCAAAGATGCCTCCCACCATCATTCCGCTGACAGGGACGTCGTAAAGCGCCAAACAACGTCCGGAACTGTCCTCTATTCATCTCCTCCGGTTGGCCAGTTACAAGAAAATGTCGGGAGCGGGTATATACAGCACACCGTAACCTTCACCGCCACTCTGGACAATGTCATGGTTACCGTTCTAATCCAGAATAACCCTTCTGATACTCTGTACGATGATTTCAGCATGATCGCTGTTGGGGATACCACAAATACAAATCTCATCCAGAACCCTGGATTTGAGACTGGTTCTCTGGCTTCTTGGGTCTTGAGTGGAGAAGATGGATATATTTCAAACAATTGTGGCCATTCTGGGAGTTATTGTTTTGCGGATGGTGCAGTAGGACAGGAGGATTCGCTGTCGCAATCAGTTTCTACAGTTGCAGGAACCAATTATATGCTCTCTTTTTGGATCAAGAACATCGTCGGCTTTGCTCAGCGAGAATTGGTCGAGACTCAAGTTCTCGTGAGCGACTTTGAAGGACCAGCTTTGCTATCTTTGACACCTGCAACAGACTCTGGGAGCAGTGATAGTGATGGAGTCACCAACGTGGGCCAACCAGTCATCCAGGGAAATGCTATACCTAGTTTGCAGATCAACGTATATGCCAATGGCGAGCTGATTGGAAACACTCAATCCACCGCAGGAGGTACTTGGTCGTTCCAAGTACCAAGCACCATGGCGCCAGGTTCGAACGATTTCACAGCAACCTGCATCTACGAGGGTGCAGAATCGGGACCATCTGTTCCATTGTTGGTCACTTATATCCCTAGTGGCACAGTGCCAACTCTGGCTCTTGATTCTTCTACGGATACTGGAGTGCAAGGAGATGGAATCACTTGGGATACCAATTTAATCTTGACTGGCTCCGGAGATGCAAGCACCGAAGTCACCATCTATGATGGCACCGCCGTACTTGGCGTGACAACCACAGATAATACGGGGGCTTTCTCTTTCACAACTCAAAGCCTTGCTCAAGGCGAGCACAGTTTTACGGCAAATGAAGGACCAGATGTGGCCGGAAATCCCAGGATTTCTGCGTCATTAGCTGTCACTATCACTGCTTTACCGGTGTCCGCTCCTACTTTGATTGGTCTCATACCAGATACAGATACTGGAGTACAGGGAGATGATATGACAAGTGATGCTGTTATCGGAATCACTGGCACGGGCGAGGCGGACAGCTTGATTCTGCTGTATGACGGTTCCACAGCTATTGGAAATGCGAACTCAGATGACACCGGGGCATTCGTTGTATTCACGCCGAATCTTTCAATTGGAGTACATTCTTTCACTGCTACAGTCACCGATTTAGATGGAGACGTCTCTTCTCCATCAACCTCACTTACCATCACCATCCAGCCACCGGTGCCGACCATATTTTCTCTTACCGACGGCACGGCATCAGGCGGTCCCGGCACCACTGTCACTTATAATGATCCTGTTACGATATTCGGAACTGCCCTTGCAGATTCAACAGTCCTCTTGTCATCAGTAACCCAGGGATACGGAACCATTGGGGAGGGCACAACGGGCGACAATGGCGCATTTTATATCACTACGGATTTCCTCGATTATGGCGATTATGAGGTTGTAGCTACGGTTCAGTCGCAAGATGGTCTCACGTCCGACTCAAGTGAACCATTTTATTTCAGCATTGTCGTCGAGCCACCGACTCTCACGGGCTTCTCTGCACCGTCCGACCAAACAAATTATTACGACAATGGCACGACAGATAATACGCCTACGATTTTAGGCACAGCTGTTGCGGGGTCCAGCATCGTCCTTCTGTTGGAGGAT
The DNA here is from genome assembly GCA_009732865.1 of Stipitochalara longipes BDJ. Classification (NCBI taxonomy): domain Eukaryota; kingdom Fungi; phylum Ascomycota; class Leotiomycetes; order Helotiales; family Hamatocanthoscyphaceae; genus Stipitochalara; species Stipitochalara longipes. The sequence goes on along the minus strand of ML769343.1, from coordinate 994,941 downwards.
GGGAGCACAATCGGTACTGGCACAAGTGATGATAACGGAAACTTCGCCATCACTACCAGCCCGTTGAGCATCGGCACTCACAACATCACGGCGGAGTCTACCGTTTATCCTCGTCTAGAGGAGGATAGACTTAGACACCGTGATGTTTATTCTTCGGGTTCCAGTGAACCCTTAACTATCACAATCCTCCCTCAGCCAAGTGTTGTTCCATCAGTTGGTGATTGCAATCTCTTGGGATGCTACAAGGAGCCGACTTACGCAAGAGCCTTGACTGACTCCCATACCATTAATTATAGCGACATGAGCGTTGAGATCTGCGCCGCATACTGTTCAGACTACACCTACTTCGCCGTTGAGAACGGTGGCGAATGTTACTGCGGAAATATCATTGCCGGAGGAACCAATTCAGCCTCAGCTGATCAATGTGAGTCTGTCTGCGACGGCAACCCATTCGAGTATTGCGGTGGTTATGGATACCTCGATCGTAAGTTCCCCCCGATTCCAAATCTGCCGGAAATTGCTAATCCCTCAACAGTCTACCAATGCGGCGTAGTCACTTCTTCGACGAGCAGCAGCAGTCTATCGACCTCCTCTGCTGCAGCATCATCAAGTGTGGCTCCATCAAGCTCATCCTACGCAGCGGTATCATCGAGTGCTGCACCGTCTTCGAGTTCCTATGCGGCGGCATCGTCATCAAGTGCTGATCCATCGTCGAGCTCATTCTCTGCTGTTCCGTCTTCAAGCTCGTCTTCAGCGGATCCAGCTTCGAGTTCCTCGTCTGTGGCAGCATCTTCAAGTGCCGCTCCATTTTCAAGCTCATCCTCGGCGGATCCACCTTCGAGTTCCAGCAGCTCATCAGCCTCAAGTTTTTCATCGTCGTCCTCTACCATTTCTTCTGGAGCTTTCTCTCCATCTGCAAGTTCAGTCCTACCATCCAACAACTATGTATTCCCGAGCTCTAGCAGTGCCCCGTACCTGATTACTAATTCTACAAGCACTCGGCCCTCGCTCTCAGCAGCTGTGACTACCAGCGCCCCAGCTAGCCCAAGTACATCCAGCATCGAATACACCACCTCCACAGTGAGCACCACGGTCGTGTACACAATCACCTCCTGCGCTGCCACAGTAACCGACTGCTCAGCACGCCTTGGCTCAGTGACTACCGAGACCATCGATCTCTACACCACAATCTGCCCCGTCACAGCCACTGAAACCGCGCCTGCCTCTTCTATCCCAGCGGCAATCGTCGAGCTGACAACCTCCACTGTATACACCACGATCGTGTCAACAATCATCCACTGCGCGGCTACAGTCATCGACTGCCCTGCTGAGTCCACACTCCTGACGACCGCTACAGTGGCGCTGTACACAACCGTCTGCCCTGTTGCTGAAGCTTCGAAGGCTATAGCTGGAGGCTCACCAGGAACACCAGCCGTCACTGGGGCGCCGGCTACACCGGCAAAAGGAGCTGCTGCAGCATACGCCGCTTCTAGCCCGGCGGTTGTGGCCGCTGGTGGCAAAGCCACTGGCGTAGCAGCTGGCGTCATCGGTGCCAGCCCATCAATCTCTATCGTGACCGTGGTACCTGTCCCCGTTGCAACCATCTCATCAGTCCACGGCTCGACCTCGAACTCGTCCGCCACTGGTGCTACGGGCTCATACCACGCTGGCTCGGTCACGAGCGCCTCGCCATCGGCATCGCACATCTCAGCCAACGGCGCGGGCAAGACCCATGCTGGATTAATGGCATTGTTTGGAGCTATGGGATTGATTTTCCTTCTGTAATTTCTGCCATGTCTTAGATAATTAATTAATTCTTTCTTTATGTCTTATGAAGGGTGGGAGTAATCTGCTCTTTCTCTCGGAGTGGAGGTGGAGAGAGAGCCGAAGGGAGAGAGGAACTTCAAGACCGTATGCAAGACGTCTTGATATGTAGCCTGACAATGTATATACGAACCTCTCTCCCTGCGCCGTTCTGATGTGCTGTGCTCGTGACTCTTGCTTGTGGGTCATCGATTATTTTGCAGACTTATCTTGAGATGGAATCGATGTGGAGTGTGACTGTCTTGTCCAGAGCTTCGGAAAGGTCTTCATGTGAAGAATTTCACCAATATTTATTAGAAAGAGGGGCTCGTAAGAGACAGAAAAAGCAGCACCGAAATCTCAAAGTCTGAAGACGAGCTGAACAATTTCTAACATTCCAATCAAAAGTTCTATCCTTCTTAGTATATTCAGAGTCCACCCTCAGGGTCTGCCTCTGACTTTTGTCCACAAAGCCTTGGGACATAAGCAACGAAGTTCTGAGCACGCTTGTACTCATAAGTCGATTTCTGCTGAAGTTAAGAAATTTTAATATCTGTTCTTCAACACCAACACGAAGCAAGAGGTTCGAGGAAAAAAACATATCCGAGCAAGATCCCGAGCGGGATCAGGCATGCAACAATCGATAAAGAGAGTCAATACAGCAACGTGAACGTGAACGAAGGCGAGACTGTCCGGGATATGATGAAGAGTGAAGACGCGTCGTGAGACGAACGCGAGAACAGGAGCACCGTGCACGGTCCCTCACGCTAAGATCCGACGCACGTGACTCGGCCGTCATCTAGGTTCAGTCATGGGTCGTTTCAAAGACCTTCTCCTATGCCTCTCGCCCATCGCCTGCAAACTTATAATGATTATCGTCGAGGCATTGGCATGTTTCTTCCCATCTCATCTGGCCATGCTGGCCTGGCAGATGATGAGGGGATTTCTGGTTTTGGGTGTCTGCAAAATGATGATCCCCTCATTCCTCGGCCTTGAGCTCTGCCCCTCACAGCAAAATGAGTGCCTCGGAGGTACGTTTACCAGGCGTCAGCACTACTATTCTGCAATAGTTGCGCTTATCCAAACTATTCTTAATGAGCATGTTAATGCTCCTTAGAAGCATATGGGAAGTTCAAGTCCGATGTTGAAGCTGAAATCAGTTGTTATCACGTGCTTTCCTAGTAGATTTGTTTGGTTCTTGCTACTTTTTATGCGGTGTATTTTTTAAAGGTCCTTTAATACTAACATGTTCAGGATATACGGCAAGCAATGTTCAGTATACCGACAGCGGTATAAGAGCTGATTTGAAGCTGGCTGGACGTGCTTGCGACTTCTACGGCTTTGATTTGAATCATCTTCGATTGACAGTCGACTACGAGACAGGTTAGATCTTAAAAATGTCGAATTTAATGCATTTGGCAATGAGTCTAATTTCTTGCAGATAATCGCGTCCACCTGAAGATATACGATGTCGAGGAGCAGGTGTATCAGATTCCGGAATCCGTGCTCCCTAGGCCCGGCGGCTCTATATCAGCAAAAGATTCCTCTCTAGAAGTGCAGATTGTTGAAGACCCCTTCTCATTTGTTGTGGTAAGAAAACAGAGCCATGAAACAATTTTCAACACCAGCGGCTCAGATATTGTCTTCGAATCTCAATATCTGCGGCTCCGAACCTCGCTGCCAACGAACCCAGTGCTCTACGGGCTTGGTGAGCATACAGATCCAATAATGCTTCCCACGACGGACTATACTCGAACCTTTTGGTCTCGAGATGCTGGCATGGTTCCGCCGGGGACGAACTTATACGGCAATCATCCCGTCTATTTTGAGCACCGACCTCAGAGCAATTCCACTCATGCAGTCGCCTTCATAAACAGTAATGGAATGGATATCAAAATCAACAACACCAAAGATAGTGGTCAATATCTCGAATATAATACAGTGGGCGGGATTATCGACTTGTATTTTCTGTCTGGTCCAGGTCCAATTGAGGTGGCGAGACAATTTAGTGACGTGTCTGGGAAAGCAGCAATGATGCCCTACTGGAGTTTGGGGTTTCATCAGTGCAGATTTGGGTATGGAAATATTGAAAATGTGGCCGAGGTTGTCAGGAACTATGCTAAGGCGCATATACCACTCGAGACTATGTGGACTGATATTGTGAGTCAGCTCAGTTGTGAAATCGCGCGAATATACTGATCCAGTGATAGGACTATATGGATGGGTTCAAAATCTTTACTTTGAATCCAGAAGGCTTTCCTCTTGACAAAACACGCGAGCTTGTTCATAAACTTCATGCTCAAGATCAGCATTACGTGATGATGGTAGATCCCGGTAAGCAGTTAGTCCTTGATTGTTGGTTTTAACGCTGACGAGAGGTACAGCCGTGGCATATCAGGTATTTCGCGCTCTAAAATTGATGACTTCTTGTTGAAAAGCCCGCTAACGTCTCATTTTAGGACTACCCAGCGTTCAATAAAGGAAAAGAAGATGGAATTTTCATGAAAACTGCCAATGGTTCAATTTACCGAGGGGTTGTCTGGCCAGGAACCACCGCATTTCCAGATGTAATTAACCTACTTCTTTGTTCCTTATCTCGAGCTTCTCATTTCACTAGCTAGGGGCATGTTTCAGCTCTCCAGCTTCCCTCCCTTCCGCTTCTTTTAAGTGCAAAGAAATCTGTTGCTAATCAGTTGCAGTGGTTCAACGACAAGACGCAAGCATACTGGAACGGTCAGTTCAATTCATTCTTCAACAAACACACCGGGGTCGACATAGACGCTCTTTGGATCGATATGAATGAACCTTCAAACTTCTGTGACTATCCTTGCAACCCTCCAGAAGGACTTATCGCAGCATCTAGGCCCGTTGATCCAATGATTCCAGGGAAAATTGTCAACGCTCAAAAGCCAATTTCTAGATCTGATGTTGACTCCCGCCGTCAACAGCATACCGTCACTAAGCGCGGGCATTCCAACAAAATGAAAGGTCTCCCTGGGAGAGATCTCATCAACCCAAAGTATGCTATCTCGAATCTCGGAGGGTCTTTGAGCAACCACACAGTTCCTACAGACCTCATCCATGCCAACGGCCTAGCCGAATATGATACACACAACCTCTATGGAACAATGATGAGCACAACATCTCGTGAAGCCATGCTATCACGCCGACCGACAAAGCGGCCACTGATCATCACCAGAAGTACTTTCATGGGAGCAGGGACAAAAGTCGGCCATTGGCTTGGAGATAATGTTTCGGACTGGGGAAATTATCGAAGGTCGATACGTCACATGCTTCAATTTGCATCCTTTTTCCAAATCCCGATGGTGGGAGCAGATGTCTGCGGCTTCGTTGGTGATACAACGGAAACTCTCTGTGCTCGTTGGGCAACTCTAGGAGCTTTCTACACCTTCTATCGCAATCACAATAACCCTTGGCCAGCTATAGGACAAGAGTTCTATCAATGGCCAATGGTTGCCGAAGCCGCCCGAAACGCAATTAATACCCGATATAGGCTTCTAGATTACATTTATACTGCTTTCCACAAACAAACAGTGGACGGTACTCCAGTCATGTCACCAATGATGTACGTATCGCCCCCTGTAAGCCATCCTCTTACTTCTTACACCAAAGCACAGGTTTCTCTACCCCACCGACCCCGAAACTTTCCCTGTTCACCTCCAGTACTTTTACGGTCCCTCCCTCCTTATCTCGCCCGTGACTGAAGAGGGTGCAACGGATGTCACAGCCTATCTCCCTTCAGATCAATTCTACGACTTCCACACCCTGCAACCAGTATCTGGCAACGGGAAATACATCACTCTCACGAATATATCATACACAGAAATCCCGGTGCACATCCGCGGCGGCTCAATTATACCTCTTCGCGTCAGCAGCGCAAAAACTACCACAGCGCTTCGGAAGCTGGATTTCGAGCTCTTGGTTGCGCCAAATAGGAAAGGACAGGCCACGGGTGAGCTATATCTGGATGATGGGGAAAGCTTGGTTCAAGAGACGACGTCTGAGATTAAGTTCTGGTATGATGAGAAAAGGAAAATCTTGGAGATGAATGGCACGTTTGGGTATGATGCACGCGTGAGAATTGGGAATGTGACTATCTTGGGCGAAGGGGGATCGGTGAGCTGTCTATTGGATAAGAAGTTGAATAAGGGCTTTGTCGTCGACATTGAGAGGACCAAGTGTACCTCTACTTGATGTGGGGCATTAGACAAAATGCAAGTTTAAATGGCGAAGATCAATTATACCCCCTGTTATCGAAGGAGTTCCCCATTCATATAGGTTTATTGACAATCCCCTGATCGTTGAAAGTACGGAAAAGTACAAGTAGACATTGGGTCGAGGTTACACATGTGTATATCTGAGTCCAGAATCGCTCAGAGCACATATCTTCTCGATAGAGTCTTGATCTTGCATGTGACCTTTCCCAACTTTTCCGCGGCAAAAATTCCCCTGAAACATAGGTAAATTCGGAGTTGAAGACAAACACTCATCGCGTCATTATATTTGCACGTAAGCTTGCTTTTCCATTTTTCTACTTCTATTGTCCGAACATCGGAAATACACCAGTTTCTGTTTCGCTTAGCGAGTTCTCAGGGGCTTCCCCGGATCGCCCGCTTCTGAAAGGGGTTATGCATGTCGACAAACTTGAGTACCTTGCCACCACCTAAGCACCTTATTCCGACATCCGAGATGTTTTCATAGATTAGCATTGTGCCGTAACTTTGGACGCGTAAAGCAGGATTAAAACGGATTCTGTGATTGGTTTCGAACCCCTGGAGCCAATTTAATACGTACCATTATTGGCGATTTAGGCTCAGGTCTGTATTAATCGACACACCGCGTGACTGGGCTATTCGGCCGATCATGGTATGCAACTCTTCAATCTGGTTGCCTCCGCATCCACTGAGTTTGCTATCGTGGTACTTAACAGGTTGGGAACTTTGTTTCGTCACGTGCTATTTGTTTCTCTTGACATACTTACCTCATCGATTCCTGTCTTCAACTTCTGCAAATGATCTGTCTCAATGCCTAACACAACATCTCAAGTACGAGGTCTTCAAATAGTTTATTGGGAAAGCAGGGTTCTTAAAATGTTGAAGTGACCTCGCTGAACTCGACCTAAAATACCATACACATACTACCGTACCAAATGGGAGTCATGACCAAACTCACAAAACAAGGCCATCCACTATAATGCCTTCTGGAACCGTGATTGAAAAGCTATCACTCGCCTTCTAATTTATTTTATATTATGTGGGGCATTGTGCCGGCAGTCAAGCATCGGATCCCCACCTTGCTTCTACAAAAGTATATCAGAATGGGTAATGCACTCCCTACGCCGTTCCCGTTTTCTATTTCTGCATATTTTGGCTTTATCTTGTGTATACATAATTCTTTTGACTTGAGGATAGCTTTCAATATGCAGTTAAAATCACTTGTTAGTGCTGCGCTCCTCGCGAGATGTGTCCTGGCTGCACCTGCAGCTGGTCAAACAGTGCTGCGATTCGGTTGTTCGCAGATTGTAGTAGAGCGTCTTGACCCGTAAGGCACCGTTGAAAGAGTAACCGTGAGAGACATGCTAACTGGAACAAACAGTCTCGTCAACCCAGATCAGAGCCCGTCTCCACACATTCATCAAGTCGTTGGGGGTGTAAGCATAGCAATTCCCCCTCATAAACTTCCATCTAACAAACAGCAGAACGCTTTCGCGCCCGAAGTTCCCTCAGCAGACGTTTCCGGAATTGCAAACTGCACGACCTGCAGTTTCAGTGAAGATTTCTCGAATTACTGGACTGCAAACATGTACTTCAAAGCCCGCAATGGAACCTACAAACGCGTTCCCCAGATCCCAAACCGCGGAAATACGGGTGAAACTGGAGGAATGACAGTGTACTATACTTCGCCATACGATGGCTCAAAAGTCACTGCGTTCAAACCCGGCTTCCGTATGCTTGCGGGCGATTCTGCACAGAGAACAGATGGAGGGATCACGAAGTGGAATGCCATTTGCTTCCGTTGCTACACGGCTAAGAACTTCGGAGGGGACAACGATGCTCCTTGCTCTGATAAGACAGTCGACAGCGTCAGCTTGCCCTCGAAGCCATGCCCTGGCGGCATGCGGACGACTATCAGATTCCCAACGTAAGTTTCAAATGATGGGATTTTTGACAATCCAAGCGCTAAAGATTCGATTTAGTTGCTGGGATGGAACAAACCTCGATAGTGCAGACCACTCATCTCATGTCTCCTATCCCCAGACAGGGACCTTCGAGACCAGCGGCCCTTGCCCCTCAACCCATCCAGTGAAACTTCCACAGCTGATGTTCGAGGTTGTCTGGGATACTTCGTCCTTTAACGACAAGTCTCAATGGCCAGCTGATGGTTCCCAACCATTTGTTCTTAGCATGGGCGATGAGTAAGTCTTCTTCTCGCTCTCTGCTTCCCATATTTGTTGCTAACCTAGAGTGCTTGAAGGACTGGCTATGGTCAGCACGGCGATTACCTCTTCGGGTGGAAAGGCAATGTGCTTCAGAATGCAATGGAGTCTGCTTGTTTCGGCGCCACGTGCAAAGCGCTGAAGACGCAGGCTTTCACCGACGCAAACAAATGCGCCGTTCCGGCTACGGTCAAAGAGCAAGTCACAGATGGATGTGAGTTCCTTCAACTAGAATCTAAAGCTTTTGAGAATTCCAGAACTGACTCGCTCTCTCTGCAGGGCTCACAACGCTTCCTGGCATGGCTAATTAAGTCTCATGGATTTTACCGAGTGTTTTTTGTAATCGAGGAGCGGACATACCTAGAAATCTGTATAAAGTTCTCAAGACTTTACCCGTTTCATCTTTGACAGTGTCGAAGGCTCTTCTCGCGCCATCTTATGCCTTATCGGCGAGGACTCCAGGGGTGGATATCAGCAGAAAGGATACATAAGCTTCACGGGATGTGTTCTTTCTATTCTTATACAATATAGCAGCTTCGGATCTCTCTCGATTCAAGTGTGTTGCACCAGGTCAAAGAAGCTTTTGTCGTCGGGAAATGTACACAAGCTTCCAGAGCCACTGCACCCCCAACGTCTTATTGCTCAATCGATTTCCGCTTTAGCTCATGGAAATGCAACTCCGGAATCTGCCATGTGCAACCTGGGTTATACTTCTTGTACCGCTCAACCGCATCTTCAATTAGAATCTTCTCCATGAATACCTTCCTAATCGACTCGACAATGCCTGAATTCCAGGGGTGTTGGATTTTACGACGGACTGCACCTGAGGAGTATTTGATGCCCGTGTCCTCGCCTTCTTTGATCTCCGCCAGGCTCAATTTGTATTTGCCCACCTTATTGATAATTAACTTTGCCCCTGTGTACTCACCCTCGACAATGTGAAGAGTTTTGAGATTGGGGAGGCCTCGGATGAGCTTGCCTGTAGGGCTAGCACCAAGTAGTGCCCAAAAACTGGCTTTGTTGAGTTCCAGAGCCGTGCCAGAGTGAATAGCCAGGTTCTCAATGATGTAACTGCTCTTCTTATTGATGAAGCTGTCGACGTCCATGTTATGGATCTCAGGCACGTAGACGATGTCTTGAGGGCAGATGTAGATTGGTTCAGCTGGCAGAAATCTGACCTGCTTCTTATTTTTTCGTCTCGGTCCCCATTCTGGTTGCCAACCGTACTCCCATTCTTTAGCCAGTTTTTGTTCCCAGTCTTTGTCGGTGATGCAGGGCATCATGTAGATCGGTCGGACGAGATGCAATGCTGGATCAAGGGTGGCGGTGTCTGTGTCCCGAATGGCTTTCTTAGATGCAAGAGCCCAGAAACGCTTCAGATCAGAGCGATAGATGCACTCTACAATGGTCGGCTGCATCAAAGCACATGTCCAGATAAGATCCTGCAGCTCCTCTGCCAAAGTCTTGAACTGTGGAAAGACTTCTGCCAGAACCGCCTGCAACTCATCTGTTGTGTATTCCCACGTCTTTTGATTCCCAGCCTTGCTCTTTGTGGATTTGTTTCTTCACTCTAGTCTTAGAAGGCGCCTTTGGGCTGTGTCATCTGCGTGTTTTTCCATGTTGTCCTGCTGAATACCTTGTGTGAGAAGCGAAACGGCCGCGACAAGGGAACAAAGACTTACCTTTCCTGCTAACAACGGAACACGTTAGAAGTGAAACGGTCACTTCTAGAGAGAAAAGCACTTACAGCTCATGAATAGGAGAATGGGAAGACTGTAAGATGATTCTGATTATCTTTCCTGCCACCAGCCCAACCAGTTTGGCTGTGTGCTTGTTATGGAAGGAGAGTTTATGTAGAAGGTACTATAAGAGGAAAGGAACAAATTTGGCGAAAGATCGGAGGTCTTTTCATGTTCACTCCCGATGATCACTAAGTTGGGAAACCTGACTCTCAGTATATAAAAAAGCCGAAGTTGTACCGTCACTGTCTCACGCCACGTCAAGTTGGGCGCTTCACATAATTATCTTACTTGATGTTCCTTAAATTATATTAAAATTGAAACCTATGTCTCTGAAGTATCTCGGGTTTTCTAAGATAAAAGCCTCCTTGAGAAACAAGTCTATGGTTCGGTACCTGAATGTCCGAGTTTGGCTTGGGACCTGGAGAAGGAGTGCCGCTTTCATGCTGTCTTTCATGCTATCTTTCGTATCTTAGCGAGCGCTTATTAGGTCATTAGTCTTAAGGCGATTCGGCATCGCTTTATATTTTTGTAATGAATGTGAATCTTGGAAGACTGCAACTGCGGGGTCGAGAGAGGGTTCCCCGCACTGAGTGCTAAATACGAAGCGAGATCATGTGACTTGTTTACCCCTGAGCGCTTCTTGCGGAGAATCTTAAGCTCTCATCTCCGTTGGTGAGGCACCGCGTTTCATCAAGATTAAACATCACATCTTCTGTTCTCCACACTCGAGCGTTTCCTTTCCACATAACTTGTACTCGTCCCCAAATCGGCTCTATTAACAAGGCATCATCATCAACAGAATTAAAGAACTCTCCAATTGTGGAGGCAAATCTGTTCTTGTCTGGATGCTTCTTCCTCGTGCGTTCATAGAAGGATCATAGCACATGTTATCTGATTGATACTATCCACTTTTTAAGAGATTTCAGATCTGACAGCAAGGATGAAGTATGACAGCGACCCACAGCTCAGGGATGAACTCTATCTGAAACAGCCGTGATCCGCAATTGGGGAGCGGCCCCCCACAGCAAGACTTCTGATTGCACAACCCAACCTCACTTTCCCCAAAGAAGAGCATTTCACGAAAGTGAAGCTCGTGGGAACCATGTTCAACCAAGGTGGAGGTCAGCAAGGAGGATCTCGACCACGCTCCCACGGACCAGGTCAATGTTTCCAAAACACTGGGAGCGCTCTGCTTCGTTCCATGTTTATATCAAAATCTCCGCAAGTAGTTGGCGGTTGCGTATAACTCTGTTTCTTGCACTTTCTCTTTTGCTCGTTACAAGTTCTTGCTTTCCTTGTTCTACAGCGCCAGGAGACGCCTTTCTCCCTCACATTCTTTGCCACTTTTACACTCGTTCATCAGCGTATCATTGCTCAAGCTATCCTTCGTTGATTTCTTTCAGCTGTAGCTGAATTTTTTGCCTTCTAAAATGTTTTCTACACTCTTTTCAACAATTCTTCTCGCGAACACTCTTTTTTCCTCCGTGACTTCCGCAACCCAAGTCGACTTGAGCACCGTCGGTCCTCTCACGCCCTTATCCTCAAAGTCAAAAATCTGCAACATCCTCGACTATGGCGGAGTAGCAGACAACAGCACAGACATCGGGCCAGCCATCAAGCTCGCCTTCTCATCCTGTGCCATCACCGGCGGCGCAACAATTTACATCCCACCTGGCTCCTACTCTCGTAAGCTTTACTTCTGAACAACTAACTACGGCCAGTGAAAAGTACTCTAACATCTCCTAGTCCAAACCGGCGTAGTCCTGAACAAAGGCTCCGCCTACGCGCTCCAAATCGATGGCCTCATAACCCTAACCTCAGACGGCTCCTTCAGCGGCAACGCATTCGTCCTCGAAAACGCCTCAGACGTCGAAGTCTTCAGCTCCAACGGGCTGGGAGCCATCAACGGACAGGGTTGGATCACACGTCTTACCGCCTCTGGCCAGAACGCTCGCCTCTTCCGCTTCATCTCCTGCACTTCAATCTCCATCCACGACATCATCTTTGTTGACTCGCCGACATTCCATTTGGTGTTCAACGATGTGAGTAATATGGAAGCATATCATATTACGATCCGTGGCCCGGATCTGGGGGGTACGGATGGCATTGATCTGATTTGTACGGATAATTGCTATTTGCATGATATCGAGGTTACGAATCGGGATGAGTGTATTAGTGTCAAGAGCCCGAGTCAGAATGTGTTAATTGAGGATGTTTATTGTAACCAGAGTGGGGGCATGAGTATTGGGAGTTTGACTGCTGATGGTATGTTGAGTCTAATTTCTTATGTTTTTTTGTTGAAAGAGAGGTTGTTGATAAGGAATAGATGTTACGGCTGACACGGCAGCTGCTGTCTCGAATATCACTATGCGTAATATTTCTATCTATCAGTGCACGCAGATGCTGATGATCAAGACTTTCCCCGGCGGCACTGGAGCGACGGGATATGTCAAAGATTCTGTGTTTGAGAATTTCTGGGCTTATGATACTACTTACGGCCTTGGTAAGCCCTCTCCTACCCTTCTGCTCAAGCCGCGACTAACAGGGTTTAGATATCGATCAGTACTGGGAATCTCACACCACCCCCGACACCGGCGCCGTAGCCCTCAGCTCCCTGACATTCAACAACTGGACCGGTACAGTCGATAACGGTGTCTCGCGGGCGCCTATCGTAATCCGCGGTTCAGACATCGTGCCTCTAACCGATATCACGCTGTCCAACTTCAACATGTGGACCGTGAACCAAAACAAAATCCTCAACCAATGCAAGAACGTGTATGGGACAGGCTATTGTGCGGGTACCTCCACGGTGGGACAATCGCTGACAACCTTCACAACAACGGCCACGACTACGATTCCACCGGCCGGGTTCACGAGCCCGACAAGTCCAGCATGGGGAGTGAGTGGCTATGGTGTCACGATCCCGATTCCAGTCTATACACCTGCTGTGCTTTGGAGCGCGGGAAGTAGTGGCGTTGTGAGCGCATCGAGCGCTGTCTCTGCGAAGGAAGCGGTTCAAACATCTTCTTCGGTTTCGGTCCCCGCTTCCACGACGAAGGCGAAGAGCGTATCGTCGAGCTCCGCGGTGGTGAAGAGCTCGACTTCTCTTGCTGCTGCTGTGGTGGCGAGCACGAAGTCGACGCCAAGCTCGAGCCTTGCGTCTGCTACTTCGGTGCTTGTGAAGTCCTCGTCGACATCTGTTGTAAAATCGACGTCCTCTCTGGTAGTGAAGCCTTCTTCTATCTCAACAGTCTCAACGCCAGCAGTAGTGGTAAGCTCAACGAGCTCTGCGCCGAGCTCCACGGCCACCAGCTCAGGAGTTACTGGTACTCTAGGCGAGTATTACCAATGTGGTGGCCAAGGCTGGACCGGAACTGGTTCTTGTGTGCCTGGTACGACATGCGTTGAGCAAAACGAATGGTATTCGCAATGCGTTGCTGATACCTCGGCTGTAGCGGGAGTGAGGAGCGCGGTGGAGGATGTGTGTGAATTTTGAGTGTCGAAGATTGTCGAGGATTCATATAAGTATTGTAATGCTGGCGTTTATCTTCATGTATCTATCTTTTCAGTTTCGAGTATTTGGCGTAGAATTTGAGAATCGATTTCTCAATCGTTTCGAGTTCTTAGAAGTTGGTTGCGCTGCTCGGATGTTGACCTTCACTTTCACTTTGTGCCCCGGCCTGGCAGCTCATAATTACCTTGGTGTCAATCCTCCTCGGGCCCGGTTGATAAATTGACAACCAGATTCGCTCTCTTCACTCTTATCCCCGAGTAGCCTCAGCTGCTCCATGCCAAACTCCAACACTTTGCACGCAACCATGCTTTCCTGCTTGACGTGCTCAAACGCCACGATGGCCCTCTGTGTCCAGTACTCAACCATGGTTGGATCATCCATCCACGAGTTTTCGTAAAACATCGAGTTTGGATTGTAATTTTCTACTTCGGGGCTCGAGGACCGTGACCTCAGTCGCTGCAAAGCGGCTCGCATCTTCGTCAAGGTAATTAAAGACATGCTAGCGTTGCAGTCCAGCACTGCGGCAACGAGGTCCGGGTACGCATCTGGATGGAGGATTTCAGATTCGCTCTCAACCCATGTCTGAATTGCGTTGAGCATGTTTTGAACTTTCAATGCAAGGTGGTCGAGCTTTTCGGTATCGCTAGAAAGAACGCGAGCAGAAGAGGTCGAAGCCTGGTAGGTCGGTGGCTGAACGACGTTTTGGACTTCAGTAACCTGGCAGAAATCGATGAACAGTTGTGGCAGCTCAGCGAGGACATTCCAGCGTTGGGTGCGTAAGGTAAGCGAGCGAGGTTGTGAGTTATGGTATGGGAAGACAGGGTCCGGCGGGAAGAGGACCTGCCATTCGGGCGAGGAGATGAAACAAGGTTGGTGGGCTTTGACGGCGAGGCTGAACTGTGCCAACATGAGTAGGTGAGGAGAGTGGGGTGGATAGGAGAAACTTACGATGAAGCCGAGTTGCGATTCGAGGAGGGCGAGGTCGAAAGGGTTCTTGTAGCGGGAGGGACCGCGCGACTCCATGAGGGCATGTGTTCCGCGGGCGAGTTGAGACCATTCTCCCCGATCGATGTTGACGATGAGCTATATCTTGTCAATCTATATTTCATCTGAGGTTGAAAAGAGGGATACTCACTTCACACATCTGCAGCAAAATCGAAGCACAGAGCGTCTCCGACTTCATCCTTAAGCCTGGATCCTCAAGACATACCCTCAGAGAGGCCAGAGCCTTGATATAACTCTGATAGACATCTCTCTGATATCCATACGGTGTTGACAACTTCCTCGAGTAGATAGAACAGAGACAAGATACAACATCGTCAAGGGCATTGTTGAAGCCCATCCTCGCAGGGATGAAGTCAAAGAACGAGCCGACAAGGTGTAGAGGAATAAGCAGTCCTTCAACCTTACTGCCCATACAGAATATAAGAGCCGTTCCCAAAGGGTTGGGGTCGATATGGCGAGGGACGTAAAGATTGGTGCACATTACCGCCAAGTCGTTCCGCATGCGGTAGGAGGGCTCCCACTGTGCATCGAGCTCTATCCCTGGACCTAGATCTCGACGATGAGCGGCTTCAAGCTCGAGGTCAATGACATCGTACACGTATTTCCGATTTGCGTAGTGTTTAGCTAGCTGGGTGGTTTCGTCGATAAACTTCCAGGGAGTGTTATAGCCGGGACAAGTCCAGCCTGAGACCAGACATTGTGAGCATGCGGGCTTCTTCTCGTCGCACTTGTTGGCTGTCAGTTAAGACTCATCTCATGTCTGCTTCCGTGAAGATATATCGGTTGAAATGGTGGGAAACTGCGTGAAGTCTCACGTGTGCAGGAGAAGGAGTGGAGGCTCACCTTCTTCTTCCTCTTCCTGCAATTGTCGCAGCGATTCTTGGTCACAACGCCAACCATAATGAGGCATTGGTACTGGCCTTGATGTCCCCTTCAGTGAAGGAGAGACGACACCGTTTTGTAGGTGGAGAAATTGATTCCAAACGGACGAAAGCCTTGAAAGGTTGACGTCGGACTGAGGCGTAGTTCGCAAAACTCCGGTGCCGAGACGAAACGGGCGTGGCTTGAGCCCGAACGCCACTGTGTTAACCCCGCAGTGCAGGAGATATAAGCATAAGCATGCAGTCAGTGCCAGTATATTGTGGAGGACGATATCCAATCAAAGACCCCTTCCAAATCATTTCTAGACGTGTTCGTTATCGTTCTCGTTTTATTTGCTATTTTTTAATCGGCTTAATACCACACCAACTTCATTGGACATCTAGGAACGGCTTCTGCGGCGTCTGAGTTAGAGGGAAGCCCCTGAAACCCTTTTGCTGCCTGGCAATGTCCACTGAACTGCTCCCCAGAATAAAGCTCACCAGTAGTGTACTGTACATCTGTCAGGTTAAGGGCCGAGGCAAATCTTGAGATTTGAGGCGTAGAGCTTAGTGTTACAATAGCGGGAGAGAAACTGTGCCTCTTGCAAGCCTCGTAGGGACGAGCGTGCCGAGTCGCCAATTATTCGTCCAAGGAGCGATTGATTGGGTGCGGTGAATATCGACCCCACGATCTCCCAGGCCCCAAGCCGATTCTGGAAGAAGAAAATACGACAAGCGAGCCGCTGCACAGTCCGATACTGAACCGCGTGCGGCCGCAGGGCTTTTGATGCAGTCCTCTGCTTGCATGCAGCATGCAGGCTGTGCTATCTGGGATAGTTCCGGCACTGGCCGGCAGAAACGGTAAGCCTTGCAGGGAGTTTCCGCATGTAGCTATTCGTCCATCTATTCCAAGTCCTACTATCTTTGGCGAACACGCGTGTCATAGAAGGTGAGTTCTCAGTCGTCGCGTTTACAGAAAGAGAATGCGAACTCCTCGGCCTGCGCGCTATGTCCGTACTGAGAGAGCATCTCGTCGGGCACAGCGAAGTTAGTAAGCTCTATTTGGAGAATTGTCGACCCTGGACATATTTATGTACTACCATCTTGAATATCGTCGAACCATATTTCTAGGCAGAAGTGTGTCGTGAGCTTACTGGGACTTTGTGGCATGGCCTTAGAGCCACGACACTTGCCACAAACAGCTCAATCTCACCGCCAGCAACAGGGAAAGACAACACACGGTTCGCAACACAGGATTGCTGAGGAATCCGAAATACCTTTTCTAAATATCTCGGAAGTTTAATTCCGTACCCTTTCACAGAGTCGATGTGTGCCATGATCTGCAGTGATGTTTCCTCATCCCACACTTCTCAAGAAATACGCACGCTCCCACCAGACAAAACCTCGAATTACTGGCTCTTTCACTCTGCCATAGGCCATGCCGCTCACAAATAACCGGTATTATCCGCATCATCTCCTGCTTCCAAACACCTCATTTCCTAAGGGGAACATGGGAAGTTTCCGGGCTTTGCCGAAATACCTCTGCGCCTCATCTGACCCACCGAGCCACCGAGCCACCGAGCACCGAAGCCCCTCGGCCATCTTCAGACTTCGACTCCGGTCCCGTCTATGCTGTAAAATATCGCGAAATCGTACACCCAAGAAGTTGTTCAGAATCTGCCCATGAACTCGTTCGATGCTATGCCCGTCAAAAGTTGACCGGTGCTGGCAGTGTATCAGCCCACATTTACCTCGCAATCGTTTCGCGGGCCCGAAGTTGTCGGCTCCACTCCACAAGCTCCTTTCAAAGAAAGCGTCCCCGTGCCTCTTTTCATCTTGTCGAAAATCTTTCAAGGGCGTTAAGTGCCAAGTCCCTCACGCTTCATTCACGTATCGCTGCTTCTCGACAAAGACATGCAGTCTTCTCATACGCGCCTTCCACACCCCATATCCTACGACCCCTCACAAATACCCATCAACCCCAAGAGATCTTCGATATCCCTCTTCCTCACGCCTCGCAGCTCACTCAACTGCCTTAATCCCCTAAACTCAACCACTTTCTCGGACATCCTCACAATTTTTCTCTCCTCACTCCCCAAGATAATCTTCTTCCATCTAACCTCAACTCCGCCGCAGTCTAACGCGATACGCCGTCGAGGTTGCGATTCTCAAGACACCGAGAGGATTTCGCCCACACCAGACGCCACATTGACATAACGAAATGCCCCGGCTGTCAAACAAGTCGAGGAATTTCGTGAATCATCTCATTCGTAATGTATCCTGACCGCAGAGATATCGTTTGCACAAAAAAAAAAGACTTGTTGCAAAGTCCTCCTATTCCCTCAAGTCAATTCTATCCCCTCTCTCACACTTATCCCGGTGGTATACCTCTCCTTGCTCATCCAAGCACGTCCTCATTAATATTCCTCCCTCTCACGCCCCCTTGATCTCCTCCTGCTTCTCTAGCAACGCAACCAGTTCCCCATACGCCTTCACAATCTCCTCCCTCTCGATCTCCCCCCAAATGGCGCCCTCTCCCTCCAGCTTCAACTCCCCACCCACAATCGCCGTCTCCAACACACTGCGTCCTTTCAAGCTCAACCCAGGCATCGTATCCACAACTCCCATCCGCACGCCCTCAAGCACACCCCTCAACTGCACCGCCGCCTTCCCGCCTCCATGCCCCCCATAACTAACGACCGTCGCCCCCTTCCCCTTCCACTCATGAAACAGGTAATCAATCGCATTCTTCAGTATCGCCGGGTATCCCCAATTATACTGCGGCGTTACAAACACAAAACCCTTATACTTGCTCACTTCCTTCGACCAAGCACGTGTGTGTGGTTGAACATATTTTGCTGGGTCGTGGATCTCGGAGGGGATCGTGGGCTCGTTGAACATTGGGAGGTCCCAGGTGAGCAGGTCGATGATGTGCAGGTTTGCAGAGGGATATGCGGTCTGAATTGTGTGCTGGACGAAGGTGGTTATTTGGTCGCCGATACGGGGGGTGCGGCCGGAGCAGATTATGACTGCGATTGGAACGCCCGAGGGGGTAGGAAGAGGCTGAGAGGCCATTTCCTCGTTGCGTTCGTGGCGGTCGTTCTGTCGAGAGTGAAGGTGGATGTGCAAGACCATTTCTCTCTGATACTTAAGTACTGTATGATAGGTATGTTCGAGTTTCGTTGAATGAGGGTTAATCGTTTAGTGCTTTGCTTGTGCTTGTATTTGTATGTGTGTTTGTGTCTGTCTGTGTTCTGAGATCTACTTCTCGGCTACCAGAGGGAGACATCTTTATATAGGGAATTGGACGCATTACTTGGTTCCTGAGTCTCGTTTCGGAGCTCGAGATATTGTTGCGCTCAAAGAAGGGTGATGTTGCGCATTGGCCAATCAGAGCCCGTTTCGAGACCCACCACTCCGGTTCCGACCTTAGAACCGCAACTTCCGCTCTGCTGGCGGAACATCATCCTTCGCTGCCTCGGATTGGAATTGCGCCCGATTTCTCGACTTCTGAATGGTCGGAGTGTCCGTTATCAAGGGATTTAGGCTTCTCCTGCTGGAAAGGCGTCCAAAAAGAGGTCGGGTGCGTTGGCGGGGTCCCGGGATTTCGTCGGTCCCGAGGTGAAGTCTATCTTCCAGCTGGAATCTCGGACTTCCTTTCTTCTTAACTCAATGAGTTTTTCGAGAAACAAAAGTACACAAGTGTCACGGGAGGATTTTCGACCCCAGATCCATCATCCGATAGCCTGACAGCGGCCGGAGAGTATACTTGCGTTTATTTCGGAAGGAAAGTGGGATGCCAGCATCCTCCAAGCTCGAATGTAGAGGTTTCTGGCTTCACAATGAGAAGCTCTCAAGCACACCTCAAGAAAACTTTCAATATCGCCCGCAGTTGACAAGACAAGTAACTGGTCACTCCTCAGACCTTTCTCTCAATTTGATCTCTGATCTCGTTACAAATTTTGCAAGGCAAGATACCTAGGAGGCCATCCCGATCAGCTTCCCTACGGCCTGGCTCTCCCGCACTAGAGACGCAGTCACTTGACCATGGAAGTATATAAAACCCGAAACCTCAAACAATCAGGTAATAATATTTCCTCTTTCATCAGCCCAAAAGAATGACATCCCCTACCTCCTACAACTACATAATAGCAGGAGGCGGCATAGCCGGCGTCGTCCTAGCCTCTCGTCTTCGCTCGTCCCTTCCCTCATCCGTCTCAATCCTCTTAATTGAAGCCGGACCAGACGCATCTTCCAATCCACTTGTCAGAGAGATCAAGAATGCGTTCAATGTGATTGGTTCCGAGCTCGATTGGGCGTATAAAACGGTCCCGCAGAAGCATTTAGGAGGACGAGTTTGTGAACAAATTGCTGGTAAGGCGCTTGGGGGTGGGAGTGCGATTAATTACTGTGATTCCTGGTTCTTCTCTTTTCCTGGGGGTCTGAGTTTTGGGGAAGAGGAGAAAGTTAATGAAAACAGTTGGCTGGGTGCGAGGCGATAAGAATGACTATGACGCCTGGGCGAAAGTCGTTGGCGATGAGAGGTGGAGCTACGCAGGCTTCCTGCCCTACTTCAAGAAAATAGAGCACTACCACACCACCGACCTCGATGCGTCACAGCATGGCTATGACGGGCCGCTGTACACGCAATCGGTAGCCAGCTCCGGACGCAACTATCCGCTGACGGAGAACGTGAAAAGGTCCTGGGAAGAGTTGGGACTGAAGAGGGTGATCGATGCGAATGCGGGAAGCCCGATGGGGATTGTGATGGTGACGGAGAATTTGAGGGATGGAAAGAGGCAGGTTGCTAGTGATGTGTATCCGTTGGAGGGGGTCACGGTATTGACCAAGACGATGGTCGCAAGTGTGGTTCTTGAGGGGAAGAAGGCGGCGGGAGTGAGATTGGTGGACGGGAGGGTGTTTGAGGCGAGCGAAGAGGTTATTTTATCAGCTGGTGCGATCGCAACGCCGCAGATTTTGCTGCTTTCTGGTATTGGGGCCAAGGAAGATTTGGAAGAGTATGGAATTGAGCAGTTGATTGACGCTCCTGAAGTTGGGAAAAACTTCCACGGCCATATGTGTGTTTCTCAGTGGTGGCAGTTGAAGGAGCCGGAAAAGGGGCTCGCAGTCGGTTCGCCGAACTTCAATTACCACTCATTGGAGAAAGGATTTCCCGGAGACTGGTGCATCACGCAGACCATGCCTCACGAAGGATTAAAAGCCGCCTTGACCAAAGAAGAGCAGAATGTGACAGATTCACATCCTCTTCTGAGCCCGCCGCGTTCTCATACGGAGTCATTCCTACTTTACGTAGCCGGGAACAGGGCGAATCCTGTTGTCCCAGCTGATGGGAGCCATGTCACTACAACTGTCATGGCAATGCTCCCCACTTCTCGTGGGACTGTGACATTAGCATCGAAAGATCCTGCGATGCCACCGAGGATTGATCCAAATTATTATGCAACTGAGGCAGACAGATATGTGGTTCGAACAGGCCTGCGAAAGATCATGCAGGCTATGATGGAGACCAAAGAAGAGAAAGCGATGGTGAAAGAGCAGGCTGTTGCTAAAGGACGAAATCAATTAAGTTCACGGTCATCGGATGAGGAAATTGATGACCTTGTTAGAGAGCGTGGAAGGTAAGTGATTGCTGATCGTCAAGATTGTGTGGTGTTTACTGACGCTCTCAAGTGGTATTAGTCATACAGCAGGAACAGCTTCTATGGGAACGGTAGTAGACGGCAACTTGCGTGTCAACGGCGTCCATGGGCTGCGAGTGGTAGATGCCAGTGTTATCCCTGTGCCGCTTGCAAGCCATCTTCAAGCGTGCATCTACGCACTTGCGGAAAAGGCGGCTGAAATTATTGTTCAAGCGAGAGAGAATTGAGGAAAATACCAAAATAGAAGGCAATTGATAAAAGTTATTGCTGTTACTGGCTATGCAAGATTTCCTACTTGCTGTTTTGAGCATAGAAGAATGGATATTGGGATATAGAATCTCTGAATAGAGCTTGGCTTGTAGGATAACTTTATGGATATGTTTTATACCCTGTGCAGCAAAATCCCCGAAACTTCGGGCGAAATGTGAAAAGATAAGATCGTCCAGCAAGTAATAATTCAGAACCTGGCACTCAGTCCTGAGAAGCTGTGAAGTGACGATCTATCCCGGAAGGCAAGAAGGGCCGAGATCGTTATCTTCTCAACAATCGTGCCCACTTTGACAAGATGTCAAAGATATGGAAAGGGGCCGATCTTCTGAGCTTGGTTGTGCTGCGACAAGCAGGATTGGCATAAACCAGATCAGAGGGGTGCGTCAACCTGCCGAGGTGCCTTCTAATCCATGTCCATATGCGTGAGCGATGTAACCCACAATTGTACGGGGTACCTGGCATGGCTGGCTCCAAGATAAACTTTCGCAATAATCTGCAGGATGACAGGAACGACTATTTTAGTAGTGCACGGTCCGAAGGGAGGGACGGAAATCTTCCCATTGGTAGGAAGCATCTCCGCTCCGTCTACATGCAACTAGAGGAATGTGACGGCCTCCCAGCAGCGCATAGACTAGAAGACTTGGAGGGGGTCCACATCGCGGCTTTAGAAGAATTGATGGAAATATTGCCGACGATCTTATCATTCAACGAAGTATCGATATGGGGGTTTGCACCCACACAGCTCGCAGTTTCAAACGCCAACAAATCAAACACCGGGAATCAGCCTGCGAATCGCATCGCTCAGCTCTTTCAGGGTCTGCGCGTCCCTAGGGATTGTGTGTCCCTTTCCGTGGTCGAACAAGATAGCAGAGTCCGGGTCGCAAACATCGAATAGTGCTCTGGCGCCCTGGACGTACGGATCTGTTGCTCCGATGCAATGCAGCGTGGGAACGTCGATGAAATCCTCACATGTATCTACTAGTAGAATTTCGTCCGATTCCGGCTTCAATGGCGGCCACCCTGCAAAGAAAACAGCCATTTTGATTTGTCTTGGCCTGCCTTCTGTCTCGTATCTCCGCAGCTCATCTAGTATCAAAGATCCTCCCATGACTGTCCCTTCAGAATACGCGCAGATTCCATCGAATGGACCATGCTCATCCATTGTGCGGTAGATAATGTCGAGAGCTTTTCGTACACTGCTCCGGACACCTTCCTCGCCTACAGGCAATAACTCTCGCATCACGTCTTCAGGGCTTTCCCCTTCTGGAAAATCGCGCACTCGTTCAAGGACGTCGTTCCCTTGGATCCCATCGTAGTCAACAAATCGGTAATGTGGTCCTGGACCAAAGTAATCCTGAAAGCCTGGTGGTGGGGTACATTCAACTGTCCCTTGGGTAAAAAAGAACGTCGTGCTGCCATCGGATGATAGTTCTTTACAGAATGGCGCTAAAAGAGTGCCATCAGTTCCAATGCCATGTATATAAAGAGGAATTCAATATACCCAACTGGACTTCAAAGTTCTACAAAAGAGTGAGAAGTTGAACAGCCTCGTAGGAACACTGGATACACTCACCTTGGCACTTCCATAAGCTCCAGGCAGGCAGAGGAACCGCATTGTTTCAGACGAATATTTGATTCAGGACGGAAAAGGATATTTTGGCTGGCTGGGACGACGGAGGACTGAAAGCACGCTGTATAGAATGATGTCCGTTGTTCAACACTTGCGTCTCGTGGGTAGAGTCCATGGAGCCTTGTCAAGCCAAGCACGTGTAAATTACATCTCGCAAACGCATCCGAGGTGGGGAGCTTGTTGGGGAGTTGGGAAAGCTCCTGAGAAGCTCCCTATCGTCCCCATTTGCCAGTGAGGGGGTTCGTCCTGCGCTCGTCGAAACTCAAAAGGGTAGATGATGTACAGATCGTCAGGTCGATCACCTGTTTAGGACGCCTGGTAGTCGACGCCTGTTGCGCATTTGGGGGCAGACTTGATGACAGTGGCGCGGGGATACCGCGCGGCAGATGCTGGAGTAGTCGATATCGTCTGATCTGAGCGTGTGCTAGCGCACTCGCTGCATTATTCATGCCGTGTCTCATCGCACCCAACGATGAGGAAACCATAGTCCTGGTTCAACGTGCCTCTACCGTGTCTCATCAACGGCTGCCACGCGAAGACACACAATATTTGCGGGGAAGCGTGGGACTCGGCCATCCCGGCCGATGCAGTGATATCTGAATCCATGAGAAGCATTCTTTGGTTCCGTCAAGAATGAGCGATATTGGACAGTATTGGGAAAAGGTGGAGCAGAGAGCAAGTACCGAAGGCGCGCTTTGAAAAGCACTCCGCCCTCAAAAGCAGCGGGCCCCTAGTCTAAGAGCAGCGCAGTGCCGCAACCTAAAATTTACATCCGAACATCTTTCCTCTCTCATCCAAACTCCCCGACACCAGGACCATGATTCTCAGTCGTCGGACGAATCACCAAGTGGTTTCGAGGCTCGGGTTATGGAATCCCATCAATTGTTAATTCCCACCTGTCGCGGTGTTCCGAACCGTAGTTCTGCTTTCTCGGTTGCCTGTGGTGGAGACAAGGCGCGCTCTATTTCAGGATCTCAATCTTCGTTCCATTATTTCACATCAGTTCTTAGTGGAATTCGCTTTCATGCTTTCTCAGATCTCTCCCTCCTCGGCAAGTGTTCCTAAGGTCCACTTTTCGCTTCAACGGAACGCCACACGCCCTTCTCCAACCTGCTTAATTTTCTTCCTGTGGGAAAGGATCTTCTCTTTGGCACCTGCAGGGCAAGGTTCGTGATCAGCAGCTAGGATCATGTTTCCTTATCGCTTCCATGCTAGGGAAAGACAGCTCCTTCCCAGTTGGCCCTTCGGCGTGCGCTATGCGTCGGTTTGATCTGTCTCTCACATGGAAAGCACAGCTCGGGATGTTGATCCAGGGTCTGAGGTAGTAGTATGCGGACATGTAAACTAAGGTCCTGTGACGGGCATACATTAGAACAAAACCGCTGCGTATCCTTATTGTTTGTCAAAGCAAACTCTTTTTCCAAAATATTCGCGATAAAGTATATCTGAAGTTTCAACCGTAAGCCTCGCCGCCCCCTTTTCGCTTCATTGTTTGGAAAGATTTAAAGCTTCAGCCGTCTCAATATGAGCACTGCCTGTGAGTGTATTTTGGCTGCTCGTGGACTAAAACAAATCTAGAAACTTTAATCAGAAGCTCATCCGATGATAGCAGCTCCCTACGTTGTTTTCTGGTCCATGGCCACCGCTTGAGCAATATTTTGGCATAAAGTCTTCGCATCTCCCTGTTATTTGGACTCTACTAATCGTACCAAAGACTCAATCAAAGTAAGTGTTAGCCAAATATTAGCTTCCGCTATCAATGAAATATTCTACTGACCCATGCAAAAAGTCGCTCTCAGAAAAGCTGTACCTGAACAGCGGCTGCCGTTATGGCGCCATCAGCGATACCGATGAATGGCTTCAGCCACGAATCTTCTCCGACTCGATCACCTCCCAGCGGGTTCAGTGATGGTGGATATGCAGACAGCATTGTCGATGAGCCGATTCAAAAATTGGCACCTATTGCTATCGTCGGTTTGGGGTGTCGGCTCCCGGGCGACGTCTCCACTCCAGACGAATTCTGGGAGCTCTGCTCTCGTGCACGAAGCGGCTGGTCCGAGATACCCAAAACGAGATTCAAGCATGACGCATTTCATCACCCAAACCCCGATAAAGCAGGGTGTTACAATCCTGAGGGCGCTCACTTCCTGAAAGAAGACGTCGGCTTGTTCGACGCACCTTTTTTCAACATCACAGAAAAGGAAGCACTTTCTATGGATCCGCAACAGCGTCTACTACTTGAATGCACGTACGAAGCCTTAGAAAATGGTGGGATCCCCAAGGAAAGTTTGGTAGGAGAGAATATTGGTGTTTTTGTTGGAGGATCCTTCGCCGACTACGAGTTGAGGAATTGCCGAGATACAGACACAGCACCAATGTACCAAGCCACTGGGTGCGCGCAATCACTCCTGTCAAATCGGATATCATACTACTTCGACTTTTCAGGTCCTAGTTTCACGGTCGACACGGCTTGTTCGTCTAGTTTGTCAGCCTTACACCTAGCTTGCCAAAGCTTACGGAGTGGGGAGTCAAGCCAAGCCATCGTAGCCTCTTGTCATCTCAACCTCTTACCTGACTATTTCATTATAATGTCGATGTCAAGGTGATATTACCAACCATTGTCAGAAGTTTATCGCTAATGCAACGCAAGTCTCTTTTCAAATGAAGGCAGGTCTTTCGCATTCGATGAACGAGGAAACGGCTTTGGAAGAGGAGAGGGTGTTGGCTGTGTCGTCCTTAAGCCACTTGAAGACGCTCTCAAGGCCAACGATAACATTCGTGCCGTCATTGTAAGCATATTTCCGAGTCCTTCTCCACTTCTATATACGTCTCATGGATGGCTTGCTATTCCCACTATCTTTATGCATTTCAATGATCCTTGAACCCTTCGAGTGACAAAATTCTCTCAAGTTAGACTCTTGAGGCATAAGATTCGAAATATGAGACATGCTGACTCCAGCTTCCCAGGTTGGGTCCGGGATGAATCAGGATGGGAAAACCAAAGGGATCACAATGCCAAGTGGCGATGCCCAGGTCGCTTTGATGAAGTCGGTTTACCAAAAATCTGGTCTTGATCCATCAGAAACTGGATATATCGAAGCGCACGGCACAGGAACGAAAGTCGGCGACCCAATCGAAGCAACAGCTTTGCACCAAGTTTTTGGTGAAGGTCGAACCAAGAGACAGCCTCTATTTATTGGTTCTGTGAAGTCAAATATTGGCCATCTTGAAGGAGCTTCGGGCGTGGTCTCTGTGATCAAGACCGCAATGATGCTTGAAAAGGGGTTCGTCCTGCCAAACTGTAACTTCGAAAAAGGGAATCCAAAAATCCCTTTCGACGAGTGGGGCATGAAGGTTGGCATCCTTAAATCTCATCTTCTGTCCCATACTGACGTTTATGTAGGTGCCAACAACGCAGCGTCCATGGCCTCGAGGCAAGAAATATGCCAGCATCAATAATTTTGGGTTCGGAGGCACCAACGCTCATGCCGTGATGGAGAAAGCTCCTAACGTGCCAAAGGCCATAGTGAAAGGAACCAACCACTCCCTCGCCACTGGCACACAATCCCCCCAAAAGAGACTTTTCATTCTCTCGGCAAACGACAAAGCATCCCTCGAGATCCAGATGAATGAGCTTACCGTCTACTTGGAGCAGCGACCAGAAGTCTTTGAAAATTCACTGCTACCAAATGTTGCATATACCCTGGGTCAGCGTAGATCTGTCCTCTCCTACAAGGTGGCTCTTCCAGCACGATCATCTGCTGAGCTTATACCCCTCCTTGCCAGCTCTGACATCGTGCCATCGAGGGCCGTGAAGGAACCACGAATTGGGTTCATCTTCACTGGCCAAGGCGCGCAATGGCATGCAATGGGGCGAGAATTGCTTGATGCTTTCCCTGTCTTCGCTACCACGATGGAGAAAATTGACCAGTGCCTTGCTGATATGGGTGCCGACTTCTCTCTGTTGGGTAAGTCTCCCACAAGTTTCCCTGTTGCGCAATCTCTGACCCTCGAGTAGATGAATTGTCGAAAGACAAAAGTTTGTCTAAAGTATCGGCTGCACATATAAGCCAGCCTGCATGCACTGGAATCCAGCTTGCCCTGACAGACTTGCTCAAATCCTGGGGTATCAAACCAACTGCTGTAGCAGGACATTCCAGTGGTGAAATCGGCGCTGCTTATGCCGCTGGAGCTTTAGATCTCGAATCTTGTGTTGCCATTGCTTATTTTCGCGGCCAGTCTATCGTTTCCCTAAAGAGACAATACCCGGACCTTAGAGGCTCGATGATGGCTGTTGGCGGTAGTCCCGATGAAATGCGACCGTTGATCAAACTGCTGAAAGAAGGCCGCGCTACCGTAGCTTGCATCAATAGCCCTTCGTCAATCACTGCATCAGGAGACGAGTCAGCGATATCCGAGTTGCAGGAGTTAGTCGAACAAAAGCAGATGCTCAACAGGAAACTCCGCGTCGATACTGCATACCACTCTCATCACATGAGCCTTGTAGCCGAGGAATATGGTGCATCAATCAAACACGTTAGATCTAAGAGCACCACTGGAACACTATTCCACTCATCCTTAAAGGGACGTCACATTAAAACGACAGAACTCGGGCCATCATATTGGGTTGAGAATCTCACGTGTCCAGTTCGATTCTCCGAGGCTGTGCAGAGCATGTGCAAACCTATCGATGACAGCACTGCCCTAGCAGTTGATATTCTAGTCGAGATTGGCCCCCATGCGGCTCTCGAAGGACCAGTCAAGCAGATTCTCAAGGCGATTGGCGGCAACGCCACAAAGATTCCATACGCATCAGCACTACTAAGAGACAAAGATGCCGTCGATACTGCTTTCCTACTTGCGGCAACTCTCTTCACAAAAGGAGCGAAACTTGACTTCGGAGCCATCAACTTCCCCCTCCCAGGTGCTAAAGCTCCACAGGTATTGACAAACCTCCCAAGATATCCTTGGAATCACTCCACCAAGTACTGGCATGAGTCTAGAATTGCTCAGCAGCATGTGGATCGGCCTTTTGGTAGGAACGATCTTATTGGCACACTTGCAAATTACTCGAATGACCTTGAGCCAACTTGGAGGAACATCATCAGAGCTGATGATATGCCGTGGGTTCGCCACCACAAAATGCAATCAATGACAGTGTATCCAATGGCTGGGTATATTGCTATGGCCCTGGAGGCAGCATCACAAAGAGCGACGATGCGCAATATTGTGTTTGACAAATTCGATCTACGTGAGGTCACTGTGAGCCGTCCGCTAGTTATTTATGAGGGAGCAGATGTTGAGACCAACATTACTTTGCGAGCCTTTACTGAGGGCACTCGAACATCGTCAGACACGTGGGATGAGTTTAGGATCTATTCTTGGGCAAAAGATCGAAGCTGGATCGAACACTGTCGCGGACTTATTTCTGTCGTCAAGAGTACCGAGAGCAATGTTGTGGACGGCGCAAAGCAGAGCTTGGATGCTAAAGCTACCATAATATCGCAGATGGCTTCCATCGCTGATGCATGCTCGTCAGATGTCAACACGCCACAGATGTACGAAACTCTCGACGAAGCGGGTGCTGGTTATGGCCCAACCTTCCAGGGTCTGGAGAACTGCAAAGCGAGCGACAATCAGGCTGTTGCAGACTTGATTGTTCCCAATACTGCAGCTCTCATGCCAAAGGGCCACGAGCCGGACTTCATCATTCATCCAGCTTTCCTGGATCAGTTTATCCAGATCGTCTGGCCCATCTTCGGAGCTGGATGGAAAGGCTTAGATGTTCTCTACATGCCATCGTTTGTTCAAAGCATGTCAATATCAACTGGCATCCCTCGAAAGGTTGGAGACCGGATGCGTGTGTTTGGCACCGGTAGACCAATGCCAAAAAACCCAGCACCTACGAAGCTATCGTTGTTCGCGACTTGTTCAACTCTGGGGACTGATGCTCTGATTAGCATGGAATCATTAGTCATGACACCTGTTTTTGATGGCTCGAATGCTTCAAGCACGAACATCGCTCGGGAGCTGTGCTATAAGCTCGTGTGGGAACCACTGGAAATAACGGAGCAAAGCGAGGCTGACATCCATGATGTTCCCACAAACGGCACCAATGGCCTGAATGGTTATTCTAAGACTGGACCCGAAGTTGCCATTATATGCGACGAGCAAAGTCAACAAACCCTCCTTTCGAGTGTTAAAGACTTGGTCAGTGATTTCACCAGGACAACTCCTACTGTGGGTGCACTAGGCTTTGTTCCCACGGACGGCAAGGTTTGCATTGTTCTATCTGAGCTGGAACAGCAGGTCGTCTCGAACCTGAGCTCAGCCGACTTCCAAGCTATCCAGAAAATGCTGTCGAGTGCTGCTGGGGTTCTTTGGCCAGTGCGTGGCGCATATTCAAGTTCCGAAAATCCCGATGCAGAGATGGTGATTGGAATGGCTCGAAGTATTCGTTCAGAAACTTTGCTTAATTTTGCTACCCTGGATCTAGGATTATCACCTCAGCTGTCGACCACCGGTACTGCCGAGAAGATCTTCGAGGTCTTCAAGAAAACGTTTTCTGCAGATACTCTTTCCACCGGCGTCGATATGGAGTACCAAGAACGAGACGGCAAACTTCTTATTCCTCGCGTAATCAATGACCCAGAGATGAACAAGTTCGTGCACCAAGAGACGCAACCTTCTTCAGCTCCAGATCTTCAGCCATTTGCACAAGAGGGAAGACCACTCAAAATTGCCATTGAAACGCCTGGGGCGCTCGACACTTTGCATTTCACAGATGATCTGGCAGTTGGCACTCCAATTCCTGACTGCGAAATTGAGATTGAAGTCAGGGCAACGAGTATGAACTTCAAAGACATCATGATCTCAATGGGACAGCTATCTTCAAAGTACATTGGCGTTGAATGCGCCGGTATCATCAGTACCGTTGGCAGTAAAGTCACCGATCTGGCTGTAGGTGATCGCGTTTGTGCAATGTCAGAAGGCGCATACTCCACATACACACGATGCCTGGGGACGAGTGCTCAGAAAATCTCCGACTCGATGTCTTTCGAAGATGCGTCAACGATCCCAGTTATCTACTGTACGGCATACTTCTCATTATTTGACCTTGGACGTCTGACGAAGGGCGAAACTGTCTTGATCCATGCTGCGGCTGGAGGAGTGGGGCAAGCTGCGATCATCTTGTCTCAAATGGTGGGAGCAGAGATCTTTGCAACAGTGGGAAGCGTGGCGAAAAAGGAGTTTCTTATGACCGAGTACGGGATTCCAGAAGATCACATCTTCTACAGTCGCAACACTTCCTTCGCGAAGGCCATCCACCACGCTACAAATGGACAGGGCGTTGATCTTGTCCTCAACTCTCTCGCTGGTGACTGCCTAAGAGAGACTTGGGACAGTCTTGCTCACTTTGGTCGCTTCATCGAAATCGGGAAGCGCGATATCACTAGCAATTCTCGTCTTGAGATGGCAAGATTCGAACACAACGCCATGTTTGCCTCCGTCGACTTGACTGTCGTCGCCGCTGAAAGGCCAAAAATCATGAAGAGACTGCTTTCCGAAATTTTCAGCTTGATGGACAAAGGTCTAGTCAAACCAATTTCCCCTATCACGACTTTTCCGATCTCGAACGTGGAATCGGCTTTCCGTACTCTCCAGGGAGGAAAGATCATGGGCAAGATCGTCATTGTTCCCCGCTCTGATGATCAAGTGAAGGCTGTTCCATCGAAGACGCCCAAGAACTTACTGCGTGCTGATGGCACTTATATTATTATTGGTGGCACGGGTGGCCTTGGCCGCAGCATGTCGAGATGGATGATCGAGAAAGGAGCAAGAAATATCGTCTTGATTTCTCGCAGCGGAACAGCCACAGGAAAGGTGGCTGACATTGTTGAAGAAGCAAAATTCCAAGGTGCACAGATTGTTGTGAAGCCTTGTGATGTCTCGGATAAGGCTCAAGTCGAGAAGCTCATCGAAGAGGATATCTCGCATCTTCCACCTGTGAAAGGTGTCATCCACGCCGCCATGGTACTTCACGATGTGCTATTCGAAAAGATGACCCACGATCAATGGGAAGCAGTTGTGAAGCCCAAAGTCGCCGGAGCATGGAACTTCCACCACGCTCTCTCCTCCACACCCCTCTCCTTCTTCATCCTCCTCTCCTCTGCCGCCGGTGCCGTCGGAAACCGCGGCCAAGCCGCCTACGCAGCTGCAAACTGCTTCTTGAACGCCTTCGCCCAGTATCGCAACCGCCTCGGCCTACCTGCCTCGTCAATCGATCTCACAGCCGTCAGTGACGTCGGCTATCTGGCCGAGAATGCCGAGCGCCAGGCACAAGTCGCAGAGAGCCTAGGCAGCGAGACGATCAGCGAGAAAGAAGTCCTGGCCCTCATTTCTGCAGCAATCACGGGACGCATGAAAGAGTGTAACAATCACTGTATTACAGGTCTCAAGATCAGCGCTGAAAGCAAAGATCTCTTCTGGGTCGACGACGCCAAGTTTAAATACCTGAAAGCCGCAGCTGACGCTGAAGCCGCATCACTCTCCACTTCTCCGTCCACCGCAACTGTATCACTTTCCTCGGCGTTGAAAGCAGCGAAGGACTGCAAGCAAGCAACAGATCTCGTGAGTGAGGGCTTGATGACGAAAGTCAGCGCGGTACTCATGTTCCCAAGAGAGGAGATGGATGCCACCAAGCCGATTGTGGTGTATGGATTAGACAGTCTTGTGGCGATTGAGATCCGGAATTGGATCACGAGAGAGTTGGAAGCGAGTTTGCAGGTATTGGAGTTGTTGACGAGTAGCTCGATTACCGCGCTTGCGGAGACGATTTTGAAGAAGAGTAAATTGGTCAGCTTTGAGAAGGAGGCTAATGGAGGTAGTAATTGAGGATGTGTAGCCAGAGGATTATAAAGTTGTTTTGATTTTTCTCTCGTTGGGTGAGAGGGGTGTTCAAGTTGGGGATTTGTTGGATGGGATATTGTGTTGCTTAATGTGCTTTGGATGTCTCTCGTCCTCGAAATGATACGCTATTTGCGCTTGCTGGTTTTATACTGCACTCGTCCATGAGTTTCATCTGCTAGCTAGCTTGTTTAACGAACTCTTTCCATCTGAACTCGAAATTTTCCCAGTGTATCTTCTAGAATGCACAATATAACAATCTGAAGTGGGTATCCATCGCCGTCATTGTGTGTGGCCCGCAAAACTGCCTTCCACTTTCAAAAGAAATGTACAGTGCCAATGTAGGAGAGACGTTTGGGTTAGTTGGTCAGATCGATGATGTCCGCATCCTTTAAGACCGAATTAAACAATACAATCAATGAGTTCATCCATTTCTTTTCGGACGGGCCCACAAGAGTATCGCCGCTGCTTGCTTCGCACTCATCATTTCCCCCAGCACGTGATCATATATTTTCTTTGCACAGACGGGAGAAAAAGTTCAATGGAACCATCTTAAATTACACATAGCGTACAAAAATTCCTCATAGTGTGAATAGAATCCAAATGTGTTCCCATAAATCGAATGCCTCTTCTGGAGACCAAGGTACAGTGTCGAGCCACGTGATTATACTCCTTTTACTACCAGAGCTTCAATTTCACAATTCGGACTCCTCACATGGATCCTCCTCTGATATGGCACAGTTGTCTCAGGTCGCTCTATGAATCTTTACTCTCCGCCTCAAGCTCTTCCGGCTCCACGAAAATTTCTGTCGTGTGCCAATCGTCGTGACCAACCGTGATTGTGCCGTAAAAGGTGGTCCTAAATGGGCTCGATCGTTTCTCGCACTAAATATCAATTCGATCTCCGGAGTACTGTTTTAGCTTGCCTTAAGCCGTTCTATGGCTGCTCGATTTGCACCTTTGAGAGTTGTATGGGCACTAATGTCTGTAGAAAGGGAGACCTCGTCATCGCGATAACGCTTGAAATTGCGTTCGCAAACTAGAAAAACGGTGTTGGGGACAGTTTTTGGCATTTTTCAAATACTCAGATAGTTAAAGAATCGTAAGTAGACGATGGTTTTCCAGCTTCCATGAAGATTCTGACTTCAGTGTGCGCGCAGATTCGCATTTAGATGAAGCACGTGATCAGCTGGAACTGTCATCAAGTACCTGAATAGAGATTATCAATGCGCCGCCTCTCCTCCAATCCACATAAAAGATAAGTTTTCAATATAATTATAATAACTACCTGATCTCCAGTGCCAGCCTGGCACATTCGTGCCTTATTCACGTGATCATACTTGCACCCAACCTACTGTAGCTTCGGCTAAGCACGAGTTTTCTGCAAACCTGTATTTGAACTTCTCTTCTAGAAATCTTGCTCGATTTATCGTAATCAGGTCCTGGAACTATCGACGGCAATTCTCCCTCTGATGCCAGGAAGTGGCCTAGATATCTCCGCGAAAGAACACTCAACGCAGATATGAGCACAGTCTCAGATTCTCACTTCTTCGGTCGCAAGCGGCGACCTGAACCACCTTCAACATTCCAGAGTCCGACGCCACCATCAGTCTGTGCAAGACGGCACAGAGTCGATATGTTCGTCACAGCAGTATGTTCATAGGTTGACTGTTCACCTGTCTAACACAGCATGTTTTCCATGAGCATGACCAATGGCCCAGTGGCTGGTGTTCAGCGCGGTAGTGATGCGCCTTCCAGAACTCGCGATAGCTATGGAAATATATCTTTCCTCATCATTCTGCAGGTTGGGCCGTCTTTCTTATCTTCCCAGCTCGCGAAAATTCACGCCTCATATCGCGTGGAATTTTCTGGTCTGTTGATTGACGAGGTTTCACGCGATGCGGTCTTTTCCGCCCCTGTCCTGGAATTTTGATGCGGGGTGGTGCTTGTGTGACGGCCCTGCCAGCCCTGCAGCAGTCGGTGAGCGAGCCAACTCATCTTCATTCGGACAAAGAGCCTGACCTCTCTGCGCAAGTGCATGCAAGGCCTCCCGATTTGGCTCTCTGCTTGGCTCTCTGTATGGCTCTCAGAAAACTCCTCACCGTCTTCGCTGTCGATCAGGTGAAATATTCGTGTGGCTTGCGTCGTGGCTGCCAGCTGAGCCTGCCAGCATCACAACATGCACGGGATCCAGAATATGACATCCAACGTTGTGACTATTGGCTTCATGAGAATTTTGCAGACAATATAGCTTGGCTTTGCATTAGTGAAGCTAGTCTAGCCATTCAATTCCCCGACTTGTTAGTACTTTTAGGTTCAAAGTCTGGCAAATCCCCCAGACTTCTCTCAGCATGTGGGTGGAATCACGAATCTTTAAGTGTGCTGCAACATCGCAAGTCTGTTTGAATGAGTAGTTCGGATTGTACTTTTCATCCGAGATTTTGCAAAAAGTGACAGCAATGATTCCCAAAATTCTCTTCATATGGCTTGCCATATTCATTCAGTCATCACTACAAGGATACCACCCTATATCCAGCCCCAGTCAAAGCAGTCCTTTACCACCGACTAGTCCATCCTATGGGTATCATTCGGAATCCAGCACTCCTTGCGAGGAGTCAGAAACGACCCCAGCGTCCTCTTCGTCGTGGGGAACTCCATCATCAAGTTCGTCTCCGACTTACCCTTCGGAGACTTCGACACCGTGCGAGGAATCCTCAACAAGCTCTGCCACCCCCACATATTCGAGTCAGTCCTACTTGCACGTGACCAGCTCAAGCTCGACACTATCTCCAACCACGCCGTGCGACGAGTCTTCGACGACATACAGCCCATCGTACAGCCCGCCATATAGCAAATCATCATCCTCTTCATCTCCTTCGCCGCCTCCTTACAGCCAATTATCATCTTCTTCGTCACGTTCCCCGCCCTATAGTCAATCATCATCCTCTTCGTCACCTCCCCCACCGTACAGCCAAACATCATCACGATTTTCGTCGCCGTCACCTCCCTCCAGCTCCTCGACCCCCTCAACTCCAGGATGCCCAACACTAGCAATAACAGAATATCGAACAGTTTACATCACAACTCAAATCACGGAGACGGATACCATCAGCGAGCCTCCTGTGACAGTCACAACGACTGAGTCTAGTGCATGCTTCTCCACCACATGGGTAGTTACATCCTATGATACTATATCTGTCACGAAAACAGTATCGGGATCCACTGTAACGACAACGAGCGTGAGCACGCTTACCACATTTGCTTGCCAAGCTGGAACGACGTATGTGACAAACTATAATTATGGTAAGCTGAGTTTCTTTGAGAGGTCGTATTCTTTTTCAACTCCTGAGATTTGATCTTGCTCACACGATCCCTAGGAAACTTTACCACAACCATAGAACATTGCCGCTCAGGCTCTTACTCGGGTTCACATTCAGGGCCGCATTCATGTCCAACGTTACCATCTTCATGTCCAACACTTCCATCTTCATGTCCAACACTTCCATCTTCATGCTCCCCTTCTACGGTCACCTCTACTACTGACATCTTTTTCCCGCCGACTACAAAAACTGTAACTTCGACACAGAGCACAAGTTGCCCTATCTCATGCCCAACAGCTTCGACATGCCCGACGATCACGAGTACAACCGATATCTTCAGCACCTTAACTTCTACTACAGTAGTCGATGTCTTTCTTCCGCCCATCACAAAAACTGTTACCACGACCCAGAGCCAAGACTGCACAGTATCTAGTGCCAGTGGGAGCACCACATGTTCACCATCGACGGTCTATTCATGCTCGATCACATCCTCAAGCGGAGGGGGAAGCTGCACGCTTTGCCCCTCAGGTTCCACGACTACACCAATCACCACCCCCTGCCCGACTGTCTCAGTATCCATATCAACAGTCTTCCAAAACGTCACAACAACTGTTTGCAACCCAGCCTGCCGGCAAAGCGAATCCAATTCTTTTACTCCAATCCCAGATCCTAAATGCCATGACTGGCTGGTTCTGTTCATCCTCTTCTTGATCCTATTCATCATCACTTTCTTCTTCCTGTGTGGACTGGGTTGGTGGCATTGGAGATTGAGACGCCATTGTCGCTGCACTGTATGCTCCTTTATGGCGTATGAATGTGTCTGTGTTGGTGGACCCACATTGCCTGGAGGGGGCTCTGCAGCAGCTTCGGCTCCGGCTATGGCTCCGGCTCCGGCGCCTGGTCCTGATGGAGATGGAGGAGGATATGGACAAGCGTCTTAAGCTGCAAACGAAGAGACTCTGATTTTTACGTTCTATTCGCGGTTATTCTTTTAGGCATCGAGGAGTACGCTCTCGAAGACTCGGGGCGAGGACCAGCAGGGTTGCTCCAGAAAGAGCAAGTGGTTTCTAGTAGATTTTAATGGCTGATGATGTTACGATCGAGTCTTGCAATGTCCTGAAGCAGTTATAATAAAGAATAATGAATAATATTGATGCAAAGCTGATTATTAATTAGCCCATATTCGTCTAGCTCAACCAGAGAGCTAATCAATAGGCTTCCATTTGAATCCCGGACTAGGTGAGTCCTTGCTACACTAGGTAACCAATGTGAAACCAGGCGAGGCCAAAACAGGCAGGTGGCACAGTATAATATAGCCGAGCTTACTGCGTCGTGAAATCAATTAAAGCTTGCTTTGAAACTTTATATGAAAAGGTCGCTCTTTCCAACTAAGAACCTTGACAACAGAAAAAACATGGCCTCTACAGACGAAACTGCGACCAACTGGCACGATCAACCCACTACACCCGTAACGAAGCTAGTACCGAATTTGGGGGACGAATCTCCCGTGAAGCTCTTACAGGATACCTTAGAATACGCCACATCTCCCAAAAACTATCTCCTCCGTCGACTCGGCGAGGATGTCTTCAAACAGCGCTCAGAATTGCTTAGCATACCAGACAAGCTTCTGGACAGAGACAGTTACGGGGCAGGCATGCACAAACAGCACTTTGAACAGCACGTTTCAACGCTCCTCGGCAAGAAGCACGGGTTGTTCTTCATCACCGGCGTGCAAGCGCAATTGACGGCGATGAAGATCTATTGTGACAAAGCGGGGAATAACAGGGTCGCTTGGCACTATCGGTCCCATCCGGAAATCGCGGAAGAGCACTCTTTCGCAGAAGTATTCCGTCTCCAGCGCACCTTTGTGGGGAAATCCCAGCTACAGGTGCCGACCGTCGACGATGTCAAGGCACTCACGTCGCTCCCGGTTGCAGAGAGGCCTGCAGTTGTGTTGTTGGAGCTGCCAAACCGCGAGCTTGGGTGCAAGACATATCCGTATGATGACCTCATTCAGATCTCGCAGCTTTGTAAGGCCGCGAATATAAAGTTGCATATGGACGGCGCCAGGCTGTGGGAAATCGAGCCATTTTATGATGGAAAGTCGTTTTCCGACATTGCGGCACTTTTCGATTCGGTCTACGTGAGCTTCTACAAGGGCCTGGGCGGTGCTGTCGGCGCCATGCTCACCAGCTCAGACGAGGACTTCATGGACCAGGCGAAGACGTGGCAGATTAGACTGGGTGGCAGGCTGGTGGCATTTTATCAAGCAGTTATCGACTGCGAACGTGGGTTTAACCTCAATATCGGTACCTTTCATCTTAAGTGGCAAAAGATGCGCTCAGTTGCGTCGGCGATCATGGAGGCGACGAAGGAGTATCGCACGAAAGAGGGCAAACCTATTGTGTATTTTGACCCAGAAGTACCGACTTGTTGCCAGATACACACGCATATCCAGGGCGTGACCGCTGATCGGCTGGCTGCTGCGAGGGATGAGGTGGAGAAGAAACACCGCATTAGTGTATTCCGTTCGACTCGACCTTGGCAGACCTTTGATGAGGTGGATGCAGACGGAACGTTAGGCAAGGGAGGAAACAATCCGCAGGAAGAAGGTACCGAGCCTCAGAAGGAGAAATCTAAGGAGGAAGCGGAGAATGATCATCATTTCTTCGAGTGGATGATTAGGAACGAAAATCTAAACATCCCAGATGAAGTATATGCTAAAAGCTGGAAGGCTCTTTGTCAACTAATTACTGGCAGTTAGTGATTTTGAGGAAAAGTACATAGCAAGATAGAATAATATCAGTAGCATATGACCATAGACTAGGGTCGCTGAATTGGCTAAGAAGAGGATCTCCTGAGCATTTATCCAGCTGGCTCATCAGATGCCACACTGGGTTGGTGTGGGATTATTTGTGGCTAAAATCCGAGAAAATTCCATGCATATAACATCCCAGGTGGTCTTAAAAATGCATCTTGAAACCGTAAATTCATCTGAGAGAAGTTCGAAAGAGGGGCAAATCAAGGGGTGCTATTACCCCGCACACCACGTGACGTGGGAGGTGCGGGGTACATTCGGCGCCCTTATCAGCTTTTGCCAGTGAACACTTGATTACTCTAGGACATCCTTCTTTTCAAGCACTTTAGATTTCATTTCTTCGTTCTATGTCCTAAGGATCTCAGAATTATGTTATCTCTATACATTTAACTCTTAATTTCCCACCGTCTCCATCCATAACGCTTCTACTCTTGGCTGAGTGCCTACTCTGGTCATTTTCCTCGAAGTTTGAGAAATGAGCGGAAGATATGGCATCCGTTGATACAAAGGAATGCCTTACCAATGGTGGCTATCTTCAAAAAGGAATCAATGGCAATATAGTTGAAGTCGATC
The DNA here is from genome assembly GCA_009732865.1 of Stipitochalara longipes BDJ. Taxonomy (NCBI): domain Eukaryota; kingdom Fungi; phylum Ascomycota; class Leotiomycetes; order Helotiales; family Hamatocanthoscyphaceae; genus Stipitochalara; species Stipitochalara longipes. The sequence goes on along the minus strand of ML769343.1, from coordinate 956,382 downwards.
TAGGGAAAGAAGTTCATGATCTTCTTCCTTTGCGGTATGAATTCCAGAACTGGGTGGAAGGTTCGATGCGAGAAGAGCTTTGGATACGAAATATCAGAGTGAGACATATCGGAGGAAAGAATTATTAAAACCAAGTCATGAATATGATGAATGGCTGGCGAAAGATGTGGGGTATTGGCGCTTCGTGGAAATTGAGGATGTGGAACTTGTAGTTACTGCTTAGAGAGGATTCATGAGTGGGGTACTAGGGAGAGTAATATTGCATTCTGGTCAGGGTGAGCTAAAGTTTCACTATTTCGGTCGTTGAAAAGACAAGATATTAACATAAAGGTAGAACATACGGTGAAGTGGTATCAGGATAAAGTTGGGGATACGTTGACCCAACAAACAGATATGGAGTTCAGAAAGGGAAAGATTATCGATTATTCGATTCCGAAAGAACAAGCAGCGTTTGAGGAGGATGATCCGATATGCAAGATGATGGAATCTGAGATCGAATGGTAACGGACCCAGTGAAGTTAAACCTATGCTCTGAAAGTTCCATTAGGAGCGAAGGGTGCTTTTGATTATTCGTCTTAGTCCAGCTACAATGTTTGTAATTTCTTGGAAAAGAAGACTATCTCCAAAAACAATTCGCGAATCGTCGTCTACTTTTTCGCTAAGCGAGGTAGCCGTCAGCTCAACCAAGGGCCAAGTCGCTAAATTCAGGGGTAATCATGTGTGTTATGCACCCGACGTCTTGTGCACATCTACTTCTCGAACACCGCAGACTAACGGTCCCTAGTCAACCAAAACCCGTAAATATGCATGATTTCCTGTCTTATGAACATGTGTTGATCGATTGCTACTTGTGAATGGTAGCGAAGACACAGAAATAAACCAATCACTAGATTCACAGTAGTCCTGACTTCCACGCCACGCTGGGCTCTCGTTTGATCGTAGTCCTTTATTTCACTCTCAGAGCTCTAAGGCTTCTCTTAATTTCAGATAATCCCGTATTTTCCTTCAAGGTTCCTGGGATGGTAATATTCCAAGGTCCTGCATCTGGACCGCAATAGTTGTCTTCCCCAGGCAAAGTCCCATTGATGAAGAAGGTAACAATCTTTGAAAAGGCACAACGATTGCGGGCAAGAAGAGATGAGTGCTATATTCATTGAGTGAGCAATATTCCAAGCGGGAAGAGGTCAATGTGTGTAGCACTTACACCAATGGCTTCAACCGTAAGGAGCTCTGCCCTGTCAAACATGGCTGCCCCTTTTCTACCGCTGCTACTGTGAGCGATTATCTGGAATTATTCAGGGTATACTCACTTGGCAATGGCAGTAACTGGATCTAACACATTGCTGACGAATAGAACAGGATTTTTCGTCTTCCCACCGAATGGACCTGATAAAGATTAGCAAGCTAGCAAAGCAGACGCCAATCCTTGGTCAATCACTCACCAGCATATCTATCATCGGTGAGGATTTGCCATGGGACACATGTTAACGCGTTGTTAACATTTCCCAGGCCTCCAATATAACTCTCTCCTTGCAAGGCCTTCAATCGACTAAAAAGCTCTTGATGTGTCAGGTTGTGCCATACACCGCCATTGTCTAAACACGCAACGGCTGGATACCACGGGTTCTCCGGACCAAACTGATCATCATCCTGAACAAAGAAAGGAGCAGTCTTGATAGACTCCTTTAGAGCAGCCAGTTGGAGTTGAATAAAGTTACTCAATTGGTTTTCCAACGTAGTATTCGTAGTATTCATCAGTGCGGCATCTAAATCTGCAAATCCTTGTGCAAGGTATGGAAAGTTGAGAATTGGATGGTATAGGCTCTGAAGAATGACCCCATTCCTGAAAAATTTTAAGGCAGTATCGATATCTGTTGCGTTCTGCCAGCCCTGTTCCATAGCATACGTGCTGTTCAGTTTTGAAATCATAGATTCGAACCTCAAGTAAATATCGTGGGCAGACGAGCCAGTGTAGAACGGACATACGGACGAGCCAGCGAGATGGCAGTACAAAAAGAATGTTGAGAAGAGGTCATCCGTATCGGCAACATAAATAAAATGATTCCCTGCAACCCAGTCGTATGGATCCATTACGGCGTCGAGAGCCACTCGACCAACTCTGTCAGGGAACATAGATGAGAAAGTCTCGCCTATAAAGGTTCCATAGCTGATACCCCAATAGTTTAGCAAGGATGCATCTTCAACCTTGCTTCCATCTTCGCTCCTAGCAAAGGCATCTAGTATGGATATCAAATCTTGGGCTACCGAGGCAGTACTCATGCTGAAAGATACGAATCAGTCTCTTCCCCCTTTTTTTAACCAAAAAGGGGACAATTAAGATTTCTCAAAGCTCTCTCCTCGTCAAAGACGAGAGCGACATATGAAATGAGGGGCGGGTGCGAAAGGACGTACTGTGATCCAATCTCATTAGTGTCACTTAATTGAGCTTGGCACTGAACACTAATATTAAAGCGTGTTTCAAGATCCTTGGTGAAGTTGAAGTCGAGTCCCGGGGGGCCATATATCTTGTCCAAGGAGCGCTTCTTGACTCGATTCAAGGAGGAGATAGTGGCATTTCGAGAACTTATCGCAGGACCTGATAAGTTGCAATTTGCGCCCGGGAGAGCAAGGCCAACCCCTCTGACGTCCCAAGAGACTAGATCATAATTCTGATGCAAAGTCTGCAAAATGCTCAAACTAGGGTCCACCTTGATAGAATAGACCGCATTTCTGAGATATTCTATTCCGTTACTTCCCTATTTTTGTGACCCTATGATCAGCTACCAAGAACTCGAGGAACTATTCAGTCACTGCAACTCAGATGCAAGTTGCCACACTACTTACTGGACCTCCAGGATTCGTAAGAAGCATTCCCTTATAAGGCGTACCGGCTGCAGGCATTTTCACTAGTGGAATAGAGGATCGACTGCCATTTAGCTTTAGATAGTCCAAAGGAACCTAGAACAACTTTCTTAGTAACTATTTGCAACGCTAGCCACCCAGTTATATTGAGAATTTACATCAAGCCTGGAACAATTGAAGCCGTCAAAACATGGCGACCAAGTAAGATTAATCGATGGTACTATCTGCAGCTAGTGAGTGACGTGGCTTAAGATTTCCACAAGCTTCACTCACGTCAGGAAAGATTATCGTTTCTCCCAAACCATCGATTTGTGCCACAACACATGTGGCAATCATGCTATAGAGTAGGATGAAACCAAAGATATTGAGCTCGAACATTTTGAAAAAAGGACTAATAAGTTATTGTTTGAAATGCGTTTAAACCCTAGAAGAATTTTTAAGCGCTCGTTTCTAGTGATTTATTTGATGGAAAAGCTGGCGTAGAGTTTCGTAAGAGGTAATGGATATATAATGGACCGCACCCTAATGCTGCACAATAACACGGGCCACAAGCCTTGCTGTGTCCAACATAGATTATCTGTGCTATTTTATTGTTGTTTGACTCAGCCTTTTTTGTAAGAAATCCAATGTAATAAACATCGTGACCAGTCAGATTCTGACTTGCCAAAAGTTTACTCTATTATCCGTTGCGCTGCGGCCAGGATCAAACTTCGCTTAAAAGTTTTCTCCCGACTTTGAACTCAAATATGTTTCCATATAAAATAAACAAATATAATCCCTCGTATTTAATAATAGCTAGCCTTTCAAACTAAAGCTATATAAAGTTTATTTTAATCTTTATAGAGGTTCTATAAATAAGAGGAGTGGGAAAAGTAGGACTTTTAATGTCCCTTTGATTTAAGCGAAGTTTGATCCTGGCCGCAGCGCAACGGATAGCCTCAATGCGCAAGCCTGGAACAGTTCGGTCGAGAGCCGAGGGGAAAAAGCCGACTGGTGCAATAAAATGGTAGAACTTGGGACGGCTACGTGGGATACGGCAAGCCGTAGTGGGAACTATATTGGTGGAACATACGCTTAAGTTTGTCTGCGGCGTATGCTTTATTTACCAACAGCCCTTAGCAAACCGTACTCAGCTTACATTATATTAATTGTGGCGGATCCTCGCTTCGCTCACCCCTTTCTGATGGCTATTTGGGCGACAGCTAAGAGTTCGTCGAAGCTAAGCTACTGGTTATCTAATACACTAGAGATCATGACTTATGAAAACTTTTCTTAACAAGATCCTTTTGCGACAAGGCATCCATTGTTGATTTGGTGGGGAAAGTCTAAGCCCTGTCAGCACGTGACAATTCTCCCGATGACAGGGGTGCGTAAAAGAGGATGTTGAAAGACTCTAGAAAAGGGAAATATGCCGTTTTGGGAACACAGGTGTCTTGGAGTGATATATAATTGGCCTCGAACGGCTTCATTATCAAACACTCAGATCGAAACTTCTGAAGTCAATCGATCTGCGAGTGGTGTTTCTGTTGCAGCAATTCTGCTTGCTCGCTCTTACAATATTTCAACAACAGCAGATGATTTCAACAGAAAACGCTTCCTACAACAGGTTAAATAATAAATATAGTCATGTTTAACGAAAGAAAGAGATATATAAATGTTAAGGGAGGGGCGTGTATTTCCATGGTATCAATTGAAAGACAAAACGAAGTGGCCAATCAACACGGACATGTACACGTTGTGTGAAGTTGGAACCCCAATTACAATATCTTCCAACGTTTCTTTTGTCTTGGAAGCATGAGTGAGTGCCGTACCTGCCCTTGTCTATTATACATCTCGAGCCTCTGTCTCCACATGCGCAACATTTTGAAACTTCTCACTCATCGCCAACGCAGCTCCATCAGGATCCTCCAGAGCATGGGGTACAAGCTGGTCACCAAACAACTCATCAATCTGCTCCAATGTCTTGCCCTTTGTCTCAGGATACAAAAAGATATAGCAGACAGCAGCAACGATATTGAAAGCAAAGAAGAAATAGAAAAACTTAAAGCCGATACTTGCTAAAGCAATTGGAGCCGTTTGTGCAAAGAGGAGGTTCAAACACCAGTTCGTCAGTGTTGAGATAGAGTTTCCTCTTGCGCGGATTTCCATAGGGAAAACTTCTGCAGGGTAAACCCAGGAAATTATCCCGGTAAAGGTGAAGAAGAACGAGAACACCAGGTTCATTGCCACCATTGCACGCAATGCGTTGCCATCTGACGTTTGAGCTCCCGATTTGACGACATAGTATTGCGAAAGAACAGCATTAACAACTAGCGCGAGTGCCATTCCGACGGCGGAGAAGATTAGAGGTTTGATACGTCCAACCTTATCTAGCAGATAGAGACCGGCGGTGCAATAACAAATCGAGAGGGCTCCGGAAATACCAACAATCATGAGCGATGTTCCAGTACCGATGCCGAGAAGCTTATAGATGACATTTCCATAATAATTTATAACCTATTCGCAAGAAATTAGCACAAAACTTCGCAGCTGATCGACGAAACCCACGTTTATTCCAGACAATTGACCAAAGGCTTGAAGGCCGCAACCCAGTAACAATCTCCTCCGCCAGCTGGGTTTCGATAATAATGCAGCCCAACTGTCGACTTGAAGTGTCTTCTCTGCGACAATCGTATCTCGGATCTCGCGAAACTCAAGGTCCAGGAATTCATCATTCGAGCCATTACCATGAAGCCTAGTTAACACTGCACGTGCTTCTTCGTGTCTGTCTTGTTCGATGAGCCAACGCGGGCTTTCTTGAAGAAACCAGATGCCAGTGGCGATGATGAGTCCAGGAATGACTTGGAAAGAGAGGGGAAAGCGCCCTAAACCTCTAATTAGAAGTCTTCTCATACTAAACGGCCGCATCGTGCTTACATTGGAAATCACTGTTAACCTTGAAGCATCCGTAACCAAGCCATTGTGCGACCAGAAAACCCCAGGACAGCATCCACTGGAGCAAACCACTGAGCTTTCCACGGTCCTCGGAAGTGGCAATCTCGGACTAAACTTTGAGTTAGCGAGTTCACGAGGTGATCGATGCTGAGGACTTACACAATACATTGGAACAACAGCAGAGAGCAGGCCGACGGCAATTCCAGCAATGAAACGGCCTGCGATCATCATCGGAATGTTCCTGGCTCCACCTTGAAGCGCGCAACCGAGGACAGAAATGCAAGCACCAATGAAGACTGTTTTTCTACGCCCAAACTTGTCGGGCAACCAGGCCACCGAAAGAGCTCCTGGAATGGCACCTCCAGTGAAGGAAGAAACTATCCCGCCTGTTTGAGATGCAGTTGGTGTGCCCATATAAGCCTCAAAATAGGGCTGGACGATCGTGGACGAGATGATACCGCTATCATAGCCAAAGAGGAAACCTGAACTCAGTCAGTGTAGTTCCCACCATATTTTGGATGACAGCTTACCTCCAATGGCCAAGAACACAGCCGTGGCTCCTGTGTACCCTCTACCCATGATGAAGGCAGCTGTTTCTGGAAGCTCAGGTACGGCTAGATGGTGGAAGATATGTTTTACCTGTCTCTCGATAAGACTTGCTGATAGCTTGGATGTTGAGAGAATATACTCAGGATAAAAATCTGGACTTGTTATAATAATTTAGTCGATTTCACTCGGAGGAGATTATCACGAGCTCTGTGTTTGCCGTCCACATGAGCCCGTCCACCACCACACTTCGATGCGGGGTTCAACCCACCACTGGAAATAATGGAGATGGAGTGTGGTGGCGAAGTGGGGGATTGGCCGAGCAGCGGGGGAATCTATATCCGGGGTGGGGGGCCGTTAATTGGGTGATCCATTTGAGAGTGCCTGAAAGAGTGGGACGGTTCGGATAATGGTATTCGCGCACTCGGTAAAGAACGTTTTCTCGGTGTTCACTGCCCCGGATCAACGATGGCATATGGTACCGGCAGTGCTTTAAACACTTTGGTGTCGAGAGAAAACAATGAAAGCGGTTAAAGCTCGGGCTATCATGGTGACTTAGAAGAGCGGTTTGAGGGGCTCGGTGAAGAATCTGGCGTTCTTCTCGATTGTTCACACCTACGAGTGTGGAAAGCCTCACTACAGTGGCTTGACTCAAGAGCGCTTCGCTGATAATATGGCCGAGGGCTTTTTTTGGGCGGATGCTTCCAAAACACATCTCGTTTCTTTGGCGAAACCCCCCCCTTCTTAACCCGGCACTATTTCTTAGTCGATCTCAAACTGAATTGGGACGAATGAAGAAACCAACACAGTCTATGGTATCGTCCTTCTCTGTCGCAACTAACAATCTCAAAGGATCTCAATAACTTTTTTTCAGTCAGGTGAATCGGGTGCAGGCAGCAATCATGGGAGACGCTCAGAACGCAGACGTACCGACAAATCAGAACGTTGAGAAAGTGCCAAAAACAATCCGCAACGAGACGTTTGCTCAGAAAGCCGAGGCTTTGAAACCCAAACTCCACGAATCGATCGATCAACCCCTGTCCGTCGTGGAATTTCAGCCAGATCCAGATGCTTTCTTCAAATGCAAACCAGTACAGACCCAGACAATTGAGGACCTATCAACATCGTCGTATGGAAAAGGTGATAAAGTTATCCTAGACTTTGGGTCACATCGAGTCGGCTATCTGTCCTTCCATGTCGGTGTCGAAGGAATCAATGTCGATGCTCCAGCCAGACTACGGCTCACTTTCGGGGAAATTCCTTACGATGTTACAGAGAACCTGCATCCATGCAATACTTGGATCAGTACCAGCTGGCTCCCAGACGAGATCATAAACGTGGACTGGCTACCGACTGATGTTGAGATGCCACGACGCTACTCTTTCCGCTATTTGAAAATAGAAGTTATCGATACATCCCCGAAATACGAAATCCAATTCCTGAACATCAAAGTTCGGGCTGTGAGCACTGTTTCTCCTCTGGCGGCAGCAGCAGTCCCAAAACTCAACACCAATGACAGTGAGCTCATAGTGATCGATCGCATCAGTCAAGTCACCTTGCGAGACTGTATGCAAACGGTCTTTGAAGACGGACCTCGACGCGATCGCCGAGTATGGCTTGGGGACTTACGGCTTCAGGCGCTGACCAACTATTGCACCTTCAAAGACTACACTCTTGTGAAGAGGTGCTTGTATCTCTTTGCCGCTCTGCCCCGAGAAGATGGAAGTCTTCCCGCCTGTCTATTCGAAAAACCAAAACTTTCGCCAGCTTCGGACTACATTGTCGACTACGATGCATTGTTTGGTCCTACGGTATACGATTACGCCGTTGCTTCGGGAGATCTCGAGACCGCGATTGAGCTGTGGCCCACCATACTCGGCAGTATGAAGGTGGCATTGGCACATCTCGATGAGAGTGGGAGGTTCATCTCCGGCGCCTTTACGGCATGGAAGTTCCTGGACTGGTCAGTTGGTCTCGACACGGATGCTGGTATGCATGGCCTAGTGCTTTTCTGCTGCAAACAGGTCAACAGGCTCGCAGCACTCATCGAGAAACCTGTACCATTCGCAGATGTTGTTTCAAAAATGGTCCTTGCGACATCATCTTTCTATGATGAGTCTCTTGGAGTCTTCGTGAGCGGCCCCACTCGTCAGATCTCCTGGTCCAGCCAAGCATGGCTTGGATTAGCGGGCGCCATGGACCCTCAAACATGTCTACATGCTATCACTACAGCCATGCAAGACCCGAAAGCAGTAAAACCACTAACTCCTTACGCATTCCACCATGTTGCAGAAAGTCTCGCTCGTAATGGTGGGCAGGAACAATGTTTGAAATTGATGAGAGAATACTGGGGAGGGATGGTGAGGGCTGGAGCAGACACATTTTGGGAATGCTTTGATCCTGAGGACTCTAGGAAAAGTCCATATGGCGATTGCCACAATAATAGCTACTGTCATGCATGGAGTTGCACCCCAAGCTATCTTTTAAGGGTTGTGCTGAAGGATTTTCTTTGGAGAGTAGATCGGGAATAATGTAGTTTCAAAAGTGAACGGGCAACAGTTCAAATCTTTGGAAAGCGCAAAATGCTCCATTCTGTTCAACTTTGCACCAAAAGACGGCCATGAGCATTGAGATGAAGCGTAAGCCGCGACCTAATTATGAACTTTTGTCAGAGAAGACGGGGATTAAGGGGCGAAATGTCCACTCAGGAATCCTCAAAATTGTCGATCATAGCATCGACTCTTGTGAAAGCAAAGTCGCAGGAATGGGCATGTAGCAGAAAGTAGTATTCACTCGGAGGGAACTGGGAGTAGCTTTGTGAAGAGGAAGCTGCAGGTATGAAAATGAAATCACGTTTGCAGAAAGATAAAACACTCGTAGTCAATTAATTTCATTATTAATTTCATTGCATGAACTGTCTGCCATTACCACCTCCCTCCCCTCCTCGCCACTCATCCGATTCACCATTGTGCAGTCTCTCTCTAACCTGAACTGAGAACTCTCTGACTAAACGAAGACTCGCTTCACATCAACTTTCTGGCCTAAGGACACAAGCGTCAGTTATTTTCTTCAATATTCCTTGAGTGATGAAGGCAGATTGCACCACGCGGCACTGGTGTTATGAAAATCAATTCACGAGCTGAAGTTGAAAGATTGTTCCCAGACTTGTGGTATAATGAAAAGCAAGGTGTCCACTTACAGGAAGGGTTCTCTGGATCGTGCGGGCCAACAACCCAAGCCAAAGTCGTGTAGAGATACCCATACTGCGTAGTGCAGACGTACCACCGTTGAATTGGCTTAGGGTCCAACCTAGAAAGGCATTTAGCGAGTTCCCAAAGGACGCTTTATCATTATCCTTACTTGCGTGGTACAACGGTATCATCGTAGGACTGGGGGACAAAAAGCTTGTTATCTTTATCAAAGCCGATGGTGGTGGTTGGAGCTCCCGGTCCATATCCAGGGACGAAGATAGGGATTGCAACATTGCTAATGAGATCTGCCACAATGCTCAAAGGTGATGAGAGATTGAAGTTTCCACCTTGGAGCACCCAAGTCTGTAACCAGGTTAGTTAGAGGATGTACATCAGTTCATAAATGGGATACGTACCAGCTGACCAGTGATGCCGAGAACCGGATCGGGCGTATCGGAAGCAGTGAAGTTCAATGCGTACTGATTATACTCAGCAGTAGCATTCGCAGGACCAGGACAGAGTCCCTCGTAGGCGGCTCCTTCATGGCACGCGCCAAGGAAAGTGCCATCGAGGGTCTTGTTGGCGGAAGAGATGACGAGATTGAAGGGCGCCGTCTGGTTTTGTGCCACAGCGTGGGAGATGCTGAAAGCAAGAGCGAGGATGAGGGCAATGGTGGATTGCATTGTGAATGTTCAAGTATCGATGGAACAATATAAGTGTAGGGTGTTCGAGGATTGATGGAACAAATCGAATTGTAGGTTGGAAAGATGCGGGTTTTGTGAGGAAGGTGAAAGCAAAAAGAAGGAAAGATTCACCTACCTTTATACTAAAGTTGACAGTGGCAGCAGCGATGAGGGCAAGGGAGGGAAGTCACGATGGAACCATTCAGGAATGACGTGAAGAGATCTCGTATTCGAATCAACCGGCTTTGAGATTAACACGAATACAAAGTTTCGCAACACCTTCTCTGTGCCACATTCGGCACCATTTGAGTACGGTCTTCGCCGAAAGGTTTCCAAAAGCCTTATCGTAAGATAATTTGTAGTTGTTTGAGCAACAACCCACGATATGGATGTGTCATGTTTGTCAGCTACCAAAAGGTGTAGTCCCGTGCGGCTCAGCACCAACAGATAATTTTCGGGTCTTTTCGCCTGCGCCTATGGTCAGAAGTGCATCGCTTAAAGGCAAACAACCGAGAATTCCAACAGAATATATGGAACACTTGCGGGGGCGGTGTGGAAATGGTGGGGCGGCCCTTATAAGGCAGCCGGGAATTGCGCCGAGCGTGATGTGCCGGCTGAAAATGTATTGATCGGTCTTGTTTGACAGAGCCGCTTAGCAACGTATTACAGACACGAGAAATGTATCAAAAACAGTCTGCTATGAACCCTCTTCCATCCGCACACACGAGCAACGATATCGAAGTCTTGTCGACACGCCCCATCGAAAAGAAAGCCACTTTCAGCCTAAACCACAAGACAGCAGCCTCCACGAACGGCGATACCTAAGGCAGTGGGTGTGTCAGCAATTTCAGTAGGTCAGATTGACAAATGAAAACGGGTAATGTATGAAATGTACACAGAGTTGAGAAAATTATCGTGAGCGCAGGAGAGTTGGAATTTTGTGAGCGCCTAGGCTTCATGCAGCCAATATACAACAATACATGCCAACAGTGGCTGACCAAAGCTTCATAATCGGCACAGAGATGAACTCTCCTGAGGCCTGAATTTCCAATAAACCAGTGTGGCTTCTTGCTATATCGAACAATTTCAACCTTGCATCGATACTCCAGTTGAGATCAAACCTATTGGAGCTCCTAAAGACAGCAAGGTGCCTGAGTCTACGGGAATGACTTGGGCTATGACCTTCTGCTTTTCCAATATGTGACAGATAGCTTTGACGGACCTGGGTGTTAAAATCAAATTGTGCTGTAAGCCTCCTGTTGCCTGATCCTCGAGTATTTTAGATGATTCTGAACTTTCGGGTCCCCGATGTTCAGTCTGGTGCATTTGCATCCTGGTCATGCAAGTTCCACAACGGAATCCTGAGATGAGGTCCCCATCTCCATCATGCCAAGTTACTTCGAGAGTATACAATTTCGTTAAAGTTTTCATGTGTCAGACTAGAACTCCAGCTTTTCTTTGAGATTGTCATAGTCTTGATATAGTTCTCGATCCAAGACCTCAATTGTTGGTCACCGTTGGCTCATTCGTGTTGTTTGCCAAACCAAACACCGACTGTGAACAGATTCGACGAGCATAACACCTTCGAATCGGGTGTAGACATGGGATATTAACCCGTGGGTTCGCAGCGCTACTCTCATCATGAAGTAGCATCAAATAGACCGGCCGCAAGGCGTGATCCCCTGAAATCCAGCTCCAGGGTACTACAGCCTCGAAGCAAGCATTTGAGCGCGGAAGATATACTTTGCCGAACGTTCATTTGTATTTAGAGAGCGTCGAATGTTGTATATATCAGAAGGTAGACGGTCGTTTGTGGCCCAGCAGAACAACGGGATATCGGCATCGGAGGTATCGAGGTAGATCTTTGTTCAGAATCGAGAACTGCCTGCGGCCAACTAGCTCGAAGATGTTAGAAATTTGTTCCAGAACCAATTGCACAGGATTCTACCTTTTTCTCTCACGGGCAGACTTCAGAGCCTCTTCAGAACGAAAGGGTTTCTCTGAGCTGCCGGTCATTCTCCGCCCGCAGCGTCCTAGACGTCTGTACAGCACCCAGTATAAGATACGCGTGTCGTGATTCTCTCAAAGCATCTCGACATTGTTGGGATAGAAGGTGGTGGTCGACATTGTTGCGCTGGAAATTGCTTGCGATGGCAGTCGTCGACGCGCGCTTCTCGAGTTTCGCGCCGCTCTAGCCCTCGCGTGACTAAGCGAAGCCCCTTTTATTACCCCATTTTTGAATTTAGGGAGATAAGTTAGGCGATGTTTGCGAATCTGACGTGGTGATAATATGTGCTAGTATAAGTATGGTTCCTTTGAACAGGTAGCGAGAGGTTGTTTAAAAGCACAGATAGAGCTCCCTACTTCCACACCAGCACCGCTTTAATAACCTTTCCACTCAGCACATCTTTGGCAGCAGTGTTCATATCCTCAGCAGGATACCTCACAATGAGATCTGTGAAAGGAAATTTTCCTTCTCTCCATGCATCCACTAATATTGGAATGAACTCTTGAGGGTAGCAACTTCCCATTGCACATCCTACATACTGTCTTCCTGCGTTGACGTGGTGGAAAATGCAAACTGGTGTCTCTGCCGTCAACTGTTTGACCCCCGGGTAAGCAATGTTCCAATCAAGTTTTATATAATTACGAGGACGAGAACAAACATACCACTCCAACCCCTACTTGGACAACGATCCCTCTCTTCGCTGTCGCTTCTAGGAGGGTGCCAACAACCTCAGGGCGTCCGGTTGTATCAATTGTCCCATCGATCCCTTTCTCATCCGAGACACCCATCAAAGCATCTTTAAGATTCCCAACTTCTCGAGAATTAATCAAGTCTGTGGCTCCATATTTCCTTGACAGTTCAAGACGCTCGGGAACAACATCAACAGCAATGATCTTTTTGGGTGGATCTGGAAGCAGCTTCAATGCCATCAGCGCAGCTAAACCAACTGCACCAACTCCCACTATGCAGACAATGGAGTCCGAATTTGGCCTAACAGCATTGAGTATTGCTACACTCTTATCAGCACAGCGATTTTAGATCATCGAAGGTGAACTCACCTCCAGCACCAGTCATAACCCCACACCCGAGTGGAGCAAGGGAATCCAGAGGTAAATCCTTCCCAACTTTGACGACACTGCGTGCTTTCACAACAGCATACCTAGAAAAGCTACTTTGACCAAAAAAATGCGATGATACAGGCCTATCTTTTGTCGAATAAGACTTAGAGCCATCATGCCTTTGGAATCCGAAGTTATCTTTCTCAAAGTCGTAGCAGTAGGAGGTCTCTTGTCTGAGACAATACTTGCACTCTCCACAGCATGAATAAGTGAGAACAACATGGTCTCCAGGAGCTGTATTGGCGACTTGGGAGCCAATTTTAACGATGAGCCCTGCCCCTGTTGGGTGTCAATTCCAATGAATGACAAAGATGAAGTGCGAATCTTACCTTCATGGCCGAAAACAGCTGGAAATAATCCAGGTATCGTCTTCTCTTTGGCGAAATTGAGATCGGTATGACACACACCTGTTGCTTTCATCTCCACCAGAACTTCATCATCTTGAAGAGTATCGTCGATAGTGATCTCTTGATAGTTAAAGAACCCTCCAGCCTCATGCACCAGCAATGCTTCAGTGATCATTATAGCGAAAGTAATAAGCCTCTAGGAAGTTTATGTTGCTCACAGTTCTGGAATACTATGATCCTTATCCTCGAAAGGCTAGCGGGCGCCGGGTTCAACTTCCCAGTACAGAGTGATTTTTTTCAACTGGTCATCCCTGCGTCATACTGCTCCGAAACTATAGCCTTGTCTTGTAATCACGAGAGTTTAGTTGAACGTTACTAAAGCCTTGTTTTCGTGAAGTATAGGGGGAAGGTTGGACAAAGTGATGTGCGGCATCTAACCCCACATTGGCAGGGGGTTTCCCGTGCAAGGTGCGGGGTATATTTACCCCGCTATCATAGAGAATGATGGGAATGCTCGAGAAGCCCAGGTAACGGAAAGCTTCTCTCTGTTCACTGTAATTATTTTGGATCTATTATATCTACGAATGGTGGACACTATCTAAATATTAGAAGAAATATTGCTTTTAAAACAAATCCCATAACGAAAAACAATAATTCAAATACCATACATTTATTTATAGTCGATAACCGTCGACCTCAAATCGTGGAGCTGCAAGAATCTCATGCTGCGATTACTATTAGCAAGCACCAGTAACGTATATTTCATCTCCCCCAAACCCCCATAACCGAGCTACACAGAAGATCCCGGAATATCCTCGTTTGGTAACTCGCTTCTCAAGCTAAGAGTCTGTTCGCCTTCCTTTTGTTCTTCTAATTCCTCCATCTTCAGAAGAAGGATGATTTGATTCTTCCACATGGTCCACCTTTTCATCAGATATTGAATAACAAACATGGCAAGCGTTAGCATTAGCATGCTGAACACAAAAGAGCGAAATTTGAGCTCAAATGGTATGACAGTCGGTTGCATTGAAAACATGCCCGCTGCAAGAAAAAATGGATATAATACCTGAGGTGAATATTTGATTAGCCATAAATCTGGGTGCGAGATTCTCTGAGGCATACCCAAGTGGTGAATCTTGCGATGAACGCCGAATTCTCCGTGGCAGCGTTACCTTCCAGAGATAGAAGAATTTTGAGCTGAAGATGCTGTCAACGGAAATTTCTCCCACAAAAATGCCGACTATAGAAGATGATTCAGCTCACCATACTGAAGTCCCTAGCCAAGGATTCTTTTAGGGAAACAAGTTTCTGTTGGTCCTTTTCCAGCTTCCCAAAAGTCTGCTTAATCGATCGAAGTGATTGGCCTGCATGCTCGTAACGACGAAATTCCTGCGAATTGCTGGGGAACACGTCCAAGTCTGAGAAATATCCTACATCACCGTCTGGTGAGATAAAAGCGTGCCATTCATGTATGGTCCCAGAAAGCATACAGAGTAGTTTGGTCACAAGATCCATTCTCTGACGGGTCCAGTGAAACGCTGTGCTCATCTCCTCGGCCGTCCCGGTAGGATACCCAGAGTTTTTCGCTGAAGCGAATGGATGTAATCGTATCTGCACAAGGCGTTAAAATGAACATAGAACTAGCCGGTCGAAATTTGGGGCCAGGGAACATACGTATTCACTTCTGTCAATCTCGAGTCGATGAACGAGTGCATGCCATTCATCCCAGAACTTCTTTATCTTCGTCTCAAAAGATTTCAGAAAATATTGTCGTGGTCTCCAAATAGGATGTTGAGTGTCTAGATGGACCAGACGACACGAAATTGGATCTTCATCCTCCTCACCAAAAGTGACTTCCTCATCAAGTTCGCGGTCAACAACTTCATCCCCTTCATCTTCATGTTGGGCATCTTCAAAGCAATAGGTAATCCACTGCCACTCGTCGAATCCATGCAGGACACAAGATATCTGGGCCTCGTGAAGTAGAAAGCTTTCTTGGCCTTCTGGTCCGATTTTGTCTCGTGTGAGGAGATTTAAATTTTCTCGATTTCGAAGGGGCGTCCCACAGATTGTGGGCGTAGTGCTCTCGGACTGAGTAACCTTCCGCAGTGCAAAGAACGGCAGGTGGAATTCTAGTTGGAAAGAAGGAAATCCGTCTGACTATAGAGAAGTGTGAGCAAGGCCCTGCTATTAAATCGCACTTGTTTGATGTACTTGGCTTACTGGGCTTTGAACTCGAATTGAGGATCGAAAAGACACATGTTTGCTGATAGCATCCCGCAGCGCCGGAACTTGCAGAGCTGGAGCCGTGTCCGCAAGCGCGTGAATCATTTCGGGAGTTAAATCTGAAATGTAACTGCACTGTGTTAGTCACTCTGAGCATCACGCTGGGAACGAGCAAGCCTTACATAAGACGTCGTTCCGCATCTGGCTGATTCTCGAGCTTGTATTGCTAGCATTAAATCAGCGATTCTTCCTTTTCAAATGATTGGATTCTGTACCGGTTGTCTCAGGTATCTCCATAACCCCGTAGCAGTGAGCCACTTTCCACATAGCCTCACATTTCCCATTCCAGTGAGGTGAGGACTATTACGATCATCAACCCAGGCCGCTCTTCTAATTCCGGCTTCACCAGTACCATTTTCGACAGCATGCAGTTTCAAGCCACCATCACAGTACCTTATAACTTCATCAGCTTCGCAGGGAGAGCTTGAGTCGCCGGTTTGAAGGAAACTTTCAAGATTGCCTTCTATGCTACCCAGATTCTTCTTAGTGTCGATAGCCGGAACGTTATCTTTTCCCGTGAGGTCGCGATGGATGAAAAAACCGTCGAACCACGCATTCTGAAAGCATTTAAGGGGGTAACAAGTTCCTTCGAATATGGCTTCTTGACGCCTGCCTTGGCTCCTCTGATTCGACATAGTTGAATGGATTTCTCGCTTAACAGGTGAGCTTTGCCCATAATCAGATGACCAAACAACCCGCGGTGAGTAATATTGATAGTTTGATAACGCTCTTTGTGCTAGGGAAGTTGGCAGAAGCTTAGGCAGTATAAAATTTGTGTACGGGGCAAGGCTTCGCTCTTCATTGTCCGTCTTAAAGTCGGGATGCCGAAAGTTGTGGGTCAAGCCTTTGGGCACTGAAGCTGATATTGGTAACAGCTCTAGAGTGAGCTTTGCGAGTAGCAAACTGACAAGATACATGCTTAGAAGCGGTCAGAAGATCATGCTGGGTAACCACAGAACTAGACAGGGGACTGACTTTGAAAGACCATGTGTTGCGACCTGAGTTGACTTTGGCTTCACGTCAATTCGAGGCAAATCGAAAGGCAACAGGACGGATACCACTGTCATCGAATTTCCTTTGCAAGGCCGCTCCTCTGCGGAGCTTGGGTGCGGCTTTTCTTCGACCACGTTCTGCTTCGACTGATCCGGCCCAGCACCATCACTGAACCCGAATTTTCTCTGTCCTGCAATAGGGACACCTTGAAGCACCACAGTCCGGGCATGCCTCCACCATGATTCCAATTGAAGACTTTCCGCAAGCACACTGATCGGGCGTGTTAGGCTCTCATTCAGATGTATAGGGCACGAGCAGGACAACTCACACAATGCCATATATAGACATAACGCTTGCCTCTGCCTCTACCAGGGGGCTACCGAATCTTAGTATGCAAAACATAATGACTGACCCAGAAGACTGTTTAGGCTTACACGCTGCGAGATCGATTCGACAAAATTTTCTGCGTCAGCCCTGCTGTTGGGCAGACGCGCATCTTTGATATCGGCCTGACCTGGGGAATCGAAAAATGCGGCTCCGGATGTTGCTTCAGCCAATCCCATCTGAGCACTGGGCTGTGCTTCTGTCCGCCATCCTCCAAATGACTGCCCTGACACAGACCAATTGAACTGCTCCTCTTCCAGGTTGGCCATTGAGACCCCTCGTGTGCGTCAAAAGTTCTTTTGCTGAGGATCTGCATACAGTAGACCGGCGAATAACGTCTGTTTGAGGTTCCTCTGCCATCTTCGCTCTCCTTTAAGTACTTTCCAACCTCCTGAGATCTTAATTTCCCTGATAAAGAGCTCTCGAAACGACCAATGGCATCTCTCAGGGCACTCTCTTGTCCCATAAAGCCAGATATCAAAATATGCAAGCACGCGATACGCCCCTGCGAAGAATCAGATCGATCTTAGGCCAAAGCCGACCAAGTCCTGGATGGCGGTCAATCGTTATGGATCGAACCGACTGAGACAGGGGTCTCAGCCGCCAGCTTGCCCTGCGTTTTGAGCTCCGCCCTCGGATATCCCCCCCTCGGTCATTCTATCTCAAAAGTATTGGGTTTTTGCTAGGTGACAGCAGTTGACCCAGCAGTCGTGAAACCCCAAGAGTTGAAAGGCTCAGCGGTTGGGTCGGACAGCTATTTATGCGAAGTGCGGGGGCCCGACACTGATACTGTGACACAAGAAATCGGTACCCAACCCGCATTCCATACCCCCACGGTCCCAACCCCTCCAGGAAAAATCAAGTGGTGGGAGAGTTGACAGCCCATCACCAGGCCAGTTACTTGGGCTTGCATTGACACCAGATACAGTCAGAGCCAAGCCATTTGACGGGAAAAAGAGATGAAGACTTGAGAACAGATAACCACAGGCCCCCAGCACGAATAGATTGTCAGATCCACTGTACGCCGACCTGGACAACCCTGTGAATGGTACGCAGGAGCGTCGAAGCTTCTGGGATTGTGCGCAATGTCCCGAGGTGGGGCACGTCATGTACCTGTCAAGTAAAGAAATTGGAAGCTCGAACATAGGGAGTGGTCTTCAAAGCACGAGATCTGCATCTGTGTAACGTTCGAAGTGGCACTTTCTACCCCTTACCTGTAGCCGCGTACAACGGGTTTTGATGAGCATCGAGGAAGGGCGAGACGCTGTTATATGTCATACTGATGGCAAAGTTCCCTTGCTCGCTGCTTTTTCGGTAAAATGACAACCGGGTGCTGGGCCGCAAAGAATTTGACCTCCCCGAACCGCGCGACTACTCACGGGGAGGGGTGGACATCGGCCCATGACTTGTGGCACTTTCAATAGATGAAAGCCTTGAAACTTCATGCCGCTGGCGGGCCGTATACTTCATTTCCCTACTTGACAGCGTGCAGCGCCATCTATAGTCATGAAATGCATCAGTGCAGGTGAAGAATGACTCGGATTGACCAAGCGAGCCGAGCCATCCGACGTTAGGTCGTCCGACCAAAATAATAGGTGAAGCAAGTGAGTGAAGACGTAATCATGTCAATCTGCATTACCATCGTTCCATCGCTGACAAGTTACAAGATCAATATGTATTACCCTCGTGGACAAGGACGCAACTCGGTGAAACTTGAACCATTCCAGCATGACTTCCTCGCCTGATGAATTCTGTGCAAGGTCACCCCTTACATGAATAAAGACTGAAGCAGATGGCGAAGGTTGGGGAGTAGTCTCACTAGAGATAGAGTCCTCTGCAGATAGCACTTGATGTCTTTGTACAGTACAAATGTAGATCGTTGGATCGTGATCACGTGATACCCCTTTTGTCATATTTCTTGGGACAACAATCCCTTCATGTCAAGCCCAGCGCCTTTCGCAATCACTGTAGCTAGATTTTGTGCGAGCTCTTGAGGACTAGAAACCAAAAGGCGTGTCATCTTACCAATAGCAGAGCTTCCTCCGCGCGAAAATCCTCTGTGTCCTTGTGGATTCCTCGGCCATTCGTCGGATAGATGTACACTTCATCCCTCTTTGTAACACCATTACTAGGATGCAACTACTTTGAAGTGTATGTCTTACACTATTTTCGCAGCTGTCAGTTCATAAGCTTAGGCTACGACTGTACTTTCTCGCCTAACTCCGGTCACACCGATAAAGCTTTCGACATAGCCTCGCACAAATCTGTAGTAGTATTATTTGAAGCAAATCTCGAATGAATTGAGCATGAAGCGGATGCTCTTTCCAAGTCTCAATATGTGGAGAAGAACTGAAGTGGGGGGGGGGGTTGGAGAACTGACAAATGGGAGCATCCTTTTCCTGTCGAGTTGTGCCTTTGGTATAGCGTTTTACCACAGTTCTGCTAGATCAAGATTTGGTGATTTCCGTTGGATATCCGGATTGAGGTAACTTCTAAGGAAGAAACTTTCGCTTGTTGATGTCTGTCCATCTCTTTGCCTTCAGCATCAACAATGGACTTCCGAGGTCATCACCAATACTCACCTAGTGGACCGAGGGATGAAAAATAAGGTGATTTCCTCTATTAACACTCGGGGTCCCCTTAACACTCCATCACTGGCTTTGAAGTTCCAAGCTTGATGCAGAATCCGTGATTTGTTCACACGGACACTTCCCCGCGTTTCTCATCCAATCCGTATATTCGTCTCTCCAGAGTTTCAAGATACCCATTTATTTGAAAGCTGCGGGCCACGTTGAATGGATTGTAAAGCAGAGTTGTATTTGGAAGGATCATCGAACGAAGCTCCCAGTTTGAGAGACAACTTGAAACACACAAAACTTTGGACGCTCAGGTCAAGACAATCCGTTGTGAAGGTTTAGTCGGGCTTTGATGGTATTTATGTTCAGGAGGCTTTTATTTTGTTTCGAAAAGATAATTGAGGTGGTAGGAGATGCGGTGAGAAGACCCCACGTTTCTTTTAGCCTTTTCTTGCCCCACTTATGTCCCCCACCCTTAGATTCCTTCCGATGACAGAGATTTGCCGATATCGTATGCATCTAATAAAAAGATGCGCAACAAGATTTGTTGACAACGAGTCGCGTCATGCTTCGAAAACCTCAAGAGAAAGACACATGTGGTCTGTTCTGGAGGCCGGATCACGTGGTCACAGTTGTCAGGTTCCATTGCCAATGGCAATGATTATTTGATATATAGTATGGTTGAAAATTTTGGTATGACGCGAATACAAGAACTAAAGAAAGACCAAAGTGCTAATATAACGAGGGGCTTTTTGCGTAGGTGGAAAGTGAACAACTAAGCCTGTTGAACCCCTGCATAACCTCAACCAAAAGATCAAGAAATAATTTGAAATTTCGAGCTATTCATTTTGTCCTGCTTCAAAAGTCTCTTTAAAAATCAGGCCCTCGTTGTTAATGGCTGTGCATCAAGCGGGAACAGCAATGAAACGAATAAGACCTGGAGGCTTCGAAGCTCCCTCGAGGGATTGAAGTTTGCTCTACAGGCACTTACTATGGTGTCTTACAGGCATATATATAGCCACTCCACTAACAAATAACAGGTATTTCTCAATATAGCTGGAGATTACTGGGAAACCCGGTTATTTTCGCCCGATTAAAACTCGTGTTGCCGAATAATGAAATATTAGTAGTGGTTATATTTTTCGTAGCTGTGAATTAAGAGTGAAATGCGAAGGCCTTCTCTAGTGTCTATCAGATAATAATATAGAGAGACCAGGAGCTTTCGAAAATTGTTCGCGGAGAAAGTGATATACTCGGAGGGAGGTTTGAGGATAGGGAAGAAAAAAGTATGTTGAGTGCATCGAAGGCAGGTGGTCTTCGGAGTCAAGAGCATTAAGATCTAATTTCTAGTAACTCAGAAGCTGACTTCAGCTGATATTTGGTATGAAAGCAATGGGTGCTAGACAAGAGCGTGTGAACTTTCATGAAAGATTGCCGTAATGGCACCAGAAAGAAAGAGCAAAATTAATTGTATACTACCAAAGAACTAATTTGTGTTATAATTACTAGCTATCAAGTTGTTAGCACTTAAACGTAGAATATTATGGGTTGGTCTACCATCAAGCTCTTCAACATGTTGACGGCAGCATTCAGAGCATCAAATTCCATTCACGAGTCAGAAGCAGGGCTGCAGGTTCCCGTCGCGATATGCGCCTGCCCATCATAAAATTCCGGACTCATGGATATCTCTGTGAGATTGATTTTCAATATAGAGTGTTTCACAGCGCATAATTTTGCATGCAGCATCCAGACTTGAGGCTCGCTGCAGTTGTCGCACAGCCAAGGCCAGACCCGAGGTGGAAATTACTTCTGATTCTTGGTCGAGCTTAAGGAGATGAGCTAGGTCTATGATGTTAGCAGCTATACGATTCAGACCGCAAGTAGTGCTCATCGCCTATATTTTGGATGTCAAATTGGCTTCAATGGAGTAATATATATAGCGGGCGGTATTATACGTTACGGGGGGAGGCAACAGCATATCGAAAGAATGTGCACCTGCGCAACAAAGGCTCAGGATCCAGTCATAGGAAAGAGCAAATTGAGGTTCCGCCAGGCGCTTGGAATGGGTTTGAGCTGCGTGACAATAACGACCCTAACCTAGATGGAAGGGGCAGATTGAATTTTGAATTCAATGAGGTCCCTAAGGGCTTATGGTGCATGGGAGAGTTGTGTGCCATTTAGGTTTGAGATATTCAGGGTACTTGCTCTTGAATTTCGGGCGTGGTCGACGAAGTTCTGGTGATACAGCTAAATTGGGAGCTCAACTCCTCATCTACCGGCTCACGGCGTAAGACAAAAATTTCAAGTGTTTCGCAACTTTGTATCTTTATCATCGGGTTTCAGGTTTCCAACTTACATGTTCTGGTAAGCGTAGAAATTCGAAAAGTTAGGGCGATGAAAGACGAGTGAAAACACCGCAGTACTCAGAATGACTTGAAAAATTGAAGGGACATAGAAACCGAGTCTGAATTTCCATTAGGGGCTAAGTAGACTTCAAGGCTTTTACCATTAAGCAAGGACCCGCTGGAATGTTAGGACTCGAGTAGGAGGATATGTTTGATCTCTGGGAGAAGCGATGCAATTGCTCGCTTAAGCCCCTTAAAACCCAAAGAACAGGGCCCGAAAATCTAGCCTAAGAGCCGGCGCCGAGCGTCAGAGAGACCAATCATCATAATTTTTCACACTTGCTGAGTCCGGGGTGTCTGTTGTTAGACGCTTGCCGTCCAGAGCATCATCCCGTCGACCCTTTCAAAGCCTGTTAGGTTGGCGATAGCTTCATAGTGGCAGACCCACCCGGAGCTTATAACTTAACAAGACCAATAAACTGCGTTGACACGCTTGTGTGGGTCCGCCTTCCATAGTTTTGGAAAGTTTCTCATTAACAACCATCATCCCGTTGAGCTCTTCATATTCTGTTGAGCTGGCGATGCATTTATGGCACTGAACCCACACGTCACTCACGACGCTCAACATCTCTACAATTAGTAGGGATTTAGCTCAAGGCAAGGTAGGGGAAATCTATAAAGAAACCATTATGGCTACCTTTTTCCATCTTCACCTCTCGCTTCTTGGAATTTTGGATCCAAGGACGTCCACTCCGTCAAACCCTTCACCATTATTCTTGACCTCGTTGCCCAGCTGGACTCAACGGCGCCACGATGCAGTCCCATATGACCGCAGCCCTGGCTGCAGCGGTCATGGCTTTTTTCGCCGGTCAAGCTCAAGCTCAAGGCGCTTACCTTGAGGCCATCAGGCACTCCGGTAACTGGGATGAGCGCAACCTTAAGGGGGAGACGAAACCCGCGCTGATGATGAAGCCCGCTGAGGAAACGGTCGACATTCCCAAGGATGGCCCATTCATCAAGACCTTCAATAGCACGAACTTCACGGAGATCATAAGGTTCGCTGATAAGAACAAAGTTGACCTCCCCTTCGTCTTCAGCAACCCTCCTTCGAAGAAGGGCAAGGGAGAGGGCATGTGCGTCCTCGCTGGTGCAAGCAACTTGAAGCAGGGCACAAGTGTCAGCTTCAAGCGCGAAGACACCAACGGAATGTTGTATATTCCCCAGAACACATCCGCCCTCTGGTAAGCGATCACTTTCCCCACTCGTTGCAAACGTCGAGGTGCTAATTCCGCCCAGCGGCAACTTCCTCAACGCTCCTCGCAGGAAGAGCTACAACGGCCGAGTCCAAGTGATGTTTGGTTGCAATGAGAAGTGCGAGAAGTGTGCTGGCGCTGGTGAAGCGAAGCATACACTCTTTGAGTGGATGTATCAGACCAAGCCCAGCGAGGAGGCCGTCGAGGAGATGTACTCGAACCTAAGTAATGGTTGGTACATTATCTCCCATCCATCATGCACTTCCACACTAACACGTGATAGTCGATGGTTATAGCGCTAACGTCAACGTTACCGTCTACAACCAAACCATGGGTGCCTCTTCATTCCGTAACATCAACGCTACGCTTGACAAAGTAAAGAAAGTCTGCCCTCGGACTAACCTCTGGAAGGAGGGTAATGTTTTCGGCTGCAAGTCGGACTGTAAGCTTACTGGTATGGAGAAGCATTGCTGCGTTGGCGAATGGGGTGAGCGCTTCGGCCCCAAGGCTTGTCGGGAGTCCAGCACCTTCCTGGCTGAGTTATGCCCAGCTGCGTACTCGTGGCCATATGGTGACAATGGCGTTGTCGACTACAATTATGCCCCCAAGGCTGTGCACGCCGTCTTCACTCCTATCCATTAAGTGAAGTTGCGGTTCGCGATCTCCATTAACCAATTGGGTGGCAGGGTGGTGCGGCATTGGGAGAACAAAAGAGCAGGAGAGAAGCAGATGTTGCAATTCATCCGTCTTTGTAATGATAGAACTCCAGCCAGATTATAAATATAACGATAAATTTTGATCTCGACACGACAGGTATCTCTTTTCCTCTCAACTTTGAGAAGAAAATCATTTGGATTTGTGGTCCTGGCCATAAAAGAAATTGACGGACAGTGGTCGGTCTAGCCCCTAGCCCCCGGGCCGGCTTTCCAATCACTCAATTTGGTAAGCCGATTTTTGATATGATCAGACGCCGGGCTGAGCTTAAAATGTGGGCCGCGATGATTGAGGCAATAAAACAACAAGAAAAGTCTCGGCGTCGAAACGCAGCAGCGTCGGTCGGGGCTTTTAGAGAGCTGCTTGTCTATCTCCCTGAGAATCGGACGTATACCGCTGCCGTGTATAACGTTCTTTCTGGAATTGTGGCGTCGATATATGCGGAGAGGTTTGGTTGTACCGCCATGCGGGCCACGGAGCTTGAATTGGGAATCGTGATAGAAGGTGTCCCAATTCCAAGGTCCGATAAGCTAAGCCAGCGATATTTAAAGTTATTGGACAACTGTATCTATCTTCCAAAAGGCATAAGATCGCAGAAAAGAAACGGAATCTTCCTCTCATCCTCACCTTCGATTTGACTTCACTTTCCCCAAATTTTTGCGGTGAGGCCTACGTGGAAGAGCACCCGTCAGAGCACAGCCTTTGAACCGCAATCATGACCAAGTACAACTTGTGCCAATTTGCGACCGTCGCTGTTGCTTTTGCATTGATTGTGCCAGCTCTCGGTGCACCAACTCAAGCAGGAGATAATGCTACTCTCGTAGCATCGACTCTTGGATCACCCGGGGAGCCCATCGCCAGATCGATACTAAACAAGAGAGGCGATCACTTCACCGATTTTGGGGCAAATGCTTACTGGAAAGATGCTGTCGGTCATAAGTATGCGAACGAGGCCGATCGCTACGAAAACCAAGGACGGAAATCGATTGGAGGAACGCGCTTCACAGTTATAAACAATACGCCTCAGTCACTGTGGATTTGGATCGAAGCAACGTGAAGAAGTACATATAAAGTGAAAGATCCCGACGCACCTGGGACAGAAATTTCAAGATCAGACCTGGAGAGTCAATTCAAATAAGCAATCTTCCGAGTCATACCGGCGCTATTCGAGCCTATGCTCAGTGCAACGAGCAGGGCCTGGATTGTGCAGGACATGAGGGCGCTGCGACAAAATGGGAGTGGACAACTGACCCTAACGGGCACGTGGGCGCTCTTGGGATCAATATCAGTCTCGGTATGTCGAAGCCAGTTTCATAAAGTTCGCAGCTAACGGCAATACAGTGGACGGTTATGTCATCGGCGGGGAAATCACCTTTGGAGAAGGCTCGCATTGCTGGACAATGCGTTGCGTCATTCCGCAAGATGAGCTTCTTAAACAATGTCCAAGAGATAACCTTGATGATCGCGTGAACGCCTGGCCGAGCTGTAAATCAGATTGCGCAGCCACCAACCGAGATAATTTTTGCTGTACAGGAGCGTTTGCAGGGCGAGGTGTGTGCAAGCCATCTAGCCCGCACTTCTCAAAGCTTTGCCCGCATGCGTATGCGTGGGCTCACAGTGATGAACACTATCAAGAGTGCAAACCCCAACGGGGATGTAGTGCTGAGGCTTCAAAATTAATGCACCAGTCAGTGGTCTTTCCAATCCGAGATATAGCCAATCTGGCCGAGAAGGGATCCTTCAGAAGAATCCGTCAGCAGCACACGCCGAGTATCGCTGAAATGATGTGGTTGAGATCGATGGAGAAGATATACAGCAGGCTTTTGCTTCCAAGTTGACCAACTATTTCTCCAAGCTCTCGAGCAGAATTTCCGCGCACATAGCTTCCAATATTCCTAAAAGCTACTTGTTCCATACTTGCGGCATCTGTACTTATGAGAATGCGATACCTGATGACAAGTCTCCCCAGTGGCAGTTGCAATCGTCTAGATATTGTGGTCTGGGTATCGAGACTGGAGATTCGTCATTCAATCCGCTTTGAGGCCGGCCGCCGACTTGCAAAGAGCACAGCCAGGGACTTCAAGATGAACTAAATGTCACTTAGCAAAATCGAGTTCGCAGAGGGCTTACCCTGACTTACAACAAGAGCAGGGCGCGATTGACCCAACCGTGGCCACAGCTTCAGATTGGGCTGCAATGCGAGTCATTGAGCAGCAGCATTCATCTTCGCTCCTAAGTAGCCCCAGACAACATTGAGTTGGTTATTCGTGGCATTTTGTCCAATGGTCACGAATGTGCGCGTTCGATTGAGGTCGTGAGGACGAATGGTGGTTGAAATTGACATTGAACGTTCAAACCGACGCGAACTCCAACCCCACATCACGCGCAGTCCATCGTTCTCCAACTCTTTTCCCAAAGCCAAACTGCGCACGACTCACTACAACCCAATCCCCCTTCGCAGACATCCAACGATTCAGGCCCGACTTACGGCTGACAACCGTATGGTATGTGAGGTCTGTCCCTCATGGTAGCTAGGGATGTGATGCATCGATATTGAACTGCTGCGAGTCGTGTCGGGACCAGAGACCAGAAAACGAACCATCATCGCGATTCTGCGCAATGCCCGGTAGAAGCAGGCAAGTATTCCCTGCCCATTCGACCCTTCCCTCTTCAAACATACTCGCCGCGGGATAAACTGGCGAAGGAACGACCGTCGTCTGCCCTACCCGTCGATGTGGCATATGGAGAGCAGATATTGGATTTCTCACACAGATTGAAGGCCATTGCAGCAGGCTGAGCTGTAACATTTCTACTGTTTATTTTGCACCGTTATCCAGTACATTCGAAGCAACTTCCTCTTGCTTCTTCAGATTTACAAAATCGAGCATAACCATGCATGGTAAGTTGGGACTTACAATCGACAGGCAGTGCTGACTCTTCGTGGTTAATTCTAGCTCCGAAATCACTTCTGCTATCCCTGATAATTAAACAAGCTCCTGTTCCTCGCCCTATATTCTTAGCCCTTTCTGCCATTAGTCGACGCTACATCAGTGATGGGGGAGGAACCTGAGGCGCTCCCGCCGCCCCTCCCTCGAAAATTACTCCTGGGATTAGAATTGGATGAAGCGACAACCCAATTTTTGAACGAAGTTCGTGCTTGGTACTGCCCTACCAATTCGGGAGACTTTGTTGTTCCCCCTTGGAAGCGTACGCAATTCACTGTCCTCAATCATCTACCGTGTGTGCACCTGGAACTATACATCAAAATGTTGGAGAGCTACAGCTCTATAACTAGTCCATTTCTGATAGACACTATGCAGCTCGTTATCTATACGGTGAGGCTCATTTTCGGCTTAGATACCATCTCCTATCTAGGGGCCACACCCCAGGAGCTTCTCGAATAGCTCTTGTAGTTCTTGACCTAAGTGATTTGCTCAAGCACATTTTCCAACTTGTATCTATTTTACAGTGCTGATGTTTAGGCTGAGAACCAACGGAATAGCTCTCGAGATCTCATTGTCTTCTAGCTTGCAAAATATGTTTGATGAATTTCCTCACACGTTACGTGACCATTAGTTCGGATCAAAGAACTCAAAAGACACTGGATTTGGCATCCATCAATACCAATACAAAACTGGCTTTCCCCGACCCGGCTAGAGGAGGGTATGCGAGAAATTTTCGATTGTTACCCTTCCGGTCTCAGCCTGGGAAGAGGGGTAAAGCTTGTTTTGTACCAGACCATGCAAAAAATCCACAGATCGAAGCGTTAAGGCCTTCCCATGGAGAACAGCCTTGGGCAGGTTTCCCTGCAGAGTTTCTCTCTTAGGAGTGGAGCCTGGATCAGATTGATTCGCAACTAAAGCCATTCGTTTCGTCTACGAACGTTAGCATTTCACATACTCTGTCCGATCCGTACGCGATCAAGGCGTTTTTGTGGTCAACTGCTCAGTCGCAATCCCAATGATTGCTGAAGAACACATTCAGATTAAGACCAGAAGGAACGGAGCTTCTTGGAAGTATAGCACTTCGATCGTTGTTTGGATTTTTCGGTCCCACGTCTCAGGTACTAGTATTGATCACCGAGAAAACCTTAAGTATTCAAGAGAATCTCTATGCAGTTTCCGCTGCCAATTCGTTCACTGAGACTAGAAGTTCAAATTGGTGTTTGAAGCTCCATCTCCAAGCCCATCTTCACGGCCGCCGCTGCTCATTCTCTTCCTCAAAGAGTCTGTCGTGCGGCAAGTCCAGCCCATTTCTCGATTGTTTTTCCGTTGCTTTGATAGAGCTGATTCTATCATAGTGTATTCATCGACTCGTCGAAGCTTGACTTCCACCTTGAGAGCTTACTTCATATGTAGTCGTGGGATAAATTGTTTGGGCCGAGTGCCTCTAAGCTGTCATCCCTATTCGTGGGGGACGTCGGCTGCAATTTATGACTGTGAACCAGGGCACAGTATCCTTGAATCCTCAAATGCATTGCTAAACAGCCCTTCCAGAGTTCGTCTCCATGCTCGTCTCACTTCGCCACTATTTACTGCATGTAGCATACGAAGTACAGTTTGTGGATCTCCCAGACGCTGGCCCTGCTCTCGGAATTCGGGCCAATTTTCCTTTTGCTATCTTATCTAGATGCTGCCAATTCGGCCCAACCGAAGTACTTCAGACGGGATTGCCTGTCCTATCTCCTGTATGGTATGGCGGGATTCTCGGCGAAAATGGGCATTGAAGGGCCCACAATAATGTCAGTTCCTTCTACCCGTATCTTGATTTTCCTAGTTTGCCCGAGATATGCTTGTTGCGCTGGCAGAAAGCAAAAAGTGGATACTGTCAAGGAATATGTTCATGTCATCCATGGAACATGAGCACCAGTGATCTGGAAACATTGAACTTGGCAGCCGCATAATGCTCGAAATGGTCTATTCGCTCGTCTACCGCTTATTCGGGAACGTGCAAACGTATCTAGTGTTCCCTTTCCGCGCCGTCGATATTCAGGCTGAATTCAGCCGGTCCGCTCTAGCCACTCGGCGGAGAGCGCTAATTCCGCCACCCCCTCCCTGGTAGCTTCGGAAAGTCATTGTCGTTCTCGAGATGGTTCACGTTAGAAAGATGATTATTTCTTAATTCGCGTTCGTCTCATGTTAGCGGCCCTTAGACTTTGGGGTAAATCCGTGGATATTTATCCGGCGGAGGGGACGGGGAAGGGCGAGTGCATTTTCAAACGAAACAGCATCATGTCCGCGACCTATGCGGCTGATTTGATGCGATGCGCTTTATTTCGTCCGAATATTTGTGCTGATATAAATATCAGGAAATCCCCCAGCAGTTGAATGGTGTCTTATTCCTCCCATACTATTCAGTCTCTCATTGCAAGGGCTACTTTATTGTTGTAACCCTGTCATCATGCCCTTTTACACAGCATCAAAATCGACCTTTGAAGTCGGAGGACAGGAGTTTCCTCGTATCTCATGGTGGAAAGAACCTGGCATACGAGGACTCTACATTTGTTTGATGTTTGCGGTGCTCACCTCTGCCACCAATGGGTATGACGGTTCCATGATGAACGGTCTTCAGGCACTTGATCAATGGGTGATATGTTAGTGTAGCCAGTCTCCATTTGCAAAATGGATCACTTACACATCTGAATAGCATTTCATAATCCCAGCGCTGCTACTCGAGGACTTTTGAACGCCATCATGTCAGTTGGGAGCATCGTTGCTCTGCCAATTACTCCATACATCGCCGATATTGCCGGGAGACGTGCTGGTATCATCACAGGCTGCCTTCTCATGATCGTCGGCGTCATCTTGCAGTCAATGGGTTTAAATATCCACATGTTCATCGCTGCTCGATTCCTGATTGGATTTGGTGTTGCCATTGCTCATGGTTCTGCTCCCTTATTGATCGCAGAACTTGTCCACCCCCAGCACCGCGCTATTTTCACCACGATATATAACAGCACATGGTATTTCGGTAGCATTATTGCAGCATGGCTCACATACGGTAACTTCCAAGTACTCGGGAATAAACCTGTTGCTAACATGTCCAGGTACTTTCACGATTCCCAATGCATGGTCTTGGAGAATCCCGTCCATCGTACAGGCGGCGCCGTCGGTCATCCAACTCATTGCAATCTGGCTCGTACCCGAGTCTCCCCGTTACCTTATCGCCAAGGGCAAGAACGAACAAGCTCTTCAAATCCTCGGCAAATGTCATGCAAGGGGCGACGTCAACGATGAACTCGTCCAAATCGAGTACCGTGAAATCCGTGAAACCCTCGCCCTGGAGAAGGAATTCGAAGGTAACGGCTGGCTCGAACTTTTCCAGACCCCAGGTAACCGCCATCGCCTCATCATCCTCATCTCTCTCGGCTTCTTCTCCCAATGGTCCGGGAATGGTCTCGTATCTTACTACATGAGCGATGTGCTCAAAGGTGCTGGAGTCACGAGTGCAAAGCTGAGACTGGAAATCAACGGTATCCTCAATATCGTCAATTTCATCACCGCCCTCACGATGTGTTTCTTCATTGACAAACTCGGTCGTCGCCCTCTCTTCCTCTTCGCCACCGGAGGCATGTGCGCCAGTTTTGTCATATGGACCATCTTTGCTGCTGAGTTCAAGAAAACCGGCATCCACACGTTGGGATACCTCGAAGTCGCATTCATCTTCCTCTATTATGTCTTCTACAATTGTGCTTGGTCGGGCCTCCTCGTCGGTTACGCTGTCGAAATTCTACCTTACAAACTCCGTGCCAAAGGACTCACGCTCATGTTCCTGGCCGTCGATCTTGCACTCTTCTTCAACTCGTACGTAAATCCTGTCGCGCTTGCCAAGCTGGACTGGAAATATTATATCGTGTATGATTGCTGGCTTGCGGTTGAGTTTGTTGTGGTGTACTTCTATTATATTGAAACGAGGAATACGCCGCTTGAGGAGATTGTCAAATATTTCGATGGCGAGCAAGCATTACTGGGTGGTGATCTTGCGACGGAGAAGGCGAGGACGTTGATGGTTGAGGGGGGTATTGAGACGAGGAAGACGGATGTGAATCATTCCGAGAGTCGGGTGAGCACTCCATAGAATCCGGGAAATCAAAGAGGCTTTGCAATGTCCATTGGGGGCGAGAGGAGGGTGTGTGTATGGTGGAGTAAGCTAGACAGTAGACTTCATTTTAGACGGCAGGATTTACGCACAACGGGCACTATCTTAGAAAACTTGTCAAGTTTAATATATATAATTTTAGGAAAGGGACAAGGACCCATTTTCTGAGACCCCACAATCGTCGATGAGTATACTTGGAAAATTCCCAAGTGGGTATTGGCGAGGCCCACCACAGCACTATTTCCTTCAACGCGATGTTTGCCTTTTGCTGACAGCAACTGCTTGGACAAGAATTTGGACGCTACAGACAGAGGGAGGTATGTTCCAACAATGTTTTGTTGTCAAGTCGACATTACTGTCAAGGTGAAGCACGCTGCCAAGTGCCAGTCAGCACTACTTGCCTTACCGCGCCATACAAGGCAACCTATAAGTCTCTCGCACGTGTACGTCGACGTATACTCCAGAAGACGAAAACTAAAAGAGAGCTAATGGTGAACTTTTATCACGCTGTCCTAGGTGCGGGTGACAGCCACGTCCATGGCATTTGCGAAATTATCGATGCATCACGCCTTTCCAAGGAAATCTTTTCGAAGCAGTCGATTTATTGAATGCTTTCACATTACCCTACAGTGGAAAAATTTACGAAACAGCCAATACTTCATTGTCGGGATGCCAGTCTAGCCTGCATTGAACACTTCCCACGTGACCAAGTGACCGTGTAATCTTTACAGTGGGAACACCTTGGCGCAGCATTCAATCACCTTGTCGGCAATTGATGAAGCCCACTTTGAGCTGTAGTTCAAGTATATTAGGGGTATGTCCAAATCATAAGTACCTGGTAAGCTGTTGTCTTGGAGTCAAGAATTCCTGAGAGTCTTCTCATGTTTGATCTGGACGTCGCGTTGATTACTTTTCGAGGTCTTGCTTGCATTTCAGCAGATGTTCTACCGAGAATACCACAGCAATATTTATACTTGTTATATATTCCAGCAAGTCATTTCGAGAGGAACTTGAAATCACATAGCTTTTTTCGACCTTTTACTGAGCCGTTATCCAGTCTTCTTACAATGGCTTCCTTCCATACACAGTATATCTGCGATTGAGTCAGGGGTACTCGCAAGTTCGCTCATTCAGGGTGCTCACATCTTCCAATAAGCATGGATCTTCGTATTCTTCATTTCCTTCCTTACGTCAACGAGAAACAGTTCAACTTCCTGCGGTGTCCAGCCGAATATCCGCGTAAAGGTCGCCATCGTGAAGCCGTCTAGGCCTGAGAGAACATTTTCCAGGTTCCAAGTCCCTAATACTATCAACATTGCATTTTTTGGTGTTATACATATTTGTTATACCTATCTCTTTGTTTTTGGCGCCTTTGGGCCATTGATTCATCGGCCATACATCCACCCGGACTCCGATGTCAGTATAGCCCACCTTTTCCATTTCCTCTTTATAGGACTTTGCAGCATCAAGATCACGTCCGGTTTTCTTCCCGACGTCGAGAAGCATGTCAGACCATTTTCTCAGAGCCGAACCGGCAGCCACGGTGCCGTCATCACATTCGACGGGGAATGTTACATCAGTGACCTCAAGATAGCCCCCTGGCGTATTAAATCTGATACAAGTCAGCCATTCGTGTTATACTTAGCTCAGACGCTATTACTCGAATGCTTGAACGAAGAGTTTTCGCCAGTTGCTCAATGCTCCTGTCATCATCCGAGAGTGAATGAAGTCAAATTTCTCTGAGAACGTCCAGTCCTCCTCAAGATCATCGATTTCGAAGCTGACGTTGGGTGGAACGCTGTTCAAATTAGCAGGAACATGTGCATAATGAAGACAAACCTCATACAAGTGGGGTTGAGATGGGCTCAAGTCAACGCCAAGAACCTGGATTGGTCAGTCTTGAAAATGGGCAAAAGAGTTAAGAACGTACTTTAGACTCCGGAAACTCATCTCCTGGATTATATTTAGCATATTTGTCTGCTCACAATCTGTGTTGCCTCGTGCTTACCAAAATCGATTGCCCATATTCCCGTTCCTGTTCCCACATCCAGAACTCGGTGTAGCTGCTTGTCCTTGTCCATTGGGCAAATGAACAACTTCCCATCATAATTCAGCAAGTACAGGTGATGCTGAAGGTCTGTCGACATCAGCTTATAATGCTGCCATGAAGTCGTCGGTCTCACCAAGGCGGTCCATCTCTCCTTCATCGTTCGGAACCAGGTATTCTGCTACAATTTAGCTTATTCTCTTTATTCATCGTCCTAGAATTCATACTTCCGTCTTTGTAGGCATGGTAAGTTCTTCCGTTCTCAACTCTATGCTTCAGGATGCTCGAATTGATCGATGTCGTTGAGCTGGCGACACTTCTATCCTATTCCAGTAAACCCTAAAAGCTTCCTAGTCCGCAAATTTTATCACGTACTTCTTCTCCAATTGCTGAATCATTATCGCCATTATCTTCAGCCTGAAACTAAAGTCAGAAGATATGCCAATATATCACATCACATGAAAAAATTACCTCGGCCTCCAAGGGAGCCGCAATGTTGGCAGGTTCTGCCATGTCTTCAATGTATATTCAGTATTCAATTTTGTTTACCCAAAAATTATGGAGGGTCTTTTCAAGACGAATTTCGAGGGACTGCACGAGCTTTTCATGTCCTTGAATGTGCCCCCGGCTCTTTTTAAACTGCCTAAAAATACTGCTTTCGGCCTCCCTTCCGCGATCCGAGAGCTCATACAGCACACCTCACTGGACTCAAAGCAACGTCAGCCCTGTCAGACGAGCTTTTGAACTTCCATTTCCGGCTAGGCCCCCGTTCTGCCAACGTGCGGCATCAAAACATATTGAGCAATCCCCGGGAGATCTACAAACCGTCTGTCAAATGCACGATTGATGGCGCAGCGGACCGCACGGGACCGCTATATTAATGCCCATGCTTCTTACTTTCCGAGGAGGCCACGAGTCTCGAGTTTCAAATGCGGTCACCGCGGTGCCCCGGTACTTCGAATTAGGGAGATATTGCAGCACTTATAGGGAGCCAGTCACCCCACTCCAGAACTTCTAAACGTCGGTCCAGCAATCTGATTCACATTCTAGTTCCCCTCCTCCGTGGAATCTCGGTTGGGCGATACCAAGCAAATCCTCTATCTTATGGTTGTACAAGAAAACTTTTCGGCCAAGTTTCAATTTATCCAAGAAGCTGCCCCAATCAGGAACCTAGCATCGTATTCTGCATCCTCCTTCGCCGTTGACCTGCTTTTGATCGATTTGGATTTTCCTGCATCGTGCATCGTGCATGCTGCATGTCACTTCCACGCAGCGCAGAGGCCACATGTCTCCCCATGCGTCAATGATCTCGATCAACTTATCAATCCGTGTTAAGTATCTTGGTATTCTCACACGAATCCTTTCGTCTTTTTCCTAACGTCAGTTAGTAAGTCTGGCTCGCTTCAACTCATGCGCTAATCACCTGAGTAGTCCCTGAGTAGTCCCTGAGCATTCACAAACAATCCCCTGGGCAGTCCTGAGCAGCACCCAAATTATGACAAATTTTTCGACAAATTTTGACGGTTATCCTGAGGAGCCAAATCAGCGTCTATGGATCCAAAACTGGACCCCATGAAATCGGCTTTATGATAATGGATCATTACCTACAGCGGTGGGGCGTAAGGTGATACTAGATGAGCTGAGACAACTAATTTCTGATAGCTATCTGGAAGCTTGAAATTATTTTTTGGTCCTGTGGGGTTGTATTTGATTGCAAAGGATTGATACTAATTGTGTTAGGCTAATACACACTATCTTTATAGGCTGCATGGTTTCGATTTCGCTCTCACCACAAGGAAATCGGCAGCTGCTTACGCATGAAGGTAGTTATGACTACAACGGAACCGGCACGAGAAGTAAATTGAAATCATGTAATAGCCCCTTTGCTTCCCGTCCCTACTCACGTTGACAGTACCTCTAAGATGGAAGAAATTGAACACTACGTCTTCTCCTGAGGGCAGCTCGTGTTCATATGGCTCTTATGCGGTCTCTGATTTTCAAGCAAAAACCGTTTCTAGTGACTCTTTAAGTTTCATTTCTAAGTGAGGAAATTTCGGTGCAATTTACAACACACTATAAAAGATTTGCATCTCAGCCAATATAGGACATTTCTAGTGCTTGTTTTTGGTGAACAGGGGCATGACTACCATCATCACCTATGCGCATATATAAGGGCTCTCGCCCACTAGTTCAAGCTCAGGAGAGCGCTCTTACATTGTAGCAAATTTGTGTTATATGTATTTGCTGGTTCAACTAGCTAATGGTCTAGCTTTCCTGGTATATCGTAATCCCGTTCCCTCTTACCGAAGTACTGATCGGACTCTCAAAGTACCTCGCAGAACTCACTCAAGCCATTGAAACGACCAATCCTCCGACCACAATGGTCAATCCAAACATCATCGACAAACCATTCATCCGTCTCGCATCACTTGTCGTAGTAGCCGCAGGAGTTGCTCCCGACGAAGTGCCAGAGGCCTGTACACCAGTCCTCACCTCCGTGTTAGATGCACTCGAAATTCCCATCGTCGTGCTCATTATCGGGCCACCCGGTTGTGTGGTAAAGCTCGAGGTCTGAACACCAGTTCTCACTTCAGTGTTTGTGACAGTCGTACTCGCCGTCGTCAAGCTCTGTACCGGGCCTCCTGGGTTGATGCTAGTGCTCGACGCTTGTACACCTGTCCTAACATCCGTGTTCGATGGGCTCGTGTCTCGTCTATCCACTAGCAGAGCAGCATTCTGGAGTTCTAGCCTACAGGCATCAAGCATGTCAGCAAATATTCCATTAAGTTCGGAACGTGGAGAGTGGAAGTAGCTTACGCATCACCAGCAGCAGCTCCCACCACCGCGATCGTCAAAACCAAAACCAATGATCGATACAGATACAGATACATCTCAACTGCTTGCAAGTATGTTCAGGTTGAAAAATTGAAAAGAGACTGGAACACTCGTGTGCTTTCAACAGCGCTACGGTCTGTAGATCAGCATTAGAAAATGCTATGCTAACACAGCTATATAAGTATGCACCTACCCAAATTCTTAGCAGCGGAAGGAGTTCATCGCTCTTGTCAACGGACTTGTACATCGATGACGCTAAAGATCGGCTCCCTCCCTAAAAGCTCATGCCTCAAACAGGGTACGGGAACATTTGCTCCCTCCCGCTTGTGTCTGTGGTCGCGAAGCGAATTAGAGCAGACCAATAACGCCAATGACGTTGCTAAAAGCAGACCGCAAGGAGGAATTATGAAACAAGCCAACGCCACAATCTGCCCATTGTGGGGGCAGTCAAGAACAAGCTTTACCTAATGGATGATAAGCTTTTCTTCCCGCATCTCTATCTCAGTAGGCTAGGATAACCGTATCACGTGACATGCTCATCTTATACAGCTTAGGAAGGTCACCTTCGAGGATCGACGAACACAGAGGGAAGGTGCATTCTTGGCTGTGTATACGTTCAACAAGACGGAGAGAGCGCGATTTGCCATAGTGAAAGCTCCCACAGAGCGGCGAACCCGAATGGATCGTGTGTTCTCTTGAGCTGCCAGTTGTGTCGAATTTGACTTAGGAGTGCTGACCTAGGCGATACGCTTGGTAGAACGGCGCATTATTTTAGGTAGACTCCTCATATTTTGAAGCCAATCTTTCATTGATAGAGAGAACAAATCTAGACAAATATGAAGGAACTATGTTTTATAGATGCGAGGCATGTCTTTATCGAGATATGGGCAACTTCTATCTTTCTGCTCACTCTTCTAGCAACCAAGACCAACTTTTGATCATAATAATTCGAGCTACTTCCAATAACGAAGAGTCAGATATTATGCCCAAGGTTGTTGAATTGAAGCAATTGTAGAATATCAAAGCACTGGATTACCCATTGAGTTTTTACTACATGTCTTCATTTCTGAGATCGACCCCCGTTGCGACCAGCAATGAGCTCATCTTAGTCCTTAAAAAGTCAATCTATATTTTCTTGTCATCTCGTTCGACGTGAATGAAGTCGTCACAATGTTACATGATCTAACAAAAGCTTGAATATTTCTAAATCTCAATAACACGACAGTATTAAATATCTGTGATTACAGCGTGATACCGTGATTGCTGCACCTCTCTTTTCAGTACACTCACTAATTTCATGCTAACTACTGCTTTCATAGCTTACTGAAGCGTGAGCTGCCTAATTCTTTTCTAATTTTCTGTCCGTAACCCTTTGCATAATTTTCACCTCTGCCATAGTTGCACTCCTAGATACAGGAGATGATGAGGCAGAAGCTCCTCACATAGAAAAGCAAACACTAAAACAAAAAATTCTCTAAGCAAAAGCGCTGACTCAATTTCAGTAAACTAGATATTGAATCTGCTGGGAAATTGGTTCATTTACCCGCTTCATCCGGAGGGTGAGAGACTACGGGCAAAGCTTCAATTCTAAGTATGTGTGGCGCGACAAGAAGCTACTAGTCAAAGCACACTCATATAGGGGGCTCTATCTACATGACCCACCCGTCGCCTTATGAAAGGGAGGAAGATGGATGAAATAGCGAGCTAGAATAGCGATGAAGAGAGAAGGAGAGAGGGATGCCCATTTGTCCACATATGCCCACATGCCCAGAGCTTCCTAACGAATATAAACCCTCCCCCCCTCTTTTATTCAGTGCTATTGCAAGTAGCTAAAGAGAAGAAGTACATATCCTTCGTCGCGAATAAATCACAAGCGTATTCAGTTTAGGATCTCAAGAGTTTTACCATTCGTCATGTCTGACGTAAAACTAGCATGAAAGCGCAAGAGCGATGTGGACAGGCAGCCCAATGCCCTAAAAGTGAATTCAAGATGACTATGACTATGACTCGAGGGTCGACATAGTTCTGTGAGTGAATTAGAGTATTGCAGGACCTCACCGCCATATAGAATGATGCAGAACCTACAGATGTCACATCTATAAATTTGTCGTCTTCCGCCGATCCCATCGAAGCTCTCCAACATCTTTGCGACTTCTCACACCACCAATTTAATGCTCATCGACACGTTCATTGACCTAAATCTACTGTTAATCACTCCACATTTGAAATATTATCAAAATGGGTTCCCGAATCTTTGCTCTCCTCTTCCTCCTCATTGTGGTCTTCTCTTCCCTCGCAACCGCCGTCCCAACCAATCTATTCCTTGAAAACAAGCAGGTCAACGCAACCATCATGGGAACCGCCTCTGAAGTCAACTTCATGATTAAAGGCGGCACAACATTCTTTGAGGTCTTCATCGACGACGCTTCCACGACCTATGGTATCGCCATTCCAATTACTCCGAGCGCCTTGACTCTGTCAACCTTCTCAGAAATCTCACCTATCTGGAGTGCCGGATCTCTTCTCACCTTGAGCACCTTGGTTGCTGGTTCTGGATTTACCGCTACGCCCACGGCGGCGACGAGCACTAGCATTGTTTTCGCTGGTACAACAGTCGTCACTGCCATCGCCACAGAGACATCGATTACAATGGAATCACTGCCGGCGTCCATTATTTCCGTTACCGGAACAACTATTACGAGTCTAAGCCTGACTTCGATCACGAGCACTGTTATTGCCTCCTCAAGTAGAGCGACATCCGGCGCGGTGTCCTATGCCACGAGCACTTCCAAAGCGGCTGCTCCCACATTAGTCGTTGGGCTGGGAACTGTGCTTGGCGTTGCTGTCGGCGCTGTTGCTTTACTATGATACTGGTATGTCTCCAAAATTGTATCTTCATGCATAATTGGAAACTATAAGCTAACATTATCCATTTTCAGGACAAACTACGTTATTTTCACGCTAAGAGTCAAACCAAACGCTGAGACTTGGTTTGACAATCTGATATTTGGAAACATGCAAAGGTCAGGGGAATATGATGAAGAGATCTTGATTTATCGTTGGGTTTCATGGCCTTTCTCTCGATTTGCTGATGAGAAAAATCTGGTTTCGAAGTCCATGGCTTTGGATCTAGATTGCGGAGGGACTTTTGTTATTAGCAAGGAATTAAAAGCGAAGCTTTTTTATCGGAACTAAAATCAAACGAGCAACACTTGCTAGTGAATGATTGAACAACCTTTCAATAGCTAGCTTGGGATAGTAGCAGTGGTCACAAAAGTCGTGACAGTGCCAAAGCGGAAGAAGATAGATTAGCATATGTTTTATCTGTGGTTCTGATCTATGATATTCGATCAGCTCCCCATTGCCAGAACCAACCAGTTCTCACAGCAGACACACTTTTGATATTCCTGGTATCCTATGCTTTTGAATCATAGTTAATCACGGGTAATGAGTGCAGCTGCAAGACGTCGAGCGTAGATGGTTCTCAGTACAACCTCCGACTTTCGACTGCATTCCCCGGACCCAAATTACTACTCGGAATTACAGAAATTAAATGCAACAAGATGGTAGGTTCAACTAGCTGCTATAATTAAAAATATGCTATATCTTTTATGTTGAGTTTGCACATATCTTGGTCAATATATTTCTTGTTCAAAAGATCTCTCGCACTTATACGTAGCAATAATAGAGGGTGAGGTAGTTGTTGATTGAAGGTTTGTGATGCAGATGCATTTATTGCATCGTATCTTACTATTATAAATACTGGAATTAGGCAATAAAGTCGTTTATGTGTAGAATAAATACACATATAACTAATATAGCAAACACTGAGGTGGGCGAGTTGGAGTAAGAGGTTATGGGCACTCGCTATATATATGACCCTACTAACAACTGTGCAATTATCATACGAAGCAACGTGCATAACCTAATAAATTTCATGAGAATGTTTTGGAAATACATAATTGATAATAATACGAGAGTCTCTTCACACCCATGAGTTTATACCAAGAGTAATAAATTAGGGTCGTTTACATGTAATGATTCTCTAAACAGGTTACAATCGGTATAATAATAACTAGAGTCACTATAAGCACTAAGTTCATATAATAATCATAGTATAGATATTACTGTATTAAGAAGTAAAATATAAGTTAGAGTAATATATAGGAGCTCCTAGCCAACGATATTATTAGTGTTTAGAACTATTAGGTAATTAATTAAAATATTAAGAAGTATTGTTACCTATATCAAAATACAGAAAAGCTTGCATGACTACCTCGCATTTAATACTTGGTAAGCATACCCGCATCAAGCAAGGCGCGTACGCCTCGCTTTCTCAGGGTGTAAGCACGGCTTCGCTTCCCACCTCATGCTGCTTCCGTCTCCTCCCTCCTTCCCACTCCAACGGACCCCGCAATCTCACTCAATATCATCCTTAACCACGGCATCAGCGGTTCAAGAAGCTATTTTTCTTTCCTCGCACACAGTACTGTCTGCTATTTTTCGGTTCTTTGTCTCTAAGCAAATCATTTTTGTCCGTAGGAAGTCGAGATGAGTCTGCAGCTGGAGGCATCAATCAAAGGCCATCTCTCAGCAGTGGCAATGAGTGCAACATGACTGGTCTGAAAATCGAGCCAAGGGGAACTCATTCCCTCGATGGTGAAGAAATTTTGCCAGATATGGTTCTGGAAGAGTATCGACATCAGGACGGTACAACAACCAAACTCTGCAAGCGATGCACCTCCATGACCTCGACACTGGAAGGACTTACAGCTCTGGCTTCCGAGGATGGCTATGTTCATTATGGATTGAAGAAACTCGAGCAATCCATGAAGAGAGGATGTAAATGTTGCACAATGCTTGCTGAAGGCAAGGACTCTTTGGAGGATAATCTTGATGAAGAGGCATACAGTTTGATCCTCAAAGCAGATTTGTCAGAAGACCATGTCCAGCATACAGAGGCAGGCAGCACATATCCTCTATATGACAGAAGCCTTGGAAAAATTGAAGCTTTTATGAAGACAAGGACCGGGTCTGGTCGTATTTGAGAGCCGTCACCTATTCAGGTGAGATTTCCAATTCGACATGCTCTATTGATTACTGGAACTAATGATGTTTGCCAAGAACCTC
This sequence comes from Stipitochalara longipes BDJ, assembly GCA_009732865.1. NCBI lineage: Eukaryota > Fungi > Ascomycota > Leotiomycetes > Helotiales > Hamatocanthoscyphaceae > Stipitochalara > Stipitochalara longipes. The sequence continues at coordinate 915,032 of ML769343.1, read as the reverse complement.
TGCTGAGTGACTCTAGCCCTTCAACCTCATGCCACACAGCCTTGCGAATGATTCTATCATCAAGAAGATAAAAGGACATCTATACGACTGCAAATCACGTCACGGGGAACATGAGGGGTGTCCTGGTGGCGTTACGCCATTCTTGCCCTCTCGTGTGATTCATGTTGGTACTCACGCGAAGTCCAATATCTTTGTAGACAGTATTAGTGGTCAGACAGAATATGTGGCTTTGAGCTATTGCTGGGGTGGAGATCAGCTTGTTAAACTGGAAGCAAGACACATTCTGGATGGGAAACCTTGGCATCTTCCTCAAGATCTCTTACCGCAAACGATTTCAGATGCAATAATTACAAACCGAAATCTTGTGAGGAGCACTCACAAAGAATCATATCTTTCGCAAGCGATCGTCTACCTGCTCTTGCTGGCATGGGGAATGAGCTCGAGCGGGCATGGCGAGACAATTATCTGGTCGGTCTTTGGCAGAAGATGTTTATAAAACAAGCCAGCTGGACACGGCACGCCTATACTGATCTGCCTAATCCACCAGTTGAACTTGAATATCACGCACCAAGTTGGTCCTGGCTTTCGATGCCCGAAGGTGTGCAAATAGATATGCCTGGAGGTGTCCCAAATTTTGGTACCAACAAGTTCACACCACATGCTACCTTGAAGAGTTATTTCATCAAGCCCAAATATCCATCACTTTCACCTCTAGGTAAGGTTTTGAGCGCAGCGGTTACTCTGGATGCAATCACGGTCCCTTATGCGCGTTTATCAGATTTCTACCACACGATGAAGTTCGAGACGGCGTAAAATCCCTTGATCCCCGGGATCTCGCTGAGAGGGAGTTTTTAGACTACAAAGTCGCTATTGAGAAAGACGCCAGATTTCTTCTGTTGGGGCTTCGAAGAAAAATTACTTACGGATATGAATTCGACGTATGGGAAGGCTTGATTATTGTTCCAGCTCCTCGGGGGAGGTATCGGAGGATCGGAGTACGGAAAATAGAAGAAGGGCACGCTGAGGAAGAGAATTTCGTTTGGCCTTCAAAGCGCAAAACAGTAATGTTTATATAAACCAGCCTTGATGTAACTCTTATACTAATCTCTTTCTTTTACATTATCTGACATTAATCGAGCTAGCTGCTAGTAGCTAGAGAGTCGAGCCTCGTCCTCGCAGTTTTGACGATAAATAGAGCTTTTCGGATCGGCAACTTCAATAATGAAAACATTTTATAGGCTAATTGTGAAGTGGGTGTATCCAGACCGGCTAAAGATAGAACCATCCTTCAAACCGCACGCTTATGTAGCTGAAGTATCAAAGAAAGTCTGTTGCCATATAAGCAAGTGGCATTTGCAAAAAAGAGTGGGTACGAAATACCCCCTTGAACTGCAAATTATGTGCACTTGGGCGGTGACTCATGGAGAATGCGCGTGGTTGTGATCTTTCAGTTGCATAGCCATCTCGCAACAGTAGAGATATCCTCCAAGCTTTAGAACTTCCATGCTACACCCAAGCCATAGCTAAGCTTTGTTGACCCTCATCTACAACTTCCCCCTTTGCCCATTTTTTGCAGCTGCCATAGCGCCCACTAACAGCGCTCCTTGGTTGAATCTGGTAGGATATCTTTTCAGCATCTCGCCGGCGATTTCTCTCGAACTCTTTCCACCTTCTCCCACGACACGTCCGAAATCGCGAATATATTGCTTGGTCGCGGCGAGATGGAATGTACCAGTCAGCTCTCCTGGCTTCATGTGGCCAGGGACGACCATCTCAGGACGCAGTGCCTCCACCTTGTCGATCGCTGCAATCCATTCCTCACGCAATGCCTTCGTATTTGCAGCTCCCAGCATGCAATGCACATCTCCATAGACAACATCACCACAGACAGCAAGACTAATATCTGGTACCCATAGCACAGTCGTGTCATGGGTATCGGAATGGCCAACCTCGATAGCCTTCAAAACATGATCCTCTAGCTGAAACTCACCATTGGCTGGCAAAGGGTCTGCTAGAACAAACTCCGTGTCGATCTGGTTGGGGAACTGTGTGCCCCAGGTTGTCTTGAAAGCTGTAGGCTCGATCTGTTGCTTCATGTGTGCGATCGTTCCTTCCGTAGCCACCGCTCTAACACCGGGGAACCGTTTTTGGAGCATGTTGATCCCAAGCCAATGGTCTGCGTGGCCATGTGTGATGTAAATTGTTGTTAAACGCTTGCCTGGAATAGTGCTCTCAATCCAATCTGCTAGGTCTTTGTTCTGGGCATTGGTTATGGGTGTATCTACCAAAACAGCCTCATTGTCGCTGTGAATGAGTGTGCAGGAAATGGGAGACCAAGGACCGCCCTCTTTGCCGTTTGGCTTCGACCATGGAATTGCAGGCGCCACGTAAACATTAGCGCGGAGTGGACTCATTGTGTTTGATCAGAAGCATCCAAAGGAACACTGACTGGGTGATGTTTGAAGAGCGTGATAGAGGAAGAAAATGGAGATCACGAGAAATAGATGGGATCTCTCCAAGTAGCTTTTTTGATTGTGGATAGTAGAGATCTGACCGAGCATTTCGGATATCTGAAGCTAAAAGGTAGAGCGGGGGTTCACAAATCAAGAAACGTCCGGGGCCGTGGCCAAAGTTGTCCACTACTAGAAGCCGAAGCCGAGAACTTAGTCATAGACTTGTCAAGGATATGATGCAGTGAGGGCGGCTAAAGTTTGTCCAGCCCGTGGTGCTTGTGTTGATTACTCAACAGCAACGTGGGCGACTCGCAGCGTTACGCCTACGCTAGAACATCTTTGGCATTCCTGGCACTTCCCATATTTGTTGACACTAACACAATATCTCCTTTCCTTTATTTACCTCTCCTAGGCTGTATATACCACTGGTAAATTTTCTGTATGCGAAAGAACGAGAATTGGTCTCCATAACCGTTTTCGGTAACTTACATGAAATTGGTCACTGATCTTTCTCTCACCGTCACCTCCAACAATGGCAGTGAACGTGACTCGCCAGGGCTGCAAATCGAAAGGACTTATAAAATTACCCTGTGTCTTTAGCTGATTTGAAGAGCGATAGGATCGTGTTGAGATATTGCATACTTCTCCGCCCGAGGAATAGAGACTTCTTTGAAGAAAGGAAGACTCAAGTATCCACTTGGCGAAGTTGAACTCTCCAACGATGAAGAAAGTAGATCCTAGAATTGCTAAATCCTTCCTTTCCCATATGAGAACAAAAATTTTGGGTAACCGCGAGATTACCGAGCAATGTACATCTGCAGCCATTTCCAACCTTTACGTTTTGAGTATATATATTTCTCTCCCTCTTCTCTCTCGAGCTACAAACCCAGGGAAGTCGCTATCAACATTGTATTTACGGGGATAGTCAACTCATGAACTCAGTATGCTTCTCGCCCTTGCCGTCAACCACCAACCTTTCCTATTTTCCCTTGTGCCCATGTCGCAATCCAGTCAGTTCTAGCAGCCTTCTGTGTAGGAATTACCATCTGAAGAGTTGCTGCCTGATCTCTTTGGTTATCAGCAGTGATTTTGATGTCATCCAAACTTATCTCCATAGACCTTGGCGAGTCGAGGATGGTTCCCGCTTGGCGAAGACACACTCCTGCAAGTGTGTGAAAATGAGAGAAACGTTGTATTGCAGTAGCTATTTAAACGTTGCTCCTTAAGACTCAAGTAGCTGGCTCAAGCTTGATCATTGCTATCTACCAGTGGTTTCTGACCTAGGAACTCAATATTCATTAGGCACGACCTTAATTCTCTTGATCAATGCATCTATGAAATGAGCGTTGAATCGAACATACTTTCTCCGCTTCAACGCTGCCGTGATTTGTTGTTGTCAGCAAGCTTTCGCTGTCATTCATCCCACCTCACCTTAATCGCATTTCTTCTCCCTTCCTCTCACACACTTTTCACCCTTGAAGGGTGTTAGAACTTGCACCTCCTCTTCGACCTCCCCACCACATTTCTCACAAGGAGATCCGGCAATGAGCTCTTCCTTGACTTCTCGATAGGGCGTTTCTGTGCAGTAGCATCACGATCTCTGATACGACTTTATATAGCCCAACGCGAAAAGGAAAGGCAGCCTACCTCGCTCTTCCTCGTCCCATTCCGGATCGCAAGCACAGCATGGAAAGTAAGAAGTGAATTTGCAAAACTTTTATTCCACAATACATACAAAATAGCCAAAGGGCGATTATCAGAACAAGCCTCCACTACAAGCTAAGTGAAAATTGTCTATGATGTGCTTTTCCAAGGTGCCCTCGTCGAAATCAGATCATCTATTCTATCCTTCCCCTCTTGAGAAGAAAGGAAAAAGGTTGGGGCGGGTCGAGTGAAGGAAGAGCTAGTGAGAGTCTAGGCAGAGAAACTCGGCCTCCTCATACTCCTACTGCGTCTAAGTTGCTGATCCTCCTACTCTCATTAGCAAAAACCCCATTAAAAATTCTAGAAGGAGAGCAGGAACTCACCTCCTCCCTAACACCCAGCCCTCCCTCCTCCGGCAACCTTACCGCTCTGTCCAACGCCACAGGCAGACCCCTGTGCCTACCCCTCAACATAACGGCACAAAGAATCAGCTTACTCGCCTTATGCCAACCACCACTAAAGCTATACGCCTGATCCGGCAACCCGGTGCTGATGCCCACACACCCATACCCGCTCACGACCTCAAACGCGATGTTGAATACAGAATACGTAACGGGATCGCGGTCGAAGTTCGAGACTTCGATGCAGGAGATGAAGAGGATGGCGAGGACGAGCCACCAGAGATCGTGCGCCAGCTGGCCGCGGACTTGTTGGCGAATGAACTGGGTGCCTGTCCCTGTAGCTGAGGGGCTAGAAGCTGGCGAGGAGAACGGGCCGCCGAGACCTTCCATTGTGAGCGTGAAGGTGCGCTTGAACGTCCCCATCAGGGAACCGAGTTTTGGGGCGTCGTTGGAAGGGGAGGAGTCCGAGTCGTCGGCGTAGATGCCGAGGGAGCGCTCTTCGTAGACGTTGGAATGGCGCATTGTTATCACGACTGGGTAGACGGAGATGTACATCATGATTATGTAGAGGACTTGCAGGCCGATGCGGAGGGTGGAGATGTTGACTACGTAGAAGCCGCCGGAGCGCACGGCGAGTGCTTGGAAAAGCCCGTCGAGGACTCGGTAGTGAGAGGGGATCGAGTCCGTGGCTGGGTTGCCGATGTTGAGGAGCTCGAAGGCGGCCCAGTCGATGCCGTTTAGGATTATTACCATGAAGAGGAGCCACCAGGTTGGTTGGGAGGGGAAGAGGTTGGTGTAGACGCGACGCGGGTAGCGGAGGACGAAGCGGAGGGTTGCTTTCATCTCGCTGTGGGTTTCTGGGGAGGGGTAGAAAGCGCAGAGGAGTTTCAGGAGGGTCCAGAGGATGAGGCGGAGGAAGAGAGGATAGCTGTTTGTGTGAGCTTGAATATCATTCTGAAAGGAGCGGACTTACGCTGTATTTCCTGCCAGAATCAAGAGACCCATTGTAATGAGCGTGTAGACGGATGTCTGGAATGGGATCTAGACGATGTCAGCAAGATTCCAAAGATGGCTCTGGGAGAAATACCATATTCGCATCTAACAAAGACATCCCCGAATTGTTGAATGCAGAAACAGCATTGAAGGCACCCAACCACCTATCATCATTAGCCTCATCCACCCATCTACAGTTCAGCACTCACCAAGGATTAATCCCATTCCCCTCAGCAATAGCCGCCTTATGATACGCCATATACGCCCCCAACCCCAAACAACCCAGCAACTGCCACAAAACAAAGTATATCGGTACAATCCAAGCCAACAGCGTGATCGCCCTATACTCCACACCACCAAGATGCTCTCTCTCAGCCCTAGTCAGTCCAAAGAACTGCGCATTCCTACCCGTCGTATGGCGAGTGAGATAATGCGGATACATCTCATTGCTTAATCCCGCCTTTACCGGCTCCTCTGTACCCTGAACATTCTTCTCTCCTCGATTGACCAGGCCAGAAGCATTGGGTAGTTTGTAAGCAGTAGAATTCGGATGCGCGCCAACACCAACGAAACTCAGGACTCTGCGATGGGAGTTCGGCTCCGGTGGCGGCGAGGGCGCATACCGCATAAAGGAGATGCGATCAGTTGTCCCACTGCCTCTTCTCGGACGAACACCCTCATCCACCGGTCCTGCTCCCGCAATAGCAGTACTCTCACTCCTCGTACTGCCGTCCTTCTTCCCCTCTGCACCACTGGTCTGCTCAGCATTTTCATGCCCAGCAGCCCCGTTCTCAGGCCCCGGAGTAGGGTCACGTGGTCCCGAATGCCTGCTCTCAAATCCACTGTCGTCAACAGGCTCCGCGACCTTGCGCTGCTCCTGCAGCCTCTCGCTGACGGGGAGTTCGCCTGTAGATGAGTGGCGGATACTCGACACGCTGCGGCGACGAGCTCTGTTCTCACGTTGCCGGCGGATTATACCTTTGAATCTGCTCTCAAAGACGCGCTTTCTCGTGAGCACCGTGCTGATGCTCACAAAAATGCTACTCCCCTATGAATCCATTAGCATGTGTCATTACCCCTCAACCGCCTCTTTTCCACCCCCTCATCCCACCCCAACGGGTGAAAAATAAAAACAACAAAGAGACCTACAATCATGATCAAGAACCACAATAGAAACTGCTGGCCCGTAGTCATCTGGCTCAGATTAATCGTGTTCAGGCCCGCCTCGGTCATGGCGCTGACGACCAGGAAGAGGGAATCCGTATACCCGATCGAATACCGGGGCGTCGACATGCCGTAGAAGATGAGGCTGGTCAGCATGCAGACGGCCAGGAAGTAGGTATAGTGGACCGTGATGAAGTTTAGCGGTGGGAGGAAGGAAGTGAATTTATGCAAGGTTGGCGAGTCCTCGAGCCGGTGCCGAAGAGGTGAGTTTTTGGGAGCCATGGTGGAAGTGGTACGATGGGGTGGGTGAGAGTGTTGAGTAGTTCTTGGTGGAAGGTGTTGGGAAGTATGTGGTGATGTTGTGTTTGTTGTGTATCTAAAAGCTTCTGTCTTCAGATATCTTGCTGTAGTTGAAGCGGTCAAGACTCCATTGTCGTTCAAGATTTGCGGTCTAGCCTTGGCTCATGAACGCGTCGAGCTAGAGCGCGCTTCCTCGGTTCGGCCCGAGGATCATCCCCTCGGCATTCAAATATCTTAACCTTTGAATTCGTATGGATGGCTTGATTAGTATTGGTCGTGAAAACAAGGCACAAAGAAGGCTCAGCCTTGCATTTGTGTGGTAGTTGTAGAGTTGAGTGCTGATGTGTTGTCGAGGTGAGGTGAGATGCAGCCATGGCTTGGCAAGAGGGCTCAGCCTCGTTCGCGAAAGTGGCTGAAGGTGATGGACTTCAGCCGAGGGAGGGCTGTGGCAAGGGACAGGAGCGCCAAGCTTGAGGGGTTATCAGGGGGATATGTGGTGGTTCAGCAGGAAAGCCGACTGTTCTGGTTGGATTGGGTTGGTGAGGAGGCATGAGACGATAGTTTGGATTCACGCGTTGAGATGAAATTGACAAGACATGAGACGATACAGCTTCATCGACTCATTGGTTCAAGGGACAGCGACTGAAGATGTAATAATGCTGGTCAGATCCACTGAAGAATTCTCTGTTCTGCGTCACTTGGAAGACGAAGAAGACCAAACTTTGAAGCAGCCAACATGCTCTCATTCATCTCATCTATACACACTATCTACCCCTTTTCCCTCCGTCACCCTTCTCTCCATGCCTTCATCCAAACCACGAAACACCACTCATGCTTCCACACACGCTACAAGAACTTAAAAAAAATGAGGGTCATATGAACCCATCCAAAACGCCGCTGTATCCCGCCTCGGAACCATCCTCGGCACAGCAAAATGTCCCATCCCACATGTATTGCGTCCCTTCTTCTTCTTGCCTCCTTGACAAAGTAAAATTATGATATACCCCTTGCAACGCCGTGACAAAGTAAAGTCCCCAATGAATGCAGCCGCCTCATGCTTATAGCGTACAGGCCTGTGAAAAACAGGCAGATTTGATAATGATAATTTTTGGTGGTGTTGTTTGAACGACGAGATTAGGAAACATCATTTGTTCTTGATATGCGTTCGTGTATACGTGTGTATATATATGTGTGTATCGTGTATCAGCCGTGAAGCGTTGATACTGGGCATGTCGACTCGGCGCTTCAGGTCGTTGCCGTGATAGCTAGCTCGAGGACTTGGCCTGACGTGACCTCGACTTTGTCGGGTCTTGTGTGATGAAGTGGATGCCGTTTTAGGATTCGTTCTTCAGAATCCGCGTTGATGAGGATCCCGTGGTGGAAGACGAGGTCCGCTCTCGTCTCTACTGGTAATGTTCCATTCTTGAGCACCGCTCTGTCTACCAGCAGGCTGCTCTGCAGGCAGCTTCTGGTCTTCGGAACGTGCTTGTGGATGGGGGTTGTTCATGGTTGCGGGATCGACTGGTCGAAGGTTGTGGACAACGGATTGAGTTATTGATGCAACGACATATGCTCGGAGTTCCTTGTCTTCTCTGCTGTCTTCCTTCTCGAGACGAAATCGTTCATCCTTGGGCATGTTCGATCGTCGAAGGTTGCGGATCTCGTTTTGGATGTAGAGCAAGACTTCCTCTGGGCATCGGTTCCGTTCAAGTGCTTGCTCAGTCTTGCGGACGTAGCGACGAGTGACATCTGTTGCGCCATCAATCGAGAAGGCAATGCAGTAAGACATCTTCTTTCCCCATCCCTCGGCGTATAGTCGTGGATTGTCCCAAGCTTCTTCACAGGCGTCGACATGGATCCATCGTTTTTGCATCTCGGAGTAGACCTCGGTCCAGACATGGTCTTCGGCATTCCAGACCCATCTAACACGGCCTCCGACAGCTCGACATAACATGCTGAAAACGTTCACCCACTCTCCACTTCGTCCTTTCCTGGTTTGGAGTAACCGCCACACATCACCATATCGTGGAAACCTTTCGTAAGCCCCACAATCGCCAGCTGAACATCGGTATAATTCGACTCGAAGAGCTCCGTAGGCTGTCTCGTCAGGTGTAGGAGGTGTCTGCCCTTGGGCAATTGTTGGCGATAGACAGACCGAACATGGGGGATTGTTGACCCATGAGAAGAACGATCGCTTGAACCATCTAGTTCGAAGTCAGAAATCGATCATCAATTGGACATAGGATTAGGCAACATACCTTAACAATGCACGGATGACACAGTCTTGATAGCCCCACTCGGGCTTCCGTCCATCTCCCATACTCTCTGCCTGAGCTTGCAGCACCTGGCTTTCCTCCTCTGCCTCGCCATATATTCTATCCAGTGGGATGACCTGTAATGCTTCGTCTAGCAATCCAGGGTTTTCGTATTTCGTAGGTGTCAATGATAATGAGATCAATAGGTTTCGGAACTTCTGCGACTGCGCATCCGCAGGTGGTGATGGGATCTTGGGTAAATTTCGTAGCGACGCATAGGAGGGAGGAGTTGCGCCGAATTGGGAGCCACTCGATGTTGAGGGTCGGTAGCCTGGTGATTGTGGAGGGTTGAGTGATGGAGAGGCTGCGGCTCGAAGGTTGTTTGACGAAGCGCTCTCTCGGGGTGATGGTGACGAGGTTCGTGATCGCGATCGGTCGAGCTCATTCAGTCGTTTCGTCCGTAGTAGTCCTTCGAATTGTACGCGCAGGTCCTTCGCCCATTGCTCGTCGTACTCGCCGTTTTGCGACGAGCCGAATCCTGATGAGTCGGCCATGGCGTCGTACTCGAGGGTGATGTGAAGTGTGTCGACTTCGTCCTCGACGCCCCTAGATGCCCCTCGCTCTGCTGCTTCTATCTGGCCAATGTTGAATGTCGTCGTCGATTCTCCGTCCTGGAGCACCTGGATTGGGAGAGTTGGAGGTGGAGGGAGGTTGTTGAAAGAGCGTGAGGTCCCTCGGAGGGCTGTGCAGAGGTGTAGAGTGGCGGATTGCGACGACTTCTCGCTTACGGTTTAGGCGCAGCGTAAGAATAGAAAACTGCCTGCGGACGCTGGCACGCTGAACAGAAGAGACAGCGTCGACGATGGAGTGCTGGATCTGATGCGTCTGGTCCAGTATGAGTGTAGGTAGGTAGGTCGGGAGGAGTGATGTGTGCGGCGACGACGAGGTGACGGGATGCGTGGAGGAGGATGCGGGATAGGGTAGGTAGGCAGGGAGAGGATGCGTCGTGGCTTGCCTGCTCCGTCAGACACAGAGCCGAGTGATGGACGGCGATGGCGATGGTAATGGCAATGGCAACTGGGCAAGGCAATAGGGAGCGAGGACGCGCACTGGGGTGGAGGTGGAGGTCCGGCGACGGGTCACTTTTGGGTGCGATGTCCAGCAAGAAGTGACCTTCGAGGCTGCGGCTTCGGGTTTGCCTCCTGGGAGTCCTGCTGCTTTGCCTGCTGCTTTGCCTGGGCGATGCCGGGAGCGACAGGGGAGCAGGAGCACAGGCTGGACAGGCTGCAGCAGAGCAGCGCGCAGGCAGTGGACACTGTGGAGCAGCCCCGCGACGATATTGGCTGCGATGGGCAGCCGGTGGGGAGGTGCCTGGATGCTGGTTGGCTGGAAGAGACCTCCTGGAGATTTCGTGCAGGCTTGGCACTCGAGCGTCGTCAGCTCCCACAACCGCTTTTTCTGCTGGCCTGAGGATCGAGGAGCACGGCCAGCAATGGTCCAGCAAATGGGTCAGCAATGGGTCAACAGTGGGCCTACACTGGGCCCCCTAAATACACTTTCTGGCTCAAACAGCCACTCAGAAGCCCCCGTTGTCCTGATTACTCTTCCTAATCAGCTGCTCGCCGAGTGGAACTTTCTTCCGCTCTGGAAGTCTCTGGCGTGCGGTGCCTGTGAATGACACTGAATGTTGACGTTCGACGGTGGATTTGGTCCGTTGCTTGGCACCTGGAAAGGGGCAGTTTCGCCGGAAGTGCTTTTGTATGACGGTGAGGACACTGGCAGATGCTGTGCCCTATCAGAACATCGGATGATATTGCTGGACTTTCTCTGGTACGGGGGCTGCAATAAACCGCTGATCCCGGTCCGCGATGTCACAGCCTTGCGTTCGAGAAAGTTGGAGTCGCCGCCACGTGACTTGAGAGTATGGGGTACAGGATTCTGTAACCTGGCAGGTTTGAGGCGCAGAAGAGGCTCACTGGATTCGAAGTGTTGACTGACGAAGCTCTCGCAGATCACAATCTTTTGTTTCCGGATATCAGCAGAGCCGTGGACCTTAAAGTAATGCGCGCCGCCCGCTACGTCCACAAGTCCTTCTTTCACTGTCCGTTTCGCCCCATAGGCAAGAGGTTTGATACGCAAGCAAAGACACAGAGTTCATCTTACGCAGTCTGGCCACCCGCGCAATCATCGCTGTGCCTGGAACTGATGCTCCAAGCTTACACAGCGCTGTACGTAGTACGTGAGTATCTATAACTTCTCTTGGCATTTGTAGATCTGAGACAACACCACCATCTCCTCCATACAGCCAAAATGCTTTCGCACCGATTTCACTCACAATAGATTAACCCATATCTCACATTTCCACGCTCGTGGATCCATAATATAACTCGTCAACGACCTCCTCATCAAAAGTCGTTGGTCTCGACGATCCATTTTCCACATGGTACGGAGGACGCGTGTCAGGTCTTGGCATTGCTTAGCGCGACGGCTAGCTTGCGTGGACGAAAACCCCTTGCTTGCCTCGCTTAATCCCCTTCCTTACCAAAGCATCGCAGAAGGCCAAAATTAAGCATCAGGCGAGCGACGAACATCAAACACCAAACAGAAAGCTTGGTAGGATCGGTCGGGTAATTTACTTGCAACAGGAAGAGCGCACTTCCGTGGGATAAAATTGGGAACATCATGCTTTGAGTTAAGGTTTGGTGTTTCGGCGGGGTGGCAGTTGTTTCTGAGCGCACGGGAGGGATATGTCAGCTGTGGCGAGTGGGTGAGAGAGCTGTGGCACCAGGTCGAGAACAAAACTGACGGTTGCAAATTTGACAGATGCAGATGGACCCTTTTGCTCTTACTAATCCTGTCACCGCCCTTCTCGTCAAACCCTCTCCTCAGACCGAGGTGTACGAAAGGAAAGCCCCGTTCCAGCGGCCTCATCGGGCCCTTCTCCGCTCTGTAAGATTGACAAGTCCTGTCTTCGTCACACTGTATCACCTGTTCGGCTTAGAGAGCGAGAATTAGGGCTCATCGAACCGAAGCCGCGCAGAGCATTGAGCAGTGACCACGGCTGGGCACTTGCGTATCCAACCCACTTCCACGTGCGCTGCTGGTATCCGTCTGGTGTCCACTCAACAACAATATCCACCTGAAATATGGATCCTCTCTCGGTTTCTGCTCCCGAGCACAGATTGGAAACCTCTAAACTCTAACCGTGGCTTGTGAAGATGTGGATCCAGCTCACTTGAGCCTCGAAATCCTCATCCCTCATCTCAATGTCCACGTCCTCGTCCTTGGCCTCATCACTTCTCAACCTCTCTCTGCCTCTCTCTTCTTCCCCATCCGTTTCCCTCCGACATTTGCATCGGGACCAACTTCGGCACAATAAGTACCGATTGTGCTCTTCTGGAAGACCCTCATCGCACAGGACGCGCGTAATCGCTTCTCGCCGTCCTTGTGCAGCCCGGCTGACAACTCATCATCAACCTCACCTTCCACATCCTCTACACGGCTCTATATATTTCTTGGCGACTACTTACCCGGATTAGGGCGCTGGATCCGGCGAGCTGATGATTCGTGAGCAAGTAGGCAAGTAAGAAGGAGGGCGAAATCACGTGAGACATCTCGCCTCCTATTCCGACGCGCGTTTCCCTCAACGTCACCGAAATCAACTCAACAAACCGATTTGAATCTGGATCGAGTCGTCTCCAGAAAGAAAAAATAGAGTTACCTCTTTTGCTCCATCTCCAGGGAAGCTCCGAGTGGAGCTAGTCTCCTAAAGGTAAAAATCCATTATCAGGCTTCGACATGGAGAATTCCCACTAGGTAGACGTATCTTGCAGCTGACTCTATTCGAACAAGCCAATGACAAAGTTTTCTCTAATGACAAATCATCTCCTAGACTTCAGATGGTACAGCCATCCATATGGCTCTTTATCTGCCGCGTTCTCGACCTTCTCGGCCAAGTGCCCTACACCTCGCACTCACCACCACACTTGTGGCTTGTAAAGATTGCACACTTCGGACAATCTAGACCTTCACATCCTCAACATCACTCGAGCTTGACTCGCATTCACAGCTCGTACAGAAAGAAATATCACGTGTACTTCCCCCTCCCCCTAAACCTTGACATGTATTTGACGCGCGTCTACCACCTCGCACCACGTACCATATCCCAGGTAGGTACCCCTCCAGCTCATCACTGATCTGCCCGAGAAAGTCCCGCTCTGCACTGCAGCCTGCGAAAATATGGGACGACAGCGCCTCCACTCATGAACCAACGTCATGTAATAACAGATGAATTATTGGTGAGCCTGATTCTTAGCAACAAATTTGAGTTTATATTGCGTACCTCTTTCTGTACGAGAACCGCTCGTACATTTCGTGCGTGGAATATTGGCCCTTGGCCGTGTCAGGTAATGCAAAGAAAGAAAGAAAAGAATGAGCGGTGAAAGGAAATGCGATGTAAGGGAGTATGAGCATAGAAGTGAATCAGACAACGAATGGAAAGGGCCGGCGTCAATCTCTCTCTCATTCAGTCATGCTACATCCCACATCTCCTGCTCAACAAGCACAATGCTTTTCCCAACACCATAACGCCGTCATGTTCTCGAGACTACAACCCAACCTCCTTCTCCCTCCACTCCTGCTTCCCTTCCCATCGTCCAGGCAAGCCAGCCTCCCAAGCCGGGCGCTCCACAACCGCGACCTCTGGCCCCAATCCCTCTGCTCCCTCGCCGATAAGCACAACACCCATAATCGGGCGATATTTAAACGTATGCCAATCATGCGGTCGTGCTTCATACCCATTATCCTTCCCTTTCCCCTTCCCACTCCGGCCTTCATCTTTACTGCCTCTCCTCAACAACGCTAGATCGGGCACATTAGACTCAGAAGCAGAGTCAAGATCCATAGAATCCTGTATCAGCGTAGACTCCTCCACAGCCTCCTCATGTACAACTTTCTGCATGCGACGCGAGATGCCCATCCCGAGTTGCGAATCAGGGATCGCGCCTCCTGCGCCTGAAGCCTTTTCCTTCCCTCCCCCATTTCTCTTCCTCTTCTTGCTTTTCTCGCCGTTTACTAGTTCTCCGGATGGAGACGGGAAGTCGCGTGATAGGTCGAACATCCAGATCCAGCCTACGCTGTAGATCCATACGCGTTCTCGCCCGACACTGAGGTCCCAGATGCAGCCGCGGACGGTTTCTAGGGTTCGCTTGAATTCTTCGGGGAAGACTGAGGTTGGGTTGCGGCGGGACCAGGGTGTTAGGGAACCTTTCAGCACCTCGAATTCGTAGATCTGAGAGGTAGAAGTGATGACCAAGAGGCGCTCTTCTCCGGTTGGTAAGGCGTGTGAGATGGGGTTCGGGGTGTTGCGTGTTGGGTGTAACGCTACTGTGCCATTAGCTTTCGCCGTGTCAGCGATGGAGGGTCGGAAGGATAGCACGACGGGTGCGGAAGGTAGCTTTGGGAGGAGGGCGGCGGCGGGATTGCGTGTCCAGGTCTGGCCGCATATCGCTTTCGCCTTGGCATCTTCTTCATCTTCGCTCTCTGACTCGGAGGAAGAGGAAGAGGATGAGGAAGGTGACGCGGCATCCAAGTCAAGACTGGATATTGGTTGGGAGAGGTCCTCCTGCCCGGTGAGGACGAATGTGTCGATGTGACCTGATATGTCGCTCACCGCTAGAATCCTGCTGTCTGCTGAGAAAGCAAGCTGCGTTATTGTTCTGTTGTAGGCGCCAAGGCCGCCGAGGAGGACGTGTTTTTCTGTTTTTCGGTCAATGCGAGCAAGTTTGGTAAGTCTTGGGTGGATGGTAGGTGATGACGTGGAGGAGGCGTCTGAGGTGAGGAGGCGAGAGAGGACGATTTGGCTTTCTGGTCGGATCATGCAGAGCCATTTGCCATCAGGTGAGAATTGGATGAGTCGTGCTCCTGAGGAAAGGGTACTTGGTATAGAGACTTTGGAGACTCGTAAGATGTCTTCTTCTGGTTTGGGTCGGAGGTGGAATAGTTTGATTTCTGAATTGGTAGATACTGCGAGCAGGCTGCCTTCTGGATTTAGTGCAGCAGATGTGATGTTTGCTTCGCCTTTGATGAGGATTTTGGCAACAAGCTTTCGTCCCTGTGGCGGTTTATTCTCGAGATCCTCTTCGTCCTCGGTGGAGTCAGGATCTTTTCTGAGGTGCCAGATGTGTACTTCTCGCTCCCAGAAGCTCATCACCAAGCCGTGCTTGGGAGCACTCCGGATCAAAGTTTCCTGAGGAAAGAATGGTAATGAACGCTGGTTTTCGAATCCATATTGTCCAAGTGGTACCACAGTGGGTGAAGCATCAGGCCCTGTCAATGTGAGTAAAGCTCCAATTGTTCTGCAATTCAATCTTACCTCCAGATACTATAACACTCAATCCACCGCCCTCAAAACTCGCCATTGTCTTCACATCATGAGTGTGAAATCTTCGGTGTGCAACTTCTGCCCATCGACTCTTCCCCTTGCCAATTGGCTTGTATACTACAGTCCTTCTGTCCATGCCTCCACTGAATATAGCTGAACCGTCGAAATTTGTAGCTAGACTGAGAACATCTTGTCGATGCGATTTTATCCTCTGTCTCAGGGTGTACAGCTTTCCATCCCATATCTTGATTTCCCCAGTCGAGTCCCCTGAAACAATTGTACCATCTCGTAGGACCTTCACAGACCAAACAATAATCTCTTTTGGCCCTCCTTTCGGTCCCGAGCCCAATGTCATATTTCTCATTGTTGCCGCAGTTCTGATGTCGTATATTCGAATTGTGCTATCTGTACACCCTGCGATAACAATATTCCGGTTCTGAAAGACGACGCTTATGACCTTTGCCTTTTTTGCTGAAGGTCGGACAAGGATCCGTTGTAATTGAAGATCTTCGTCTTCCGTCGAGTATAAAACCAACGCGCCATCCGTGCAGCCAGCAATCAGGCGTTGCCCCTCCAATTGTCCTGGATTCGCACCCTTCTCACTCTTTGAAAGAGCTGGTTGTGCAGCAATACACCATATTTCGCCATGGTTTCCGCTTGCCTGCCGTAGAGGACGACCTTTCGCCAAATCCCACTCCGTGACAGTTGTAGTATATCCAATGCTGAAAAGCCGCGATTTTCCAATGAATGTCTTGCCATCCACCTCCTCATTCGGATCCTGAATCCATACAAGCCCATCGATACTTCGATCCTTCCCTCCTCGAATTATTGTCTCCTGCAGCCATGCTCCACCTTGCGGATTCCATAATTCGATATCACCATTCGCGCGCCCAACTGCAAGCCTTGGAGGTGCAGCTTTCTGGTCTTTTGATACGTGGGAGTGTGAAAATGCCAAAGCATTGATGGTCGAAGGCGGAAAAGGCACGAATCGACAGCGGTGGATGTCCATGGCGCTGGTGGAAACGATCAAGTCCTTCGAGGTTCACAGCAAAAAAGTTCTTGAAGTTTTGGAGATAAACTGCCGAAGTGGGTCAAGGCGGTGAGCCGATAAAGTTGAGACATTATGGATAGATTCACTCCTCATTTGGGGGAGAAGATGAGTCGTCAATCTAGTAAAGCGCGCTAATGCTCTAAAGGCAAACCGTGCTTCACGCCCAAATTCAAGCCATCAACCTTCTGCCATTTGCAAGCAGTACGTCTCGAAGTCGAGCCCACTCGCCTGAAAAGTGATTCTGTACATGTAAGACGAGCCCAATGGCCTTGCACCATGTTGATCTACGAATGTTTTGTGTGACCTTACTAAACAGCTCCCAAAGGGTGCAGACCATCTTCTAAGTGAAGAGTCTCTCTCTGGCTCTCAAATGACCACCTACATCGAGTTTCATTTCGCTCTCCTCAGGTCATGTGGTGGCAAGGGGGTTTCGACCGGTAACAGCAATCCGCTGTATTTCCTTCTCTCGTTCAAACCCAACTCAGTTTTACCTCAGCATGGCCATCTAAGGAGCCCAGTCGCTTTTTATATGCTTCTCTTCTTCTGCTGGCTTCTGCTCCACTATTGCACTCCGGCCTGGGCACAGACTGTGCCGTGCACGCCGACTGCGGATGATGGATATTCACTCCAGTCGTCCGCCAAGCTGGCCTCGTCCAATGAGACTCTCACGCTCTTTCTAGAATTCGCCCCATCAGCTTCTGCTGCAGAGCAAGGCATTTATGTCACTCAGATCCAAATCACACGCGGTACACAACAGATCTTTGCTTACAATGTGACCCGCAGCCAAACCTATCTATCATCGCCTCGAACTAGGGCTCGCCGACCAACTTCACGGCCGAGGCTGCACTCAGTATTACAAACAGCCTCATCACAGAAACATTTGCTGGTCGTCCGCTCAGGCCACTCGATATCACCAAAGCGGTCCCGGAGATTGCGTTCGGAGATGGTACGCCTTTGCCAGCCCAGCTCCTTCCAGAAGCAATTGGTTCTCAGACCCAAACCTATGAAGCTATTTGTACCGAAAAAAGAGAATCGCATTCGTATTCGCGTGACCCCGCGGTGGGGCATGGTGGGGCATATTCTCAAAGATGGGGGCGTTCTTCTCAATTCATTACCATCTCCCAGACCGCACCACGCCAAGAAGAAATAAACTTACAGAGAAATATTCTCAACTGAAGCGGTTGTCAAATAGTACCCTTAAATTCCGACCTTTACAATAAAGTTACGGCTTTTATTTGGCAGGTTGTCCTGCCGAGTGCTGTAGCGGGCTTGAATTGAAAGGAAGCCATCAGACTGCGTTGGCTATTTCTGGAATACTCTTACGATCTTTTAATTGAAAGTCTCTTTCCATATTCTTTCCTGCGATAAACTGTATCAAAATCCGTTTCTTGCGATTTAAACCTTGATCAATCCGAAATTTTACCCTGCCCCGGCCGTCAAAAATGTCTCTCAGTATGTTGAAAGTCAAGGGCGATCAGATTACTGATGGTGCAGGCGAGCCTATCATTCTGAGAGGCACATGCCTTGGAGGATGGATGAAGTGAGCCTAATCCTTTTTCCAATTGCAAAATAAGTAATATTTGTCGTAGTATGGAAAACTTCATCACCGGCTTTCCTGGGCACGAATCGCAGCATAGATCTGCTATGCTGAAAGTTTTAGGCCGAGAGAAATATGGCTTTTTCTTCGACAAATGGCTTGATTACTTCTTTACAGAAGCAGATGCAAAATACTTTGCGAGCTTGGGGCTGAATTGTATACGCATACCGTTCAATTACAAGCATTTCGAGGATGATATGAATCCTAGGGTTCTGAAGACCGAGGGATTTAAGCATCTCGATCGAGTCATTGATCTTGTTAGTAATCAATTCTCTTGTTCTACAGATCATCATTAATTTAAGAAACCAGTGTTCCAAGCAAGGAATCTACACTATTCTAGACTTGCACGCTCTTCCAGGTGGTCATAACCAAAACTGGCATGCCGACAACCCTACTCCCTACGCAGCATTTTGGGATTTCAAGGATCACCAAGATCGCGTCGTCTGGCTTTGGGAACAGCTTGCAGCCAAATACAAGGGTAATACCTGGGTTGCCGGGTATAATCCAATCAACGAGCCAGCAGACGAGTTGCAATACCGTTTAATTAACTTCTACACCCGACTCGAAAAGGCCATTCGTATCGTGGACCCTGATCATATCCTCTTTTTAGATGGCAACACATATTCCATGGACTTCTCATACTTCACCGAAGTCTTCCCAAATACAGTCTATGCGATGCACGATTACAGTCAGATGGGTTTCCCGATTGGTGAACCATACGTCGGCAGCGAGGATCAAAAGTTGCAGCTACGGAATCAATATGCACGCAAAGTTGATTTCCACACGAAGATGAAAGTTCCCATCTGGAACGGAGAGTTTGGTCCACTCTATGCCAATCCCAAGTACGAGCCTGATCACGAAGCGATCAACGCACAGCGATACGCACTTTTGGGCGAGCAGATGAAGATCTACAACGATGAGGCGAAAGTTTCTTGGACAATTTGGCTTTACAAAGATGTTGGCTTGCAAGGAATGGTGTATGCGTCCCCGGATAGTCCATGGATGAAGCTCATCGGCCGGTTCCTTGAAAAGAAGAAAGAGCTGCAACTCGATATGTGGGGCAAATACCCAAGTGAAGAAGCAGATGCTGTTATGAAGCCGTTGGCTGCCTGGATTGACAAGGTTTCGCCCTTCATGGACAAGAAGTACCCGGCATATTGGGGCACACTTAGACATCTTGATCGTGCGGTGCTACACACTCTCTTAGCGGACTCGTTACAAATTGAGTTTGCTGAGCTTTTTAGAGGAAAGAGTATGGAGGAATTGGATGAATTGGCGAGGAGTTTTCACTTTCATCAGTGTGTTCAGAGAGAGACGCTGAATAAGATGATGTCGGACAAAGCTAGGGTTTAACATCATAGTGCAGTTTGCTTTTGAGTAGAAAATCTACATTGTCGAGTTTCTTCTTCTCAAAGTTGCTTCACGTATGAAGAGACTTTGGGGTTGGTGGGCTTTGGATGCTTCCAAAAACGGTAGCGAAGAAACTCTTCTCTTATTGGCAAAGCTTTCCACAACATACTTTTATTGACGCAAATAATGACTCGTTCTTCTGTGCCTGATACTAGTTGCCATATCACACACATATACTCTCTCTCTCTCTCTTGAAGGAGATAATATCTCAATCGTAAACTTCGGATTAAGAAGACATTAATTCCACCTAATATCAAGTGTTCACCTCGTCGAAGATAAAGTGAAGTTGCCAAACAATCCAAAGATGACTTATTTCATGGGCCAGACAAAGTGGGAAACAGCATTCTAAATCGTAAGAAGATCATGGTGCTCGGAAGCTGAAAGCATAGTGGCTAAGCGAACCCCTATCCATTAAGCGACCTCTTAGACGCCTCGCCATCGTGCTCATATCTCTGGTGCTGGTGCATGGAAGAGCCACCAATGAAACATTTCATAACAAGTCGCTTTATTTTGTTAGGAGAACTAAGCTTAGTAAGGACGATATGAGATAACAGAGTGGTAGTTGGGGAACATGTAAACAATAAAAGTGAAGCAATCTAGATCCAGATGAGAGCGCAATAAAGTTTATATTTGGGCTGTACATAACGAAGTACAGGTAATTTCCAATTTCCTTGTGAACGCCAAGTTCAAATCCAACTCCGCAAAGCCCCAGTCCTGCCGGCAGATTGCCCCCATTACCGATGCATCCGAACTCCAAATTCCTGCCCAATGCAAATATACACTTCGTGAACGAGTCACCCTCGGCATATAAAACAACACCGTTTTGAAATCGTAAATCATCAACGTCAATTATCATGTAGCATTGTTGTCCTTCACCCTACTAGGGCCGGGCAGCGGCCAATCGCCTTGCGCCGCTCGCTCAAAAATTTCAATACTTGCCGCGACTCTCGAGTTCCCATACTCCTTATCAAGTGCCGGATCGTGATCAAATGTCTCCTCAGACATGAAGCTATCATCCGAGACTCTTCGATTTTTGTATCCAGGATTTCCTAACCCTATTGTCCTATCCATGCCTTCACCGATTGGTGGTGGTGTTGCCTTCTGCCTCTTTCGCAAGGTGTAAAGCGTTGGGATGTTTGCAACGAAAGCGGCTCCAAATGACTCAACGGATGCCCAGGTTGTTCGGTTGACCTGGTACATGCCATGGTCAAAGTTGAGTGGGAGACGGATGACGGTTATGACCACGAGGAAGATGCCGATTGAGAAGAGACCAAAGAGTCGTAATTTGGCGGGGAAGGAGCGTCGGATTTCGAAGAGCGCTGGCATTGGGAGGATGATGAGGAGGATGTCGGTGAAGATATTGAGGGCGCCGAGGATGATGAGCTGACCCAATGCCTCGGAACAGGTTCCTGAAGATTCTTGTAAGAGTTTGGTTCATAGTATATGCGAGATACTCTTACCTGGATCAGGAACAACCTGCCAATAGAGGTATACTGGTCGGCAATCGGTGAAGGTAACTACTTGAATGACGACATATGTTGCCCCAAGAATGCCCCAATATGCGTTTATGACTTTGTCCGTCCATGGCAATCCAAATAGAATTCTTCTGTAGAGAAGCAAGACTATTCCTTTTTGAATCCATAGGCTAAGATTGACGAGTTAGTAAGAGGTTTAGATGCCAAGCGAGGGAAACTTACTAGGTATTGTACATCGTTCTGCTTACGAGTAGTAGTTTTGATGCGGTTTCCCTCTGATAGATTTCCTTCTCGGTGAAGGTATGGAAGTGTCTGTAGATCTTTGGCACATTGTTGGTGCCCCATACCA
Organism: Stipitochalara longipes BDJ; assembly: GCA_009732865.1. Lineage (NCBI taxonomy): Eukaryota > Fungi > Ascomycota > Leotiomycetes > Helotiales > Hamatocanthoscyphaceae > Stipitochalara > Stipitochalara longipes. The sequence continues at coordinate 893,558 of ML769343.1, read as the reverse complement.
GAACTACATGAATCATAGATGTTCTCGCGAGAAGGAAGAACATGCAGGACATGGTAAGATAGTCGCTTAGATTCCACTTTTGACCACGCACTCTCCTCAAGATGACCCTGAAAATCATGAGGAACATCGCAAATCCGGTGAATATATAAAGAATATAGAGGGTCTGGGTTGTGTAATCTGAGAGCGCCATTTGGAGCTCCGTCGCCGTAGGGGGATTCATGATGGAAAACTGTGCGAGTTGGACGCAAGTTTGCAGAACATCGACCTGGGCATGGCGAGGCGAGCGAGTTCATAATGTAGTCTCATATTTTATTTCCGAACGGAAGATCACAGGGCGTAGATGGTTCAAGCACGATCCCGTACACACGGGTATGCAGGGGCACGGTTGAATAGATCGTGGAGGGGAGTTTGAGATTCGGGTTGCATTGTCACTCTGACCTGAAACTGGGGTATTCGTACTTGAGCACCATCAAACTCCAAAGCAAGTATCGACAACAGCATAACAACTAATTGAACTTGTCGAAATAATTTATCAATCAATTGAATACCAAACCCAAAAGATCCCAACAAGAGCTTTCTAGCTTCCTCTGACTTGAAATTTTTTGAAGTTAGCAGAAAAGCCTGGGGACCACGAGGTAGCCAGGAGGGGCCTTCGACATGGTCCAAGAGATCCCTGCCGATGATCAATCGTCACCGAAAACTGATTTTCAACGGCATTGTCAGAACCAGGGCAATGCCTGCCCATTCCCACGAATCCCAAAGAGCTTTGGTACATTTCAATTATCTATGCCAAGACTCTGTTACATGGAGTGATCGTGACAAGACAAGAAAAAGTTCGGAGTGCGGAATGAGGCTTCTTGTGGTCCGCGCACGGATTTGGGGTTGATGTGCGGGGGGAGCGCCACAGCCGGCGTACTCGGTACGGTGGGGCGGTATTTGGGGGCGATGTGCTTGCATTGATGTAATTTTATGAAGTTGTACTGATCGTATGATGCTGCAATCAATTACGAAAGACGACGAGTAACTCTGGAAGAGCTTGCCGAGTTTGCACCGGAGCGGAACGAAGAGATCAATTTACCCCGGAGTTGGATTTTACGTTTCCGTAAGCAATGCTGGATGCGTTGCTGTCTCGTCGCCTGCAAGCAGCACACGTGGTACCCTGTGACGGAGCAAACTTAGTTGCACGACACTCTGCCGTGCTGACATCCTGACCCGAGTCTCTCGAGTTATAAGAACAAGTTTTTTTTTAGCATCGAGCAAATAAGCTACACAGTCAGTTCAAGCTTAATTGTATTGTTAGTGTTCATATCTTGTAGCATTTTTCGTTAATCTGTGAAGTCACTTTTAGTTGGAATATCATAGTTTGTTTTTATGGGTCATTTTATTTTTGCTATTCTGTTTCTCTCAGTTCTTGTACTGACCAGCAGTGACAAACTTACCTTTCACGCCACTCTCTCTCCCTTGGCCTGGACTCACGTCCACCACCTAGTCGTAGTATCCCCCACCAGTGGTGAAGGCACTCATTGCTTTCGTGGTGGAAACGGGGCTTGCCTTGCTTAGAGAGGGAGTGTTAGAAGCTTGGTCGGCTGCAAATCCACCAGAAGCAGTGAGAATCGAAACCCCTGAGAGAGTAGTGAAGCCAGGAAAGCTCGAAGGCCTGCTGTGGCGAGAGAAAGTTCTCGTCCCATTGTGTTGACCTCTATCAGAAGCAAAGCTAGAGAAAGAGCTGTGGTGGGGATGAGACTGTGTATAAGTCCCATTGTGGTGGTGGTGATGATGATGCGTCACTGTGACCATCACGGTCTTGATAGCGCTGGCTGAGCCACCGTACAAGCGTGAGAGCTCGCCACTTGCCACAGAGAACGTGGTTGGTAGAGCAGCAGTAAGTAACACCTTAGTTGGTGCCGGAGAGTTCGAGGTGGCTGCTGGGCCGAAGAACGATTTGTCAAGGCTTGAAAACTGGGCTAGTTCTGCCGAAATCATACTTGGAGAAGAAGTCGTCAAAGCCCCCGCTGGAGCTGGAGAGTTCGAGGTGGCTGCTGAGGGACAGAAGATTGCTCCATCATGTTCAGTGACACATGGCATGCGAGGTGCCATTCTGCAAAAGCAATACGCTGCGCTGCAGTCTCCTCCCCATTCGTGTCGAAAGCCGAATTTTGCACCACACCCGTAGAGGAGCAATTAGTGTTGAAGATCCCTTGACACACCTCTGATGTTTGTCCCTGAGCGCAAATGAGCTCAAACGCGTCTGTGCTTGCTGTTGCCGTTGTTTTTGCTGCTGCTGCTGGAAATTTGAGGAATCGTGCATTTGCGAGAGTCGCAGTCAGGAGCACCTGGCTCAAGGTCAATTGGTACTTCATACTGCCGTAGTATTTGAGAAGTTCTGAAATGTTGTATTGTGGTTGAAGGTTGTGAAAGTTGCAATGTCGAATTGATCCAAGTAGATTTGATTTTCTGGTCTTTGGATGATTAGGATGTATGCAATGCAAGATTGTGATGGTGAGCTGGAAACAATATTGAGCATCGAATCTGCTCGGTTATATAGCATGATGCCTAATTGTCTCATAAATTGTTCTAAATAAGTTGTATTGTTCTTGCTTCAACTTGTTGTGATCAAAAAATATCGAAATTTATCGAGTCCAGACTCAGAGACAAGTTTTTGAACCCTCGAAACAATCAATTGTTTTGGTTGGAGACTATCTTTATGGTAACGTTAGAATAGAGACAAAAAAAGGTTGTTCCACGTTCTTAATAATGCAATACAAACAAAGAATAGATATCTGTACTGTTTTATAAGAACACAAATAAGTCACGTGACACGTGTTCAAAGAAAGGGAGGGTGTGGTGCTACTCAAAGCTCTTGTATTCAGGGCTGCGTTGAAAGATATACGTGTAGATGTAAGCGGATATCGTTTTTTTTTTTTTTTTGAGAATGATCAAGCGTTCTAAATCTCAAAGAATGAGACTTATGATGCTCAAATAGCGGCCTTCGTCAGCTGTCCTAAATTAGAACTAATGACTTAAATTCTACCGAAGATCTGCTCTTGTGTCTAGCGACAAATTTATCTATGACTTAAATGGTTAAGCATAGTGCGAATTTCACCCCTCATGACTACAAGGTTTGTACTCTACGTAGAATCGAGTGTCACATCTACAACACTACTGCAAACCATCAAGACACCCACTATCTTACACAAACCAATCAAAGACACAAATCATAATAGACTTGAAGCCGAATCGTCAAAAACTATGAAGGCATAACCAAAATAAGAAACCCAGCTGGACTTGTTGCCAAGTACATGTTCCTCAAGCCTGGGTCTCTGCCAAGCAGGATTGACAAATAAACAGTGCTTTACGTGGTGTGAGCCGGGACCAGGCAACTTGCCAGAATCATGTTATGAAGGAGGGATGGTGCCGAATTTCACGCAGGCGGTGTGCTCTCGCCAAATGTGAACATTGTGTGCTTTCTTGGTGAAGACATGTGCTCCTGCCTTGGTAGTCGTAGGTTAGTGGGGTCTGTTGGTGGGATTGATCTTCGAGTCGCCGTTGTATTCCAGAGCGAATCATTATTCTTTCGCAGCAAATCTTGATTCATATCTCGAAGCAATGGAGTGATATCTTTTAAGACTCATTATGCCTCAATTTCTCCTGGAATTAGCACAATATAAAAGATGCTTCCAAAAAGAAGCTTCGGGCCCCACAAGACCCTGAATGCACAGCTGCAAGGTACTGTACCCCGCCGTAACACCCCACTTTCCTCTTTAGACTCACCGCGCAGGAGGCAACCCGGTGATGACGACACGGGATTCCCCCTCAATCAATTATTAATCCCCAAATGTCAAAAGAAATTTAAAAGCAACCGTCTCCCCGAAATTTCCTTCTTCGTTCGCCAAAACAATTTTGCGTTTGAGCTTCACGTTCAGTTTTGCAACCCAATTTACAAGTAAGCACTATCTTTGCGCCAATTGATGCAAGCTAACAGGTACAAGTTGCCAAAATGCCCGACCAAGGATATCCACAGACGGGGAAGCGATTCGACCCTAAGAACATGCTGTTCCGATACCTTGGTGACACTGGTCTCAAGGTTTCCGTGCTTGGTCTTGGAGGATGGCTTACATATGGTGCCGATGAAGGCGTGAAGGAGGTCGAGCAGACTGCAGCATGTATCCAGGAAGCTTGGGACCATGGCATCAACTTCTTCGACACGGCTGAAATCTACGCCGAAGGGAAGTCTGAGATAATTATGGGGAAAGCTCTCAAGAAGTGCAATCTCGAGCGCGATGACTATGTCATTACCACCAAGCTGATGTTTGGAGACGGTGAGCTTCAATTGATGTCATAAGTGGGGTTCATCGAAGCTGATCAATTAATTAGGAAATGGATTCCCTAATAACAATGGACTGTCACGAAAGCATATAATTGAGGGCATGAAGCGATCTCTCAAGCGACTCGAATTGGACTCCGTCGATGTGGTGTATGCACACAGAGCTGATTTCTGGACTACACCGATGGAGGAGACGGTTCGGGCTTTCAATACCTTGATTGAACACGGCCACGCACACTACTGGGGGACTAGCGAATGGAGTGCATTCGAGATCGAACACGCACAGCATGTTGCAACACGTTTGGGCCTCATTGGTCCAGTTGTCGAACAACCTCAATATAACATGTTTGTACGTGAACGATTCGAGGCTGAATATGCACCCCTCTACAAGCTCTACAATTATGGCACAACTATTTGGTCTCCACTATACCAAGGCATCTTGACTGGGAAGTACAATGATGGAATCCCCTCAGATTCACGATACGCCACCGTTTCCAAGGGTCAAGCCTCCATTTTCGACAAGCCAGAGACCAAAGCGCAAATTGAGAAGGTCAGGAAGCTCACAAAGGTTGCTGAGAAACTTGGAGGATCTGTGACTTCCCTAGCTCTTGCTTGGGTTATCAAGAATCCTCATGTTTCTGTTGCTATTCTAGGTGCCACCAAAGCCGAGCAGATTACGGAGAACGTCAAATGTCTTGAGCTGTATCCGAAGCTTACGGATGATGTGATGAAGGAGATTGATGAGATTTTGGGGAATTCACCGGCAATTCCTGGGCCTATTCCTCAAAGACTTGCAATGACCCGCAACAAGGCTCTCATGTAAAAACATATACCGTTGTGAATGGCTCCCAGCAGTTAGGCTTGGAATGAATAGAAATTAAGATAACACCTAGAGGGTATCGTATTACCAAAATACCTACTTGACCTTCTGCTTTTGCCGTGCATGATCTCGTACCGTGTAATACCACAGATCCCCATAATATAATTTCTCTTCTCTTGTAGGTAACCTAGCCACTCAGTGGTCCACGGGTGGTTGATCAACCCTGTAAATAACCTTCGCTGTATTAAAATAAGCCTCATACTCTACCTCCTCGGCCGTGGTATCAAAATGATAATGTCCTCCATCCCCATCACCCCCGCCATCCCCAGCGAAACAATGCGTATGCTCCATCCTCAGCCCCAATCCTGGATCATGTGAATGAAACGTACTTAAACAAACCAATGGTGCTTCCACCTCGTAAAACTTTAACCACTCCTTCATCTTGCCCTGATCTAGCGGCTCTTTGCTGAAATCAGGCATCACGTGCAACATTGCTTTCCCTTTCTTGATGAGGAAGACGCCGCCTAGACTTACGGGAAGATCGCCGTATTCTTGTTTCAGGATGGATTGGATGGCGGAGGTGAAGTTTTCCTTGCTAGTCCTGGCCTTTGCGACAATCCTCAACACATCCCCCGGATCTCCATCAGAGCAAAAGAGGTTTGCCATTAATGCGAAATCTGTTGAGTTTCCAGGCACGGGACCACAGAAACATCCGCCTTGCTCATCAACCTTCGCATATTTTGTCAAGTTTACCACTTCCTCTTTTCCGGAATAACTCATATTCGGCATCAACTCCGAATTCCTCCCTACGACGTGGAAAGGTCCTGCCCCCGCGCCGAGCATGAACCCCCGGTCTTGAGACATGCCTAGTAGTTTGGCCAGGGAAAGAAAGGAGTATTTCTTTGTGAAGTTGGGGAGAGGGTGGAGATACGGAGGCCCACCAACATCTGCTATACGTTCATTGCCGCCAAGACCGGCGGCCGCGAGGTGGAATGGGGACTGCTGGAGGTCTGGACAGGGGACGACGGAGGCGGAAACATGGCAGAAGTGAGCGGGGAGGTTGGTGGTGAGGAGGGAAGCGAGCTCTGAGAGGTGAGGGGGCGTGAAGGGGTATGTTTTGATTGGTAGGGAGGAGGGAGAAGTCATTGTTGACGTATTGTAGAGAATGTTTTAATGGCAAGGAAGAAGACGTATGCTGGAGGTTCCGGGAACTTTCAAGGGGAGGGGTCGGCTATCTCATTGTGGCTAGGCAGTCTTAGAGCTTGTTAGGTAAGCCACAGGGGGCTCAGCAGCCTGAATAAGCTTCCCTTTGTCTTCGGCTTCTCCTCTCTTCTCCATCACATCATCAATTCCTAGACCTTGAACTCAACCTCGGAAGTATCGGACAATAATCGTACCATCACAATCGCAAGAGACTCGGCAGTCTACGGGTAGACGGATCGCTGACTGCTTGGCAGACGGTACGCCCAGTCCTGGCCAAGAAGTGCTTGCGTGTCTTTGCAATTCCAGCCCGATGTCACGCACTGCGGGCAAACTCCTTCATCACGTTCTACTGCAGGGTGGTTGAACTTCACAGCAATCTTGACAGCATACGGCTCTATTCTTCCATCTATAATTCATCGGGATCGATTCTGGACGTTGGTAAATTTCCCTTGTCCAATCTACAAATTTCCACGTGGAGATAGAAGAAGCATCACAGGGCGGGAGCCCGGAGCACGCAACAATCTATAGGAGTTCGACACTGCTTCGATTCTGCACGAAAGGCGGATGTAACGTTATAAGTTGATGTTATATTCTCCTTCTTGTTTATCCAAGTTTTTTCATCGTTGGTTACGAATCGTCCAATTTGTTAGCGAGATCCGGCTCATTTGTTCAAGTGTTCCCATCGCACTGCGTTGACAATTCTTCTCTTTGGTGAAACGTCACCAAGAATGGCAAAACTTTCATCCGAATGTGTTTTTCAACGTCTATGTTCATAATCCATTTACCCTACATCCACATTATGGCCCCTGTTGAGGAATACCAAATTTCAACAGTACCTTGCATATGGCACGCCATGGCGATGATCAATTGCCGAAAAGACTGGGCAGATGTCATAATAAGGTTCCAACAATTCGGCATGGTCGATCCAATCGCCAGGCTGAATTCGTCTGTATTGCAGTGGCGGAAATAAGCAGAAGTTTGCGGCTACAAATATATATTGAAAATGCGGGATTTCCTTGGCGGCTGTGGAGCATTGCATCCTGTTTCTGTGGGGTATCACCTCGCACCTTTCTCAACGCACAAAGTCCCTAATTATCCAACTATGTACCTCAATTCTTTTCTTCTACTTATGTCGGTCAACGTTCCATCCGATATAATAAATTGGCCGTGCCTTCCCACGATGTTGACAGGAGAGTTCCGAACAGCCGTGCCCCCCGCCCGCTTGGCCATTGCTGCACCAGCTCGAAAACAAGGGAGTTCTCGAGAATCCTTTATTGTCTTGATACTAGCTGTTCATGTTTCTAGGAAAGTTGACCTGATTTCAAATCAAATTTTCCTATTTTCCGGCCTCACCATCATCCGGCTACAGAGATACCCCGCCACCACGTTTTTGTTTATCGCAATAACTTGCACCACCTATGTTCAGAGTAGTCCAGTCCTCTATGGTGGCGCAATTTGAGCAGTTCACTCTTTCCCCGCACCGTATTCATCGCAAGCGATCGTCCAATCGTACCTTAATCTAGGTTTCGAAGTCTCGATATTAAAAAGCTTGACGTCTCACAAGAATCAGGAACAAGCTCGGGAAATATCACTACCGCATATTACATGCATTAGTGATGTCACTGCTCTTACTGCCCTTTGCAATCTGGAGCTGAAGTACCTCTCGTCATTCTTCTTAAAATTGTGTAGTTTACGGAGTCTATCTCCTCTGGTTAAATCTACATGGTTACATGACTCTCTGACTCTGCAAGCGCTCCTATGCATTCCCTATGTGTGGATATTTGCGCCCTACAAGCTGCATGCTGGGACTTCAGCCACAGAACCTCCGGTCCGTGCAAAAAATGAAGCTTCGTGAAGCAAAGGAATATAGCAGCGGTTAAGTGAGAATTAACCTATCTAAATGCTTGACTCACATCTTCCGAACTGCTCTCGCGCAATCAGGAGCTCCGTTGATGGAAGTACTCGCAAATCTATATAAACGAGTTGCCAGTCCCCATTGAACTCATCCCCTCATCCCTCCAGTCATTTTTCTTGGCATATTCAAGGGTCGTTGAACAACCCCGCAAGGACGCAAAGCCGAACCAGATTTTTGTCAACATCTCCAGTGCAACTATGAAGCTCTCACTCATCGCAACCACTGGCTTTGCAGCCACTGCCCTGGCGGCACCACTTGTTGTAGGTGATCTTTCTTCTCTTGATGGAGAGATTGCCCTGACTCTCGCTTAGCAAGACACGACCTCCGTCGCTGTTGCTCCGGCCCCAAAGTCGACCTCGGTTTGGGTAGCTTCAGTGGCTTCTTCTGTCATCGCTTCTGTAGCTCCTAAAGTTTCAAGTGCCGTAGAGCCTGTAGTCTCAGTGGCATCCTCGCTCATCGCTCCATTGAGCAGTGTGATTGCTCCTAAGCCAGCAAGCAGTGAGTACAACAGTTTTCCTTGGCATAAAACACTAAACCTTGTAACTAGGCGCAGCTCCCGTCGTCTCGTCTCTCGTGGCTTCGATTGCAGCCCCAGTAAGCAGTGTGATCGCTCCCAAGCCAGCAAGTAGTGAGTACAGGGGTCCTTCTTCTCTTAAATCGCTAACTTGTGGCTAGGCGCAGCTCCGATCGTCTCCTCTCTCGTGGCTTCGATTGCGGCCCCAGTGAGCAGCGTGGTCGCTCCCAAGCCAGCAAGCAGTGAGTCCAAAGGTCTTTCTTGGTTTAAAACGCTAACTTGTAGCTAGGCGCAGCTCCAGTTGTCTCATCTGTCGTGGCTTCAGTCGCGGCCCCGGTGAGCAGTGTGATCGTTCCCAAGCCAGCAAGCAGTGAGTCCAACGGCCTTTCTCGGCTTAAAATACTAAGCTGTAAATAGGCGCAGCTCCAGTTGTCTCATCTGTCGTGGCTTCAATTGCGGCCCCAGTGAGCAGCGTGGTCGCTCCCAAGCCAGAAACCTCAATCGTTGCACTTCCACCGGCTCCGGCCACGAGTTCCGCCGCAGCTCCCCCCAAGCCAGCATCTTCGTCAGCAGCATCTGTCGCGCCGGCTCCATCAACTTGGTCCTCAGCTGCCGCTCCCAAACCAGCAACTTCATCTGCGGTTTCTGTTGCGCCAGTTCCAGAAACTTCCTCCGTTGCCGCTCCCCCCAAGCCAGCAACTTCGTCTGCAGCATCCGTCGCGCCAGCGCCGTCAACCTGGTCTTCAGCTGCCGCTCCCAAGCCAGCAACGTCGTCTGCGGTTTCCGTCGCGCCAGCGCCATCAACTTGGTCTTCAGCTGCTGCTCCCAAGCCAGCAACTTCAACAAGTAAGTCTACTTTAAGTGTGTTTCTGCTTCAAAGCTCTAACAAGCCAAGGCGCTGTCGTCTCAGTCCCATCAATCGCCCCAATCGTCAGCTCAGTGGCCAGCGCCGTCTCATCAGTATTGAGTGTAGTGCTCCCACCAGCATCAAAGGCGACGACTTTGCCAGCCGTAAGCATTCCCGTTATTCTTCCATGCTTGCCGAGTTGTGTATTGTCTGCGATTTCTGGTTTACCAACTGCTTTACAGCCAATTGCCACCATTTTGCCTAGCCTAAGCGTCCCGCTTTCCTCTGCCGTGAAAGTCTCCACGGCCGCATCTCCATCGAAGACAGTTTAAAGTGGTAGTTCAAGGCACTCTTGACTTCGCAACTACAGTGTGTTTAAAAGGTTCAATGCCCTCAACCGCTCCACTTGTGCCAAAAGTCAAGCATCGAAAAGACTTATAAACTGGTGACGAGGAAGATCTGAGAAATATGACGATTGGTTATGGTTCGTGGCGGCTCGTGTAAACTACGCTCCTTTAATTCCCCTAGGCTAGAAAAATACATATTTTGTCTTTACTGAAAGCATCTTTGCACTATGAAGTCACGTTTTTCACAAGTTTCATTGGAGTATACACTTGCGAGCCCAAAATCGCTTGTCATTCATAGCAACAACTACATTTTGGTTCTCGGATATATTGCCCCACTATACATGATCCTCGACTGGTTCAAAATAGCAAACGCGTGAATGAAGGATCGAGGCCATTTTGCAGTAGGCATGAGGTGCAAATACCCGAGGGAAATCTACTTCTACATTGCCAGCCTTCCGCTTTACTAAGTCGTTGATATGATTTTTTCACGTATGATAATTGAAAGCATTGGCTGCCATCGCCAAATTGGGGCAGATGGGGAAGTTCTTTGCGGACCCCCTTCCTCTGACCCATTGTCCAAGTTGCGTATTGAGAATGAACCCGAATGTTTCGAGCACTGGACTTGGACAAAAATGTCCCGGAGAAGATGCCCCAGAAAGCATTGAAGAGAGTGGATTTTGCTGAGGATAAAGCTTTGTTCGACGACCTCTAGCATTCTTCATTGTCGGCTTCATTTCCAATCACTTCGAAACTACTGACCGAACGTACGCTTCCTCGGGCGAAATAGTTGGCCTTGATGGTAGCTTGGTCCCCAACTGAAACTAGTTGGTGCATTGCGTTCTCCCACCTGCAGACAAAATCTATAAGCATCGAAGATGAAGAATCGTACCAACTTATTTGGTTCACTGCGTACCTGATGGCGAATTTTCTCGTGGGGCAGCAGTGGTGTCTCCAGCGTCCGGACGTTTTGCGTCGTGAAAAGTAAGATCGGAGTCAACGGCTGTCATGGGCTTATGGAACATGTACAACATGTCTCCAGCGGTCAAGACTATGGCGATGTAGTCGATAATATTTTTATTGACTTCCGCGAACAAACCCATTCCTTCATCAGTCTTCAAAATTGGAAGAGGCTCCATCCCAGCCAGGTTAGCGTCCCGTCGTATGGTCTCTCGTCTGACGGTGTTCTAATTCTCCATTACAGAGCCTTCGAAGTACCCAGGATCGTAGCTGCAGTCAGCACACTGTTTGGGAATACGGGTGTACGTGTTAGCGCTCTACATCCCCTGTTGATCGTTAAGAGAACTCTTGTGCCTTGATCAAGTTTACGCTCCTCACAGGCAGATAGTTGATCATGGCATCTTCGGCCTGTAGTCGACCGTTCTGATTAGGCAGCTCGTTAGATGCGTTGATCCCCCGTCCAGCACTCATCCAATGATAGGGAAGCTGTTCTTGATTAGCACCCTATCGAACATTGAGTTCGATCTTGTACTTACGGCAGTGTAAATAGCTTACCAATTTGCAGTTAACAACTGTCGGTTCTTGCACTTATTTCTTGCTTGCCTAACCGGTCGATGTGCCCTCTCCACCACTCAGCAATACTATGCGATTGTGGGTTGCCTCCATATCCCGTACCTTGCAATGTAGCTTTGGTCCTATTGTAGCAATGTTGTAGGTGATGCATTTGGATGGTGTAGACGTAGAGTGGAGGTGGCGGTGACTCATTGACGAAACTACACATGCGCAACCATGATAGAATGGGCTACGAACTCTCATTTCTGAGAGCTGCTCAGCTACCTGGGTTGTGATTACAATTTAAATCAAACCAATATGAAGACAGTCACAACTCCATGCGGAGAATTCTCCATATATAAAGCAACTCACTCCCACAGTTCGTCATCATCAAAATATTTATCTCTTTCCAACTGTGCTAGCTGCTTTTTGTTGACTTTTTTCTCAAGAGTATCCGTTGAATGACGGAGCCAACCGCGAACTTTGACTTCCCAATTAATCTTTTTGTCCGCATTCGGGTCCCAATATGCATCTTGCATATTCAACCGCTTAATGTCGACGCCGTCCATGGGTCGACAAGGTTCGGCGTGATCACAATCGATAATATCGCCGCCTTGCTGATGAACCGTCCGCTCCTCATGTGCATCTGAATCCTCCCAGAAGATGCATGATGGACGGATGCATCTTGGATTGCCACACAAGTTTGTGAGGACGCCGTGACCCGATATCAGGCGACGAATCATCTTCCCATGCGCAACTCTAGTCCCAATTAGAAGCATCCTCGCCAAGGTTGGTGACCAGTTGTGTTTATTGTTGCATTCGGAACAGGAAACACCCATTATTAGCCTTGCTTTGGAGCCGGGAGCCGTCGTTGGACCTGTTGAAATCATACACTGCTTCCCAGGGGGTAGGTCGGCAGAGCATTCGAGTACAATAGCGAGGGCTTCCAGGACTCGTGTGTTTTCTGGGTGCGATATTAACCGAGCAAAGCATCTGACGTTCTCCATTGTACTGTGTTTCTTGTTCGCCTTTATGGCCTCGACATCACATGGGGTTCGAGGAAATTGGGATCTTGCTCGCTCGACCATCTCTGCCGTAACATTTTTGAATCTGTATTCTTTGGCGTCGATCCAAGTCTTGGGAGAGCATGTTTGTTAGCATTCCCAGTATATATAAGTCAATTATATAAGATATGATTCGGATAATGAATATAGACAAGCGGCGATTAGGTAGAGTGGAGACAGACTTACGGGCTGGGCAAGTGGTGATTCCAGTATAGTCTGAGCGGGGGGAGATTCCATTCTTCTCTGTATCAGCCTGTAATGCGGAGGTCGCGGTGGTGACGGAAGATCAAGTGGAATTAGTGGCAAGTTCGCTCTCGACGGAAGGCCGAGTTCGGCAATTGATCTGAGTGGTGAGGAAGACGTGTTGTCTAAATCCTCTCCTGGGACGGGAGGCTCCTTTGGTGGTGACGATGACACAAGATTGATGACCTCAGTGACCCGCGAAACCTTTTGTCTCTTCGATCGTAGCCTGGTGGATGTCATCTGCTCGCGCTTAAGCATCTGTCGAGCATCAGTATGGGTTGCGGCAGGGTGTGAGAAGATACGTACTGGGGGTGCTATCTCATCACCAATAGCGGTCCGTTGAACTGGGTCTGGTTGAACTGGGTCTGCTTTTATTGCAGGAGGTGGACTTGATATTTGCGTGGTACTCTTCCATAGCTGCGCCTCGTATTAGTAGATGGCTCTGGATCGTTCATGGAGAAGATACATACCTGTACAGAAGCAGTCGCCGAGGCCTCTACCCGGAAATTATAGTGCTTGGCAACTTCGGTATATACAGCACGCACAGCATGGGGCCATGACCCGAAAGCACGTCCACATCGCTGCACAAGGGCGTCTATGTCGAGTCTCGGAGCGTTGCTGCCAACTGACAAGTCAGGAATCAACTGGAAACAAGCATACGTGACCGCAATGTCTACGTTGGCATTGCCACCATGTGTGTTCGTGATTGCAGCTATGATGGCATCCGGGGATGGCAGTTCGATCTCTTGGCGCGAAGAGTCAAGGAAGTCGTTGTGCTCCCTCTGGGCTGAAGGCATCCTCAAGCACCTATTGCGGTCAGCCAATGCTACTGTAATTGCAGAGGTGATAGCAAACGCGCCTCAGGGCCCGCACTGTAACGTTGGTTCTCGAAGCAAATGAGCTGAATCTCGTGAATAGGACAAGGTGGCCAAGATGATGCCAGGGGAATATAGAGATGATGAATTAACGAAGAGAGACAGAAGCACAAGATGGAGATTGAATGGACCAAGTTAAAGAGGAGCACTTTTTGTATGGAAGAATCCGCCATGGCTGCTTTCAAGGAAATTGCTGTTGCAGTGATCTGTGGCTGAGAAGTGTCTGATCTTTCCGTTTGGGAAGCCTATGCAGCCACCGGACGATCAATTCTCGTTTTGTGAATGGGGTCACGTGCGGTCCCCATATCCCCATGCTTTGGATCAACATTGATATTGCATAAATATGCCGTTAAATCATGGATTCATCGGACAAATACTACCCTTTCTCTCTGAGCTTAACTACCTGACGAGGAGCGATCTGGGAGACGCGATGAGGCAAAAGATCGACGAATAAATGAGAGTGAAATCGTTGTCCAACAGCAAATCCAAAGGTTCAACTTAAGTACGAAAAAAATTGTCATTAATATTGGGTTTGGGAGAGCGTGGTGGCCCGGTGCCGAGGAAAATGATGTCGATGGACCGATCGCGGACTTAGAGAGCCCCTCCATTCACTTCTTCATCACTCTTTCATCAACCCATTCATCACTCCTCCATCAACTCCTCGTTCCATTTTTCCAACCATGTCTCCCTCGACTAACAAGCTGCCTTCCGCCGCAGAGGTGATCAATCGCATTCGGTGTCTCCATGGCCGTCACGTCTCGATCCAGATTGCAGTCACCAAGCTCTTCTGGGATCTCGTGCCAAAATTAGCAGCGACAAGCGACAAACAGCCCATCGACGTTGATGCCGCGATCAAAAGAGTACAGATTCAGCATAAGTCTTGGGAAGATGCAATACAGGTCATGTCCACCGAGCTACTAACTCACTATGGAGTCATGGCATCGCCTAGAGACGCTCCTTCAGTACGTGCTCTATAAACAGCTCAGTTAGCTGTGCTGATTCTTGTTCTAGACCGCAAAGCGCCCCCGTGTACCCAGTGACCACAGTCTTATACCCGAAAAATCGACAAGGCAGGCTCCGGCGACCATCTTCGACCTTAGATCGAGCTCACCTGTACAAAACAAGCCGGAAATCCTGAAATAGGAGGACACTACATACAGCAAAGCCATGTCTACTACCGAGATTTCAAGAAGGCAGATTCCAGCGACTATCTTCGACCTGACTCGAGCCTCGCGTGTCCAATACAACAAACAAACACCGAAAGGGGGAGACCTTGTAGATTCTGCCGGCCCCAGTGAGGTAAGTTTCAACCTCATCATCCAGATTCGATATCAACTGCGAGTTCAGGCCCCACTATCATAGTGAGACGAGCCCAGGCTAATTTATAAAACAGGTATCTAAGCTCCTAGCCATGACCTTTGCTAGCGAGGATTTCCTTAGTAGCTAGCTTGCGAGTCTGGCAGATACACTTAACGCTTTGGCTCGTGCAGATGATCACGCAAACATGAAGGCCAAGGATTTGGGCCTCGAGCATAGCTTCAAGTGGATCACGGCCGATGTGATAAAACGCGCGCGAGGAAACTGGTCACGACTGAAGCTAGACGTCGAAAGCATGAGGCCAATGAAGAATGGACGGCAAACTGGAATGTTACATCATCCTACCCGCATTGCTTCGCGCGTATCATTGGACAAGAAGACAACATCCGAGCCCTCGAAGCACTGGCCCTGGTTCTAGAGTGTAAGTGCTGCCGCCGGATCAACAATGTCTAGTTACCAAAAGAGACGATGACGGTAGGCAGTACAACCGATCCACGATGACTATACGGGTCTACTGTGATGTGCAAGGAGCACCACGTTTGACAAATCAAGACGACAAGAGTATTGTTAATTGGGAACGGGCAAGCTCGTGGGGAGGACATCTTACGACTAGCGCAAGGCTGGGGCGAAGCTTCTCATATATGCTGGAAAAGATTCTGCATTCGCCCATCCGACATATTTTGGTAGATTCCAGATATCAACAGATCACACGATGCCTACCATGTCTCGGTCGAGAAACTCAGGAAATGCGAACACTTGCCACGGTGTCGTGCGAAACTACTTCAACAGCAGAAACTTACCCGGCAGCAGCGATGGCGGGTATGGGGATAGCTCTTTCCTATTATGGCTGTCGTTTGGTAGATAGAAATACATCTCATGCATCTATCGTAAAATGAATCATTCTAAAACAATGCCCTACTTTATCTTCAGAGATACCCACGGGTGAGCTTGAAACTGTGATAAACTTACTGGCTGGCCAAGTGGACGCCGCAGTACAGTTGAGGGCTGCACAACAGGTGATGACTGTATGGTTCTCGAGCTCCTACTGCGGCGTGGGCGTCTTGAAGGGGATGATGGACCCGCCATATCCAAAGGTAAATTGTCCATCGGGGGATAATTGAGTACGCCAATTGGAGACGAAGATAGGTCGTTTAGTTCCCCTTTCGGGGTTTTGGGGGGTGCGGGTGCTGTTGGCGGTGACGATGAGAAATTAATTATTCCTGTATTTCGGCGGGCCTTGAGCTCTTGGGCTGTTTCTTAGGAGATGACAAGGCTTCAAGCTTTGTAACAAGCCTCCATACCTTTGTCCAGTGTTAGCAGATGGTTTTGTTTTTGTGTTTGGGAGGGTAGGTACTTGACGAGAAGGGTCTGAGGAGCTATGCTTCTATTTGCATTGGCTACATTCGTAAATCATGTGCAGCTTCTTGGTTTCAACGCCATCTGAGGGTCGACAAGGCTCTGGGCGATCGCATTTCGCGATAGAGAGGGATTCGCGTGATCTGCAGTTCGCGTGCTTTTATTAACACCTATGCGGCGGGCGATAATAGAAATCAAACTAATTGAAAGCTTTGATTAACACCTCGAGTTATGAAATGGGGAGGTCTTTCTACCCTCTCAAACCACATAGGGTAGGAAGCAAGGTCACGTGTGCCCGATTTCCCGTGGCAGCTTGCTTCTGCCGTCCTAAAATCGTCATTTTACTTTCATACTTTCGCACCTCTAGCAACACTATCTACTTCATCACCTCCCCACTTCAGCCTTCATCTCCTCCATTAGTAATATTCCACGGAGTGAATAATATTGAGGTTCATATCAGCCACTATAATAATATGGTGTACTAATAACAAAACTAGAAGGAAGATGATGTCGATGGATGGCTTGCGGAGTCGTTGGACAAGGTTGACTTGGATGGAGAATATAAGGATTTGTAGAATGCTTGAGGGTGTACATGGATGAAATCTTGACTTTTCAGTCTGAAAAGGGGTGACCATGGAATTTGGGTGTTTTCTGGCAGGCAACTCACTTCCAAAGGAGATGATGCGAGAGTGGAAAGATGCCAAAAGGGGATTTACATGGTCATTTTTGCCATGTTGTGAGAGTACTCATAACTAATTTCAAAAGAAATCGAATTAATAACCCCACTCCTCAGACGTTTGGCAGGATAGAAATGTGTATTTTCTGGTCTTATTCGAGCATGATCTTCCCCGGAGATCAAAGCTTTTCACAATTCGTCCACGCCACTCTATTCTCACTAACCATCAAACATCACCTCCTCAATCCCAAATCAACTTACCGACTAGATGATAATGACAATACTAACAAGCGGCTGGCAATCAGGAGGGTTCGTTTGATTGCTCTGGTCAAACGTCACATTAGCCTAACCTTGAGCTTCCCTTCTTCTCAATCAAGTAGCAGCTTACACAGCATCCAGGTGTCAAAGTACTATTACAGCTCCACTCCACAGTTCCATTTGAAGCTATTGACTCTGTTGCCTTGCCAGTACCTCCAAATATCAGCGCGTATATAAGCATTGTTTCTGAAGTGGTATACAATTATAGATCGGAACTGAACCATTCAGGCCAGCGTTCCAGCAGCAAGCGCCGGTTCCATTTCCTCCACAAATGAATGGCGAGGGAACCATCTGTGCGCGTAATAGTGGAAAAGAGATAGTGAGAAGGAGAGAGGCGACTGGGAACTTCATGTTGATTTTGATTGGGATGAGAGTACGTTCTGACAATGACCGGTCTCTGATTACTTGCGTCGTCAGTTGCGATTGCAGTGTGAATTTGTGAAAACCAGCAGTCTCTATACATCTTGAGATTTTTCTCTGTGTTATAACTGGAATCTTTCAAGGATTAGGTTACGGGGGGCTTTCTCGCCATATCTTGCAGCTGGAAACTAACAAATTGAATTAGATGCTCCTCTGAACTTTAGTGGAATTTTGAGTAGCTGGCCTGAACGCGAATTAAAAGCTAGAAACATATAATTGTGCCGTTATTCATGAATTATCGTACCTCAAGTAAGTAAAGAGTAGTATTAGGGGATTCTCGTTGTTGGTAAGAAGCATGTTAGTGCCATCGCGGCACTTCGGCTGAGAATATTGGGTAGTCATCTAGTTATATTAAAAGGAATTAAACACTAAATGCAACACCTACCAATTAATCAATTTCTCCTACAAATCCATTGGAGGATTCTCAGCTGCGTGACCCAATATCTCATTGCACAAAGAAACCGCCGTCCACACTGACCACTTTATTGGTCACATATGCTGTCTTCACCATCCAAACAACAGTTTCGGCTACCTCGACCGGATATCCTAGACGTCCAATCGGAATTTCTAAGCATTATTAGTCATCGGTTTCCTCACAATGGTCTGTAGTAGTGCAACCTACTTTTCGCGAGCTCTTCATTGCTTCCTGGAAGCATCGTCGTGTCTTGGATAAGTGCAGGGGCGACTCCATTCACAGTGACACCAGACTTAGCATACGCGCTCGCAAGCCAATGGACAAGACCATGAAGCGCAGATTTCGAAGACCTTTGCTTGGTTCAGCTTACATCACATGCATTTAGCAGTGGACGATTGAAACTCACGCATAGTGGGGGCCAACAACCCCGCCATTGAACCCAGCGACACTCGAGCAGAAAATCACTCTACCCCAACCACCCTTCTCCATCTCAGGGAGACATAACTGTGTCATCAGAAATGCTGACCCACAGTTCGCGCGCCAGGTGTGCTCGAACTCGTCGATGCTGATTTCAGTGATAGACTTGATGCCGCTTTTCAGTGTGAGACCTGCATTGTTGAAAAGAATTGTGGGGTTGCCGAGACTTTTGACTACTGCTGCATGTAATGAGCGAACCTAATAAGCTGTGAGTAGGAAAACCAATCACTTGAGATCGTTTTCAACGATGCGACGAGGAATAGAGAAGCAGTCGGATAGACAAACACACTTCATCATATTTCGTCAAATCAGCCTTGAATGCTTCGGCCCTTACTCCCTTGGCTTTGAGTTCTTTCACTAGTTCCTCTGCAACTGAAGTCGAAGAGTGATAATGCACGGCAATTGAACAACCCATTGAGGCTAAAGCCTGGCATGTCGCCTTGCCGATTCCTCCGGAAGCGCCGGTCACGAGAGCGAGGTGAGGGCTAAGATCGGTTGTTAGAATCGACATGATAGTGAGATTTGAAGATATTTAATCAGAAAAGTCGTGTTTTGTTTGAAATGGGGCGTTCAGATGTGGAGAAATGTTGGTGATGTATGACGTCGAATGGAAAGTTCACTTGTCGGCCGCTAGCGTGCTCCAGCCCCTATTCTTGCCCCAAATCAGCCCCTAAGTTTAGCGAGTAAACATGACATTTCAAAGGCCAAGGTTCCGGACGACAAATGTGACTCAAATCGATTTGATATGTTAAGATTATCTTCCTTTAATCGAGCAACGATCATAGTTCAACTTTGCTTCAGTACTGTACAAGTGCTAATCAAATTCCTTCCATGGCTTGGACCCTATCTCCGTGTCCAGATCAACAGAGAGGTATCTGTACACAACGTCATGTCTGTTACCCCGTGCCATATACATACCAGTGTGGTAGTTACTGTCACAATTTAATACATCTGCGCCAGCTCCAACGAGCAGATGCACGATATCGAGGTGCTCGATGTGATGGAGCTTGTAGTCTCGATGTCGACGACACAGCTGCGTCGTTCATCGCCATTCTCTCCGCCATCAATCCCAGTGTCCTGTTGTACTCACTGGAGACTTGCTGAAGGATATCCTGCATATTTCTAATAGAGCAGTGCAGAGTCTGGGACTCGGGAATAGAGCCACGCATGCTTGAGAGCAGATCATTGAGCCGAAGGATGAGTGATATCAGTCCTGAGACTCCAAAGGAGATATCTGCTATTTTTTCTGCTGGAGAAACGCACGAGTGTGGCTTGATTTGATCGCTAGTGAACGAATTTTGTATTTAGATTGGAAGAATGTAGGCCCGGGGGACATTGAAATATACGGGGACTGGGAAGCCTCGTGCGGCTGAGTACGCCCTGCCCAACCCCACGTCCCGTCGCTTTAAGTGTTTACTGTGTACACCTTTCCATGATGCACCTCGTTTAACCAAAAAAAAATGGTCTAGCTTGTTGAGAAATTCTCGAGAGCTTTTCAGCTCTTTACTTAGCTATTGGTTCGCTTTCTTTCTTTGCGTTTTGTTCGTTTTAGCCAAAACGCCACTCTGATAAGTGGCAAAAAGATAGAGCTCGAAAGCCTCGCTTGTGTCTCAAAATTAAAGATTTATGATAGTTCAGAGCAGTCTTATCGAATTCATCACATTTTAGTCGGGGCCCGATCAAAATTCGATGCGCATGGGCAAATTATAGCAAAAAGCGCTGACTTTTACAAGTAGCTGTAATTCTCGCCAGAGCTGACCGGCTTACAGAACTTTGTCCCTCTTTCGTGCAACCGAGAGAGTAAGCAAGAGAATCAACAGCGTTCTGATGAGGAACTCCAGCAGAAAATTATTCTACCATCGAAGCTTGGGTCACTCACTGTCAGACCCCTTCTAAAGATTAAATCCCATGGAATACTTTTCGTTTGCAGATAAGCAGGCTACACAGATTCCCAAAGATCCCTTAGAATCGACCTAGCTTATAGTCATTTCACAGGTGCTACAGTAATGCTTTCCTTGCAATCTTTCCGACAGCTTGCAGCCTCGCTCTGAATCTCGATGGAGGATGTTTTTGAGCACCGTTTATTATCACGAAATGCAAATCTACTAACAGGGACTCTAAAGAATGTTAGAAATTTTAAAGACAGCACATAGCTGTAGTAAGGTAGGCTCACCCTAGCTTTCCAAGCCAAGAATTGTTTCTCACGTGAGAAAGTTGTTCACCACGTTTTCGCTTAATTCAGGGAGGGTGCAGGAAACGCCTTCATGCCACAAAAGTTATATCGTCATACAACATTATCTGGAAGATCTCATAATTCCCTAAGCTAATATTTCAAGCTGTTTTAGTAATGAATCTGGCTATTATCCATAATATAGGTGTTGGGTGAAATTATTTTGACCGTCGGTAAAAGATGCTCGATGAGCACTCGCTTAAAATAGGGGGTCGCATAGGAGTTTCGCGAGTCCAAACAACCAACATAGGTCTGGGTTACTAACGGCAATCCTTTCCAACTCACTGAATAACGGCATGATTCCCTCTGTCGCAAACTGGGAATTGCGTGCTGAGAGTTGAAGTGGGGGGCTTGAGGTTGCTGTCGCAGAATATTGTGTGTGTGTGGGTGGGTGGGGTGACCTCTTTCGCAGGGCCGGATAAAAGCGTCATGACACAAGAGGTGCAACATGACAGAGCACTGAAGCGCTCTCGCACGAGCGCATGCAACAACTCAGCGACTCCTGCAAATCTAAATCATGTTGAACCCGCATTCAGCATAAATGCTTAAGTCGCGATATAATGCTCTCATCCCCGAGTAAGACGAACTGCAAGTCCGTCCTTTTCCCCACAACCTTAATAAAATGCAGCATTAATTGCATGCAGATGATCTTATTTACTTAATTTTCAATATGGTACATTATATCCTCCTTTCTTTGGCTTTCCTGCCGATGGGCTTGTCCCAGCAGGCTATGAGAATTGTTCAACGAGGACCGCCGGGGGGCTTTGGCGGAGGGGGAGGATTCGGAGGTGGTGGAGGGGGTGGATTTGGAGGTGGTGGAGGGGGTGGATTTGGAGGAAAGCCACCTGGCTTTGGAGGAGGGGGAGGATTTGGAGGTGGCGGAGGGGGTGGATTTGGAGGAAAGCCACCTGGCTTTGGTGGAGGTGGAGGATTTGGAGGTGGTGGCGGCGGAGGTGGAGGGGGAGGGGGAGGAGGAGCTGCGCCTGCTCCGGCCACCACAGTATTTGCACCTGCTCCCGCGCCCGTTACAGTCAATAATCCGGTCACGATCAACAATCCGGTCACGATCAACAATCCGGTCACTATCAATAATCCGGTTACCATCAACAATCCAGTGACGGTCGTCAACCCTGTCACGGTCCAGAATCCGACCACTGTGACAAACGAGGTCCCAGTGACTGTTCCGCAGACAATTACAGCAACTTTACTTCAGACCTCAATCTTGACAAGCTCACAGATAGTGGTTGTCACCTCTGTTCAATCCAACGCTCCTGGAGCACCGTCTGCAGCTCCTTCAACAATTCTAGTTACCAGTACAGCGGTTGTCGAACAGACCAGTGTATTGAGCAGCGAGAGCGTTCAGACAACCGACGCAATAACACAATCGACTTTCGAATTCACAGCTGCAGCATCTTCTAGTACTTTTTACACCAGCACGATCCGCCCAACAGCTGATCCGCCAATTCCAGTGCTCAGCGGAACAGTTACGCCAGTCCCTGCACAGCACATGGCCAGTGGTGCCAAAGCAGGTATCGCGATAGCAGTCGTCATCGGCGTTTCTCTGCTCGCAGTTGTCATCTTCTTCTTCATGCGATGGCGGAAACGAGCGATGGAGAGGGAGTTTGAAGAAATTAAAGAGCAACATCATCCTTCCGGACAAAGTCCTGAGCCCAGGGCAGTTCCATTATATCCGAGAGCAGAAACGACAATAGTGGGCGGTGGCGCGACGTATAGGGATATTTTTGACAAACCTGGATACCCGAGATAGTCTCTTTAAGGAATGAGACCGGTGTACTTCTATAGCTAGCATGCATATTAGATGAGTTGTGAGATGTACAAACTGAAAGCCGCGCTTCCCCATTGTACCTCCGTATAAATAATTATTTACAAGAGTATTGAGTTCCGTGAAACTAAACTCTGAGCAAACAAAAGACATTCCTGCCAGTCGTCGTGATACTGCTAGAAGCCAAACACATGTGGACATTGGGAAAGTGCTGTAACAGTGCATGAGACGGTTTTCGTGAGAATGTACACGGAACGAGTGTTGTCGAAATCGCGGGAAGGGTCGTGTGGTGCGAGCATTGAGGCTATTTGGGCATTATCGCAAGTTTTAAGGCTTGGTGTGTCAGCACGGGAATGGCATGCTCTACATCCGTGACTTGAGGCCCCACAACGAAGAGCACTTTTTGTTGCCCCACGGGATCATATGAGCCGAATACAAAGTCACTGAAGATATTTGAAACTTCACTGAGTTCTGTCACTTCTCAGGATATGTCACTTTCCAATCGGATGGTTTCGATCTCGTCTCGTAGAAGCCCGGGAAAGACTTGGTCACTTGGGAAGGAGTTCTCCGGACAGAGATTGATCTTCTTGAAATTCTTTATGAAATTCGTGGCTTGAAGTTGAGACGTCGGATTTCAGGAGAAGAAGCATTTGATGTTGTGGACAAGCTTTGGTAACATGTCGTGGTGATTTGAGTTGAGTGTACAATCAGCCTGATTCGTTGAAAGTTCTGAAAGGCTGTTAAGCTCTAAGTAAACAGTGATGCACCTTACACTTGAAGAGGGGGTGAAACTTCTGATTTGATCTTTTCGCACTTGATCATGATCTGAGAATAAATTCTCGCGAGCTTCGCTCAATTGATTTTCGTATTTTACTTTCCACAGAGCAAGACATAAGTGGAGAGAAAATATGTTCAGATAACAGACCATCATGATTTATCTCTCGAAAATTATCTCTAATAGGAATGCATTCTTGCCAGGAGCAGCTGGGAAAGTATTTTCTTGACCTAAAACTGGAAAGCAATACGGAATTTATATACGTAGGTAACTATCGAGGAACAGGATGGAAGGAAAGATAGTCAAAATGGCAATTTTAATGAGAGTGGTGAGCTTTTTCAAAGATATCTCAGCCTACATGCGTGCACCTCCGTTCCAGCAATGCCAAAGGGTATGTGTGTTAGTTTGTATCACGTGTGTTTTTCCACGCGATGGGTTCACAGCAAGTTGTCTCCAGGGCTTTCAGGTGCTGATAAGTGGCCACGGACCTATGTTTTCATTTTTTTGACTTTTTCGTAATGTTTTGTAGAGATCTAGCCTAAGAGTGGAGACCAGTAATCTATCTCTCACGGGTTCAACACTTTAATCACGTGATATTATCAATTATTGTCTCAATCGATACACTCCCCTGCAGCTGTATAAGGTCAAGCTTGGCACCAAAGACCCCCCAGAACATCAGGAGTTGAGTAAAGATCCAAGCCTGAGGAGTATAAATAAATAAAGGTTACGGGCGTAAAAGTTAAGCCTGTTTCGACTGTTGTAGTTGGTTTAACGTTTGGAAGTTATGAGTTTTAGTGGTGGCCCTTTGGTTACTTCTTTTCATTCTAATACTTCAGCGAGCAACATTGACTTTATCTCCTACCCTTCCTATCCATTCGTCATCTTGAATACTGTTGGATGTTCATTTCTCTCCGTTAAGCTATTCTATGGCAATATTAGGGTAGCTAACCATACCCACAACTGATCATCTTGCTAAAATGTGGAGGGTTTCTATTCCAAATTGTGGTTGAAATGGACATCTTTCAAGATGAACCCCTGAACCGTTTGGCATTCTGGCCGCTGGCTCTCGGTGGACGGTAGCGATCAGGACTGCCTTTACAGTATCGGCGCTTCTTGGTAATCTCTCGAAACAATTTTTCCGACTCGACTGGAAACTCTCGAGGGAAGTCACTGAGGTAAGCTCTGTCAATAATCTTCGTCGCGGAGATGTTTAGCCCGTCCCAGCACACCGATGCTTTCAGATCTGCCCCTCCTCGAATCAATGCTAATATTACACTGATATAGCTTCGACGAGCAATCGCGGTCTTTGCTTCCCCTGGTGTGAAGCCAATGGCACATAGTAGGGCACGTTCCCAGGGGCTTTTGTCTTCGAAATATCTCCTATTTGGATCTCCACCATTTCGAACCAGAATGCATGCCATCTTTGCGCTAGGTGGAGGGCGAAGATCGGGATTGTCGCCTGGTACCAAGGACTCGAAGTAGACTTCTTTCTGCTCTGTGTTCAGATAGTGTAGAAGTGAGGCAGGTTGATGCGTTGTTTGAATTTTCGCCGACACATATGCAGTGAGATCATAGACCACTGCCCAAGGTAAGACAGAATACCGGTCCATCAGGTGGGGGTATTTGATATAGCTCTTCCTCTCATCGAAGCTCTCATGTTCATGTTCATCGTCATCACAATCTCTATTTTCCGCTTGCTCGATACTTCTATTGGCATCGCTTTCTCCTTCGGATTCTTCCTCGCCAGATGCATCGTTCGCTTGATTTTCGTCATCACTTCCGTTGCTGTTATTGACCTCTTCCATGCCCACGCCACTTCTGGCGTGTTCACCGCGAAATCTACCTGTGGCATGGAGTTTGACACGATTATAATGCCCAGCCCAGCGATGCTTGACTTTCTCTGAATAGCCCAGAGTTTTGGTGAGGAAGATTCCCAACTGGTCGTGAACCTCGACACGAGGATCTTGTGTCTCGATATTCGCATGGTATGCATAAACAAGTGCACATGCTATACTGTCCCAGAACTCATCCATTTGAGGACAACTTGAGACGTAGCTACTCTTAAGAGCTAACAGCCGCACTGAGCCCACGAGCAAGTAGGCAGCAGGGTTGAAACTGGTGTCGGTCGTGTACGAAAGAATTCTTTTCCAAACATCTGGTTTCTCAACGAAATCTCTCGCGGTTCGGTGCAGGTATCGTATTTGCTTGAAGGGTGTTTTAACTCGAGTGCGATCCCATACTTCAAGTAAGCCTGCACATCTAGCTGTCAATCGAACTCATGTGTCATCACAGTGGCATACGAGCTCGTCTGATTTATAGTCCGGAAGATCCTTAATGTCGATATCTTCCTTGATCGACAAATATAAGTCCAACAAGTTGAATGGTTGCCGGCGCTCTCCGCCTTCCTGGCACAGGTATTCCTGGTATATCCGGGCTGATCGCACAAGTTGGAATGACTTTGACGCCCACTCAAGATACACCGGCTCGATGAGTCCTAGGAGATGCTCATATAAAGGCTCGAGCTCTCTAGGTAAGAGTCGAAGGCGTGCGCGAAGATCTTTCGGCTCGTCCCTGTTCCTGATGCCGTTTAAGAGAGACTTCACGACAATTTCCACCCAAAGGAAAACACCTTTCGCTTTTTCCACGACTTCTTCTATTAATGCACCTGCAGAATTTGGGTCTTTCTCGAAAAGCCTTTTGAATGCACTGTTTTTATGCATCTTGTGGCTGACATAATGCTGAATGTCTCCATAAGTTGAATCCTGAAGTCGTAAGCTCGGACAACTTTGAAACAGGTCCTGAAAGACCACCCATGGCCTGCTTGTGACACAGACTTTAACATTGGGTAATTTTGCCAAGTTGATGAAGAGGTCTGCTAATTGCTCGTGATCCCCATCAAACTCATCAAGGCCATCCACGAAAAGACATATTTTGACGGGCACCGCCGTTTGTTGCCCAAGGGCTTGGAATGCACTCCTCAGAGTTTCTAGATTTGGATATAAGCCGAGGAACGGTGATATACCAGTTCCTAGCAGAGCTGAGTATACTCGTGACCAGTCCAAAGAGAGAATAACTGGGATGAGGGCTGGACACTGGTTAAGTATATCATGCAGCAAGGCTGCTAATAAACCAGATTGCGACTTCTGTTCAGGAGTGCCGCTATTCCAGAAGAAAAATGTCGAAGAGCACAATGGGTTTGTTCCGGCCCAAGACTTTAATGCCAGTTGTGTGGAAGGATTGTTGAAGATATGTTTCATCAGTGTTGACTTCCCCGAGCCGGCCTTGCCATTGATCCAATATACCCCGCTACCTTGTTCAAGCCATGATGCAAAATTACTCCATGGGACTTGATCCTGTGCTGGATGGGAAAAGATCCATGCAAAAGTTCGCTCGTATGCTGCAGATACTTGTTCATACCGATCTGTCATCCCGGGAAATCGGAGGCCTTGCAATATTTTCTCCTGAACTCGCCGACAATGCATGGTCTCATGCTCCGTGGTAGCCTTGAAACCTTTGACAGTTATTTCCTGGTCATGGGTTGCAGCTTCGAGGCGGGCAACTAGTTGCGCAAGTGCTCCCATCTGTTCTTCAAGATCGTGTTCAGAGGCATCAGGCATCTTGCTGACATCAGACAGTACAGCTAGGGCAGCTATTATTGTTTGGTTCTGAGAATCTAACTCATCAAATCGCTTAGAATGGTGCAGTAAAACTTGATCGAGTTTGATGCTGTGGAATTTATGAGTTTATACGCCACTTGGTATTGAGTGGAAATACCTTAAAGATAGTAGAACTTGCGTCTCGAGATCTGTTTGGAAGTCCGAGAGCTGTCGGCACAGGGCTTCGATCTCCTCCTTCGTCCATGCAGCTCTGATGGCTTCCCGAAAGCTCTTCCACGCCTTGCGTCTGCCTTTCATTTTCAGTTTCTCTAGCTGTCTGAGGAGATCATCGGCAACCGTTGCCGCAGAATCACAGATTCGGCCGAGACTGTCCTCGAGGACTTGGCGGCTTTGAGCCGATGTTCCCAAATGCGAAATGCTAACATGCTGTCGAAACATCATGATGACTGCCCTAAGATCACGTGTGGCCAACTCGAGTGTTTCATTCGTCGACAACACCCCATTCGTGGACTTGTATAGTTCTGTCGCATCAGATAATATTGAGGTGCCAAATGAGACGAATTGAATGATGTTGCCAGCAAGAGATATGATCGTGAGAGGATCCATCGCGACCGACGAGGCTGCGGATCCGCAACCAGCAGCCAAGTCAAGCCAGGACGAAATGTACGGGATGTAAAGCCTGGCGATTACCAAACAACTCCTTAATGCATCGCTGGTTGATGAGATGATGTATGATAATTTGGACGAGGTTCCATGGCGTGGGTTGTCGGCTCGGCCGAGGAGGAAGGGAAGGACCCGTTGCCTTGGATTGGCGAAGCCTGGCTGAAAGCCTCTTTTCGCCCTCCTTATTGTTATTCGTTTGTAAGCGAGAAGAGTGATACCGCCTCTATCCGTAGTTAACAAGGACGTCTGTCGGGATGCTTGCACCCACATTCACCAATCACTTAACAAAAAGGCCTACCAGCAAGCAAGACTCCTGTCGCCAAATTTTTCACAGCCTTGCCAGTCCTAAGCCTGGAGTGGCCTATCAAGTAAAAATGTCGGGCCGGGTCACGGTTCAGGTTTCGGGAAATTACTGGATTCGTGAACATTTGGAAACCATATGTGCATTGAAGCGTGTGCAGATACCATCATATACAGGTTCTGAAGAGCAGAGAGCTAGGGTATCCATCACATGCAGAGCGCCGAAATGCATCGAATCATGTCCATCACCATCATACCTCCTTGACAATCAAATTGTCTGAAGGCTTTACTCGCTGTGCCCATTCCCTGCAAAGTGTTAGCATTTCCTCTAACCACGCACTCGAAGACGATGAACTTACGTCCAACTGCCATCGTATAACCTCCGCCTGGCCTCATCGCCATATCCAGCCTCCGTCAACGCAGCATCAATAACCGCAGCCGTAACACCCGTCCCACAGCTGTTGATAATCGGTCTCTCGGGGTCAATGCCTTTCGTTTCGAAAATCTTCCTCAACTGGTAGCCGGGTAAAATGGTCTTCTTCACCGGATCTAACAGATCAGAAACCGGTACTGAGATACTTCCTGGCATATGACCACTGCTCAAACCCTCTCTAGGCTCTGGATCCTTCCCCGCCCATCTGCCCTTCGACCTCGCATCCAGTATCTGGACTCCCTCTGCACCCTCCTTATTGTGATCCTTGGCAACCTCTCTGACCTCCTCGAAATCAATAACCTTACTTGCATCGAATTGAGGAATGGGATAGACACAAGTATTCACATCCCAGAACTCTCCACTCTCTGTAGGATACCCTTCCTCCACCCACAGCTTGAAATTATTCAGCACATGCACGGCATCATGTCCAAACGCTTTCAACGTCCATCCCACTCTCGGGGCGGAAAATATCCCGAGCTCCAGTGAGTCATAAACCACCACCGTATCATCCCTCTTGATCCCTAACGCAGACATAGCTTTTGCGAAGTCGGAAGCGGAAGGTAGCATGTGAGGGTATGGTGAGCGCTTATCGCACACTTTATCGAGGTCGAAGAAGCGGGCATTCGGGATGCGTTTCTCGCGAAAGGTTTGCAAGCCATTGCGGCCGTCATTAGGGAGGAACCAGCTTGCACAAAGTGGGACGGTCTTCGGAGCTGTCGAGATCTTGCTTGGCGAGTTCTTTTTCAGCGCTTCTGACAGCTCAGCCGGTGTGACGAGGTATGAGGAGAAGGAACGAGAGGATGCCATTCTGAGGAGAGGAGATTGGCATTGGAATTGAAGGCGGAAGGGAGAGGAAAGGTGGGAGCGGACTCCTCGGAGGAGCACGAGGGTCGCCATGGCGGGCTGCCGTTTGTTTGCCGACGCTATCGGGAGGTCATGAAGAGTGGGAGGATGGTCGTGACAATGCCTTGCGAATGCGTGAAGCTGTAGAGAAGAGAAAGGAATTGAAAGGGACAAAGAAAAGGGAGGTCTGAGAAAGAGGGGTTGGGAAGCTGCGGGTGAAAAGAGCTGCTGTGGTGTGGTTACATTGGTGGCTTGCAGCTCCCAGATAAGAAAGCCGGCACGTGAAAATCGGTTGATGCGCGACAACGACGCGATGTAAATATCACAACCAGGTCTAACCCTGAACTCGATCCTTTTTCACGCCGCAGAGTATCATAAGCAATCTCCTCCTCGACAGGTTCTCTGAAAGCCAATTTCAATATTCATGCAACTACGAAGATGAAGGTCAAGATCAAGAAGTGGAATGCGGTGGCTACTTGGCGATGGGATATCCCCGACGACGATGTTTGCGGGATCTGTCAAGTACACTTTGATGGCACATGTCCGACATGCAAATACCCAGGCGATGATTGCAGCTTGCGTATGCTCCCCTCTGTTGCTCATCCTCCAGTTGCTGATCAATCCAAACAGTTTCTGGCAAATGCGGACACAACTTCCATATGGTTAGTAACCTCGAGATAAAATAGCAGGGCAAGGCTGATACGTTCTAGCATTGTATTGTAGAATGGATTAAGCAGGATTCTTCAAAGGGACAATGTCCGATGTGTAGACAGAGTATGTTGGTCCGATATTTGGGCGAGCAGAAACTAATTGGGAATAGAATTCGAATGGACGGACAACCCTGCGATGGGAGTACCTATGCGAGCTGGATGATGATAGAGGATTGGAATACTACATTGAGTTGGAGTTTATGGCTTGCTTGGGCTTCGGACAGAAAAAGGATGCTGGCTCCATGATAATACGATGAGAGTACGAGCATGATTCGGAGTTAACGACATACTGGAGTCCTGGAAGAAAGCATATGATACCCCTTATTTCGGACTATGGCATACTCGTGTGTTTGCGTCAGCAAACTGGATTCCGTTAAAAGAAAGGATATGTGGTTCTCCACTTGCAGCACAACCCGTCGAGCCCTATCCTATTCTTGGCAAGCTCTGTTCTACGGACTTGAGAATGCTTTCCACTTTGTTTGCATGGATAGCTGTTTGGGGCGAAGTCAAATGGGTGTCAAACATTATGGGCTCATTGTACTTGGAAAAGTTTCCAGAGATTTTTTGCTGTGGCGAGGTAAATCGAAACACGGAGACGTTTAGAGCTCTGAAGTTTCAAATTGAAATCATAGCCCTTCGGCGCTCACGTGAGCTCACTTCTGAATGATACAACACTTTGGAGAAATTCACTAGCAGCGGCATTGCGTGATTGAGGCTGCTGATACTGCATTGAACTACACTCTCCTTTCTGGTGCCACTCTTCCATCTTTTATTGTACCACTCCCATCTTCTTCATCTTTATCTTTAACATTGACGAATCTCACTTATTGAATTTGTCACTCTTAAATAGTTGCTACAGCCATTCCATTTTGTTGGCTTGCTTAAAGTCAGAGAACAGAAGGGAATCCGATTTCAATAAGAGCAGTTGACATAACATTTGAATTATAATTCACGGAAGACACGGGGGGCTTCAAGTTCTGTAAAGCAACGATTTGGTCTATCTGTCTGAAGTTTCCTTGTGTTGGTTTTCAAGTGTCCTAGAATCCAACGTGGTCATTAGAGCCGCAAGTGGGTCTTCTGGAAGCTACAGGAACATGCGACGGTTGTCGTTGTTCTCGAAGACAAACCTCGCACCTGTTCCCTGGGCCACGGCCTTGCGATGAGCATGTGATCCTTCGAATGCGTGATGTCGCGATACAGTGGTTGCAGGGACCGGTAATGAATCTACGGACAGTTCGCACTGGTCCGGGGATACAGCGGCATCCGTTTGGGAAGGCATAGTCGACAACAGCCCCGCACTCGCCGTAGGAAACGCTGTGGTGGACATGGTCATCGACAGACTTGGGTACACGCGGGAGCTTAGACACAGGTCTTACGTGGCCTGGGCAATTTGAAAAGTCGCAAGGTTCGTATTCGACCTGTTGTTGTTCGAGCCGATCAACCTGGAGATGTTAGAAAAATGCAGGGGTGAGTAGTGAAGTAGGTCAATGTACTTACTCAAATAATTTCCGTGCTCTGGGGCGGTACCTCCTCGATAATCCATAGTTTAGTTGGTGTCTAGTAAGTTAATAGTCTGCTGTCTACGGTGTCTTGTGGAGAAAGGTTGGTTGGGTAGAACAGATGGTCGAAGGCAGACTGGAAGGAAATTTTGGGTGTTTTTATGCTGAGCTCTTCTCGTGAGCTTGTTGTGATTGGCATTCTCTGCCTCTCAATAACACGTATCTTCTGTTTGAATAATCTGTTTTGTAACTGAATATCACGAGGACTTAATCACGTACTCTGTACAGAACAAGATAACGGGAATTTTTCATTGATTCTTCTTACTCCAAATATCACTTGTCTACAGTCCTACACCCACGAAGAAGCCCGAGGAGGTTCTATGCTCGCCGAATCTTTAAGCTGACCCACTGCGGAAAATCTATAATCCGAAACGGAGATAAATAAATCCTTCTCCATCGCCTCCCCTTTCCCCTACGGAGGTACGAAAGTAAGTTCTTACGACATACTGAAGAAGTCGTATCAAATAGCTGATTCAAGCTGAATAACTGACCCCCCGAGATATCGACGGAGATAAATTCCAGCATCGTCCGCCGGTTGTACAGTATATGTACATCTCTCAAGCCGTTTGACTTCAACCATTTTCCAATTTGATATCTCTCTGCATTGCCATCATCTTTTCAAATATTCCCATAAGTCATGTCTTTACCGTCGAAAAATCCACCCATCTCAAGACTGTCCCAATTCATCCCTCCTTGGCCTCCAAAGTTCACAGACAATAATCTCCCCTCCCTCGCTGGAAAAGTATACATAGTGACCGGAGCTGCATCCGGGGTTGGGTATGAGCTCGTAAAGATACTTTATCTCAAAGGAGCGACAGTATACATCGCGGCTCGATCTCAGGCTCGGTGCGATGGTGCCGTCGAACAACTTCTCTCGGAGACTAAGTCTACTAATGACGGCGAGGAGACGCTTGGCAGACTGGGTACAATGGTCGTTGATCTTTCTGACTTCAGCACAATCCGGCCAGGAGTTGAGAGTTTCCTAAAGAAAGAGTCGAGGCTTGATGTTTTGGTTCATAACGCAGCAGTCATGAGTGCGCCACTAGGTTCGAAGGACAAACAAGTCTGTGATGCCAAGCGAGTCGTTTTGCGAGAAAAGCTGACAATTATAGGGCAATGACCTAGAAGTAGGCACGAACTGCCTGGGCCCCTATCTCCTGACCCTCCTCCTCGAACCCATCCTTGCCTCCACATCCACGCAGCCGAATACACCTGCTGGCAGCGTTCGGATCGTCTGGGAGGTTGCCGTACTGCAAGGCCAGCTCCACAAGGATGGCATGCAATTCGAGTCGGACGGATCGCCCAAGATTCTCACGAAGTTCATGGCCAATTACATGCAGTCCAAGGTTGGCGTTGCGTGGCTGACAGGCTTGTTTGCCGACAAGCTGGGAGAAAAGGGCGTATTGAGTGTCTGCGTTCATCCAGGATTGATGCCGACACCGTTACAGAGGCATCAGCCTTGGTTCCTCAACGTTATTCGGCCTTTGATGGTAAGTTTTTTCTGCCCTCGCGCACTTGTCCTGGCCAAACGCAAGTCGTGGTTACTAATAAATCTTATAGACACCCATTTACAAACCCCCGATCAATGGCGCGTACACCGTTCTTTATGCCGCGTTCTCTGATGAAATCAAGATGGAAGATAATGGCGGCTATTGCATGGCTTGGGGTCGGAAATGTGATATGCCTGACGACATCCTATTGGCAAAGAAGAGCGTGGCAGAAGGCGGGAGCGGCTCTGAGAAGACGTTTTTGGATTATTGTGACAAGCAGCTGAAGGCTTTCTTGTGAAATGATTCGTATTCATGGTTGATGAGCTGCATCATTTTATATAAGTGTATTATAGATTGTAATCATGGTTCATTCCATTCTCAACGTATGTGTCAAGATCTGGCCATGCGTCTTCAGTAGCGGATACTTGTGGCCGAATTTGAGTGTCAAACAACTCCCAATCAAAATCATCGGGGAGGTTTAGCATTGTTTCGAAAGGATTCCCCTGCATTTCCATGTCTAGGTCGAGGGGATTCGGTAGTCTGGAAGGCGGAGTAGTGCTGTCTGTCGTATGGCTGAAGGACAGGCCTCGCTCTTCTTTATTGAAGCCGTGGGATTGGTTGGCAGAATTGTCTAGTACTCGTGAGCCTGAAGGATCCATCATAAAAGCGTCGCTATTAAGACGCTCAACTATTCGTGATAGCTGCGAGATCTCTCTCGTACTTCGGTTGGGCAAATTCCTCTCAGAACCAGTAACAAGTCTGTCTTTTGGTGGAGGTTGCCTTCCCAGTGCCTGATAAACCTTGTCGACCATACCAATGAGTACCAGAGAGGCCCTCTTCGCTTCAGGAGAGAAACCCAAAGCCACCCCCCAGTTCTTGCGCGACATTTCGAGCGCTTTGACGCCTGCTTGAATCTCGGTTGGATTTGTGCTTTGTTGGTCCTTGATACCGTTCATGACGTTAAGGTATATGATCATCGCTGCGAGTAGAAAATTGTGAGTCGAAAGAGAAGAGAGAAACCATCGGTCGAGTGCTAATGGGCCTCCAGGAGATGCGGCTTGGTGTATGAGGCCCTGCCGATGTAGGAGTTTCATTGAAGCATCAAGTGCTGCTTCCTTCGAATATTGATACTCTGGGTGGTTCCAAGCCTTCATAAGGAACTTTCGATGGAGCATACATCGACTCTTTTCGAAAAGTGCCGATACACTAAAACGTTTGAGGATTGTACTCGACGAGTCTGTTACATTGATCTCATATTCGTCAAGTCGAAGTTGCGGAGGTACCTTGTCATATGCTTCATGTAATAATGAATCCAATTTAAGGATTTCGCTGTACGGTGGAAGTTGGAGTTTGTTGGCTATGACCATAATCTCCCCGGCAACGTCGCTTAGCCTCCCTTTACAGAGAGCATAAGACATGGGCGTCATTTCTGATTCGGGGCGAGATGGGGGTAATTCTATGCAATCTTCATCGAAGTCTTCATCTAGTAAGTTGCTCGGAGGTAATGTATCGCTCTCGATCATTTGTATCATCCCAGGCAGTCCAATGTGAAAACTGGCTAGAAGATCCAGCTGGTTGATGTGGTACCACATACGTCGTCGAAATTCTGCTTCAAATGGAGTAAAATGCGTCCCGATCTTACTGGAATCGCGATGAAGACCCATGCGAAGTGCTAGTCTGACAGCAACAGCACTTAGTAAGTAGCAGTGGACCTGATCATCTCGACTCATCAGAAATTCAGCTTCCCCATAAATCAGCATGGTTTCCAAGGTATACCGAGTAGGTTTGGTGTAATCTGAGAGTATAAGGCATTGGACACAATTTTCTTTATAGGCCCGAAGCATTTCATGGGGTGCGCCACGCGTGTCTGGATGGATTTCTCCCGAGGCAAGACTAGAGAGAGTAGCTAATGTGATGAATGCATAGAGAAGGCCAACGAAGGTTACCGGAGTGCCTTCCGGGTCAAGCCAAAACTGGCGATAGTGTTTATTGAATGTAGGTCTGTGAATAATGACTGGAACGAGGTCAGTGGGAGGAGACTTGCGTTTTAATGAAGATCTTACATAGAGCCGGACTGGTAGAGTTGAAGTAACGAGATATCAAACAATCTACAGCAAGCCGCGGGGGCAGACTCGCCAGCATATCTGCTTTTCCTGAAGGCAATCGGACGTTCCACACAAGTGAGTTGTAGTGGCTACTGTGCCCTCGATCGGCGTCCTCGAGAGACTCCTCAACAAAGATTTTTACTTCTTCTATCTGTGACATGTCAGTATATAGAAATGTGCCAGGTTGGTATACTTACGTCTTCGAGTATTGCAGCCCAGTGAGTTGCCCCAACATAAGTTTGTCCTTTGCTAAAAAGCACCTGACCAGACCGAGGCGTCTCTTGCCTGTTGGCCTGATCTTGACCATGAAGACTCTGCCTATTTATACCAGCGCCTGAAGCAGATCCACTTTCAATTAGTTTGTCGCGAGAATTTGAGAGAGCTCCTTGTGCAGCCGGATTTTGAGCTGTCATGGCATCTTTCACTAAACTTTCAAGATGCTTCAATCTGTTTTGCAAGCTGACTACAGGCTTCCGACGCCCCGCTGACACGAAATTGCACTGCGTTGCTCTACCCTTTCGCACACATTGTGAGCAGGGTTGCTGCCGGTCACATTTGAGCTTGCCATGGCGGCAGCTAGCACAGCTCAGTTGAGCTCGGTTCCGCTTTTGGATAGGAGAACCCGATTGTGAAGAGTGCAAAGCTGCACCATGCTCTAGGGTATTTTCTGTAAGGCGTATATGCTCCATGTAGACGGCCGTCGGGGTAAAACAAGGTTGGTAAAAGGCTAGGTTGGGTGGAGCTTATGTCGCTAGAAACAGATGGTGGTGAAGTGGTGCCTCAGGATCTTAGTCATCCGTATGTGCCCACCTGGTCTTCTCTATATTGTTCCTAACTTGAGATACCCAAGTCCTCTATTATACCAGAGAGTTGAATCGTCTCAAGATGCCGCCAACGAAAGATGAAGACTTAGCAAGGCCTGTAATTAGTGAGGACACGAAATTCGAAAGCGGGGCTAAACTCAACTTGGAAATTCGTCTTGCGATATGGGGACTAGTTTATATCGCGGCATGTGCTCGCATTGTCGAGGTCCAGACTTCGGAGCATGACCATTATAGCGAGCCTCATCGTTGGTGCCCACGATATTCGCCCAGTCCACCGCCGCTGGTTGTCAACATATGCCGCGAGGCGCGCGAGGAAGCCCGAAGACTGGCCGGAGCAGCTGGCCATCTCCTCTTTACTACGACTTCTTCAAATCCACCCGACATCTACTTTAATCCAGCAATCGATACGCTATATGTACCCAATGACAAGAACTACTGGATTAGGGACTGGGGCCCGGAAGGCGTCTTAACGCAGGTCAAAGCAGAACCCCGACCCAAGCTACTCTGCTCCCTAGCTATCGAACTTGACCCTTTAACACGCGGAACAACATCCTACTTTCTACAACGGGACATTGCTGATTTCGAAGGCCTAGAAGAGGTCATTCTGATTGTTAAGAAGGCAGGAAAAGCTGAGCTGGATTGGGTTAAAAAGCTAGATCGGTCGCTACAGGTCTGGTTGCGGGATACCAGCCGACTCCGAGAACGGCAGGGCACTGCTAAAAGCATTCGCCCATACGCAGAGGAGTGTAAGATTGCTTTAAAGCGCGGTGCACAATTCGAGTTTATCAACAGGGCATTAGGGTAGGAAGTACGGGTTGCAATTAGAAGTAAAGTAGGGTTTTGGGCTATGGAGATAAATAAGATTTCAATCCTTAAATCGTTTCTTAGAAGATATAATTTTAGTCTCCGAACTGTTTGCTACAAACGGGCGTGCTGACATGCGTTGGGGAAGCGAACTCCGAACAATGATATACGCACTGGGAGCTTAATATCTGACAGAAAAGACTTTCTGGGAGTTGAATTTCTGAAGAGTGTACGAGATGTCATATGGAACAGAAATTTTTCAGCACCGAGACAGATAATCGTCTTGGCCTAGCTCCGAGCACTGCAGGGGGGGGGCGATATCGTTTGTATATTCTATGGCTGTAGCGTTCCCATACTCATTCGCAAGATCAAAGGGAATGATAAGAAGGAATTTCAATTTATTGGAGAGTGCTACTTCCATGGCATGATGGATGGAGAGGCAGTATCTGGGGATAGGAAAGCTGAGTTGAAGAATATAGAGGAGGATTTCATACTTCGTTGACATGAATGCTTGGAAGAATAATCAATCTTATTTAAACCAAACGACTCGCTCTTCTCACGGTGGTTGAACTAAACAATGAAACTTGTGGCTTTGAGAAGATTGTGCCTTGCACAGCTGGATCGAATGGGTCATCCGAGGACCTCCATCGGAAGATGAACAAGTATCGAGTCACAACACGTTCCTTCTAGTTCAGAGTGATTTGGATATCTTCTTTAGGTGATTGAGACAGAGCTCATGATATGCAGCCATCCATCAACACTAAAGATCCGCAATTCCACCAAGATATCCAAACATCCCCCAAGACCCAGAATTCAGCTCACAAAACGTGCTCTATAACTCGTTGTGCTCCTGTCCGTCACCATCAGTATCAGCAATGACAACCTTAGCGGCCTCAGCAGCCTCAGCAAGCTTGCTCTTGACTGCGGCCTTGACTCCTTCGGTAGCTTCGCTCGCGACGCTGCTTACTGTCTTTTCAACAATGCTCTCAGGTGCCTTGACACCATCAATGCCCATCAACTCAGTCTCGAAGACTACAATCTGTCAGCAAGATCCCAGACATAATTGGCATAATGACGTACTCAATGTGCTGCCAGCAGGAATTGGGCCCATGGCTCTGTCTCCATAACCAAACTCGGGTGGAATGGTAAGAGTTCTCTTCTCGCCAATGCACATATCGATCAAGTTATCATCCCATCTGCATATCAATTAGCACTATCCTTAAATGTTTATGCGCGTATGTTGTACCCCTTGATGACGCTGCCCTTTCCGACAACGAAGCTCAATGGCTGTCCTCGGTCGTAGCTGGCATCGAATTGCTTGCCATCTGATTGCAATGTGCCGCGGTAGTGAACAGA
Source organism: Stipitochalara longipes BDJ (assembly GCA_009732865.1). Classification (NCBI taxonomy): domain Eukaryota; kingdom Fungi; phylum Ascomycota; class Leotiomycetes; order Helotiales; family Hamatocanthoscyphaceae; genus Stipitochalara; species Stipitochalara longipes. The sequence goes on along the minus strand of ML769343.1, from coordinate 855,426 downwards.
GATCTTGTCCCCCTTCTGGGACTTGCGATCGCATTCGACAGCGCGGGTTACTTCGACCTTGACTTCCTCGGCGGCAACGAAGGCTGCCAGAGCGGCGATTGAGAGGGTGAGGAAACGCATGGCTGTTCAATTGGAATCGGGAATCTGCAGTAAGGAATTGGTTAGTAGATGAAAAGTGATTGAAGGGTCTGTGGTTGAATCTACCTCTTCAGTACTGGCCACGTTGAATGGTATTTTGCAATTGTACCTGGAGCTTTCTGATGAATCGGAGACGTTGCTCGTGCAGGGATTCCAAAGGCGGGGGCATCCCTTTCACGTGCAGTGCCATCCTGAATGGGCTAGCCGCTCAGTATTCAAATGATTGGATCGCAGACGTTCTAGCAACAGCCTTCTAACTTCACTCTTTCCTTGCGCTTTCGTCCATCCGTCTCACACCGAGCAGCACCGACGACAAAAGTACCCGGCTGCTCCGGTCATGGCATTCTCACCGAGTTCCATCTGTGCGCAATCATTGTCACGAGTTTGAGTCACCCCTACGCGTCCTGGGCCAGCTGGAATCTATTTCAGGCAGACTCAAGGCTGCAGGGCTTCCTTCCGTCAGCAGCGAGTTCAGCTGAAGGATTCCTTCCAAGAACTTCACTTGCAAGTTTGCAATAAGGCAACCACCCCCAATCGCCATTCTGAGCGATTTGTTGTGAGGTCGAAGAAACCATCAAGACGCGCTGGGTTACGGTCCTTTATCAATTGTTTTGCGTGGGCTCGCCTTGTTCCCAGAAGCCCCCCGGAAAGCCTGACACCCAACCTAACACGATAGGCATGGCGCAGCACCTACACCTCGTGCCAATCATTACTTCTCCCTTTGATTTTGCTGCTTTGCGTCAGGCACTGGGTGTGCAGGCCCGTTGGGCATCAACGCCATTCGTCAGTAGACGCTTTGGACGAGCCTTAAACTGCTGCGACCCCCAGGTTTTTACACTTGGACATTCCACGTCCTCATTTCTTTTCCCTTCGGGGGACGGGATAACAAATACTCTCACCGAGCTCCATGTTTCTTGTTCTGAGTCACCGGCTCTTGGATGATTGCCGAGTCCTTGTCGGCGGAGGGGCAATCAGGCGCAGTCTCCTGAAAGTTGTTCCGGTCCCCTCCCCCAAGCACCACAAATCTCCCCCTAGTCTGGGAACAGAGAGTTCGCCTGGAGCAGAGCCCTACCCTTGGCTTTCTAGCCCCCAATTGGCCACCGAGCATGAGTATAAAATAGTTTCCTTGTTCCAATTTCATTTCTCTAGGAACTCTGACTTCTAGATTTAACCTTCTTCTACATCTACAATCACGCCCATCGTCACGCCCTGCTGTACGCCCAACAAGTCGCAATCAGATACCTGAGTCTGCCCACCAGCATAAAGCATACCGACTCCTCATTGCAACCATGTCACAACGCAGCTACGCCCACCAAAAAGTTATCGTTCACTCCCGCGATTCGTCCACCGCCTCGAGAACGTCTTCATCGAGCCAATCTTCAGCAGAAGGAGATTATTCATCACCAGCGAGCAGAACAAGCATGACGAATGGTTTTGTTCCCACGGACGGTCTTAAGCACCGCCGCGTACCAGATAATGGTTTGTTCCCCCTCCCATAGACTCATCGTACAACAACTAACCATCATCCTACCTCAGAAGATAAATGCATCATCTCCAAAACCACCTCCACTCCCCGCGGCGGCACGATCGAAGTCCACAACCACCTCAAAGCCCGCCACATCGCCGCTGAGCCCCGAGCTTCAGAAGCCACATCTCAGGACTACAAACAGACACAAGCCAAGCCCCGCTAGCGATCTACTATGTCATACATAATGGTAGAAGTGAGGCAAGACGTATCTATTGGTGGTGGTTGTGTTTGTCTCGATACATGGGGCTGTCGGTCAGGGGTAGCTTTTAAGCGAGGCGCCTTGCATGTCGTGCCCTGCGCGATTTTGTTCGCCTGTCAGCCTTGACTGCGCAGGCCATCTCGGAGTTTTGCGGGGTGGAGCTTATCTTGGTGTGGGAGGATAATAATGGCTAACCGGAGTTTGGATCATCGTTTGCATGGAGGTATGGGTGGGTTGGTTTCGCCTCGGGTGAGGCTGACTTGATATCATTTGTTTTAAACCACCTCTGGGCAACCATAGCATATTTCCCTTACTGTTTGCAGTAAAAATCAAATCGCTTGCTGAGCGAGCCAATACAAGACATTACTATCTGACCTTTCAAGCCTCGTACAGTGTCTCGCATGTCTCGCATCTTGTTCCGGTCACGTTACCTTCCACCACGTCAACGTCCCCCTCCTTACCTAATCCACCCTTCTCTTTCAGCCTTGCCTAAAGTTGGGCCCAACTGCTCTTCTGCATCTGCACGACAAAGCCTTGGTACTGCAGCATGGTACCTGCATACCATGCTCCACACTTTCATCGTCGAGTGGCTGGAAAATAGGTCGGACCATCCACTCCTAACATCACAATTCTCTTTCTTGCGGAGATTGGCTGCATGTCTTCCGACTATGCATGAAATTAATGTTTCATGGCATTATTATTGAACCTTTAAGCATGAGGTGGCTACCTTTTGTAAGATTTTGTATTAAATGGGTAGCTGCATATTTCGTTGTTGCTATTTACCATAATCAACATGAGGTTTCACTTCAAGAGGTTGAGATATGATGAATACTTTGATATCGGAGTGGAATAGTCAATCAATGTTCAGGATTACTTTGGTGCTTTCTTTGCGCTTCTCGTCCAAGCGCTTTTCATTCTACTGGAGCTTCTCAATGCACTAGACTTTTCCAGTGTACTAGATCTTTCAAGCTCTGATTAAAATCAGGACATCAAAATCTTCCAATGCCCAACATGAAAGACCTTTCACGATTATCTGAAACATTGTTCTGGATCTTGATCTTAGTACTTAAAGCAAAGATCTCTCTCAGGGTCAATTCAGCCATTTGTGGAGGACGTCAACCAAGATGGCTGACAACATTTCCCCCAACAAACCGTCTGGTCGAGAAGGAAGCAACGATATTGCCTCCTCATTCAACACAATGCGGGCCGAAACAACGAGAAGAATAGCAGCTAACTGGCGCGCCTTGCACAACCTCACTCCGAGTCAACCGTTCGCTCAACAGAACGAGACAGAGCACCATTTGAACAACGATCAGAACCCTCCTATTACCCTACAAGATGAATCAAAATACGACTTCCACTGTGATTCCAATGACTCTCCCTTCTTTGAGAATAACAATCTTGCAACTGAATTCAGCGCAGGAGAACCATGCCCCAGCTCCTACGACGCAGACCATTCTGAATCAACATGCTCGCCATCACAGTTTGTTATCCAGGAACAGCCTCTATCTGCTCCTCAGCGTGCCAGATTGACGCCATTAAGCGCGGACCGAGCTCAAGACTTGCATGAGGCATTGACAACGGACTTTCCTGGACTGCCACCTCTTTCAACGACATTTCTACCTGCTTCGAACCCATTTACAAGAATTACCACTCGATTCGAGGAAGGCAATAACACACGAGAAGATCTCAAACTTCGCGGAGGTGGAACGAGTGGAGAGGCTGAAGACAATGGAGATGATGATAAGCCCAAAGACAATCTTGAGAAAATTAACACACCTCAACATCAAGATGCTCGTGGTAAGAAAAATTATCAACTAGAAGGAAATGCTGCGCGCCTCAGCACAGACCGTTCGCTGAAGCCGGTCGCTATGGCAATGCTTCATGGTTTTTTTAGGAGTCAGAAATCTTCTGGTCATGCACAGAAGGCTGCTTCTGCTTCAGTTCAAAGCAGTGGAGAGCTGGCAGGCGAAGATAGAGATGCTTTGAGGGACGATCGTGGAGAAGGAGAGGCTGGAGGAAGTTCAGATGAAAGGGACAATCAAGATGAGAGAAGAGATGAGGAAAGTTATGGTGGTGGAAGAGGCGACGGTCAAGGTGATGGTGCTGACCCAGGAGAGGGGGAAGCCGACGAGAGTCGAGATGAGGGACGGGATCAAGACGAAGGAGGAAGTGGAGAAAATCAGGATGATGAGAAGGAACGAGACAGCGAAGATGGTGGAGATCAGAAAGATGGCAAAGAGGATGAAAATGACGAAAGTGATCAAGAGGAGGAAAAAAAGACACCAGAGAATACTGATGGTGGAGACGAGAAAATCGACAACACCATAGTTGACCAGGGCGATTCCTCCGGCAACCAGGTTTCTTCCAATGATGTACGGTTACCAGATGTTGAGCAAGAGATGCCAGCGTCAGGTCCTACGAATTCATCTATGTTGGGTTCAGGAAACCTGCCACCTGTACCCCCAAGCTCTCCCACCAGCCACATCAACATCCCATCGTTCAACAACTCCAACGGACATTCTCCCTCTGATGGAAACTTGCGTAGCCTGATACCGGGGCTAGGTCAATCTAGCTCAAGCAACCCTGCATCAATCCTACTTCCCGCCAGTTCTCCAGCGACACCGTCAACGCCAACACCGGCTCATTCCATTGCTGTGCCAGTGCCTACAGCAAATATTGCCGTTCACTCTTCCGTCGAGAACCAATCTAATCAAGACGATCAATCTGTCCAATATGAGTCTGCAGAGGACGAGTCCGCAGACGGCCAATCTAATCAAGACCAAGTTGCTATAGCCCGCTCTGCTCAATCGTCTAGCATGATCAATGCAGAACTTGCTTCTCCAGAAAGCACATCAGGTTCTGAACAAGCAAATACCCTTTCGACTGATTCTGCTCTGTCTCCTGAGCCTGGCCGCTCCAACAGCGTCAATGCTACCACTTCATCGCCAGACAATGGGCAAGACTCGTCGTCTCCAAGACTTTTTCAAGATTTTTCGCCAGCAAGCAGTTCAACGAATCTTTGGTCTCAACTTGCTGAAGCGTCGGACGCACAGCCATCTATTCTAGCAAATGAAACAGTTTCGACAACCACTGGAAACACGCAAACTCCACAAGCAAGCACTCCAGTACCTGTTGCAGCTCCGACTCTTCTGCCAGTAAGCCAAGTTTACCATCTTGCTTCATCAAACTCATCTAAATCACCCTCGTCTTCAGAATCAAAAGTTTCGCCTACAACAGCGGAGTCGGGTTGGGTTCCAAATCCCACCAACTTTGGCATTAACAAGCATCGATGTCCTATGTGCGTGAAGATGGACTATAAACGAACGTGCTCCGGTGGACCACCTTGTGATGCATGTGCTCGTTTGGGATATAATGCTAGGCAGTGCCAGACTGGCGATGAGGATGAAGACGGAGGTGGCAGACATGAACGACCTGGCAGAAAGAGAGGCAAGAAAGGTGGTGGTGGAATGAGTGGAGCTGATTTTGCGGGAACGATTGTTGTTTGATGTGGCGGGATGATCGTGATGACTAGATTAAGGCGTTAATAAAATTGAGATGGGTGGGATAGATCACATTGGGGGAAATACACCTAGATTGACAACGTTTTGGGGCTTGCTTCGTTGCTGATAGGTGCAATCTGATTGATTATGGCCAAACCATGAAGTTCGTCTCTGTAAAGTTCAAACCATCATTGTGATCTCTCACTCAAAAATTTAGTTATCTGATGTAACAATATGTTCTTCAGGTCACGCGAAGATAGTCTGTCAAGATGTTACTTACCCCTTTATTAAGCGAGCCGAATAAGTAAATAAGAAAGCTCCACAACGTCAAAGAGCTACAAGCTCTTTGTACCAAAATCAATTGACTCTCAAGTCAAGGGATTCACTCATTCAGATTTGCCATATCTTTCCGATAACGGCAATCGATAAGTCAAGGACAGTGTATTGTGGATAACCACCGAATGCCGACGCTATTAAGCGACGAGTGAGGGCGAAGCCGCATTCTCAATGTGAACAAATTTATTCAACCTTCTATATCAAGTTCAACATTCTGCTCTTGCACTTCTTTCTTGCGCTTCTTTCTTGCAAACTTGCTTCGTTCAAACAGCTACTCACTTCGATATCTCGATAGTGCAAACTTGCTCCATTAGCTTTTGCAATCACTTCCATAGCAACGCGTCAACCAACTCGCTTTTGCTAAAAACCTTGCCCATATTCACCTCTACCTAGCGCTAAATCATCATTGAAAAGTTGGTTGCGGCAAATATGTCCAATCGCACCAAGATCCAGCGCCAAATCATCATCGACGAGATGCTTGCCCCTCCACCGGAAGAGAGAGTCTTCGGTCCACCGGCTCCTAAAGTAATCTTTTGGAATAATGCCATAGCTCAACAACGCTACCTCACTCTCGTCTATGGAGTCTCCGACCACGAGAAAGCTTACTCCAAATGGCACCGCGGCAATCCAACCTCACCATTCTGGAACGATCTCAGCTTCCTCGAACGCGCGGAATGGGTTCAGTTCTACTTCAACTTCAATACCAACAGATTGAAGGTTGAGGACATTGATGATGAAGCGACGGTGGCTGGAGACCAGAGAGAATATAGCGAGTACTTAGCTATGTTCAAGAGGAAGTTCGTTCCTAAAATCGAGAAGAAAGAGGAGAAAGAGGAGAAGAGGCAAAAGGTCTATGATGTGAACGGCACATTCATTGGATACTTGAACCGAGAGATTGAGGCGGACGAGAAAGCAAAATCGAGGAAGAATAAAGTCATAGGTGGTGTCGTCAAGAAGCAAAGTTCCGAAGTTGCTGTCAAACAATACGGCCCCGAGGATGCGGTGGCGAAACGTGGACCGTGGCGTCCTACCAAGCATCATGGTCCTCCTCTTGCTGATGACGACATGATCGATCCTGCACTACGGACCATGGGTATGCAGCCTCCTATTGTTCGTCCCGCTTTAAGACCGAGCATGCTGGACCCGAAACAACAGCCCTGGAAGCAGGAGTACTCCCAGTTCTCGAAGCCAATCCTCCAATCACAGCATAGTTCCCGACTAATCCTAGCTCCTAAGCCGAAGCCACTCGAGTTACCTCGTACTCAACTTGAGATACCTTATAGCCAGTGGCCCAGACCAACCCAGCCGAAATCCCTCGATTTGCCTCGCACCAGGCTTGAGCTACCTTACAATACCTGGTCTAGAAGCTTCAATTCCTACAGCCAGCAATCTCCAAAGATCCAGCAGCAGCCAATTCAACGACCTCAACAAGCAACTCAGCTTCCTCGACAGGTACCTCAGCTTCCTCAACAATCACCTCAAGTCAGTCACCAATCTATGGTCTCGGACGATGAATCAACAATAGAACTCGACTATGACAAAGTGAGACTAGGCGCTAGGGGCTATCTGACTTCCAATGCACCCAGAGGTCATTATGAGAGTCCGTATAGTGGTCATCGCTATCAAAGCTTAGGTGGATCGAAGCCAAAGGATACCCAGGCTGGTTCGTCTCAATATAATCCGTCTCAATACAATCCATCTCAATACACTCCATCTCAATACAACCCGTCTCAACACCATTCGTCTCAATACAAATCGCCATATGATTTGTATAATAGAGATTGATTGCACGAATATGTGGCTGGGTCGATGGGAAATGGATACTTGGAAGGGGAAAATGACGATGGTGACGCGACCCGACATTTGAGATGATTCGTCATGGATATGTTCAGACATTAGACATTGGAGAGCTGCTTGTGTTTGTACAGATATTAGAACATAGAGAGACAAAGCATCTTGGGCTTAGAGAATAAAAGCTGCTTTCTTCTTTCAATGTCTGCATTATCTAGACATAAATCTGTCCAATGTCACATTTTTGAGCTGGACGTGAACAGCTCTACTGAATTTCCAATTGCCTCACTCTAGCTGTTGTATTCTAGATGAGATAATCTCTGGACAAAGGTTCAGCTAAGCTGTAATACCTCCAAAGCCTGCCAACTTGAATTCCCCAGACTCTAGAGTCCAAAGCTAAGTATTCCCTTCAACATGCAAAGCAGCAGGCTCCCTCCTCTTTCTTCCTCCATTCACCCATCCTTTCTCCCTCCACCCCCCCACAAGCCATCCTGCATACCCACTCCCAAACAAACCCAACAAAGCGCCTCACCTCCCCTTTCCTTTCAGCAAAAGCAAGAGAAAGGGATGTATGCGCATAGTCTCACGCCGTCTCTCCCCCGCGCATTCCGTAAAGGAGAGCCAGACTTCCGCACGTCTCCGTCCCCGTAAAGGAAATTGTCAATCCAAGCTCCAAACAATGTGCTGCTATCAGACCTTTGACGGTGATACGTATTTCAGCGCCGTTTCCTCCCACGCAATGTAGTTTCTTCTCAACATGCTATCTTTTTCTATGCAACAACCACTCTAACTTAGTGCGATAATCAACTCAAAATCGTATCAAGAAACCACCAAAATGAAGAAACGCACCGCCTCCCAAGCCTCCCTCACCTCCACTTCCAGATCCTCAGAACAAGAAGCCAAACGCCTCTCCCGCATGCAGCTAGAAGCCATAGCACAAGTAGCGCTGCGCGAGGGTCTCTCGAGGGAACAAGTTGCGTACGAGCAGTGGGTTGATCGGCAGCCGATTGGAGAGGTAGTTTCTTGGGAGGAGATGGGGATTGAGGGGAGGGTGAGGTGGTGTTTGGAGTTTATTGGTGGTTGTGAGGGGGGTGAGGGGTTGGGAGATGGGGAGGTGGGTTTAGGTCCGGGTGCGGAGGTGGAGTGTGGGAAGGGAGGAATAGTTGGAGAGGAGGGTAGGACTGGGGAGCAGATGATTGAGGACGACCGAGGGGTAGCGGCGATGGGAGATTTAGGGGAGTCGAGGTGGAGGGCGGTTAGGACGGGGGAGGTGGAGCAGCTTGCTGTGGAGGAGATGGTGATTGAGCAGGAAGAAAGTGAGATCATTTCAAGTGGTATGTTGTTCTTTGTTTGCTCAAGGAAAGTTTGTTTCATTGAGAGTTCTCTCCCTTCTGTATCTGTACATTGTTCAATCTCGCTTGGGATTTCCATCTAATAACATTTACAACAGAATCATCACCTACCGCAGAGCCTGCACCAACTACAGAGCCATCACTCATTTCAGAACCAACACCTATTCACCCTTTCCAACGCCCTTACCGAGCCGGCTATCGCGTATGGACTCCCACAACAACCGAAGACAGCATCCCCAAGAACAAACCACAATGTCCCCCCTGTGCCCGGTTGAAGCGCACCTGGACACGTTGTCGTGGTGGCCCGCCTTGCATCGAGTGCCAGCACCGAGGACTCTCGGCTGAGCAGTGTCAGAGCTACGATCTCCTAAACCGGTCTCGTAAGAATAGATTGAAGAAGCAAAAGGAAGACCACAAAAAATCGGAGATAGAGATACACGGTGAATGTGACAAGGGAGGACAGAAGGATGAGCAAACAGGAGAGGATGCGACGGAAGATGGAAAAGAGGCACCTGGTGGAACGGCTGACTTGAAGCTATTGGAGGCGGGAGAAAACTTGGAAGCTGAAGCAGTGGCACAGTGAGGATATTGGAAAGGGGGAAGATTTCTGGATACTGGAATAAGAGGCACAGTACAAATTTGGTAATTGTAGCTCGGAATGATCGGGGAACGAGGCAGTGCTGGAGAGCTTTCTGTGCGAGCGAGGTTGTGACGACACTTGTAAGCGTCTCGTTGAAGATTCCAGTGATCCGATTAGAAGAGCAGCTAGCATGAACGTTTGAATACGATGGCATGAACCACTATGATGACTTTGGTGTGAAGGATTCGAGCTAGGCAGTGGTCAACATCGCGTTGCCTGTCCAATGCCGGCCGAGTGCGGCATCCCGCAAGGGTGGCGCTGACGGATGCCCTATCTTGGCCGTCAACCTTCTGACTCAGCCTGCGGGGTTTGAAAAGGGGGAAGCATAGCCTTCGTTTGGCTGTTTCGTATTGAAAGTACTGGGATGGTAGAACTTTGTTCCTAGCGGGGTGGACTTTTGGAAAGGGGGGGCATAGCCCTCATGTTGAGGCCCGCTCTTCCGGACGGTGTTACGTTCTTCCAGGTGTCGTCATGAAAAGGGGGGTGGCCTCGCATCGACTTCCGCTCTGCCGGGCTTGTTGTAAGTTCGTTCCTTGCAGTCCATATACGAGCGCCCTATCGGAATCAAGCGGTCGCAAGGAACCATACTTCATGGTTGGAAAGGTGTGCTGGCATTGCCTTCATTGGGTTGTTACTTACTCACCATTGTTGATATAAGGTTGGTGGGGCCATAAGGTCGAGTTGCACAGCCGAGTGCGAGCGAGAGATCTAGAGCTACTCGGTCACAGACACACATTCGTAGAAAGGGCCGAAGAGAAGTGAGATGGTGTGGCTCTCGTATCCCAACACTTCGCGTCATCATTGGATGGCTGTTTCAGATTCTTCGACGAGGAGGTCTGGAAGGTTGAAACTTTCCGAAACCCGCCTCCATGCATAAATTTCCCTCGTGGCAAGTGGGTCCCGGAACGTTCCCCAGAGCTTGAGCGAGCTTGGAGGCTGAGTGATCTTCGTTATGAGAGATGACGAGCAAGGGGAAGGCGTGTCAAATCCTTGTCCGCTTATCTCCTCATAGCCAGGAGTGAGCACCTTGACCTTTTGGAAGTCAGAGATTACGGGATATGCCAGGCGAAGAAACATTGCTTGCAGGAACCCATGGGCTATATCAGAATGAAATGAGACCCTATGCTTCTCGAACACTGCCACACGTGGAAATTGACGTCTGGATGGGGACGTGGAAGGGGGTTTTGGCCAGTGGGCATCGAGTTAGAGATGCCAAGCCCTCACAAGATCTGAGCGGGCATGAAAATCTGAAACTCCCCTCATGCACGACAAAATTGTTCGATTTCCAGAACTGGGAAGCACGCATTGATTGATAGGCAGATTTCCGATGAGTACAGGCGCACAGGCACCGCCGACGGTCCAGTTCGGCGACCTCCACGTTTCGGTAGGGTTAGTACGTAGGTTGGAAATTGGCAGAGGGACCTTGTTCATCTGAATCTGGCGAGAAGGTGAGACAAGTCTTCTAGAAGCTCAGCACCGTGGGGAAGCCTGTCTTGCTGTCATCTCCAGAGTCCAGCATTGCATCCTGCAATGGCATCCAAGCCTCCTCGATATCTTGAAACAAGCAGGTGCCTAGTTTTCGTTGACAGGAAACACTTCCAACAGTCCGTGAGTGACATTGGCGTGTACCTGGCCAGCTGAGGTTCGTTTGGAAGAAGCACTATAAGCAGACCAAAGGAGAAGCTCACGAACTCCACGTGACAGGAGTCAAGACAAAAGGTAAGGTACCAGGCGGTGGGGCCAAATTGCTGGCACGTGGGCCAGGGATGTTGGGGTGGCAGATGGCCTCGATGGAGAAACCTTCATTCGGGTAAGGCTGGACGTGGGGCAGCGGTTTTCAAGATTCGATGTCGAGATACGCAGGAACCGGTGGAAAATGGGCGCCGCTGATTGGAGATCTTCACGACGTGCGCAGAGGTGGGGGCCGTGGCAGTGGTGTGGCCCTTGGTGGCCTTTGAGGCGCAACGGCGTGCCCACTCGCAAGCTCCCTTCCCCGCCAACCTTACTGGGACTGCAACTGCATCCCTTTCGGTCGACTGTGCATTGCGTTTCCAGTCTTTGGATTCGATTTCGTGGACGCTTTGTGGCTCGAATTTTACGGACGACGCTGCTCGCGGTACGCACGTATCACTGTTGCACTGCTGCACTGCCCGTGCTCACCGCGCCATCCGTTCACCCGCAGGCCGTCCCAGGTGCCAGACGTGCCAGACGTGCTAGTCGTGCTAGTCGTGCCAGTCGTGCCAGAGGGCGGTTTCCTCATCAAGGTGTTTTGTCGGTGCAGAAAACGAGTGGCCGCTGGCCGCAACAGGCCGCTGGATATGTGTGGTCAGCCAGTCAGCCAGTGCGGTTGCAGCAGAACTGGCTGCTGGCCGCTGGTGCACCACTCGAGACTCGAGCGAGTAAGCACAAACGAGCGAGAGTAACAGGCAGACTCAGCAGTCGTGTTTGAAGATCCGGGACTTCGGTACAGATCTCCGAAAAAGGTGCAGCTGGCAGCTCTGGTTGCCGAGATGCACGCTAGACAAGGAAGGGAGGGGCGTTCGTCGAGTCCGCAGCCAATCGCACGCCCCCCCTTTGACTCGCTTAATGACTAGTGCATGGCCGCAGAGGCTGGGCGAGGCCGCGCTCACGCGATCCCCGCTGTGACTGGTCCATAGTCGGCGAGGCTTGGAGCAGCTGGGGAGGCTGGCGACTCACATCGTTCATGCTCTCGCACACCAAGCACACTTCTCACCCACCAAAAGCTCACCAAGCAACAGCAAGCTCCAGCTCGCCGCCAAGCGGTCTGCCCTTGGCTGCAGGCACGTGAGAGATGCCCCCTGCCCTCCCCTTCCCTCCCCTACCCTTCCCTGCCCTTCCCTGCCCTTGCAATATATCTCGCCCTCCTCACTGGCCCACGACCGATGCCCACCGTAGCCACACCCCCCGGCCGCAATATCCAGCTGGGTGTCCGCTGTGTCTGGCCTGGGGAGAGCGCGCTCTGTTGCGCTGTGAGGGGAACATCCCACCCCGACTTGACAGGCAGGTTCCGCAAGCGTCACATCATGTATGGTGGGCATGTAGTGGCCCTGGTATGAAGCGGTTTGCTGGTAACCCTCTAGATTCACATATTGCCAGGGGTCTGTCATTTAGCCAGATTGGTCCCATGCGCACTATCACACCGTATAGATTACCCATAAAGCATCGAAGCGCATTTCTCGGTGGTGGCAGAGTCAGTTCTCTTCCAGGTTTGAACACTCCCAGCGTCATGGGCAATACCTGAACAGGACGCTCTTCAGCGGCGTACGGAACGGGATCCTACTGATGAGCGCGGCGTCAATAGTATGCTTGTATACAAGGCCATTTGACCCGCCCGAAGTCCCAGAGCAAATGCCACGAGCTTGAACACTGCTGCTGCTCCGGAAAAACCTACTCACCTTAACCTTCCTCCCCAGATCCCGACAACTCTTGATGTCGATTCTAGATTGGCTCGACGACAAGAACGATGGCTCTGCGGCATCCATACCCAAACGTTTATAAGTTCACATTCTTCAACCAATTCGCATCGCCAGACCAGGCCTCGCCCGAGCAGTCGTCTAGAAGTCAAGGTCTCCGGAAGAGTGGGCCTCGGTCCAAGACCGGCTGCTCGACATGCAAGTGAGCCAACCTCACGTCCTCGGAGGACGCGCCGGCGACCTTCACGCCGAGCATTTGAAGATCATGTTTGCTAATACCGCATAGACAACGACGTGTGAAGTGCGACGAAACAAAACCGGGGTGTGTAAGATGTCAAAATCTCGGTCGGGAATGCGGAGGATACGCTCCTGAAGCGCTGGATGATTCATCGAAGAATGTCGCCCCAGTACCTATCCACCCTCGGCCTATGTCTGTCATTTCGAGGGCGCCCTCTGTCGCTATTCCAGGTACTCAAGATGAACGTCGCTACTTCCAGCTCTTTTGTGACAAGACTGCGGCGGAGATCTGCGGGTCATTCGACCCCTCCTTTTGGACCGAAAAGGTCCTCCAACTATGCCATTCGGATGCCCCGATCAGACATGCTACGATAGCGTTAGGAGCTCTCTCAAAATCACTCGATGTCACCTCATTTCCGACTCGATTATCCCTCTCCGGATTTCCCCAGATTGACCTCTCCCACCTAGACGAACACCACAGATATGCTCTGCGGCAATACAGCAGAGCCATCGCTGAACTAAGACGGATTCTTTCCGACGGACGGCGACATTTGAGAACATCTCTCACATCATGTGTATTGTTCATGACCTTCGAAGCTCTCCAAGGATGTTACGATGGTGCATTGACTCATCTCCGGGGTGGTTCGAGATTGCTGGCCGACTGGAGAACCGCGCGACGAGGGCAAAGCTCCCGGCTTTCGCAGGATTCATTATCAGAAATCCAAGACGGGTTGATCGATGATCTCGGACGGATGTTTGCTCGGCTTGACGTTCAGGGTCTATTCGTTCCTCCACCTTTTCCAATGCCGGAATCTGACTGGGAGGATGTCGTGGTTCCCGAATCATTTGACAGTCTCCAAGAAGCTCGAGAATCGTGGGATTTCTTGATGCAGGGGATCGGGCAATTCTATCGAAAATCAGTCGCTCATTCGATTCAACATCCGGAGAGACTCACCATGCCATTTTGGTTACATCAGCACAAGCATTACTCTACTCAACTAGACAACTGGCGTTCGGCGTTCCAGGGAATATTTGCACAAGAATTACGCTCCGGGGCAGTAATGGCAGACTCATCAGACATGCTCAGCATATATTTCAATGTAGCCACAGTTCTCCTCGCCTCCAGTCTCGAACACACAGAGTTGCTGTATGACGAATACACGGCGCTGTTTGCCGAAATCGTCACAAAAGCACATCAACTCATTCAAAGTTCCGAGGATCCAAGCAACTCCTCTCGATTTACTCTGGACATGGGAACAATTCTCCCATTAATGGTCACAGCTACAAAATGTCGAGACAGACGGATACGAAGGCAGGCAATTGCGCTTCTATGGTCAAAGGCACGCCGAGAAGGGCTTTGTTACGACACGATTACAGTCGCGCGTCTCTGCGCTTGGCTATCAAGTATTGAAGGCGACGGTGTACAGGAAGACTCAGAACCAATACCAGAAGCAAAACGGTACTGGATCAGCTACATGCATCTCAGCTCAGAAGAGCACTGGCTAGCGGTGCAGCTGACATCAGCCACGACGAACGACAACGGGGAGCATACATTTAGGGAAACGACATTTTCTTGGTAAAAGACACGCAAGCATAGGAGCGACGGAGTTTAAGGAAATTGGGCAAACATGGAGCAAGGGCATGGCGGATTGAAACACAGCACAAACCTTGAAAGGCAAGGGCTTGATGCCGATTCGTGGGCGGGATTCTATTCTCGGGCAAAGGAGCAAAGACATGAAGAGTGATGCATAAGAGCACGTTTTTCATAGTTTTGTCCAAGGTGTGAATAATGTAATACAGTGGACTCCGATGCAATCTTGGCCCTCTACCCGGGTTGATTCATGCGCGCCTATCACCATATACATTGTTCTACCGACGAGATTGGAGACGGAAACGGAGACGCAGCAGCCACTTGGAGGGGATTGATTGATGGCTTCGGAACGGAGTGATTTGGAATATACCCGGATTGGGAGGGTTTTGTGAGGGGGAGTCTTGTCCCGCCTTGGGTATACAAGGTAACACGATCGCGGCCGCCGGGAGGTGGCGAGGACATGGAGCACAGGCGTTGGGGGTTGTAAAAATATGGGCATCTGATGAACTGCAAATTAGCGATTTCATACCTTGTTTGAGAATATACTTCCTCAGCTCAGACTCCTAAGCGTTCAGATAGTGACGTTGTCAAGTGCAAACAGAAATGTGTGACTTCGAATGGGAAGGAATTGCACGTGATAGAGGACCCCGCCAAAGGCCTCGCTGCCTCAGGCACTAACGTCTGCTCTAGTCCCCATTGGGCTTTCGACGCACTCGGTTAGAGTCCCGCACACAACGCCCGAAATTCTTCATTTTTGCGACCTCGAATTTTGAACTTTCAACGCTCAACCGCCCCACGCTCTCCGAATTGACATCTTCTCACCAGATCAATTCGAATCATCATGGCTGACGCACCCAGAGGCGGAGCTGCTGCTCGCGGAGGTGGATTCGGCTCGCGCGGCGACCGTGGAGGAGATCGTGGTGACCGAGGCCGTGGCCGTGGAAGACGTGGACCTCGTCGCGGTGCGAACAAGAACGAAGAGAAGGAGTGGCAGCCAGTTACCAAGCTTGGTCGTCTCGTCAAGGATGGAAAGATTAAGTCGATGGAGGAGATCTACTTGCACTCTCTGCCCATCAAGGAGTACCAGATCGTCGACTTCTTCCTGCCCAAGTTGAAGGATGAGGTTATGAAGGTACTGAAAGCCTGGCAGCAGACACAAAGTTGGATCTGGAGAGGTTGTGGCTGACAATTCTATCAATTACAGATCAAGCCCGTCCAAAAGCAAACTCGTGCCGGTCAACGTACTCGATTCAAGGCCATCGTTGTTATTGGTGATTCTGAGGGACATGTTGGTCTTGGTATCAAGACATCGAAGGAAGTCGCAACTGCCATCCGTGCCGCTATCATCATTGCCAAGTTGAGCGTTCTGCCAATCCGAAGAGGTTACTGGGGTACAAACTTGGGTCTTCCCCACTCTCTGCCCACGAAGGAGTCTGGCAAGTGCGGTTCTGTCTCTGTTCGTGTAAGTAATCCCAAGCTCGAAAGTTGAGGTGAAAAGCTAACATTCCCAGCTTATTCCTGCTCCCCGTGGTACTGGCCTCGTCGCATCACCTGCCGTCAAGCGTCTTCTCCAACTTGCCGGTGTCGACGACATCTACACATCCTCTTCCGGCTCCACGAAGACCCTCGAGAACACCCTCAAGGCCACCTTCGTCGCTGTCGGTAACACATACGGTTACTTGACCCCCAACTTGTGGAAGGAAACCAAGCTCATCCGGAGTCCTTTGGAGGAGTTCGGTGATGTTCTGCGAGCTGGTAAGCGATACTAGATGGTGGGATCTGGATCGAACTTGCGTAAAGGTTGTTTAATTGCACAATGGTGTTTAGCATGGAGACAAGCTGGGTTCAATAGCTACGTCTAATGAATTGCAGCCTTCCGACTATCATGTTCTGAAATACGATTGAATGACGTGAATTTGGAAAGAGCTATGGAATGGTGACGGAAGTTCCGGCTCTTTCCCTGTTGCAAGCAAAAGTGTTCCTCCTTTAGAGTTGGAAGGATCCACCTGAGTCTGAACAATCCAGAAGACAAGTGTTTCCGATTTCTCATCGCCATCCTCCATTTTGACCTCCTTTTGGAACCTTCTGCAATTTGCATCCACCCCTAAATCTTGCTTGCTTGCCGTTGCCTCCATACACATTTTGTACGCACCATGCGTTTTCCTCGCCGCCTAAGTGGTCGTTTGCTCTCCATCATTGGTCTCATTGCTCTTTCAGTCATCGCAATCGTCTCAATTGGAGAAGCATTCAAAGCTGTCCTTGTCCGACGAGATGTGGACAAGCTTGAGAAGCGAGATGGTTCATCAACAGTCACTCTGGACATGCCGTGGGAGTGAGTTTACTCTGTGCAGAAGGAGAAGTTCAGCTAACGAGCTTTGATAGACTAGTCAACGCTGTAGCCAAACCAGAAGCCAAGGACATAGTGCAGGACGAGGATAGTCTGATCGGAGATATTGCAGCTGTCGCTTCAGCAATACTTGGTGGAGCAGAGCGAGTTGCCGCTGCTGCATCAGCAGGCGCGGCTGGGCTAGAGGTTACAAGTCTGCCAGCTGGGTCTTCAGTCTTTGGTGATGGAAAGGCAGATTCGTCAAACGTCTTGCAAGATGTGAGCGGTCAGATACAACAAGCTACAAGCATTGTGGCAGCAATCATTGGGGACGCTACCAGTATCGTGGGAAGCATCCTCGCTGCAGCAACAAGCCCATCAAATATTGGTGTCCTTCCCATTGGCAATTCCAATTCTTCAATGAATGGGACGTTACTCTCCTCAACCAGCCTGACGTCGTCAGCGATGAGCAGCAACAGTTCTCTGCTGCCATTTCCGCCAAATACAACCATCACTGCCACACCGTGTCCGTCCTCAGCCTTTGCACCAGCCACGATTGGGCTCAGTTCAGCTCCATCAGCACCATTTTGCCCAACAACCATCACCGAGACTTGCACAGTCACTGAAACATGGCACAGCACGCATTATGCCGAGACAGCAACCTTCTACAGTTTTGTAGCGAACTCCACTGCCACATATACAGAAACAGCTAGGTATAAAATCCGAAAGACTAGCAAACACTTCACTAACCATTTGCAGTGGATGTCCTCCACCCCTTTACCTAGCAGACCCGACTACCACGATTTCACCACTTCAAGGATTGATCGCATGTGCGAACGGAGTACTGGCCAAACGCCAAGAGGATTGTCCATATAACTTGAACGCCACTTCTCCATTTCTCAATGCCTCCGCAGCAGCTGCCGCACTAGCGAATTCTCTTGCTTCCACCCATCCTTGTCCGAACGCTGGGTACTCGTGTGGAGATTGTCCAGACGGCTGGTTTTGTCCACCCTATCCAACCGCGGCCCAAAGTTGCGCATGTGGATATGGTTGGGCTTGTGCCAATTGCAAAGATGGCTACTTCTGTATACCCAACCCTACATCGGCAGGCAATGGGTTGATCCATACCGTTGCTTCACTTCCTGCGACTTCTGCAGCATCGTTATTGGAAAGCTCCACAACAGGTCTCGCCACTCTACAGTCCCTTGGCTTTATAGTCCCCATTACTACGGGAACGGTCACCTGCATCGATGGATCGGTCGTCATGGTCGCGAATGACTGTCTGAATGGTGTTTGCGCACCGACTAACAATGTCGGTATCACCATAAATACTCTCGCTGGACGCCTTCTCAGCACAGCACAGGCGGATGACTCATCTCTTCTTCGCACCGCTCAACCCGTTGCTGCTGGTCTCGGAAACCTGGCTCTCTTTTCAACACCTAATGTGGCTAACCAGCTATCACCTCAAACCTCTGCTCTCCCCGCCATCCCGAATCCAAATCCCACAGCTTTGTCAGAAATCAGCAAGCTCATGCTGGCCGGTGTACCTACGAATTTGCCGGTAGTGAATACTCAACCCAATGCTGCAGTTCTTGGGGATGCAGCCAGAATCACTCTCCCCATAGTCACAGCAGGCGCGATCACCCCAGCTCTGAATAATCTACCCAGCAGCATGCTCTCAGCTACCACGAAACGTGCCTCTAATGCAGCAGAAAATATGTTCAATCAGCTCATGAATGGCCTTCCCACCAACTCGCCGGTGTTGAGTAGTCCAACTATCCAGATGCCTCCAGCTCCGGCTCTGGGGATTGCGAGGGGACGCAGACGAGGTTAACAGATTAGCATTATAGCTGAAGAGTATTGGAAGGTTTGAGGAAATCGTCAAATTTGTGACGAAGACTATGGAAAGGTTCATTCATATGTTTAGAAAGAGCGAAGCTCGAAGTTTTGGTGGAGATAGGTGGGGATTTGTAGGCATTGACTCAGACAGAAAAGATAGAAATACAATTATCTACACAGGTTGTGGTTGCAAGTTGACGTTGTGAGTTGTGAGTTGGGTTGAGATCACGTGCGACTTGTGTGCTAGAGAGTATTTAAGAGAAGAAGTATGCGTCTTCAGAGGAGGTAACAGTGCCCGAAGAGATTGGCGAGACCCCATGGCGGCTTGCGAGATTTGGAGAGTCACGGCAGAGTTCGAGGGACTATGCAGCCTGCTCTTGACAGTGATATGTCCAGCCGCGGCTCTTTTTTGTGGATGGCAGGCTGCAGTTTCTTTCATATCTCGACAGCTAAGGGCAATTTTAGAATTCTGACTAATAGGTCTTATTCTTGGGCTTACTATAAATTATTTAAAGTTGTGATTAAAAAGTTATCATAGTCGCCAAACGGTGGCATATTTGTTAAGGAAAAAAAGTCTAGAGATAATGTCTATCCCTACATCGCGAGAAACCCCCCTCCCCGTGCCGAGACAAAGTCCACTGTTCAGGCATCTCAAGTCTCTCCCTCGCGAGTCTATGAAATTATAGTCAATATGTCACTATTCTTAACCATTTCTCCCCATGGAACCAGCCTTCAACGAGAAAATTACAGCGGTCTCGGTTATGCTGCCGATCATTTTGTTTACGAAATCGAGAGCCGTTTGAGCTAATCCACCTGCTCTATTACGACTATTGGCCTGTCTGCGAGTTTTGAAGCCGTAGTTCGAAGGTCCTACTAAGCAAGTGTGGATCCAAGCTTTGACGACACAAAGCACAGAGAAACCAATATGCCGAGTTTGTCCGGACACAGGGAGAGGAATGCAAAACGTCACGCATCTTGACTTAAGGGTTTAGCGTGCTTTCATTATAATATATAAAACCGAGCTAGCAGTATCAAATTACACGTTATGCTAAAAATAGTGAAATTGTGGCGTACTTTCTCGGTTGCGGGAAATGTACGATCTTATGCCCTAATACAGTGTGGAAGAAGCTTTTGTATAGACTCAAGCGGTCGTTTTATCCGAATTCTCGCGGTGGGGGATGGAGACTGTGAGGTGGTTTGTGGATGCAAGGTGGGATGTAAAGCTCGAGGGCCACTAGGAATTGCTGAAGATTCGCTTCTCGGCTACAGTAAGAGATTAAGCAAGGCGCTGTGAGATGTGGATATCAAGGCGGACCGTTGATGGGCAAGGCAAATGGCATCAGCTGGCACATTTTCCTGCCCTGCGGGCCCCTGAGCCTCCGCCAACCCCCGCGACCATCCAAATCACAGCCCACGCAGAAACGTCACCGACATGCGATCAATTAAATTGCTTAGAAGGGTTTGATAACGACAAAAAAAATCAGATTATAGTAATCGATCGTGGGACAATATCCTGGAAAGCGGATCTTTGAACAAGCTTCCGTTCCTCTGATAACTTAAGCAGTGCATCGAAGTCCTCAAGCTCTTGGACGTCATATTTGTCCGGCCGCACAAAAGCAAAGAAGCCGACTCTAGAAAATAACTTTTCGTCTCTTGTGGTTAGAATAAGGCCAGATGGCCCCGTGGTCGTGCTTTCGTCGAAACAACAAATCTGAAGACAGAATAGCTTGGCGCCCTCGACCTTGGAAGCTAGCACTTCGTCCCAGAAGTCGAGGTGAACATCTGCCCCGTCAAGGTCTAGATATTCATTCTCTTGATCCGCTCGTGCCGGTACAGTTGATGCCTCGTCCATTACAGTTTGCTGTAAGAGGCCTTGCACCATTAGAAATCCGGATTGTACAGCGCCATACGGTGCTTGCGGATGAGTAGGCTTGACTATGCATGACCCAACTTCGAGCATGGGATCAACTTTGGTAAAAATATGGTCAAACCAATCAACTTGTCCAACGAGAGAAGCCCATGACCATGAAGGTGCGCAATATGCTCGGGATTCGTCTTGTAGAAAAGGTTGTGCAGAAGACCAAAGTAGTCCTAAGGGGAGATGCGATTTCCAAAGGCCTGCAAGATAGTGGTCTTTCGATGTCCGAGCCCATGACTCGGCTATTCCAGCAAATGCTGGTAGTCTATCTGAGTCGTTCGTTAGCTCACGTGAAGCATATTCCTCGACAACATTCATCCAATGCTTGCATTCCCGGTTGTCGCTACGAAAGCCCCTGTACATCTCGTAGGCCCGACTAAGGTATTTAACATCCGAAGACGGTAGAATTCCTGGATTCTCCTCCTCAAACAAAGAGGTGCCTCCACAAGACCAATGGAGCCCGACGTCGGTAAAGCGAAGAATTCTACTACCAAGGAGATGTTCCTGCAAAGTCCAGCCGCGGTCATCAACCGGTGAGCTCATCTTATTCCTGGAGAGAATGACAGATCCAAGCCTCCCACAAGGCGAAGCGAAGGGTAACTTGTACCCGATAGTTTCTGGATGAGGCAGAGAAGCTTGATGAAGAAAACCCTGATGGCAGTGGCTTGCTCTCGTGGCAGAAATGGTGACACAAGATTTTGTGTATATCGAATGCATTCGCGCAATTTCTGTAGCTTTTTCTTCAGGGTCGTCTTGGCGAATGCAAAGACTGTCGATCCAAATCCACTTAAATCCAAGATCCCAGGTCACATAGACAGCGTCGCGCAGGGTGTTTGGAAGTAATGATACTGAAATTCCACGCATTAGCGTGGCTTCAGAGCTGGTGGTCAACTTGAACTCTTGCGGACCTCCCCAGCAGTAGGATAGAGTCGCGTATTTCTCCGTTGTGACTTCAATAACTTCGGAGGGAGCTGTTAGTTGGAGCCGGACGCATATTCCACTCCCGTCACTAGCAAGATCGATTCTCAGCAATCTCGTAGGAGAGAGCAAAGGGGCGGGCGCCATGCAGTCTTGGTGCAGAAGCTCGCACTCCCAAAGGCGTCTCCTTGCCCACGCTACTGATTCTCCTCCGAAGTCGTGCAAGAACGATCGAATCCGGGTGCTCTCTGCCGCCGGGTCGCCTACTCTGGCGTTCCTCTTGTAAGCCTCTGCTCAAGTAGTAACATTTTTGTTTGACACGCGTACCTTGATATGCCAAAGCTAAATAACTGGCTCGCTCTTGTCGTGGCATTTGCGTATCTTCCATTAATTCCCCCTTCGTACACTTCCATGTCCCTGCCGCTGTTTCCAGATAACCGGTGTGATCACTAAAGAACAGCTCATATATCCAATTTTCTGGCCGAAACTCAGGTGAAGCGATCCCTTGTTCAAACCCATGTGCGCTTAGAATAGATTTGAGGGAGCTGAGGGTTTCTATGAAAAACGCGCAGCCATTTGACGCGCCATCTAACACCCTTGATCCTCGATATCTAACGACAGTTCCAGAAGATAAGTCATTGCTAGGCTTTGTTCTTTTCAAGCCAGGATCAATTTCTTGCACGTAGCAGAAAGTACAAGAATGGATCGTCTCTGGAAGGTCGGGAACATTTGACTCGAAGCCTTCTCCCGATTGAACATTATTCCTTTCAGTCATTGTAGCTAAGCTCTCAAATAAAACCTGGAGACGTGAGAGAAAGTAGATGAGTTACGAGTTTGCTGCGACTAGGCCGCAGCTGTGGACGCGCAGTCGAAGCTCATGGAATTGTGATCTGAGGGTAAAAGGGACTTAGATTCCTAAAATCTAAGGTCAATCGAAGCTCTTTAAGGCAACAGAAGGAGTTCGATCGGCTGACGTAATTTACTTGATACAGTAGTCATGCTCGTGACTGCCGTACGTATCTCTCATTGGTTCGCAACAATACACAACTCTGCACTCTCTTTTTCTTTTGATCATTACTTAACAAATTCTGATTATCTGCAATTTCCACGTAAACATAAATCATGGATGAGTACCAATATTCTTCCCTTTCTTATGCGACAGCGATCAGAGTGCTTGTTCTGCAAATCTCGAAAGACGCCGAACATCCCAGCAATCCGTCTTCACTCTTCAATCTCGAGGAGGTGAACTTACAAGAACATCCAAAGTATGAAGCGCTATCATACACCTGGGGAGATACTACCTACTATAACGGGTTTACCTATCAATGGGATTCTGCCCCTCCTCGTACATATCCCATTGAGATCTACGGTTCTGGACTTCTCCAAATCACCACAAATCTTAACGAATTCTTGCAACACTTGGCTCAGAGCGCACCCAATGGCACTTCTACCAGGAGGATATGGGCGGACCAGATATGCATTAACCAAAAGGATATCGAGGAGCGAAACAGCCAGGTTGCGATGATGAGAGAGATTTATCAATCAGCTTGGAGAACACTTATCTGGCTTGGTAAAGAAGACACCGACACATTGACTGTCTTGAACCTACTCAATGCCGTGGCCACACCTGAGTTTAGCCATAGCCAGGAATTCAGTGGGACTTTGCTCCGGGATCTCCAGCAAAGAGTTAAAATAGTGCTATATTCTGAGTCCGGTAGGTCATAATCACAAAATTTTGTCATGACTTTGCAACTAAAGAAAATTCCGGACTAGATGGGAATTCATATGATGGCTATATAAAGAGCTTAATCAATACCCTTAACAAGCCGTGGTTCTCTAGGGCTTGGATTGTCCAAGAAGCTGCCCTCTCCGTCCTCCCCATTGTTCTTCTTAACTCGGAGGAAATCGACTTCAGATTGCTGCACCGCCTACTAGTTGTCGTCACTACAATTGAAGCTGAAGCAACTGGTTCCCTCGGTATGCGAAACTCGCAAGTTCTCCGTAGCCGTGGCGCTCAGACCGTTCGCCACGTGGAGACTTGTCGGCGAGAAGCCACAAACCGTAGCCAAAATTCTCTTTCTTTTCTAGCCATCCTGCAACGACTAGCATTCTCACTGGATGCAACAGATGCACGAGATCAAGTGTACGCCTTTCTGGCATTCCAAGATCCACATGTGGAGCAAATCCTGCCTGATTACTCTCTCGACACAAGCCCCGCATACACTGTGATCTCTGCATCGATAGCTAGATCTACCAAATCATTATCAATATTTGGTCTTGTCCGGGGTTCTAAGTATCCTGGCCTACTTCCGTCCTGGGCAATTGACTGGCGATTGAATAAGAGTTCACAAGGGACCGCCTTTGATAGATACAGCAAAGGTATCTTTGACGCCTGCAAGGGCTATCAATATAGACCTATGGATGCTTCCTCACAGCCGTTCAGAGTATTGCCAGTCAGGGGAAAAGTCATCGGTCGAGTCGCTGTTGTGTCTTCAGTGGCCCACGAATCCCAGAAACATGTACCGCAGGCATGGAAGCTTAAGCAAGTTGTCGAGTCCTTGTTCTTGGGCTCGGGACCCCAAGGAACGCTTTTACCCCTCCCCTCTAGTGACTCCGAATTAATGAGAAGGGTTCTAGCGGTCTTAATGGCCCAGGATATGAGAAGCTTTACATCAGATATGCACCAAGAAGATGCCCTCGACAAAATGCTTCGGGCTTACCATAACTATGAGCGAGTGGCCCAAAAAGATGCCACTATTGAAGACGCTTCTGAACTAGAAGATCTCACTAAGAAAATGGCTAGAAGGATATTTTTATGTGTGAAAAAGAGGGTTTTCTGTAGCAGAGATGGCCTCATAGGACTTGGGCCACAGCATACCAGTGAGAATGATTTTGTTTGCGTAATACATGGTTCAAAGATACCCTGCATCTTGAGAAAACAAGATCATGGTTGGGAAGTCATAGGACAGTGCTTTTATGAAAGGTGGATGCATGGAGAGCTTGTTGACTGGAAAGAAGAAGAAGGGGATGCTTTTGATCTTATATAATCAATATTTTATAAGGGCGAATTTACAATATAAGGCTCTAATTGAGTTAGATTAGAAACGCGCAACCAGAGCTCCTTTGCAGACGCATCCTAAGTTAATAGGGCTGGGCTTCGGCGAACAAGTGTAGGTATTGGTCCTCCTACCGATGCAGCTCCTTGAAAATACCACGTTTGCAAGCAAGACCTCGTTGTCTTTTATATCAGTCCAAGAACATTATTTGCAGGAGTTTGATGCACCTTATTGACTGCTTTTGGAGTTAGGTAGGAACTAGTGTCTTTTGATTTCTATTTGCACCACGCAATACGGCATAAAGCAAAGTCACATATCTGAATGGATGTACCCGCTGTTGCTTCTGTCAAGCTGCTTGAGTCAAAAGGTGTGGGTGGGTGCGAAATATGATTGATTTAGGTATTGAAACTCAGCCCTCTGTAAATATAACGAAGCTAATATTGAGAGACTCTTTGGCAATAATTTCGAAGCAATTTTTAAGCAGAGATTGAATGACACATAAGTTAAAATGACAGCAAGAATGATATTGGCAGCAAAACATTGGCTGAATAGTGAAAGGTAAAGGTCTCCTAAAACACACTGGCAGAACAGGCAAGGAAGAATTGTATGAGAAACTTGGAGGATCCCTCGCTATGGCTTGGTTCGTTGGTAGCATTAGCTGGCCCTTCTCCCAACTGGTTGAGTTTCGCGAGTGTCGTGAACAAGCCACTGGCAATCCTTTCTTGGGTTTCAGCCGTCAGGGAGTTCCCAAATTGGAGAACAATCCGGTGTTTGGTCGTGGATCATCCACGCCATTCCGATTAGCAATGGGAGCGGATCTTGTTCCAATCGGTCTTTGCTTCTTCGGCGAACGCTCCGACAGACTCTCTACGGAAGAGTCTTATTCGAGCGGTCGTTCCTCCGGACACGAAATGCCTTTATGAACGACTAAATGAGAGTGCGACATTGCAAGATTTATGCGCGAGCGCTCTGGCAGCTTGTTCTCGCTCTATTTATACATCAAAAAGAGTTTGAATCTTCCTCTTCCATCACTTCATCATAACATCTATGCTTTTGGCCCTTAAAACAAAGCAATGAACGCCATTCCAATCGCCATAACCACTCCACCACTAATCTGTAACTGCGAAGCCACACCCGGGAAAGGTACAATCGTGGGAGAGCTGGTTGGGCTCGATGGAGTCGACGTTGCGGTCGAGGTCCCGTTTCCGGTCACATTGAGATTTAGGCAGATCTGCTTCACCAGGGTACCGAACGCTATTTCCATTTTCAACATCCATATCTAATTTAGAGAAAGGGAAGAGGGAGGGAGAGTTTCGAAATGGCGCGAGGAGGAGACGTACTTTGCAAATCAGAACTTGTGCAAGTGGACGAGTTCTGCAGACACGGCACCACGATGGATTGTAGTTGAGTGCTGTGAGCGCAATGGCAGGCGTAATCTGTTTCGCCGCATCCCACGGAGGCTATGGCTGCTTTGTCACATGGCAGCTGGTTCGATGTTAGAAATCATAATTCAGACGTGAGGTGACGGGGTACACACCACGCAAGAAGGAAGCTGCGCCGCGAGTTGGGAATCCGTTTCGTGCGAAAGATCTTGTGCTGATATTAACGTAAATGCAGAGAGCGCACAGAGTAGTATTGAAGAACGCATTTTGAACGAATGTATTTTTCACGTAAAGAACGAGTTTCTGGAAATTTTCAGTACTTGCTGAGCTCGTGGGGACCTCGGAGTATTTATTTAGAGGCAAGCTGAAAAGTCTCACCAATCAATCTGCAGCACAGGCCGCGAATGAGCCTCTTACAGCGGAGATAAGGTACCAAAGACGTTGTTGAGTGGTATTTGGGTCCGATGTTGAGGCCGTGAGTAGGCTAAGCGGCTCCCGGATCATCCCCAATTCGGAGTCCGGTCAGCACGCTAGCCTTCGAACGAGCTTAGCTCCCTACCTAGAAGGCTTGAAAGAGGTAAGCTCCCTTGCTTTGACATGCGAAGCGGGGGATCTGCATAGGCTATTTATACTGGAGGCTCTAGGGGACCTGGAGTTGCATAAGTGATGTTGGTTCCCCTGACTCGGTAGGCGAAAAGTTGACCCTTGCTCGCTGAGAGGAGACATATTGGACTCGGAAACTGGACATCAGCACGATGAGAAGAAAGACTCGAAAAACTTTCGTGAACTAGTACAAATAGTTCAGAGTTTCAGAAAGTAGATGTTTCAGGGAACTTGGAGCACATGACTAGATAGAGAAGATGTCTCAATCTCGGGACGAAGCTAGACAATGGAAGGTACCCGATCTTACAGGATTAATCTTGATAGGTTTATATTTGATCCTGGAATTAAGAAGTGAGGCGATAGTCAATGAAGTCTTAGCTCTCAGCAGGGTGTCTCTGTGTTGGCTGCAAAGAGTGTAAACCTGTATGAGAAGTCGTTGATCTGGCCTGGAGCATAAGTAGCTGAGCAGATGGTCTCAATTGTGGCAGAAACCTCTGTAACCAAACCATTTACTAGTACGGCAGAGTATTCTGGTATGGTTGAACGAAAGGTAGAGGGAATGAAGGTGAAGCTGTAAGGATGAAGGTGAATTGGAAGAGCTTAATGATACAGCTACACAAATTGACAGCAAAACAAAAATAACAATAAATATATCAAGCGTTATTTAATTATAGCTTAGATAGAGACATGCAACTTAAGGGCAAAACATAATAAGGCCGCTTTGAAGGAAGTCTTCCACGTTTCATCCAGTCTTACCCTAAGCCATGCCTACAGACACTGCACAATGGAACCAAGGTGAGAGGATTCTGGGGATTTTTCTTAAGCTTACTATTCGTCCTGTATGGTGAGGCTTTATACGTATAAACACGAGCTATTAAAGGCTTGCGAGCAAAACAGGTACTTGCCTAGAGCGAAAGAATTTAACCACATGCCTATCCCCTTCTTAACTATGTGACCCTGGTCAAAATGAGTAGCAACCAACTAATCGCGGTAAAAGCCTAATACCAAGCAAGATACGCGAGCTTTAATTCTAAGCAAAGGCGTAAGAAGGAATATATAACGAGGTGCACTTACCCCGGCACAGGAATCTTCGACAAACTGGAATACAGTTAGGAAAGGCGGCAGCGAGAGGGTCTTGAGTCACTCATCCTCTGCCGAGTGTTCTTCTAGGTTGGCAATTCATGGAAAGGTGAATTCATATCTCATCCAGAGCCATACTTCCTGCCTTGATTCCTGTTCGGTAGACACTGCATGCATGTCATCCAAAATAGATTTGATAGTAACAGAAACTTTGACAATAAGTTCATCCCATGTTAGAGGATTCGAGATAACTCGAACAGTTTATAGAAAGCCTCGAAGCATGGCTCGAATTCATAACATCGAAACAAGGGTATGACAGCGATAATGTGAGCAAGGTTACAAACACTGAAACTCTTGGCTCTCCCCCTCCATCAACTTAAATCCCGGAATTTGCTGTCCTCGAATCGAGTGGCTGTGACGTGACCATTTATACTAAGCCAGAGAAAGCGTGGCATGTAAGACTAACGATGAAGTAGCAAGAGTGAATGTTATACCACGTGCTTTGACCAACTTCTTGCCTGGCAACATGTAGCCTCAAGCTTCAAATTGCATGGGAACGTCAAGGTCTTAACGAAATTCTTTGCGCAGTGATTTCTGAACCCCTCTGAAGAAAACTCAAAGACTTTGGCTTTGAATTTGAGAAAATTGTTGAATATATGTACCCAAACGCTGAAGATTCTTCATCTCAATATATGGATCAAGCTCAGATGTTCAACGTAGGCTTAGGCCACGCTTCAGGAGATTCGTTGCAATATTTCACTTGGAACCCGAGAGTGGATGGCTACCTCACGGGTATCTGAAGCTCAAAGGAAGACCTTCGAGGTTGGAAGTGCTTTAAATCCATAGCTTGGCTGACTCTGCTTGGAGAACTAAATGATAGACAGATGAGGCTGGGATGTTGGTGGAACTACCAGCTCTGAAGTATGGGATGAGAATTAGTATCCAAGTTAGCAATGGTCCTTCGAGAACTTCGAATGCAGAACCCACCTTCTGCATTGTCAATTGTCGAGTTCACTTGCGTTTATGATATACCGGGATATTTCGAACAATGGACTTGGATATGCAAATGGAGAGAATGTGGAGTGAGGATTGATCGTAGATTAAGTCTCTCATAATGCAGGTTTCCTTTCAACCTCAACATCCACATCAACCTCCGCAACCGGGACCCCATGCGTCTCATTCATTTCTTCCATAACCCTCTGCCTCCTAACCTGCTCATCCATCTGACTCGCATAAAACCCCAACGCCGCACCGGCTTCCCCTAGTGCTCCCAGCCCAGCACCATTCCCCTTCTCCTTGACCTCTTCCCCATCGCCAAAGCTAATGAGTCCCTGATGGAACATATACCCCGCCACGGCTCCCAGTCCCGCAATCACACCCGCAATAACCGTCAGGTACTGAAAACTCGAGCTCTCGACACCATCCTCGGTTGTCAAGCCGCCATGCTGCCTCATCCTCGTATTCCGCCTCAACTGCCCAATAACAGGAATCCCATCCGCCACACCACTCAAAAACACACTTCCAACCGCAACCGCACCACCGTTATCCGCCGCTTTCCAGGGCAGGTGTCCTCGTCCCCTAAGTCTCTTCAACCTTAGATCTAATTCCGAGTCTCCGAGTTTCGTGAGGAAGGCATCGTGGACCGTCACTTCGGGACCATAGACCGTCTTCCGCAGCTCTTCAGTCCAACGACATAAGCTTGGGAATTTCTTCTTTAAGCATTGTGCGAGCCATGGTTGTGGGAGCTCGGGTACTAGCATGAGAGACAAGTATCCGAGCACCAGACAATCGAGACTCGAGAACTGGCTCTCGGAAACGAAGAATTGTTTCTTGGCCCGCAATTTTTCTAATGGTTGGAAGAAAGCTGTGGCGAGGGCATCGAGGCGGATCTGAGCGCTGGCCTCCGGGCTGGCGGCGAGGAGTGAGGAGACGGTGTTTCGTGGTCTGCGGAGGGAGGAGGGGATTATGGATTGTGAGGCGGGAGGAGAAGAGTCGTCGGAGTCGATGTCGAGGGTTGAGAGGCCGAGGTGGGAGGTGCGTTGTTTGGCGGTCGCGCGGATGGAGGGAGGTGTTAGGTAAGGGAGGGGAAAGGGGAGGAGAGTGCTGTAGAGGGGGCGCGTTGTGGTGGTGTAGTTTTGGGTGGAGACGTAGAGGGAGAGGTCGATGAGGGGTTGGCCGTGAGATTCGACGAAGGAGGAGAAGCTGGTGGGTAGAGGGTACTGTCAGCCTTGCTTCAGAGAGAAGAAAAGAGGGGTTTAGTGAGGGGAAGAGAGGGGCCATACGCAATGCAATCAGCACCCTCCTGCTCTGGCAGACCGGCGTCCAGCACCCATTCTCCCGCAGAGCATTGCGCGAGATAGTGGAATATATTCCTGAAGCCACCGATCCAGATATTACCGTTTCGAAGTGCGGGGAGTTCGTCTGCTTACGTTAAGGGGTGAGCGGAAGGGAAAGAGGGCACGACGCGTACTGGTTGGACTCAATGCCGGATTGCAGCTTGCTATCAGCTGCCACTTGCCTCGTGGAACTGCTTGCTGGAGGTATGCAATTGCTGCTAAGCAATGGGCGTCGAGAGAGGGGAGGCCGAACCCTGGGCCCCAGACGTGGAGCTCAATCATCTGCTGCAGATTTGGAATTGGCTTGTGATGAGCAACTCAATTGTCGAAGTCGGGACACGAGGATGTGCGAGGTGCAGAGTCGTGTTGCATAGAGTTGGGGGGCAAATATGTAGAGTTTGTTTCATGAAGCTGTACAAGTGACATGTTTCACGGCTTTTTTCGTTGATGTCTGCATGACATTTCCCGTCTGCCAAGGCTTGGACCGCGTAAGGAAGCGTGTTCACGTGACACGCCTCCCTTTCCCCTTTTCTCTTTCCCCCTCGAATGCGCCCACCCCCAACACGTGGAGAGGATCGTGAAAGGCTGCAAAAAGACTCCTTGCCGTCTGTGCCGTCGCCCTCGTTCCCACACACCACACCCTCGGATCCGTACCCTATCTACCCCTCTCCGACCCAGCATTCCACCACCCACCCAAGACATCAGCACACCCTCACGATCTTAATCAGCACGCCATGCTCTTCATATCAGGATTCCTGGGAGGCACGGATTCAGGCACAATCCCGTAGTGGTTGCAAAGCCCCCACCAAGACACCACTAACAGCTTGCTTGCCAAACTCGAGATAGGTACCCTTCCCGCTGCATCCGTGAATCCTACGGATTTCACCTGCCTATCTGTCACCCACCCGATCCCATCCCATCCTATCCTATCTGGAAGAACCAGTATGAATCCCTCCGGTCTTACCACTCTTCCACCAAGCACTCATCCCGTCCATAACATCATGATCACCAGCTCTTACATCATTAACAGCCGATCAACTGAACTCAAAACACAAGGCAGGAAAATAAAAAAAGATTTCAGGGTCTCACTCCTGACGATCTCTTATCGCCGATAGTAATTAGTGACATCTGTACAAGTAGATCAATGATGGGATAACGTGGAAAGGGGAGTGATCAGCAGGGGCACGGCCGGCTCGCTCGCTTCAGCGCGGTTATCCCCGCAGTCCAGCTTGCCGTCTCCGGTCTCACTAACAGCCCACCACTGTCTCTGATGGGTGGGAATTCCGAGTTTGCTTTTTGCGGGTTCCCCGACCCGTTGGAGACATGATTGTGATAGTGGGTGGCCTGTCCAGCTGACATTGTTCTGCCCTTCACATTACCCCTCTTTTCCCCTCTCTTTCTCCTGAATCAACTGATTCCTCCACCTCCACCAACGTTCAAAATTGGAAATCCAATTGCGGAATTTGAGTTTCGGATAAGGAACGCGTGGTGTCTTGGCAGGCACCATTTCTGAATCCGATCACCGTGGCTGCGATCACTGATCAGGGTTAAGGGTGCATCTTACCAGACTTTCTGTTCTCTGGAATGTGTAGACATCATCGTTTCTTTGATTGCAGATATTATACATCTGGCAGCGCGGTATGTGCTAGGGTCATTGAAAACCACACCACTTCGCAATCAGGGTCCCGGGTGAAAGATGGAAACGGGGCATGCTATTCTAATCATGGCATTTGATTATTTCTGGATCTTGACTCGACGGGGCAGGCGTCCGGGAGCCCAGAGCACAGGCGATAAGAGAGAGAGAAGCTGTTAACCTTATCAAGCCCACGCCTCAGCGCTTGATCAGCTGCGCAGGCGCTTGCGGAAACATGTCTCTGCGAGCATTGAAACGAGACAACGGTGACGTCGATATCACATCGCAGATCCTGGGCGATATGGCGCTTACGAGAGACGGGAGCGATTGCGATTACAGTCTTACACTTGTGGGGGAGGTAAGGTTATCGGGGTGCGACGCTGACTGGAATGCTGAGCTCAGCGGCGAAAGGGGGAAATGCTGCTTGGGAGAGATCCGAAGATACGGCTCGTTCTCGAGAGACCAATCGATGGTAAGAGATCATCCGGGGAGGAATTGTGGGGGAAGGTAGGTATGATCGGTGTGGTGCAAAAGAGGGGCGAGGGAGCTTCATTTGATCCAGGCGAATCACCGTTTGTCGATGGGTCACTCTGTTGGAACTTTGGGAATGAAACCTGCGTGTGCGTTGTTTATATTATATTAATTGATATTTGTAAAAGTCTCCGAAGTTCTCAGCCTCCTCCCACTGTGTCATGAGACTGGACTGCAGATTGCAAATGCAAAGTTTGTACTAGAGTAAAAGTCTGCCATTCTAGGGTATATGATATCTCGCCCGATATGTAAAGCAAATGTGCAGTAAATTACAATGAAATGACACCCTTCCCATGATGTATGCATTCTAACCCGATAGTAAAGCCCATGCCCCGAAGCCCTAAGCTGCATTGTGATAAATCCCCATGCTACCCGCTTTCATCCCAGGCGAGAAGGAAGAACGCCTGGCCCGCGCCCACAATATATTATACATGGAACGAGGACATGATGAAACGTAACGGTAGGCGCCAGTCCCGAGAATAGAAAGTCGTAAAGTGCGTTGGATGTAATGTACAAGGTAAGAGGAACCGATCGGGGGCGTATATATTAGCGATTAGAGTGCGGGTGCTGTGCTGTATGTGCAAGGCGTAGCGGGATCGAGGTCGAGCCCGCTCGGACGCATCGGTTCTTGCCGCCAAACGCTCGCGCGAAAGTTCGTGAATGGATGGATCGTTCAAGGCAAGTGCCGAGCAGATCAAGAGGAGATCAAACAGAGCGCCTGTGCCGCAGGTTGAAATTGAGAAACATGCGAATGGGGACGCCACCCCGAAGCCAGAGAGAGAAACAAGAATTGTAGGGTCGGCTAGGTAGATAGAAAGAGGCGGTGGAGATGTGAGTGTGCGTGTGTGTGGACCGATTGTTTAGGCACTCCCCGCTGGAGATGGATGGAAGTGCATGCTGGGTTGTTTGGGAATATGCACCTCAGCGCATCTGACTTCGGATGACTGCGCAGGTCGCGATTGGGGGCCAGGATGTTTTCGAGGTGCGCTTCGTATCCGTCAAGGTGCTTCGTATGTTGGATGTGCGTGAGACTGGATCAAGCGAGGTGTGTTTGGTTTGCAGCTGCCTGAGAAGGCTGCCGAACTGAGGCGACTGGAAAGAGGCCAAATCGCAAATGAGATGTACCGTGTGTTGAATATGCTTCGAATACGATGAGATGAGTGGTGTTGAGTGATGAG
The DNA here is from genome assembly GCA_009732865.1 of Stipitochalara longipes BDJ. Classification (NCBI taxonomy): domain Eukaryota; kingdom Fungi; phylum Ascomycota; class Leotiomycetes; order Helotiales; family Hamatocanthoscyphaceae; genus Stipitochalara; species Stipitochalara longipes. Next base: position 821,877 of record ML769343.1, on the reverse strand, counting down.
AGGCTCTACTTTGGCAAAGGAGGAAGAGGCCGGCTGGGTGGTGGGCCAGGGCAAGGAGGTAGTTGTGAAGGGCGGTGGGCAGGCATGTTGATTGAGTGTGAGAGTGAAGACTCGAAAATCTTGGAAGTTGATATTCGAGGAGTTCGAGGTTGATGAGGCCGGTCTGAAGTCAGGGCGGCGGCGAAGTTATATAGAGGACGAGGCCGGGCAGGAATGATATTGCAGAGAGTTTGCTTGTTTCCGAAGACAGGAGGTGTTTGCTCGTACTTGATGGTAGTGGCTCAAGCTTTGAAACTTTGTCGATGCACGGTGGTGATAGTCTGTGATACTTTTTCACTTTTCTTGCCTCTGGTGGCTCGGGGGTGCTAGCTCCCTTATGTAGGACGGGAGGCCATCTGGGGAAATTTGGGTATTACTCACTACGGCCATCACACCTTGCAGACACCTGGTCGGATCGGCGTCAGTGTGGTCACTCCAAGGTTTGAGCTGGATGACCAGCCTACGCAAGAACGCCGACAGTGAAACATGATAGCGTGGTGGCCCTGCTAGTGTTTGGCGCCGAAAAAGGGACGGCCATGGCCTGGTCAGCGCCAGCCAAGCAGGGCACAGGCCGGTCGAGTGTCGGGGGCTAGGGGGTTAGGGGTTAGAGGGTGGCATTGAGGGCATCGAGGATGTTCGAATGGAACATGCAGGGAAGGCGGCGTGCAGCGCGGCCATGGCGAGAAAGTCGATACTCGGTGACAGGGGCCGCGTTGGGGTTCGTGTGCTAAAGATGCTAAAGATAATGCTCCCCTATTAGCGGGCGTCAGCCTGCGATCCCAGCACCCCAGGGCATCAGCTGGGCAGGTCTTGCTGCTGCTTGCGGCTTAGAGCTGGCAGAAAACGTCAGGCTGAATAATTTCCTGCCGACCGCGTCTCTGATGCCCTGCAGATTGCTGAACTATCTGATATTGATTTGCTCCAGGATGGCATCCTCCTTTTCGTATTGCCGTGATTTGTTTTCATGGCATTTGGAAACCCGCTGACTGCAATGACTGGTTATAATTAGCTGGCTGCAGCCTTGCTGGATCCCACATCCTATCTCTGCAATGTCTGCATGGCGGATTAATCCTCTCAAGGCTTACGACGTCCAGAGGGTGATAGTGCTTGGCTGGCGTTGGTATCAGACCGCATCATATGATCTATCATCTTGCGGTTGTCCTCTGGCGTGCTTGGAGAGTGCAGCATCACATCATCATTTGAGAGAGATGTGGGGGTTTGGAGTTAAGTGGTTCTTTGCCTGCCTTGAGCGAGTTTCCAAATGCAGGAGCAGAGGAGGCCAAGCCGAGCCTCCCGCAGCTTCCAAGAGAAATTCGTGTACGTATGGAGCCACGGACCTCACGAGCTCGAGCCAATACGCTGTCAATTATTTGGTGATACTATTGTCTCCCAAGGCTTGAACCCTCTTGGGTCTTTCTGTGCGCCGCTCGATCGATCTTTCACGCTCCCGTTCTCCCGGAGATTTACGGTGCATGGACAGTCATGGAAACAGCTCTCTATCCACAGTCTCGGAAGTAGAGACGCACGCAATAAACGTGGTCTCGCGTTCGGGCGTGGCATGACTGTGCATTTACGAGCCTTTAATCGGGCCTCGTTGGTTACCATGCAGCAGCGGCATCAAGCCATCTCGCCGAGAGCATGGTAACATTGCACCACAGATCTCAGGTCACCAATGCGTGAAACTCAGCGAATAAGTCTGAGGTGATAGCAGCCCAACATGCGGCTGGTTCAGACCGTCGGGACTTTGGGCCGCATCGCAGCAGGATCAAGGGAAGGTCTGAGCAAAGTCGAGGGAGGTTTCTGTTACCAGAAGAAGCACTTTGGTGATTACCATGGTACTGTACGACCAGATCGGCCATTTTGACTTTCTCAGCCGTGTGCGGGTAACACATGGACGGTAATGCCGGAGGTTCTCCGCAAATTTTATGTCAAGTCCAGGAGAAGTCAGACCCCTAATTCGTTGTGAGTGCGACGTTACACAGTTGAAATTCGACGAGTGTGAACTTGTGAAGAGGAAACAGGAGTGTTCCGAGAGCGGTCTTCTAGAAGGCGTGCAGGCTTCCGCTCTCCTGGCCACGGCCCCTGAGTGTTACAAGGCTGAGGCTCATCTGCAGCACGCACAACCCGCACGGCGGGCCCCTGCAGGCGTGCACTTGTTCATCAACCCCCCTTGCTTCACATCACCGTTGCTTCATCCTCATCTCATCTCGTCCCATCATCTCTCAACCAACGCCGGCAGCCTGATGAACATCATGCCTTCCGACTTTGTTTTTCAACGCTGTCCTCTGGCGATCGCTCGCTCAGCCACTACTGAGGTTTCAGCGGGGGAACTGATTATTGAGAGCGCCCCTTTCCCTCCAGACGGGTAGCGAAAAGCAACTTTCGGCCTATTCGGCGAAGAGATACTTTTGCTTTTCTTCAACTCGATCCGGGAGGCCACTGCCCCGCTTGGATCTCAGATCGGAGATACACGCATGGGAAGCTCGTAAAGGAGTTGCTTTTGCCTTCAGATGCTCGAGGCTCGGCAGCTCGGGGCGGCCATCGGACATGGCAGGCAATGAATGTCATGATGCCATTTGATTCAGCTGACGGTGTTTCCATTCGACCTGTTCTCCTGTGCCCTCTCTTTGATACCCAGCATTAGCGGACCAAGCTCACCGCTTCATGGCATCACAATCGTACGACGAGGGTCAAGATCAGGAACCAGCCCGGCACTACCAAGTTTGGTAACTCGACGATAGTCACGATAGGTGGGGATTGAGCGGTGACGGTACGTGATTTCCAGAACGCTGTTGCGTCACCATTCACAGCGTCCACCCCGTCCCGGCGCTCCGCTTCGTCAAAGAATTGTCGGGTCTGCCCCTTGCGCAGGGGCAAGCACCAACAGCACCAGTCACCCAAATAGCCTGGGATTAGATTGGCATCAGCTGCCCGAAAGGCGGTGAGGCAACTTGCTCACTACCAAGTCTCCCATCGACGCTTCAACGGTCAACGGCACGGCGACGGCGTCGGGGAGATATCGTGTACGAGTATCGTCCTCGATCAGCTGAGGAATTCGAGCCACTCGTCCAGAATCCCAGAATCCTAGAATCCCGAAATCCCCCACTCCCTGCTGAAATGTAACTATCGATGCGCTCAGTTCCCCAAACCCAAAATTGTTATTTATTGGAAACTCCGGATTCTGGACCTCATGATTGACCGGATTAGGGTTTGGGTTTGGAGCCAAGTTCAATATTCACGGCAGGGCGCAAAAGCTTGGCTACAGCGATGGCTTGCTTCTCGCCCGGCGAGGCCGACTTCAGCGCCGTCACGCCCGTGAGCAGCGCCTAAACTCAATCGCAAGGCCAACGACTACAGATCTTGAGGGAGACATGGCTGAGCCTTGTGCATTCCCGTATGTACACGTTGCGAAGAGCCCGATTTCATTGCCGTTTCGAATTGGGCGCCTGTTTGTGGCCGCTCGCGCGCGAACGAACTGTGGCATCAAAGATGTTCGTCTGTCCCTACACATCCTCACGCACAGCCTCTCGCTCCACCGCTCCCTTTCATCTGGTGTCCCCAAATACTCGGAAACGAAACAACTCCACCGGTCGTGATCCACAGGCACGACGCAGCTCTCAAAATAAACACCGGCATTGAAACCGTAAGAGGAAGCTTGCAGCGGCCCAAACTTCAGCCTTGAAGCTATCAAACGAGCTGCAGTGCTGCACGCACGTGGAGATCCCTGCCTTCTAGAAGCGATTTCGAAGCCGGCACCCCTGAAATGTCGCTTGCGGGCCATGCAGCCACTTCTGCGGCCCAACGCAAACACAACGCACAACCCCTTTTCTCGAAATTGGATCTTCAAGAAAAGAATCAAACTTTCATCTCCCCCTATCTCCCCCTTGCCCCCTTTCTGCAGCAGGCTCAACATTATATTCATTTGTTAACAGAGTCTAGACCATGCTGCACGCTGCAGCATAACAATGCGCTTGGCCCCTGAAATTAAGATAGAGAGAGGAGAGATCTGTCCTCCACCTCACCTGTCTCATCAAACAACAGACGGGTGGGTATTCAAGGCTTTACCTCACGTCGCACACGCCTCTTGCCACTCGGCAATCCACAGCACTGATCAAACACCGCAGGATATCAGATGGACGCATCTGAAACGCGTCTCAAGCCGTTGCCCCTGTGCGTGGCGAGCACGATGAGCATGAGCATGTTCTCCATGCGTCTGAAGTCACACGCTCGAGTACGAGGGTACTAAGCATCGCAAGCCACGCACTGTTGAGCACAGGGCATCTTCTTACATCAGATGATTTCTCGTCATTATCGTGAAGCGGAGAAGGTGGAGGTGGACGGCGAGCACCCTAAGACAGATTTCCGTTGTCTAGACAGACCGGTCAGCAGCCATGTCTCGGGAGACAGTTGAAGCAATCTCCTCTTCCTCAACTACCGCCATTTTTCAACCTCTTTTCACTCTTGGCTCCTTCCCTCCATACCCCTACAGCAAAACTTTGCTCCAGGATTGCCCTCTTTCCGAGACCCTGGATCGCCATCCGAATTCCCGGAACCTCAAAAATTTCTTCTTCACATACCCCTCCCCATGTTCAAGAAAGGAAGGAACAACCTTACTACAAACCTAATTGAGGAATTTTGTCTCTCGGAAATTGAGCGATCGTACTCGGAGAATAAACTTTTCTCTCCAGGTCCCGGCCTACGAAATAAACATCGGTCAGGATGCAAGCGGGCCGCGGGCGAGGGCGAGAAAGTATAATTCACAGATCTCGAAAAGGTAAGCTTTAAAGGAAAAGGCAAAAGGTGTTGCGAGAACTTTAAGTACCGCACAGATGTACCTGATCTCCGGCTCGTACAGAAGGTTTCTTGAAGCTGACCGCCTTGGTATTGAATTTCTGGAGAAAGAGGGGTGAGTCGTTGAGCGCAGCTCCGAGAGCGGTCAATGTAGGTAGGTTCGTGCTCAGGAAGTCTCTGATGATCACAGAGTCCAGGCCGCCTTCAGAACTCTATTCAAGAATCAAGATCTTCTCTTCTTATTTCCTTCAGGTCAAGCTCTTGTTCCTCTTTCTCCTCAGTGGGCTTCCGGGAGGGGTACACGGATCCGTCTCGAACCGGAAGCCCGAAGCTTGACTCGACCCGAAAGTCAAGATGCCGCGTTCCGAATCTCATCCTCAAAAGCAAACATCAAGTCCCTCAATCCAAATTCTCTTTACCTCCCTAGCCTTCCTGACCTGCTGTGCCTTAATTCGGTAAACGCTCCCTCAACCCCTAGCTCAACCTCGCACTCGCGAAACTTCGCCGCTTCCGCTCATCTCCACTCCCCCCCTCCGCGCTTCTCACCCTCTCCTCCCCGAGCCGGGCTCCACCAAAACCTAACGAGAAATTTCCACGTGGCCGCACAGGGATACTATCCAGGCTGCCGATTCAGGGGCACCCCTTCCCCTCGAAATGATGTAACCTTTTCGTCGTCTTTCCAGGCTTCAGTTCAATTTTCTTGAAAAAATTTCTTCACGAGAAGGCAAATTTCCGGCAAGACTTGAAATGGAAAGCCGAGATTTGCACTTCGGGTTGGTACTGTAGGGCAGGTTTATTTTTGGAGAAGGGGGGAGTTTTGTCGCACAATGGCAATTTTGCCAAATGAACAGCACAGATGTGAGGCTGCCTTCCAAGATGGAGACAATGTTGGTTGATAGGGTAAAAGGTACCTTGGTACCGCCCCCTTTCTGCGTGCCTGAGAATAAATGCGAGGCTTTTCAAAACAACTCCCTCAAAACCCCCACGCAACCAACATCTTAATTCAACTCTGATACCGAACTTCAGCTCGAAAGAGGTGCGTGGGATGTGATCATCAGACCAGATACCTTCAGATTGAGGGACCTCGGTACATGCTGCTCCGCCCTCCTCCCCACTCTCGCCCTTCGCAAGTCCCTTTGAATTCCATCAATCAAAAAGACCCTCTCAAATCTCGGAGCTGCCCTTCATCTCTCAATTATCGTCGTCCAAATTAAAAAACTTCCAAATGCGGGTGATGAAGGGTGTTCAAAATAGGATCATCGGGAATTATTAACGATAGTTGTGGTTATATAATCAATTTAACAAAAAATGTCGTGCCAGGTACCTACCTGTCCCTGACCCCTGTGCGCTCTGTGGCATTGGAGACTCATTTCCATTGTACAGTAATTGTTGCAGGGATCGCGAGGCGGTGAGAGGATGGGAGAGTCATCATGTATAACTTCGAATGTTATGGGTAAGGGTCGCCATGGCTTTGCTCAGCAGGCTGCAGGGAGAGGGATAAAACGAGGCTGACGTGAGGAGGCTGTCGGGCAGTGTCTAAAGAAGGGCAGCACGCAGACCTGACGCCGAGGCTGCGATGTGCGCGGTTATGCACGAGCGCAGGGAACGGGGCCCGCGAGAAGGCTGATGGGGGTTATGTATGATGTGATAAAGTTAGCCTCGAAGGATTTGGGATACTCAGGCTGAAGACTGAGCGTGTTTCGGGACGCGCTGCGGCTGCTGCTTTCCTAGGATCACTGTTTTGGGGAAGGTAGCAAAAATAGAGATGGACAGGTTATAGGAGGGTAATTGAGATTGAGGCCAAAGAGGCATTCATTGCTAGGAATCCTGGGGTGGAATATAGCTTTTTGGGATGGGATCCCCCGATATCAGAACTTGCGTAGGGATGTGGGAGAGGCAGGAAGTCGAAACATCCAGCCTTGGTAGCACGTCCAATAAGAGGGATGGATGGTAAAAAAGTTTCGTAGCCGTGCAGCCGTCACGTCTCTCTGGCGCCTCTGATTGACGCCGCTCAGACCCATTCGTTTCGCGAGCCGCCTTCCCTCGTCCTGATCCCCCATTTTCCTCCTCTCTAACTGGTTCCCACTTATCCATCTCTCGAATATCTGCAGATCGTATCATGATATAATTATGATCGTAGCCTTATGCCGCATTCCCGGCCTCGGCAACCCGAAATAGAAGGTTGCTTCGGCTGCGGTGGGGAGAGGATGTTTGACCCGCTGCGGGCGAGGTTGAAACAGCTATCATGAAGATGATCTGAGTCTTGGATGACGAGCGGTGGCAAGAGTAGGCATGCGGTGAGCGGTAGATGATGTGATCGACGGGTTTCAAACGCGAAATTTCGGCCGGGAAAGACCAAGATGCTTTGTCAAGACATGATCTAGTGTTGGATATTGAGATTTCCACGCGAGCCACCCGCTTTCTCAGCTTAGCAAGGATCAGCTAAACTGTAGATTCCGAGCTCGGTCTATCTTGGGGGTCGGATTGAGATTTGTGCTCAGTCGTCTTCTGGCATGGCTGGCATTTGTGTAGATGTAATCCAGTCTTCCATCATGGCCTGACCTCCTGCCAGCCCCGCTGGGCCCCTCCCTTTCTTGTCTTTGCGTTTGACCACCAGACATAACACGCGGCCGTAGATTGAGAATCCATCGTATGAGGTATCCATTGCCATTTTCTTTTTGTCATCGCCCTCTTCACCAGGAACTGCATCTTGGTCTCTCCGACGTTTTGGCAGAGGCTCTGCCAATGGTTCGAAATCTGAAGAGGACTCTGGCGGTGATGAAGCTTGCGTTGAAGCTCGAGGGCGTTTGGATCTGCGAGGCCCGCTCTCTTCTTCTACGAACAGAGAGTCCTCGATATCATCCTCTGCCTCGGGGAGGTCATCGATATTCAGGCCCTCTTCATCACTCTCCTCCCTCAGGATCACCGGCCCATCCTCAACCTCGATCGGCGAATCATTTGTATCTCCCGTGAGCTTATTCGAGTTCGACTGTAGCTTCTTTTTGGATTCTCGAAAGTGTTTCTGCTTCGTCAGAAGAGAATGTCGTGTGCTGGTCTCGGTCAAGAAAATGGAGACTTCAAAGTCCTCTGCTAACATCAGAGCCATCCATTACAAGTTGCTAGGGGTCGCACCTTCAACTACGACATCCTTCACGCCCTTCTTCTTGCCTTTGCTTTTGCCTTTACTACGCTCGTTCTCTTCCCGAAGCTTTGGCAGAACCAGGGGACGCACGCTCTCGATGACGCGGGGCAGGATCGGATTCCTCGAGTTCAACAACCAGCTTTCGGCTAGAGCTGGGTTGTCAAGGTAGATGCGACATTCTAAGACCGAGTATTTAGTGATTCGCAAATATCTGCGGATGGGTGCCATGGCAGATGCATTCAGATGTTGTGGAAGAGAGGCGTGAGGTTGGACTGCAGCTAAAAGTCGCAGCCTCGCGGGCAAGGTTGACAGGGTCAAACAATTCCTCCGCTCACGGACGAATCCTCTTCATCAACCGCACAGCACGCAATGATTGCTGATTTCCTGTGTCTTCAGCTTTCTCCTTGTCTGATCCAAATTGTTCTCTGCAGGTAGATGGAATTCCGCCCGTCGTCGTACAAAGTGTACACATCTTTGCGGAACTTGCATGGCGTCCTAGTCTCATCAAAATCCACCCGAATTCCTCCTTAGATCTCAGCCCTCCTCTACACATGCAAATGCAAATCACTCTCAACTACCTACATTCTCCTTCACATGTTATTCAAACCACTTCCTTCCCACTAGTCACATGAAATTTCTTCCCATCGCCGCAGCAGATTGTTGATTAGAAGAGCCGTGACCTCATCCTCGCTTGCCGGAGAAAGTCGGATGCTCACCCCTTCGTAAACAAGACATTCAAATTTTGAAGAGTCACAAATCTCAATTTTTAAGAGAGAGAGATAAAGTTTCTCTTGTCTTTCTTCTGTACTTGCCAGACATGAAATCAATGATATCTTCGTCTGTAAGAAACACACGAGCCTTTCCGAGGAGTCCGGTCTGGAAGAACCTCCTTCGCAGGGGTGTTTCAACAAAGGAGCTGGATGCTACGAAAGGAGGCGAGTTTGTCATCTTACCCCCTGATTTATTGTACTAATAAGCGTTCAGATCGTGAACGAGTGGTTATCCTAGGCTCAGGGTTAGTTCCTCTGACATAGTCTTGAGCTCTTTTGACACTTCCAGCTGGGCTGGTTTCGTCCTATCACGGCAACTGGACAAGAAGAAATTTCAACCAGTTGTGGTTTCTCCAAGAACGTATTTTGTCTTTACTCCTTTGCTTGCATCGACAGCCGTCGGCACTCTTGAGTTCCGGACTACCCTCGAGTCCGTCAGAGCACGTTCTGCCGGCGTTGAGTTCTTCCAGGGTTGGGCAGACGATGTTAACTTCAACGAGAAGAGGGTTTTCATTGAAGATGCAACGGTGAGGAGACCATTACAGCTGTCTGGCAAGGCATTCCATGCAGCAAGTCTCGCCGAGGCCGACCAATCTCAGCGGTCGAAGAAGAAAGGCCAAGTATTTGACTTGACCTATGATAAGCTTGTCATTGCTGTTGGATGCTACAGTCAAACGTTTGGAACTCCTGGTGTCAAGGAAAATGCTTTCTTCCTGAAGGATGTTGTTGATGCGAGGAAAATCCGGAAGCGGATTCTCGAGTGTGAGTTTACTCTATTAATTGGTAGCAAGTGTTGACATTTATAGGCTTCGAAACCGCTGCACTGCCCACGACTTCAGACAAACTGAGAGATCAGCTACTGAATTTTGCTGTTGTAGGGGGCGGTCGTAAGTCCATGCCATTGCACTTCTCTCCTCACCACCACTGACCCTTTTCAGCAACCGGGGTCGAATTTGCTGCCGAATTGTTCGACCTCTGCCACGAGGATCTTCGAAAGCTTTACCCGACCCTAATTCCCCACATAAAAATCGCAATCTACGACGTAGCCCCCAAGATCTTACCTATGTTTGACAGCTCTCTCGCCGAATACGCACTTAATCTCTTCCGGCGTGATGGCATCCAAATCAAAACGGAGCACCACATTGAAGAACTGCGTCCTGGCCTTCCTGGCTCCTCAAATCCTAACACGGACGGCGGATGCTTCACCTTGAAGACGAAGGAAGATGGAGAGTTCGGTGTGGGAATGTGCGTCTGGTCTACTGGCCTCATGATGAACCCTTTCATCCAAAACGCTCTCGATGATGTGCACACTTATCCCACTGCCTCAGCTCACCTGTCAAAAGAACTGAACGACCCTTCAGCACAGAAATGGTCTCTGAAGCGCCACCCCAAGACCGGTGGGCTCATGGTAGACGACCACTTCCGCGTCAAACTCATCCCACGCAACAGCTCCCAAACCACATCTCCCACTGGTGCTTCAAGCATACCTGAAGCAACAATGCAAGACGTCTTCGCCCTTGGTGACGTGGCTGTCTTGGAGAAAGCACAGTTACCGGCCACAGCACAAGTAGCAAACCAAGAAGCGAAATGGCTTGGTAAGAAACTCAATAAGGGAGAGATTCAAGGACAGGGAGAGGGCTTCAACTTCAAGAATTTGGGTGTCATGACTTACTTGGGGAATATGAAGGCGATCATGCAAGCTGAAGGAGGTACGGAAGTCAAAGGGTAAGTGGCAACTTTGTCCTTCAAGTGGGGATGAAATGGGAACTAACAAGAGATAGGAGAATGGCATGGTTAATCTGGAGGGGCGCATATCTCACGCAGACGGTGAGTTGGAGGAACAAGTTGTTGATTCCGATTTATTGGTGAGTCGTTCCGAGAGATGTTCGGAATGGTGTGGAGTGGTGGCTAATAGTGTTAGGTCAATTAACTGGATTTTTGGACGGGATATCTCGAGATTTTGAGTTGGGAATTAGAATTTATGAGAGTTCATGTCATGAAGAAACCTTGTGGCAGGTTTTTTGTTTATGATTTAAGAATCTCAAGTCAGTCCGAATGAAGCTCATAACCACTCAGATAATCGAAAACTCTGAATCGATGTTTTGGCTTAGTGCCTGCATGTACCAGAGACCCTGGGTAATTCGCACATTTATGTATGTTGATAATTATATGATCTATTGAAAATTGTTTCTCTCTCTGTTTTTATCTCTTCCCATTTTCCCATTGTTCGGCAAGTCTTTCCACGAAATCCCTCCCGCAGCAAACAACCAACGTTCGCACACACCGTACCGCCTGCCGAGCGATGAAAAGAGTGGCTTCAAGCTCAAATTTTCCTCGTACGACAACCAATCGAGCCATCAATCTTCCGTTTGCAGGCAGAATCAAGCACGAGAGCAATAGCTTAATGTGGGAAATCGAGCACCTCCAAAGCCTTGATCTTCGTCCGGCCAAAGCTCACCTCTTCTACGTTTATTTGCACGTAAAACACGAGAACCGAGACACTGTGTGTCTCTGGCTAAATTCTCTAGTTAAGTCGCACCCCAAGTTGTGGTTCTTCCTTGCCAAAACACACCTCGCTTCCCCTCTTTGCGTAAAAGGGGTAACCCCACCAACGCCCAAGTAATGTTCCATCTTATTCCGGAAATACAAATCAAGGGATGAAGAATTAAATGTATTAAGTATTGTTAAAGTCTCGTTTCGTACAAATAGATGTTCTTGAATTGATGTAAAATAAATGGATCTAGGCATGGGGAAGCAGTACCTAGAATCTCGCAGAGTTCCTCCCCACACGACTCACTACATCGCCACATTGGATGAGGGAGGTTGATATACTTCATTCTTCCCCCGAAATCTACTTGACTATGACATGAGAAATCCATTAATTTGAAGATCGATCAGACAGCAGTCATGTCTCAACGAAACTGCCAACAACGACTGCACCAACCTGGAAGCAAAAGTTCACAACCCAAGCCTAGTCCTCGCAAAAAGCCCGCACGAACACCAGGAGAATATCGCTTCATAACAGAAGATGATCTTAAATAGTGAGTACGAAAAGGCGCATGATACTTGAAAACACGCCGATGGAGAAGTAATTTCACCCGACCATTTGCGCCTAAATATCGAGTTTCCAATCGACAAGCTCTAGGAGCGGCGCCGGCTTAGAGAACCAAAAGCGGCGTCAAACGGATATCTAAAAAGAGTAATGATGTATCGAAGCCGAAAGTCGTCGATTATGGTCCTCAGGATAATATGGAAAGAGATGGATTTAAGTCTCATGCGAGTATAAAAGGTGTGCCACCAGAGCAGAATGACAAACTGGATGAAGCCAGCTCACAACGATTAGTATATGAAGAGCTGTCCGATTGGATTGGAATTCATAGCAAAGATAAATCCGAACTGTCAAGCTCTCGAGATGCTGGTGTTACAGAGGATGACTATGTAGTTAGCTAAGAGCAAGTAGTGTCTAACGCAGTATTTGAGGATGTGAAGCTAGTTTTTATAAGTTCATATCTTTGTCCCTCGAGACTTTCCTTTTTGCTCTTAGGAGTAGAAGATGACATTCGAAAAAATTCAAATTATGAGTCGTGAACAGAGCTCAGAAAGACATCCTGCAGCAAATGCTCTCTTTAGAACCCCAGCTACTGGGGGTCCAGAAACTACTGATCAGTAATCCCCGAATGAAGACTTGCAGCAAAGTGGCTCATTGAGGGCGCCTCGGCGGTTGTGGCTGTGCTGGCTTACCCTCATCGAAAAGAATAAAACCATCTACCATCATGACAGTCTTAATTCATAAGTGCAAGCCCCGCAATTGATACAAAGCACTCTCTGAGACACATTCCGAGTCAAATTCCGTCGTTTCGCTATGAAGAGAATATTAGCTTCTAGCGTTGAGGCAGCTGTCCAGGCACCAGAACATGGAGACGGCACCGCGAGCCTCGTCAGAGTGGAAGAAAGCAGTACAGAGCCTCGAGCCATATCTCAACCACTAGATTCAACATATTGTGAAGAAATAGAGGTCGTAGATGTGGATAGTGCTGCCATGAGACGAAAGAAGCCTCGTCTAGCCCCAGAAGAAGGGGCGCTATCGCCAAGTTCTGAAAGCATCCCTAACCCAAGCTCAGAGGAAATCAACAAGGATGCCAAGGCTGTTGAAAGCGAAAAGCAGTTGTCTACTATGGTCAATCTCTCAGTGATACATGGACCCAGTGATGTCTCTCTCAGCCACGTCCCAGCCGAAGACCAATTCCCCTACCAGCCCCTCGACACGAGCAAACTCGAGATCAGAATCATCGCCTTACACCCAGGTACCCTGGCTGACCCGATCTGCTGCTCTTTAATACATATCGCCACGAAAAAAGGCTCCAAGGCAGTTTACGCAGCCTTGTCATACACTTGGGGCACACCTAAAGCGCCAAAGACCATCATCTTGAACGGAGAACCAGTTCAGGTCAGGGAGAATCTATGGCAAGCGTTGTATCATCTGAGGTCGGAACAGCAGGAGTTAAGAATCTGGATCGATGCGCTCTGCATCAACCAGAATGATCTCCAAGAGAGAAGCTCTCAGGTGTCGAGGATGAGTGCTATATATGGAATAGCCAAAGAGGTTGTTGTATGGTTGGGGGCGGCGGGGGAAAATAGCAAGCTAGCCATGGACTTCATGCAGCAAAAGTTCGTTCATAAGCAGGGTTCTCAGGTGAAGGATATACCACTGGATGAACTTTTGCTCCACACTTCTAAAGCTGAAGTAGAGGCCATCGCTAAACTCATGACACGGGAATACTGGCACCGTGTCTGGATTATTCAAGAGATCTTCCGGGCACAATTCATTACGATACGCTGCGGTCATGATAAAATGCATTGGTCAAGTCTTTCTAAATTCTTTCGATATCTCAGCATGTATGAGCTGGCAGAGTCGACTGCGCGGCGAGGTCTCAAGCTCAAGTACGATTATCTTCTTCAAGCATGCGGAAGTCCCGCCATAAGTCTCACTGATCATAGAACTTCTCAAAAACATTGTCTCGAGGATTTATTGATTGCGTATAAGGATTGCCGCAGCAGTGACCCAAGGGACAAGGTCTATGCTCTGGTTGGCCTTGCGCAGAGAAAGATGAGATCAAACTCTGACCCGGTTACTAAAGGAGATGATTGGATCGATGTCGACTACTCGAAGTCAGCCTTGGACATATTCCGGACTTTGGTAATCTTGTACCAAAATGCTAGGACATCCTACTCAGAGTACGAAGGACCTGACCGTGTCAAATGGATGCAGTCGCTTCAAGAAGTGCTGGAATTAAGAGACTCTCTAGACGCGGACAATACCCGTGTTCTAACAATGACGGGCCCATTAAGGGAGTCTTCTTGGTGGAGGAACAGCGGAACCGTCTCAGATCAAATCCTTCTAGCACCAGGGAGCAGTGGGATCCCTTGCGAGTGTTACATTGTATCAACGACCGCTCTTCGCACAGATTGTGCGTCTAGTCCCCTGTGGGCTCCACTTACCGAAGATTATGGAGATATTCTCGAGTGGCATTCGTCCCTTCCAGGAATTGACCACTCTAAACGCGCTAGAGCTTACTTGGAGCTTTTACTCGGATACTTCCGTGATCATGACCTAGAACGTCTCAAGAAATTCGGACACCCAACGACCGGCACAGATCCAAGCCACTCCGTTCAAGCCTCTATTGGGCTTAAAGGGAGGTATCTCATCATGACTCCGTGTCCAATAATAGAAGGCTGTGAGCTCATTGCCTTCGAAGGGTCTAACATCGCGTTGGTAGTTATGGGAATGCTGGTTGTATGCCGAGCACTCATATACAACATTGAGAGAAAGGGGGACCGTATTAATGGGACCAATGATGTTATCGCATATGTAGAGTTACCAGATATCGTTGTCTCTCCCAATGGTCGTTCATGGAATACCGTTCCCCATCCCAATGGATTGCCATGGGGAAGGACAATAATAACTTTGTCAATCGAGGACTGGGCAAGGGTAGTCTCACTTGGAAATTGGCCCACTTCGAAATAGAATAAAGTCTATGGAAACCCACCAATTGCTACAGAGAACGGAAGTTCTTCGTCTCGACAGTTGATAACAGCTTTATTTTTGATTGTCTTTCCACAATCTATCTCTAGTCGTGTGCATCTTATCTGAAATGCCAATTCCAATGCACAGTTGGACATCTTCGACACTGGCTCTGTTTCTCACAAAATGTCACAAACTTACACAACACCTCTTTGGACATCAATCACAGTCCCAGCTAACATCCACCTGCCGTCAGACGTCACCTGGATTGTTTAGGTCACATAACCAAGTCGAATTCACGGGTCTAACCTCATCACAGTATACACCATTTGGTTTTCACAATCCACCTAGTTTACGAACTCACCACTAGACGACCAAGCAACCAAGGATGGCTCTCACAAAGCAAGTACAACCGATGCAGTAATCACAAAAGATTTATTCTACGCTCCCATTCTAACCCAAGTCTCCTCTCGTCTCGATCCGCGATATGCCAGAACCCCTAAATCAACGTTTCCAACACACATGAAACGCTAAATCAAAATAAAAAGACACCACTGATCGTGGCGACAACAATGAAAGATAACAAATGCCAAGTAACAGTTGATGCTGCGCTCACAGAAGAACTAGGCGAAGGCGGAGAGGTAGAAGACGTATTGCTCCCCTCTGTTCTCTCCGCAAATCTCATCTCATTATTGCCGAAATCGAAAACCGCCACCACATTCTTGAGAAAAGCGTCGCCGATAATATGGCCTGTCAACCCATAGAGCTCGACACCCTCATTTGACACCACAGCCGAAACACAAGTTCCATCGCCCGTACTGTACACCAGATCCATACCATTGTGAAAGAAAGTTTGGCCGCCGATAATGAAGCCAAGATTTGGCGCTCGTGCATTGCAGTCGATGGTATATGTGACAGGGCTAGTTTCCATATTCCACTGTCCAGGCGGCTCGAACAAATCATTGATAGCGCTCGCCGTCTCTGGATCGACGTAATTGAACCAGTTTCCTGTATCGACGATGGTGAGCGCGGTGGTAGAGTTCGTGGTTATGTTCTGAGGGTTTGATGCAGGACTGAATGTCATGCCGGAGACGTTTATAGCCCACCATGAGCGGACATTTGGGATACCACCGGTGATTTCTGCGGGCAGGGGTGCGATTTCGACGGGGACGGTGGCGAATTGGGGGTTATAGGATACAGGGGGAAGGCCTCCAAGGGTGAGATATCCGCCTGGGCCGGAAGTTGCATTAGGAGGTGTTCTCTCAAGGGCAATACTGAAGTATGACTCTCCCACCAAGCCTTGCTGGATCATGCTATTGAACAGGGGATTGTATGTGTTGGCGTCGACGGAGTATGTGGTGTTGTCGGCATTGACTATGGAGCCGTTGTGGCTCGACGTCAGGGATGGATACCCAAAACCTACTATCCCGACATAGACGCCATCTCCAAAATTCGAGGATTTGTTGACAACACCGATATGTTGATTTGTGACTGTTACTCCTCCCAACGTCACGTCTTCTAGCCCAAAGAGCCCGCTGACCCTACCCGCTCCGAGTTCTTCACCGAAGTACGTATCCGGAATTTCGTGAAAGGTGGTGCTGGGAGTGTAGGTCTGTGATCCGTAGGTACATGCTTCTTGCGGGAGAGTTGCATTACTGGTATCGTTGATGCAGACCCAGTTGGAGCCGAGAACCCATATGTCGCTGCTCCCGGTGTCGACCAAGAGTGACAAGGTTTGATTGCCGAGTGTTACTTCCGTCTGGAATGTCAACTCGTATCCCGTGTGCCATGATTTGAGCGTAGCATTGTAAGAGGAGAGTTGGGTTGTCTTGAAAGATTCTGTTCGTTGAAGGTGGAGGGTATGTGGAAGGGACAATTTCGATGCCTTGATTGCATATATAGATATACAGAGGAAAACGAGGGAAAAAATAGAAAATTGCATGGTGAGTAAGAGCAGATGACAATTTTAGAGTGGGCCTCTCAAAGACGAATTTCGTGGAAAGACTTAGAGCCACTATTTGTATGTTAGCCGTTGCAACGGCTCTAAATGAGAGCCTCTCATCATCACACCTGCCTTGGCCAATGATCCCTTCATTCTATGATAACGAGCCATAGCGTAGACACAGTGAAGCAGATCATACCGAATCCTTCCTCGTTCTAGAGATTGTTGAAACGCCCCATTCTCGCCGACTCTTACTCTCAATACGAAGTGCATATGTTTTCGCCAATAAGGAATGACAAGTAACGAGATCGGTAGGGGCTGAGGTTGTCTCACCGTGGTGGAAAACTACCCATCCAATCAACCAACCGAACCTTTAGCTCTGACACTTCGTTCCGCTTTAGGCGTAAACGAGGGCTGGGAACGAAACCTGCTAAACATGGGCTTGCCACGATACTATTGACTAACTAAATCAGCCACACGGCAAATTGCGATGTTGCAAGAGTGATGCTGGATGAAGGATTGTATTCCATGGCGGCGGCTGTGTAGATAGACTTGTGGATAGAAAACTTTGTCATCTGCAGGACAAGGAGCTCCAAGATAAAAGGGGCTCTTCACGCTCGGTGAACCAGAGATTTCTAACGATACTGTAGCTCACGGGCAACCTTTGTATTATCGTTGGAGTCAGTTTGAAGTGTAGCAGTTTTTTCCCCCTTCTACTTTGATCCAAACTCTTTATACAGGTTCAGCACAATGAGGTTATTTCAATTGTCGTTCTTCTTGGAATGTGCTACAATTTGCGTGGTAAGAGCTTCAAACCCTACTTCCAATCACTTTTATATTCATTTACTTACTCTCAAATGCAGGCCTCTTCCATTCTTGCGGGAAGGAATCCCCGCTTGAACTCTAGAGGCAATAACTCTACCGCAAATCCTATGTTCCAACTCAACAACGATACAGAATTTCACTTCGAGATCCTACGTGTGATGTCCTTCGCTCCATACGAAGGGGCTGACATTGGGGAAGTTCTTGTTGCAGCAAATCAGATCAGGCCTGGTGACTTCGAGAGCTATTACACTGCCTTCAACAGCCTGGCCACCCGCGTTCACGAGGTAGCCATAGCCATCGACTCCAGCAAGCATTCGATTTCGGCCCGGAACGCTCTTTTCAAGGCAGCGAGCTACTATCGTTCAGCAGACTTTTTCCTTCACGGAAACTGGAGTGACCCCCGAATCTACTCTCTCTGGGACAAGCAACTCGCCGCTTTCAACGCCGCCATTGCATTGCTGCCCGTCCCAGGCGAACGAGTCAACTTGCGCGCCAAGGATGGTAACTTCACAATTCCCACTATTTTCTTTAGCAGTGGGTTACCGGGACCTCGCCCAACCATTCTTATGTGCAACGGCTATGATGGTTCGCAGGAGGAGATGTATCATTTGATCGGCCAGGCAGTGGTACAGCGCGGGATGAATGTCATCACCTTTGAGGGACCAGGGCAACCAACAGTACGGCGCGAGCAGAACATCGGCTTTATCCCGCAGTGGGAGAGAGTCGTGACGCCCGTTGTCGACTACGCTCTCACTCGTCCCGACGTTGATCCTGCTGCTATCGGCCTAATGGGCTATTCGTTTGGTGGCTATCTTGCACCGCGGGCTGCGGCATTTGAGCACCGCGTCGCTGCCGTATTTGCTGTTGATGGGGTATACAACTTCGGGCAATCGCTACAAAGCAACTTTCCAGCGCAGCTCATAGAGGTATTCAAGTCGGGCAATGCCACACTTTTCAATTCCATCATTGACAAAGCTGTTGCCGACCCGTCAACGTCGTCGGCACTGCGTTGGGCTGTGCAGCAAGGCATGTGGTCATTCAATGTCAAGACGCCGTTTGAGTGGATGACAAAAGCGCAGGAGTATAGCCTGGAGGGCTTAACACAGAATATAACTGCACCGGTATTTGTAGGAGATGCGCAGGATGATCAATTCTTTCCAGGCCAGGCAAAGATACTTGCGGAGGAGTTGGGTGACCGTGCTACATATCACTACTTCAAGGCGATTGATGGCGCAGGAGAACATGCTTCTATGGGCGCGAGCGTTATGGAGAGTCAGGTCTTGCTCGATTGGTTCCAGGGCATTTTATGCAGAGAGTAAGCGACACGAGAGAGTGTCACAGTTGGCGGAACACCTGAAAGGAAAACTCTAATTTCTCGGCCGAGCTACAACACCAGGACAAATAGAAAAGTACATGAGAGTAGAGAATTTAATGCGATGATTCTTTGTGTCGATTTGATTTTAGAATTATGCTGTGTTGTGAGTTTTGAGGGGTTTGATGAATTCAATCGTTCCGTCAATCATGAGATCTCCTTGGTAGATACTGTTAAGCAACGAACAATAAAGAAGCTACTCTAAATATCCCGAACTCTATATATTCTTCATAGGGTAGGAATAAGGAAAAGAATGCTTGCAATAAAAATGACTTTTGCTTATTTTGTTAACAATAGTACCTCCTTTGAGAATTTGAAGCATTAGGGGTCAAATAAGCAAACTGGACGGTCGCTGTTGGTCAGGTTATCCAGGTGGTGCGACCAGTCTGCTTACATCCGGATTCGTTCTACATCCGCTTTAGATCCGCCTACAACAGGGTGGTTCGTTTAAGCGCAACGGGTATACGAGCAGCTCGACCTTGCTGATGACTATGCAGGGGTGCGTAAATTAGAGCGTCCAATCCATTGCCACATCGAGAAAGTTGCAAGGGTAAAATTCTAGTTCTTCTTAGCGGGTTTGTCGCTGGTACCACTTCTATCAGCATCTAACTGTCTCCCTATTTAGCTGCTAATTAAAGGTTCACTGGACGAGAATTATCTACGGCTGTAAGCCGACGGAAGATAGACTGTCCACGCGCAGAAATATTGTCGATTATAATCTAGAAAGCCTCGCCACTCGCACTCGCACTCGCTTCAGGCCATATTCGCCACGGCTACCCAAGTGGTAGACTTGAAGTATAAATATGCAGGGCCTCGTTTGTATTTATCATGTATAAATCTTCAATTCGAATACTTCTCTCTTAGATCTAATACAGTCATTTTTTTCTTTCATCAAAAATGGCGACAACAGGCTCCTCATTAAGTGTGTGGGAGTTGTTAGATTTTCTTCCTATTGCTGTTCGCCTCGGTAAACCCGGCCCAGCATTCACCTACTTCACTTGGTTTGCTGACCGATTAATAAAGGATGCGTGGCTGCACTTGCTGCTGTCACGGCGCCATTTAGAAGCTCTAACACGCCGAAGACATTCAAAACTCATGTTGTTCTCTCTATATCACGGGCAGCCTTTTCTAGATTATCGTTGAGACAAAGACAGTGAGTCCCCTTGACTCAATCAATTCTACTGAAGACTTTGAGTTATTGTTAACTGTGATGGTGAAAATACAGATACTTAACAGGCTCTACAGAGTCGCATTATTTATCTTGGGTGAAGAAGACCGAGTTCCGGTCCGAGAGCTTGACTCTGAGAGACGGAACCAAAGTGTTCTTAGTGGGTTCTCTGAAAGCAGACTATGTTGTTCTCTATTTACACGGTATGACCCTTGAGCACCGCAAAGTGTAAGTAATATTAATTAATTGATCAAGGTGGCGGTTGGAGTATGCCCGCTAATACTGGCCACTTTGAATTTGCTGCTTCCATGGTAAAGAGGGCAGAGGAAGATGGAAAGTCGCTCTGTTTTGCATTTGTTCAATACGACCTTGCTCCTCACGGAAAATACCCCTCCCAAATCTCACAATGTGTTGAGATGCTTCGGTATGCATTGCAGACTCTTCATAAAGACCCCTCAAATATCATCCTAGTGGGGGACTCGGCTGGCGGCACTCTCGTTATGAGCGTCATTTCTCATATACTGCATCCCCAACCCAACATCAAACCGGTCATATTAACAGCGCCGTTGAAAGCAGCAGCTGTTTTCTCACCATGGGTCAATCTTTGTATGGATGGCGGATCAGTCCTTACGAATCAGATGCAAGATCCTGTCACAGTTGAAGTGATGAAGGGCTGGGCCGATAACTACTTGGGTGCGGCACCACTCGATTTTTACAACCAACCCCGTATTGCAATTTCTGAGTGGTGGCGTGGCATGCCGGTCGAGCAACTGCTCATCACCGGAGCTGCTCGAGAGATGCTGGCCGACGATCTTGTTACATTTGCGGAGACTATGAAGGTTTGGGATACCTGGCACTATGATTTGAATATGCAGACCTTGCTAACTCGACCTATCAGGATATTCATAAGCCAACAACGGTGTTCTTTGCTCCAGACGATTTTCATGCCCAGCCGGTCCTTGGACCTGAAATGGGGCTTGGCGAAGGGCAGCAAGGGCCCATTATAAGGGAATGGTTGTTGAAACAAGTGGAGTAGATCGATTCATATTATAGATCTCCTGTACATACGATAGTTTTCTATTCATAGAATATATGTTTCTCCTCCACAGTTCCTTAAACCTCTCGCCTACACTCCCACCCAAGACTTCTAAAGTAAGAATTCCTAGATTATACCAGAGTCTTCACATTCTAGAAAGAAGAAGAATCGTACCCAATATTTCTTTTTAGTAGCGACTTTTAACCTCATTTACAATGTATCTATTGAAAGTTTGAAGTCTTGGATAGAATTTGCAACTAAACGAGCAGTGTTATATCAAGATAAAATACAGTTAGAACTAACCCGCTCTCTTCCCACGAGAACTCTATTTCGTCTTTGAGGATAGACAGCTTTGCTATCTTCCACCTAGGTTGCTGCCGCCGGAGAATATAGCACACCTTGGTTGACAAGGTGCAGAGGCAACGCCATCATGCCTTGCCAATCCGCAGACACTTGTGCGGCAATAGCTCTGACCTCCCGCGGGCCAGTGTTCCCAACAATCCAGTAGGACTTGAGGACCACGAACAGTGCAAAGTAGTGTGCCATTATCACAAGTGCCCGTGGCCTGGCCTCGCCCACAAGCTCAATGAAGCGCTGGTCGATAAGGATGGGGAAGAGCATCAGCCGGCGCCCTATTGGGCCTAGCGGATCATTCTTCTGCACCGAGTGCCATATTCCACCGATGTAGCTGAGCGTTGACTCATATGCCCGCCGCATCCCATCGTCCCACTGTCCTGGTTCGTCCTCAGGGCACCCACCAACCCCCCTACAAGCTAGAAGGAGGTGCTGCAGGCCTTCGCGTTTGTCGGCGCCTTCGCGCTCGTCGGGGTCCCACACCACAGGGTGTGCTCGGATGAGCCTAGCAGTCTGAGTGGAGCTGTCATCGCCAACCAGATCCCAGGCGGCGCGAAAGACTTGCCCGTGGCTTCTTGTTATTCTAAGCCACTCTAGGGGCGGCAGGTAAGGAACCAAGGGGCGTTCCGAGAGCACGACAAAAGCAATGAGCCGCAGGACGTTGGCGGTCATCATTACCATATCTACATTGGCACGCGAGAGCTGTGTTAACTCCTGGTGGTGATGATGGAACGCTAGCTGCAGATAGAGCTGGTGATGGTCGCGTGCCGTGGCTACAGCCGTAGGTGAAGGAATAGAAGGGTCTGAGCCTCCTGTCGTCTTGACCTGGTGAAGGGTGGCAATTGCGTAGACACTGTACAGCAGGGAATTTGACTTCAGCGCAAAACGCGGGATGGCCTTGACAAACAGGTCGGAAGAAATGTTCTTGTCAAAGGCAATTGACGGGCCAGTCTCCGTAACATAGAAGTGCATTAGCTCCAGCTCCAGCATCCGCCGTCGCTTCGACTCCGGGGGTTCACTGGGGCTATCCCTGGAAGCCTGGTCTCGAGTATCAGTATAATTTGCGTTCCATCCCCTAGAAGGGTCCCCGTCTCTGAATTTTAGTTGCTCGTCCGCCTCGAGACTCTGGGAGTCCTCGACAGCAGTATTGGATCCAGACTCGGTACCGTTCTTGGGTGCGGGATCATAACGGTCGTAAGTGCAACATACGCCATGTCGCTCACAGTTGCGGCAGATGGGCTTCGCTTCGTTGCACTATCAGGAAGGAATCTGTCAATACCGGGATTGGCTGTCTTTGCCAGAGTCCGATGGCGAGTAAGGGATCTGAAGAGTTGGAAGTGTATCTCACCTTGACCCTACGTGACTTGCACCTTTGGCAACCTGTTCGAGATTTCTGATGATGCGCTCTCGAGGTACCCACCCGGACAGGGCCTTCTCGATTCAGACCATCCACAAAGACTGGTATCATGCTGGACATCCCGCTCAAATGCAATCTACTCGAGGGCTATCTTCTGGCTTGGGAAATCGATCTCTGAACGAGGTACGAGATGCTTTAATTACCTTTTGAACACTGCCAAACGAGGTACGAGAGGTGTTGACTCCTGCACCGGAGGTCACCGATGCTCCTGGTCCTTACCAATAAGATTTGCTGCTGCAGCTTACCGAGTTGACATACCCGGGAAATCTGCATGGAGAAATTTCCCACCGATCTTACATGTGTAGAAGTTAGCCTAAATAGGTGGTCATGGCGCAGCAGAAGTCAGCCCAATTTCTCGCCTCAACCTTATGTCGACCTCGTTTTCGCGAAATGCCGATCCCTATTCCTATTTCGGCTGAACGAAATGCTGCAGCGAGCAGGAAACCTAATTGGGAAAGGGGCAGCTTGAGTAGTCGATATTTTGGGGAGCTTATGACTTCTGCAGGGTTTATTCGGAGGAGGTATGCCCATAATCTTACGATCGTGATGTCTGTAGACCTAAGAATATACAGCTTAGGAATATCTTCACAAAACGGGAGTATAATGAGTGTCGAATCACATGACGAGATGGATTATTGAATCTTAACTAGTGAGATTTATGCCGAAGATGCGTGGACGGCCGCGGCGCATGAATTTATTCGTTATTCTGATTTTGGTAATTCATCCTCGGATTTGCAGCCTTTGTACTTATATTTCTTCAATCTTGTTGTGATAGAACTGCCATTCTCTATTGAAGAAAGAATTGGATGCGTTCCGGATAGGGGGAAGGTCACGGGACTTCGGCTGGCAGGGATTTTCTGCACTTTGGGGATCGAAAGATGACTGGTTTCAGCTGCATGGTGGCTTGGATGCAGTGTCACCAACATGGCCTCTTCTCACATTCTGCACTTTTGGAATGCAACTGAGTGGACAAGAGTGAAACAGGGCAAATTCAGCTTGACAGCCTCGTCTGGGTTAAACTTCATATACTCTCGATATTTTCCTGCTTCACTATGAACTTTTCCCCCAGAGCCCGATAAAAATTATCTCTGGAATTCAAGCAAGGCACAGTGAAAAACCGCTAACTCGCACTTCGCGAGCGCTCGGGAAGAGATGGAGCCGACGACTGAGGTGCAGCAAACACAAGCTGCAACCTTACCACAGCATGGAGAGCCTTCGAAACGAGATCTCAAGTTTCAACGCTGGGAATCATATCGTACTGAGATTCATCAGTCATATGTTGAGCAGAACTGCACTCTTCTTGAAACCATGGATATGCTGAAAGCGAAGTATCAGTTCACCCCAAGGTAGGCATTGCGATTTTGTATCCTTTCGACGAATACTATGAAATCCCCAAAATATTCTGAAGCGTGCTGATCAATGAAATAGTGTACGGAAGTTTAAAGAGAAGATCAAGGAATGGAAGTTCGAGAAATACTTGAGCGCGGAAGAGTCGAGATTCATCGCCGCAAAGGCGAAGGCGAGGGAAGAGGAAGGGAAAGGAACTACTTTCTTCAAGAACGGCATGATGATGGATCAAAAGAGGATTGAGAAATCCGCAAAACGCAAAAGAGAGGAGTTTGAAGAGATGCAACCGTCTGCTGTTGGTACGTGTAATGAAAGACAACATATCCATTCTGACGATGCTGACCTTAGCTGCTTGGAGCAACACCACAACAGATCACATATCAGACGCCGCACCAAGATCAAAGTGACGATTCTGATAGTTTTGGCTTCAACCAAAACGAAGTGCGTGCCCAAAGCCATGGGCTTCATGTCTCGAAGCCGCCTGATCATCAAGTTGTGATTATGCATGGAGACGAGAAAGAGTTGCATGATCTTTCCAGAATGCCCACATTTGAATTATCTTTGCCTGAAACCTCTGCACAGAGTCTCGACATTACCCGGGACAATAACCCAGAACTTGGTAGTGGTTCGTCTGATTTCTCTTATACCAGAAGTGATAATACAGAAGCTTCAACGATAAATGAAGGGTCATCGAATGTTTAGTCAGAGATTATAAGTGCACCAGGAGAGGGGAGCAGCTCATCGGCCCACGAGGCAGGAACCCCACGCTGCTTTGGGGACGCCCGAAAGTATGGCAGCAGATTCTTCGTCCAGTTTGAATTGCTTCAAGATTCCCAAGCCCTCACAAAGTCGATCAACGAGCTGCGCGATGAATTATCGAGAGTGGAGACATCAGACGGCATTTCGAGCCTCAAAACGTTGAAATTAGTCTACAAACTTTCTGGAAGGCTGGAAGAAATAGCCGAAACCGAAGAAGCCGAAAGGCTATATCGATGTGCAATTCTAGGATTCGAAGCACTAGAAACGGATGGATTCCGACAAAGACTCGACACACAACTTCGCCTTGGAAGACTTCTGTACAACAGACAGCAGTACAATGAAGCAGAGATCTTGCTTGCTGCTGCGGCGAGTGGGTATATGAGCCTCGATCTAGATCATCTAGAGATTTCTCCATTGGGGTCCATCCTGGACCTCGCCACCCAACTAGATGAGAGAGAAAAAATTGACGAAGTAAAGTTCAGGATACGGCACTTGCTCGAACAATTGATATATCTAACTACAGCTGACTTGACCTACTTCTTGATAGAAGGGATCGATTTATCAAAGGTGCACTTCATCGCTGGTTGTACCAACATTGCACGGCACATTCTGCTTGATGTTGCCCCAAGACTTGAGCTTCTAGATGAAAATAATTACGGCATCGACAAACTGGAGGGATATTTAGAATACAGTTGCATATGTCAAAGGAGGAGAGATTGGGAGGAAGCATCAAAATACCTTCGATTAGCACGGGAGCTTCTGAGCAGGGCGAGCCAGCATGATGCAGATGCTGTAGAATTTGTCGAGTCTCGTATAGAGGAGGTCGCTCTACGTCGGATTGGTCATTACGAGAGCCCTTGGACCGAATTGAAGAATGAGAAATTGAGAATGGCAGCACTGGCAGAGGAGGTCACAAAGCAAGCTGACAAGTCTGACTTCAGAGATGAACTTTCAATCCATTCTTCCAAGATGGATACAGGAAGTTCCGTAGATGGAAGCTCAAGATATGGGCTGACATACCCTGGGAGCGAAAGCACGGGTGGTGGTATTTCAGAATTTCTCTATCCCTGAGCCGTCTCATAAATGTAGCTGTTCACTCGAACTTGTATATAGCAAGATCAATTCGGATACAAAGTGTTTGCGACTTCGAGTACGACAATCGGCCGCTGAGCAAGATGTCTCACTTATGAATCTTCTCCAAATCCTATTCAGACTTAGTCAAATGCACTGAACCCATTTAATCAACTCAACAGCCGCACTTGCAGGATAGAATTTCAGCATTTCGACACAAAGCACAACTTCCTTACCATCTCAAGTGCAGACTGGGGAAGGTGGAGCAAGCTAAGCTGAGATTGGGTATCCTCTATCATATAACTCCGCACAATACAAACACTATGATACATCAACAACCTCCTCACACCTCTTACAAAGCTCGTCCTCAACCGGAGCGACATATCTCCAACACCTGGGGCACTTATGCTCTTTCGGCGGCAGCACCCATGCCGTTCCTTTCCCACCCGGGGCATCAAACTCACAAGAGTATTTCCATGCCCCTTCCACCTGACCATATACCTCCACAGATGAAACAACGAAGATCGCTTCAAGTTCATCTGCATAACGTTCAAACACCTCCCGAGCCTGCGAAGGAAGTTGCAGCACAACTGAAGACTCAAGGGATGATCCGATGATCTTCTTGGCTCTTGCTTCTTCCTGCGCTGTCTTGATTGCCGTGTTGGCGTTGAGAAGCCAAGGGACGTCGGCAAGCAGGTTGTCGTCGCGAACAGTACGTGTAGGGGAGATGATAGGGTCGTCAAAGGTGCGGTGGAATGGGTGAAATAGAGATTCTGCTTTCATCCACTCCGGCCTGTGGTCCCAGGCCTCTTCAACGAGGATAGGAGTGATGGGTGTCAGCATCCGGAGGAGACCGTGGAAGATCTCTTCTACAACTCCGCCGCCATCACCACAGTAAAGCCTGTCTTTCATGGCCTCAAGGTAGAAGGCAGAAAGATCGCTACTGATCCATTTATTGATGGCGTTGATGCCTTTATAGAATTCAAAGTTGTCGTAAGAGGAAGCCACATCGGTCATCACGCTCTGAAGCTGAGCAAGGGCGATTTGGTCTAACTTCGTGATGGGTGCGGTACGAGCACTGGCGTGCATGGATCCTAGCAGCATCTTCAGAGTCATGCGATACTTTAGCAATGCTGAATGATTAAACTGGAGAACGGGTTGCCCAATAATCAGGTCTCGGGTGTAATCGCTTGTTGCGGCCCATAGCCGAAGAGCATCTGGACCGAGTGCTTGAGAGATAGGTCCGCCGGTCTTCTTCTTCGTCTTCACCTATGAACTGTCAATAAAAATCGTATCCAAGAAGGGAAGGAGATTCTACCGGAGGAAGCAAAGACCCGTCCACGATCTGACTGGGAGCAATGATATTCCCAATAGATTTGGACATCTTCTTCCCATCTTGATCCAGTGTAAAGCCATGGGTGATGCAAGTCTTGAAGGGAGCACCTTCCCTCCCGGACGCGCTGACATAGGTCAACAGACTCGATTGGAACCAGCCTCGATGTTGATCTGTACCCTCGAGATAGACATCAGCTTGTTGATCCGACTGGGTCCAGCTGGTACCGCTGTCGAACCAGACATCCATTGTATCTTTTCCTCTTCTGTATTGCCTCTCCAATCCGGGGACAATCCAAGCCGGATCATCTGGTGAGTCCGTCCACCATGCATCGATGCCTCTCTCATTGATCACAGCGATAATGTGCGCAACACTTTCATCCGTGAGCACCGCAACCCCGTCTTCATTGTAGAGAGCGGGGATGGGAACGCCCCAAGCACGTTGCCTCGAGATGCACCACTCACTTCTTCCTTTCACGAAACTCTCCAGTCTCGCACGGCCACTTTCAGGGATGAATTTGACCTCCTTGAGTGAGCTCAAAGCGTGATTTTTGACACTTCCAACATCAGCAAACCATTGTTCCGTGGCTCGCACGATAACTGGAAGTTTCGTTCGCCAATCATATGGGTATTTGTGCTTGTACTTGTGTACAGCAAGTACTTTGTCTCCAAGAATCTTCAAGACTTCGGAGCTTCCACTATCTAGCACTGACTTGCCTTCTAGAGCTTGCGGGTCATCGGGAAGAGCAGCTGATGTGAAACAGCCAAGGTCGTTAACCGGTGCATCAGCCTTGATTCCTAAGGGAGTGCAGATATCGTAGTCTTCCATTCCATGGCCAGGTGCCATGTGGACGAGACCGGATCCGGATTCAGCAGATACAAAATCTGCATGAACCACCGCCTGGGGTACTGATTCTTTGCCTCGGAGGACATTGACGTACTGTGCCCCTACCAAATCGCTTCCTGAAACGGATTCAACGGCCACTTGCACCTCAGTATCGCCAAAGAGCATCCCAGTAAGCTGTGGTAGCCTTGTACTCGCAATGAGCAGGAGATCCGAACCGCTCTTGACTACCGAGTATTTCAGCTCGTGATGTACAGCGATTGCCCTATTTGCGGGTAAGGTCCATGGAGTAGTCGTCCAGATAACTGCATATAGTTGACCTTCAGGTAGCTTTTCTTTCAATGCTTCTGGAACACTCGTGATAGGGAACTTCACATAAGCCGCAGTCGACAAGTGATCATCCTTATACTCTAGCTCCGCTTCCGCAAGAGCCGTTCTCGAGGACGGAGACCAGTATACCGGCTTGTACCGTCTGAAGA
Organism: Stipitochalara longipes BDJ; assembly: GCA_009732865.1. Classification (NCBI taxonomy): domain Eukaryota; kingdom Fungi; phylum Ascomycota; class Leotiomycetes; order Helotiales; family Hamatocanthoscyphaceae; genus Stipitochalara; species Stipitochalara longipes. The sequence goes on along the minus strand of ML769343.1, from coordinate 793,167 downwards.
TCAATCCCTTCTTGACCATCTCCTGGAAGACGCCCAGCTGCTTGATCTCGAACCCTTTGTCCATTGTTGTCCAGCGATTGTCCCAGTCTGCCATGACACCCCATTCCCGGAAAGCTTTCATCTGATCTTTCACTGTCTTGGTGGCAAGTGATCTCGCGGCCCGTCGTACGCCAACAGCATCCAGGATACCTTCGCCATCCTTGTGTAACTCTCGTTGCTTCTCAAGGGCCTTGATCTCGATGGGGAGGCCATGACAATCCCATCCCGGGACATAGACAACTCTTCGACCTGCACAGCATCCAGATCAGCACCAATTCACCATTCACTCAATTCCCAGAGCTCCTACATAGCTGCCAGGAGCTCCGAAATGTGCTTTGACTCACCCTGCTGGACCTTCACTCTACAGATGACATCTTTTAGGATCTTATTCAACGCATGCCCAATATGCAATGCTCCGTTCGCATACGGCGGTCCATCGTGAAGTAAAAACGGCTTTTGGGCAGCGCGCTCGCGGCTCTGCCACTCATAAAGGTCATCGGCGCATCGCTTCAGATATCTGGGTTGATCTGCGGGCTGTGGTCGAGGTCTGTATTCGCTGTCAGCGACCAATTGAGATGAGAAACAGGTATTGGCTCACGGAAATGAAGACTTGGGTAATCGTAATGTCGAAGACCAGGATTTGGTGGGTCGTACTGGCATGGTCTCATATTTTGGAGCTGGGTGAGCTTTTTCCTCGAGGCTCGTCATTTTGGCGGACGCGTTTTCAGGCACAAAGCTTTTTGGTCAGGCAGCAACAAATCGAGGGGAACGAGTCATATATATAGATGGAGATATTGACTCATTGGAATAGCAACGTTACATTTGCTCTTTCCATTGACTCATGGTACCTTTCTAAAAACATGCTGTAATACCTTGATAACCCCCAGAGACGCCAATGTGCGTACAGTTCTCGATGATCCCAGCCGAGTACGCCATAATCCATGCTAAATCCAGACAAAATCCAAATGCAATATCAGAAGACTGTAAGTCCGCTCACTGTCCCATTCTTTAACACCTCGAACACCAATCCAGGAAATCCAAATAGAGTTGTGTTGCCCAACCCTCTGACATCCTCAGTCCCAGAAGGGTTAGTTCTCTTTCCGCCAACACTCTCTTCCCATCCACCCAGCAGTTCGCAGCTGCTGCCAGGGCTGTCACCCCAGTCACGGTTCAATACCATCCCGCGCTGACGAGCTTTGGCTTCCTCGGCATTTTTGTAAATACTCTTCCACTCCTGGTGTAGCCGTTCTTCAACCACTTGAAAAGGACTTTCTGAATTGACAACATCCTGAGTTTTTCCAGGCTTCAGATATACAATCTCCCAACGGCACCGTCGATGCCGATTAAAAGGATATGACCCAGGAACATTCCCATGAAGTATAAGTTTTGAAGCGACCAGACGACTTGGAGCATCAGTAGGAACATTACCTTCGGGGTTCGCTGGCTTTTTGGATGGTGGACATTGTGAGGGAGTTGTGGGAGTGGATATCAAAATGTCAAAGCCGTGATAGAAATAGTTGTAGAAGCACTCTCCTGATACATTTCCTGCTACCTCCCCATCTTCATTTTCCTCATCAGAGTCATCAGTTGCGGTGTGGGCCGAAGATTGGTCCGTGTCGGTAGAATCGTCCTGCGACCTCTCATCTCGACTATGTGTCCTGGAGGCTGGTCGAGCTTTATGGATAGACATTCGCTGATCATTCTTTCGATATATTGCATCCGGGGGGCCAAGAACTGCAACGAGTTCTTGGGGCGACGTCAAACCAAGCTTGATCCAGAACGGAGGAACAGTGTCCGGCCGCACAACTTCTATTTGTCCTTCTCCATGTATTCGCACAAGTCGAACTTCGTCCGCAACAGGCTCCTTGCCCTTAAATATAGCAGCAAAAGTATCTCGGGGATCCATCGTTTGAACATACAGCCGCTCGCGTGCATCTGGCCAGGAATCTCCTTTAAAGACGGCCATCGAGGAGGCAGGGTGGCTTGTAGAAGAGGATAGTAATGATACGAAATCTTTCTTCGGAGACCATGATGAGCTTGATAGAGGGAATGTGAAGGCGACCCCAGGGTATGACAAGACATACGCTCCCACTCCAGTCTCGTCGCCTGCCTCGGGCTGAATATACTCCCCAGGGAAGGTCGGTCCTAGCAAACGGTTGTAGATATGCCGAAAAGTCGGCCCTGACAAGCTCTCTGTTTGCGCAGAAGCTGTCTGCGCAGCGGTAGGTGGCCGTAAGACATCTTTATCCTTGTACGTGAGCTGACTCTTCGTGAAGTCGAGCACTTCGATCAATCGTAGTCGCTGTTGCGGCCCATCAAATCGCAAACGAAGGCCGTTGGTGGGAAGGTTGAGTACCACTGGTTCCTTGACAGGTGAGTTATGCTCATAGACCAGATCTAGCTTTGGGAATCGTTGCGGTTCGGCTTTCAGTCGCGTGAGGATGTCGTGGAGGGAAGCTCCCAGAACTAGGTCCTGTTGTAAGCTCTTGCGCCTGAAGGCTTCTGAGGGGGTCGTACCTAGAAAACCCAAACCTTGCCCTGGATAGATTTGGGCTGTGAAAAGTGACATTCTGGCAGCATCTGGGATAGAATAGAGCTTCCAGGTCGATGCGCGGTCTGGAGCTGCGTCGTGGTTGAAGGTGGATCCCGTGCAGCGATGGAGGGGCAGGTTCCCTGCATCAGCGGGGTTGCTGTGTCAACCAAGAAAGGAAGGCACCTCGGGGTTTTGTCCCCTTGCATTTCCATCAACAACCGACGACAATCCAACGAAACGAAAACAAATTCTCGACATCACTCAGGAATCCCAGAAGCAATCAATAACTAATCTCCCAGTTCTCAGCTTGGGATTACAAATCCACACGAATCTACCATTTAAGCAACCCGCGACGCGCATCTCATACCGGCGCATCACGACTATCCAGAAATCAACAAACCCGTCCACAATTGTATGGCAGGACTCCCTCGGCCGGCTTCTGTCGTGCCTACAAGAAAGAGCAGCATGCGACCACCACCAAGACCTTCATCGGCCAGACCACACTCAGCTGCGCCTCCTTCACGAATCGATCGATCCGGTGCAGCATCACCAGCAGAATCTATGGTTTCGGTAGCCACCACACAAGGAGGGACGAAGCGGAAGGAACGAGACTTTGAGCAAGATGATGAAGAAACCAACATCAATGTTGTGGTACGATGTAGAGGACGGAATGAGCGCGAAGTACGAGAAAACAGCGGCGTCGTATTGCACACGGAGGGAGTAAAAGGCAAAAGCTTGGAACTCTCAATGGGTCCCAGCGCACTGAGCAACAAGACATATCACTTCGATAAGGTTTTCTCCTCAGCCGCAGATCAGGCCATGATCTACGATGATGTTGTTACGCCTATCCTAGACGAAGTAAGCTCTTCTCTTACGCATGGCTTCGTTGATGATGCTAACAGTTTCTAGATGATCGCAGGCTATAACTGCACAATATTTGCTTACGGACAAACTGGTACTGGAAAGACATATACCATGTCCGGTGATATGACCGAAACATTTGGAATGCTTTCTGAAGCAGCTGGCATAATACCTCGAGTTCTTCAATCGCTGTTTAATAAATTGGAAATAGACGACGCCGAGTCCTCGGTGAAGTGTTCGTTCATCGAATTGTACAACGAAGAGCTCCGCGATTTGATCTCCGCTGATGAGACGGCAAAATTGAAGATCTACGACGACAACAGCGGCAAGCGGGGTGTGAGCACTGTTGTCCAAGGGATGGAGGAATCTCACATCAAAACTGCTAACGAGGGACTCAAATTGCTGCAGCAAGGCAGTCACAAGAGACAAGTTGCTGCGACTAAATGCAACGACTTGAGCAGTCGCAGTCATACTGTTTTCACAATCACGGCATATATCAAGCGAACAGCAGAAAATGGCGAGGATTATGTTAGTGCAGGAAAACTGAACTTGGTAGATTTGGCAGGAAGTGAGAACATCCAGCGCAGTGGAGCAGAGAACAAGCGGGCTGCTGAGGCTGGCTTGATCAACAAGAGTTTGTTAACGCTGGGCCGGGTCATCAATGCCCTCGTGGACCGGGGCTCTCACATTCCATACCGCGAATCTAAACTTACTCGACTACTTCAAGACTCCTTGGGTGGACGCACGAAGACCTGCATTATTGCCACGGTTTCTCCAGCGAAAAGCAATCTTGAAGAGACGATATCTACCTTGGATTATGCATTTCGAGCGAAGAACATCCGGAACAAGCCCCAGGTCAACCAAATGATCAACAAGAAGACATTACTGAAGGACTTTACACTCGAGATCGAGAGACTGAAGGGTGAGCTCATCGCGACTCGACAAAAGAACGGTGTCTACCTCACAAATGAGAACTTCGAAGAGATCACCGTCGAGAGCGAATCTCGACGTATTCTTAGCGAGGAACAGGCGGCAAAAATCGAAACGATGGAAATCAATCTTCGGAATAAGGTTCAGGAGCTATACACTCTGACTTCTAGCTTTATGACATTGAAGAAGGACAATGATGGCACGAAAGCTGTTCTCGATGAAACGAAGAGTGTGCTTGAACAAACCGAGTTCGTCCTCGCCAATACCCGCCAGACACTTGCAGAAGAGAAGATGCTCCGAAAGGCTCACCAGGAGACAGAGGAACAACTGAGCACTGTTGGCACTGAGCTGATTTCTACTTTGAGCAAGACCGTAAATGATGTCGGAGGTTTGCACCAGAAGAACAGGAGGAAATCGGATCTTCATATGCTGAATCGAAATACATGGGGTCTTTCACAAGCCCAGGTTTCCGAGGTCACCAGTATGGTCGAGGACCGAGTTGAGGAGTTCCGGATCCAGCAGCAGGAGCTTATGGCAGCTGTTTCATCCCGCATGCAGTCATTTGTGGCTGGTGAACTGGAGAAGCTATCCTCAACTCAAGCATTCCTCGAGACAAATGTCTCTGCATTTGAGGGGTCCGAACAAGAGGTTTCAGAGCAAACACAATCTGCAAAGGAAGAAATGGATGCTGTTCTGGAAGAAATCAAGACTCTTCGTGAGGACGTTAAGGCTCGGGTCGGAGAGGGCCTTCAAGGACTTTCAGCGGCTGCGGAGCGTATCTCAGCAGAGGTGATCAGTGAGCTTGGCGCTTTCCATACTCAGGTATATGACATGTGCCCAAAGTCGTTTCGTTGGTACTGACAATTTGTAGCTGCATACATCCTACAGTTCTCTAGGCCGCGACTTTAAGAGTCTATTTGAGGATCTGCTGAAGCACATCGATACACAGAGAACTGAGGCAGACGCACTCAGGCATCAGCTGAACACAGCTAGTGAGCTTGCAATAGAAGCCAATACTGCAGCCTCTGCCAAACTTGAGGAAGTTCTTCGAGAAGAGAGAGAACAGGCAGCTGCTGACCGGCAGACTCTACTATCACAAATAACCAATCTGGTCATGGCCCAAGGCGAAACGCAAGACGCTCGGTTGGGTGCTAAGATTGGAGAAGTGCAGAAGGATGTTTTGTCTTCGAAGGAATCATTCGAGGCATCTCGAGTTCAATATGACCAGGGTATGGATGCTTGGAACGAGAAGGAAGGCAAGCTTGTCGAAGAAGTCCTCCGATCACGGGAGACCTTGAAGAGCAAGTTAAAAGAAGATTGGGTGGTAAGTGACCGCAGTAATATTTACCTTTTCAACTCCCTGACCTTTTCTAGGCTGCAAATAAGCACAACGCATCCCTTCAACAGGCCACCAAATCGGTTCATGCCGAGACGGTCCGTATTGTTGATGAGCAGATGAAGGATATGGAGTCACAGATGCGTGCTCTTGATGACTTCGTTACTCGTGCACGTTCACAAAATGCTCAGCACCATGATAGCCATGCTCAGTCATTGCAAAATCTCTCGAGCACAGTTAAGTCGTCATACTCGAATATTGGCTCACACTTCACATCCACATATGAGCGAGTTCGTGATCTGGGTGATGAAATGTCAGCCAAGACAGCCACGTTGCAAGAGAGCCTTGAGCCACTCGACTCAGTCCTCCGCCAACCACTCTCGACACTCCGCGAAAACATCACAAGCACGCAGATCCAAGATTATCAACCAACAGGCGAGACACCTCAAAAGGTCCAATACTCATATCCAACATCTCTCCCCCGCACCGAAGCCCACGAAACTCTCCTCGCCGCTCTCCGCCGACCTTCAAGCTCGGGTATGCGAAGCCCAAGCAAAAGCATGACCTCAATGGTACCGGTCATTTTCAACGACACGCCATCCACCTCGCATCCCCAGTTGAGAGATTTTTCTGCCTCGGTACCAGTGGGCTCAGCCCGTCCAGGTGACCACGAACAAAGACCCACGACAAGTGGATCCACGGGCTTGAGGGAGATGGATATCAACGTCACTGCCGTTCCAGTTTCGAGTGTAAGTGAGGGTGTGGAACAGATTACCATGATCCCGAGCTTTAAGAGAAGTGCTAGTGCGAATAGAGGCAATCTTCCGGTCTTGAAGAGTGGCAAGAAGAGTGTTGTGCCTGCGGAGGGACGGGAGAATATCAATACGAATATTCTTGCGCAAAGTACGGGGAGGAGGAGAAGTCCGCGTACCGGCTAAGTGCGCGCTCTTGCTATAGAAATAAATGCAATTGATTGGGAGGAAGAAGAGGGGTCGGATAGACAAGCAAGGAGGTGGAAGTGGAGTGTATGAAGTCACGTTTTGTTTACTGTTCGTTTCACTGGAGGCGGTCTCATGGCGCTTGGTGCCAGGCTTGCGTGCGGGTTTGACACTGGCGTTGAGGCTTGAATTATTACAATGCTCTTGTTTTCGGGTTTGAAATTTTGATGTTTTTGTTTTGCTTTGATTTCCGCGGCTTAGTTGGAAACAGTGATTGAGGGGAGGAGGTGGGGTAGAAGTGTACATGTTAGTTGGAGACACTAATGAAATGGTTCCTCAAACCTTTGTGATCTTACTATGTGAGAGGGTGAGAGGGATGAAAGAGATTGAGAGCTAAGTGGCTACTCTGGCAAATTTCATCGTGTGGAGAATGCTCTTCTTGCTCGCTGCAACATGACAGCCACTTGATATTAGAAGAGGAGATATTCAGAGCCATGGGACAACTGTCGAGATTCAACACCTCCCCCGATTTCATTTCCAATGTCCTTCAGAAAGCCTCCAATTCTTCAAACATCTCGGTCCTCGCCCCTCCTTTGTCCTTCACCTCCCAATTCGCTTAGGCCCTATCCGCTCCACCCTACCAGTCACTTGCCATTCCACCCACTTAACTCTTCGCTCTACAAATTCATATTCACCCTCTCTTACAGCATAAAATCACGTGTTTTTGTTGCACACCACAATTTCAGGCTTCCACGAATGCAAATCACCGAACGAAGAGGATCGAAGTCGAACCGAACGTTCGGTCTTCCTCCTCCCTAACCTGAGCGGGGTTGAACCATCTTTCTCGCCACTACTCAAATAAACTCAAAATCCAGGCAATTGATTGAAATTTCACTAATTAACGCTGAATTGTATTATTTAGATCTGAAGAAGAGTTTACTGAAGATGATTTCTTTTGGGGTGGGTTCTTTGTTCGTCGAGGCTTTGTCTTCGAGGGAGGGCGATTTCAATTCCACTTTCCAATCTAAATCTGAGACTAAGGGAGGGAAAGTGATTAAGGTCTTAAATCCTCATTGGAGACAATTAATTTGAAGCTCTTCGCGAAACATCTTGAGTTTTCATTGCATGTTGCTTACACTCTGGTTAAGAGAATTGTTGGTGGGGGTGGAATAGTTGATTCGTCAATTGACCCGAAGAGCGAATTGACGAATTGAATCGACGCTACACGCAATCACAATCACCTTCTCTTTGTTTCGAATTTCGAATTGTTCACCCTTCCGGAAAGTTATTAAGGAAAGAATTGTTCAATTGTCTCTACTGCAGGAAGTGTTGAACTGGTGAGGTGCGCAGTCCATCGATACAACTTGTGTTCTCGAGCCAGTGCCACTTGAGTGAGTGGAACAAAGTGAAAGGTTCTAGCTATGTGTGGATTCTGCATAAGCCCACTAAATTTCGCGATTATTTCGGAGCTGGGATTAGAGGGATATGAACACGTCTAGAAGCCGAGTGTGTATTGAAGCTAAACTGGAGGATGAGTTGCTTTGAGCGTTGGTTCTAGATCGACGATATGCTTGCTTTGCAGCTGCATACTGTTTACATTTTCAAGTGGATCATGTGAGGTTAAGGCGAATTTAGAAGATCAAGTGTTGACAAGTAGGAGGGCTGGGATCTGCTAAAGACATCTTCTCGCACCTGTGATACAGAGAGGAGAAAGAAAAGGTTTCTCGAACGAACTGGGAGGGGCTAGAGCTGCTATTTATTTGGCGACTGCATGTGTGCTCCAGTTTCAAGTGGATCATGTGAAGCCGGGGCTGAGACGAAGCAGGAGGTCTAGATTAGGTTGGGTGGATTTCGGAGAATTATTGGGAGGCTCTGGGCGGGGTTGGTAGGGGAGGTGCGTGTGAGGCTGGACCTTGGAGTTCTAGACACAGCACGGTGCGTTTTTGGAGAAAGACGATGAGGATCTTGTGGAGAACGGTGAGATGGACCTCTGGAGTTGGACACCTGAGGAGAGTCTCTACTGAAAATTTGTGGAGGAGGAAGAGAGAGGGAGAAGAGGGTGCCGCAAGGACTCGAAGGCGGATGTGGGGTCATCGAAGAGAGAAAATTGACACTCTGCGAGCAGTATGAGTGAGTTTCGAATAGACGGAGGGCCCTGAAAAGATCTATCTTTACTCTGCTGGCGGCCACCCAACGAATAACCACAAACAGCGAAGGCTTGATTGGGCTTGAGAGCAGAGAGCGGATGAAGATATCGAGTCAATGCACTCAGATGGAAAAGACATCAACCGGCTCTCGTGCCCAAGTGTCACAGACTCGAACCAAGACTAGCCTTGTCTCACATTACTTGCAGAGAGGTGTGGAGAGAATAAATTTGATAATGTGTATTGGCATAATCTAGGCGAGGCTAACATGTGGCTGCAGCAGCGAGCAAATCTCAGGGTCCAAGTGCAGAGTGGCTTATTGCGGTGAGGAGGCCGGGTCGCCTGCCTTCTTTCGGTCGATGGCTGAATCCTGATCGGTGGGGAAAGGAAGTTCCCGGGAGATGGACACTAGGGTAATTGTCGGTGTGACGAAAGAGAAGTTGCTGGTACCTATGAATGAGTGGATATAGGAAGAGCATCCATACAGGGTATGGAGGTGGTGGTGTTGTGGCGCTTCTTGACACTTGGCTGGTGGTGTTGCTAGTAGCCGCTGCTGCAGCCACACCGTGCTAGAGATCAGCCTGAAGGCCCAATCGTAATGACTTGGAAAGAGATGGGTGTTTCTTTACGCGTGCACTGACACGAGAGGCGCTGTAGCCTTTGAAAGTCGGGTTTTGACGGCAGCGAAAAAAGTTGGATTAAGTTTGAATGCTGAGGGTGTGAAGGAAAATGTGAGAGGTTTGAACACGTCACACAAGCTGGATTCCTTGATCTTGAACCGAAGTTTGAGCGGTGTGTTCTCATTGAGCAGCATCGTCTCATGCAGCATGCGAAGGTGTTCGGATAGACGAGGGAGCGATGTGCTTCGTCTTCTAGTGGCTTTGATGGAACAATCGTCGTGTTCTAGCGTAATATGCTCGGATCCCGGAGATGTCACCAGGGGAAGATCAAGAATAGAGATCATCATACTCGATAGCACGGCTATCATATCTCAACGTGTTGGAGGCAGGACCATAGAGGGGCGCGGAATGTATTCCGATATGAGCAAGCAACCGTTGGAGTGAAGTTTGGACTGCTTTACCCCAGATACCAAGCTAAGGAGAAGTTAGAGGAATATGTTCACGCGCTGAGGCGAGACCAAGGCAGTGAACGAGTAATGGTCCCCTAGCAGACAGTGCAATTCCCGATCGCGTACATGAAGCTACTCGGAAGACAGAGTATACAGATGTTAGTGTCAGGGGACTCAAACCTAGTCCTGCATGAGTTGATCCCGACTCTTCAACCGAAAAGTTGATAACGGGAATAATAGGTGGCTATGGATAGCCTCCATAGCATCGGGGAGAGGTGTCAAAGAGGAATTAAGGTTGCCGATCATGGAAACAAGGGAGCTAGGAAACTCTATTCGCATGGCATCGTCGACCTGTCATCCGAGGCCAAGACGAAGAACGTTAGGAAACTCTTGTTTTGAAATGGTGATGCGATGCTTTTGGGAGATGAGCATGAGCACTTTGCTTGGAAAGGCTCCTGCTCCGAGTCTCCGATAGATGATTGCGTTTTCACATCGGCTGTTTTATATCTGGGCCTTAGAAATCGAGCGAGTCTCGGTGAGTGGAGCATTCTTCCAACCGGCCTCGCCTTGTGGGGACTCGGTAAAGAAGGGGAGGAGCTGGGTCCGGGGGATTTTCCTTTCCCGTCGATTAGTTGACAGATCATAACACTACTGCTTGAAATATCTGAAAATCAGTCACATCAGCTCAGACTGTGGCAGGACGGACCCTGTTGCTTCTGGTTGCTAGTGCACTGGTCGACACGGGCGTTTTGAGAGAGCCTCGAGACGAGGAATTTCGGGAATGCATGGAGGTCAAAAGTTCCCCGTAGCGGCGCTCATGGGAAAGGACATCGAGATCGAGAATTCAGGAATTGTTGTTTGCCATCTTGTGCACTATGCTTCGAATCCAAGTGCTCGGGAACTATGTTTGCTGGCCAACGCGTAGAATAGTTCGTGCCATCAGCAGGACATGACTCGCGATCGAGATGAGTGCGTTGCTGCTGTGGCTGAGGTGGCTAGAGGTGAACCGGCCTCTTTAAATTGCGAGAAAGGTGGCCACTAAGTGCGGCTTGTAGTCGGCCGGCTCGGGATGGAGACAGCTCGCGAAAAAAAAAACATTAGGACTATCTTCTCAATACACCTCTCGTCGTATGAGAGATGACTGGATCTTATACGAAGATGGTGGTGATCTTGACGTCTGGCCGCGACTTGTGACTCTCGGATTAACTAGGCCAAAATACAACAAGTACCGATCCAAACAGCCGAAGAATCATCACACACAAGTGAGGCCTGAGAACGGCTACTCTAGTAGCTCTGAGGCTGTGCGAGCGGAATTGAGCGCTGTCACCTTAGCAGACGATTTGCAACCACAATCTCGATTTGCGATTACCTTTAGAGCAGGAGCGAAGAGAAAATTTCGATCCTACGCAGAACTTTAGGGTGTTGTCAAGTGATCGAAATAAGTGTTCTAAGGGCGTTCTTTTTCAGAGAACATCGAGTCAGAAAAGACAAAGGGGGTTCGAAGCGAAGTTGTTGCTTCTCGTGTCAACGACCCAGTGGTCTGCTTGAGCACCAGCCCAAGGTTCTGGCTGTAACATGGCAAGAGGTGACAGTAAGTCGGGAACGGGAGTAGCCTATTTAGAAGTTCACTCCAGGAACTATTCGAGGGGGAAGCCGGAGGCAGGTGCATCGACTTTTTAATTCTGAGATGGGAGGCATCCGATGCGACCTGCGCCAATATCGAAGTGTAGACGGTATTGTGCTCTTGAATCTCGATGAACTTGGATCGAAGTTGCTTGCTGTTGAATCAGTTTGGCATGTGTGTTAAATTGATGCCTTGGTATCCCATACTCTGAATACTTTGAGGAGGAGAATGGTTACAGGCTGGCTACCCGAAGGAGGCGTGGATCTGCTTTAGCTATGAGTGGTTGTCAAAGTCTGTTGCAGAGTATGAAACTATGGGATAGGCATGTGAAGATGATATTTTCGGGGCAGAGCCTCATCAAGGTCCGCGAGAAGAGATGGTCTAATGCGTTCCGGAGCGGTATCGGAAGCTTCAGAATTATAAGGAAGGCCTTGATCTTGCTGCTGGAGGTTTGATAATAACTTGCTCAGAGAGTGGGATGTCCCGAGAAATTGCAGAAAGACGGTGAAGTGTAACAATAGCTGCTCGAGATGAAGCATGCAACTGCGAGCATCGAAACAGCTACGGTGAATGCCTTTTCCGTGATATTGTGAGTGGTGGAAAGGAAGTTGACGGTCATGGCTCCCGGCTGAGACTCCAAGGCATCCAGTTGTCGAAGTCGTCAACAAGATTTCCGCAAAATGATAGGATTTCTCTGCCATTACCACAGCTGGATCTTGAGATTCACGGACAACATCTCACACTCTAGAATGCTTCGATGTCTCGGAATCCTCGGCCAAACACTTGGGCTGACGGAAGCCAGCTTTCTCTTGTTGACCAGGAACTCTCTCAACCCCATCTCATCCCAACCTCCTCCCGCCTCCCGCGTCTGATCGTTGCAGCATGGTGGACTATTTCATGCCCGACTTCATGCATTGATGTCCATTGCATGTGGATGGATACATACAGAATGTTCGATACAGGGAGAGCGTCCATGCCGGCTGTGCCATTGCCTGCTCGGAGCGAACTCCTTCCAAGCCTTCTTCTAGAGAGTCATTTTGTTGCACATCTCTCTTACGTGGCGCATGGATTCTGTCCTGGATAGAGTTCGGTGGAAGGCTTCTCGAAACAGTGGAAGATGCCTTCGAATCAGAAGAGCGGTGTTGGTCTCAGGGCTTCCTGGCTGCTGCATCCAGCTCAGCTCACCGTCCCTTCGCAGTGGTTGTGTCTGCTTCATCTTGTTCACCGTTTCGTTTCGTCGCCCCTGGGGTTTGTGATTGGATCCTCCAACGTCTTCAGCAACAGGGTTGCTCAGATCGGGTCGCAATAGCGCAGGAACTAGCAAACTCTATTCTGCTAACTCAACACCCCTCGCCGCCACTCCCAATCAGCAGGCGCAGAATGAATCAATACCGGGGCAGAATCCAAGAACGTTGGGTGAGACACGATGGCGGCATGCTGCAGCTGCACCTGTGCCGCGTTTCTCTCGACGCCGCTTCCCCGGATTGGGAAAAGCCTCTCGACAACCTCCGTCGAAGCCATCCAAGCCATCCAGGCCATTGCGATGCGATGCCCACTGCACTCACTTAGCACTACCACCCGGCGCCGGGCCAGTGCTTGGATGTCCCCTTCTTTGTCGCCCCTCACCCGCAATGCCTGATCCAGCGTCGTGCCACTTCGCGCGCTGCTAGCCTCTCGATAGCCATCTGAGAGGAGTCCGAGTCCGACAGACCCTTATTGGGAGCGAGTGCTGATCCCGAGGATTGCCCCAAGCTTACCACTGCCACCGCGAGGCACTATCATTGCCAACTGATTCATGTCCCTACGGACTGACCTGTTGTCAGACAGTATCACACAATATCAAAGCTCGCACATCCGCCGCTGCCTGGGGATATATACCCGCAGCTCGGAATATATCTACCCTGCCCCGCAAACGTTTCCAGACTCTCATACCATATCTTGGACTTCCCTTGTACGCCCCATATTTCAGATCGTTTAAGCTGCACGTCCACTTTCACGGGCAGGATCCACATTACGCGTCTCTACATCAACAAACATATCTGCCACGTCTGGCCATGCACATTATGTCCACTACGCCAATGTCGAGTAGTCGCAGTTCAAACAGCCCGGCCGCCATGGAGGACGACGAGCCCAGGAAGAAAGGTTTGTGCCGTTCCGTCTCAGCCGATGTCTACCTATACTGACAACTGCATTGAGGTTCCCGAGGTGGGAAGAGATCAGTCAGTCATTTGAGCAAAGCCCAGCTGGCACGGAAACGAGCGAACGACCGTGAAGCCCAACGAAACATCCGACAAAGAACCAAGGAACACATTGCCAGCCTGGAGAAGAAAGTCCAGGAGCTGGAGCAGGGTGGTCGATCGAGCAGCATGGAGCGGGTAATCAATAGGAACAGGGAGCTCGAGGAGGAGATCGAGAAGCTGAGAGCTCAGGTCGCCACACACCAAGCATCTGTTGCTCCGGCACAAGTCCCGCCAGAAATACCGGAGGAGCTTTTGATACCCCAGAAAGTCACTCTAGACTGGATGCCGGCCGAGTCATCACATTGGTCTGGGGACGTACCTTCACATATGGCCGACATGGACGTCAATAGCTCAATGCCCTGCTCTACCGCGGGTTACGCGACTACAGTTGGTGCATCATATCCTCCTACATCGTCGGCCATAGCGTATGATGATGAAACGTCACAACAAATGTACACCCCAAATGCCATTCCCATGTGGGATGATTCCATGGTCTTCGGATCACAAGCTTCTCAGAGTCTAACGAAACCAGTTCCAGCTTGGGCTCCTTTTCATCCGGCCTTCTCCCAACCCTCCCGATTCGCCGATCTTCAACCCTCTGGTTTCGAGGAGGTGATCAACAATCAACCTGCGTACAACACAACATGCTGGCAGTCTCAACCTTCGATTTACGCCTGGCAGATATCGACCAAGCTCAAAGCCCCTATTACGCTTGTTGATCAGTTAATGTTCGGCGTGATCCACTCGCAACGGCACATGGCAATGACAGCGGGCCTTAGCGGTGAAGATCTAGTCGGGCCAGCTTTCCCCTCGGTACACCTTCTTTTCAATCAGCCAGGCCCACCAGAAAAGAAACCATCCACTCTCACGGAGGTCATGGCCCGCTACTCCGCAGTTCTCTCGAGACGCGGTTTTGCTCTAATACCGGAGAAGCTTGCATCCTTCATGTGCATGTACAGATTCGTACAATGGCAAATATCACCAAACTACGGTACCTACCAAGCACTCCACGAATGGCAAGCTCCCCGACCGTCACAATTGATGATCCCTCACCCCGCGTGGATGGATCTCCCTCCCTGGGGTAAGTTCCGCGACAAGGTCATTGAGAACCAAGCCAAATACGACAACGTCGAATTCCAAAGCGACTACGCTGCCAACTTGAGCGTCAACTTCCCGCACGATCCGATGAAGGCTCTCATTTTCCAGGAGGGCCAAATCATGGTCAGTCCGATGCTCGACCGCCATTTGAGTGATATCAGCAACATGAGCATGAAGAAGCCATTTGCGGATAAGTATCCGGAATTCAGTGAAGTGTGTCGTTTTGACGAAGTGTAACGACTGGATGTTATTTATGCATGGGACGGCTGTCTGATATACATATATACGTTGGACGGAGCATGTACTTGGCGTTTTGATTTTGATTTCGGGACTCGGGACTCGGAGGCAGACTGCAAAGGTCCCAATATATTTGATGATAAATGAGCGGCTTAGAATCGGCGTCAAAGGCTTACAAGAGCCCAGATCGTGGAAAGGCGTTGATATGGGCTTACAAGAGCCTCCTGTCTGCATCATTTGGATTCGGCGTTCGATATCCAGATTGTATCTTTGTTTAATGTTTACATATTTGTGTTTATATATACATATCAACCTTCTCCCCGATGAAAATCTCGCCCTTTTTTTCCTTCCTTCCTCCCCGATCGACATTTTTTGTTGATAATTAGCTGTCCCACGTTTCGAGTCTTTGCACAGATGGAATTTGGACACGGCAGTGTGTTGGATGTGCAGGTTATGAGTTTACCCGATAACCTTTCTGCGATAGAGCCCTGAAACTCTATCCCTCGTCACGGGGAGCGTCCCGAGGATTGTACCGCTAGTGGCTGGGATCATGAGGGAGGTCAGAGAAATAGAGTTTAAGGGAACAGGTTTGAGGTTTCGTGGGTATGGGTGGGTAAGGAGATGTAGCAGGTACCGGGATTTGAAGGCTGGGGGCCATCAGATGCCCAGTCTAAGAGGACAAGTGGTCGGGAGAGAGAAAGAGAGAGAGGAGATGACGTAGGTGAATTTTTGTATTCACTATTGATGGAAATTGGGAAAGGCCAAGATGTTAGGCAAGTACAGGAGGGAAGAGGAAGTCTAGATGAAGAGGGAGGCCAAGATATTAGGCAAGTACAGGAGGGAAGAGGAAGTCTAGATGAAGAGGGATATGTATCTCGTGCTCCGACCGTGGGCGCTCTGGAACTGTAAGATAGTCACCAAGGTTGAAGAGAATTTGAGAAAGCAGAGTTGAGGTGGACTGCCAGGATTGTTGCAAGACGTGGTTTGACCGGGTTTCTATGCAGGTGAACCGCTTTCTCCTTTCTGATTCCATTCCCTGGCAAGCAGTGGCAAGATATTTTTTGTCAGTGTGACGGGATATCTGCTGTCAACATGTTTGTTATTGTCATTCTGCCTTCAAAAACAACTCGTGAGTTCATGCAACTGCGCTTTAAATTTTTGCGAAAATGGAATATTCAATGGAAAGTGCTGCTCTCCTCCTCTTCCCTAGTGGTTTTCAAGCAGGGGGCTTTCATTCTTTGTATTAAATAACGGTAAGTAGTGGAATACAAAAGCTTGCAAGTATTGCAATGGACAAACTTTCATATTCGTATCTAATAGCAGTCCTTGCACCAGGGGTAATTTCCAGCTACAAATCACTCAATTTAATTTCTGCAATGCTTTGCTATCTTGAGTACTTGGTTTCTAGTGGATAGTATATGAAAATAATCTGTTCTAGTAGTTACGAACTACAGCTCTGGGATTTTATTGTCAAACTGTGGTTTGTTGTCACTCATCTCGTCTCAACTTCTGGACTCTATCGAGTTTTAATCTCAACTCTTGCTTCGGCTTTAAAGAAACATCCTTAATAGTAGATGTGTGAGGAGCGAGCCGTGTTGCGAAAAGGAAAAAAGCATGCAATCGCGTCTCTTGTTCCACTAGGATGCATGTCAGAAGAAGCAAGTTATCATTCTCCGTTTCGCTACGCGCAAATCGTCTCACCTAGATATACTCGAGGTTTACTGCTAGCTGATTTAGCCACGAATAATTCTCACAAGAGTATAAAGGATCCGCTGGCCATCATCGTCTTCAACTTAGACCTGAATTTTCGTTTGGAGCAAGCTCTGGACATAGTAGCTAGGCTTCATCCCCCCTGTCGTCATGTGTAAGAGGCCGCCAATCAATCAAAATATATATGTTGAATGATCCCTCGCTAGCTTGCATAACCATGTCAACGAGAATTAGCTTATAAATTTTTTTGAGAATTGTAAGCGTACATAACTCAGAAAATCCGTGTTGTGTAGCACAATTTGGTGCATCTAATGATGGAGGATACCCCGCTATTTCGGCCCCCAAAATACCCCGCACCAACATAAGAGCCTGGAATTTGCCTTTCAAGGTGTTCTTTGACGTTAGCTCTGAAGACAATCAGTTAGCTAGTACACTACAGTTTTCTAGATCGTATTTCGAGAATTATCTGGGTGATGTATGTTCAAACGGCATGCGGCGTAACGGCAGCAAAGTACCCCTATAGCTCCTTTTAAGCGAAAGAAACCCCCCCTGGCGGACTGGGACGAGCTTCGGTAAGATTTGCGAATGCACTTGCTCCAACACGTCTAAGAAAGACATCAATCATATTAAGAATAATAGATAAGCTCCGGGAATTGGTATATCTCCAATCATTGGTTTGGAGGCAGATGACAATCAGCTACCTGATGCATATGCGTTTGGCTCGCTAAGCCGAGAACGAATTAGACCCGGATCGTCACCCAGTTGGGATCCGAATTATGGTCTCGTCTACAAGTCTATGAATTTCTCAGACCAGCCGCGTTCACTAGGTCTCTCCACAATCTATTTCTTATTTCGCAGTGACTCTTCAACACAGACACAAACATGGCTGTGTCGAATGCCACCGAATTCGGCATCGGCCACAACCCGCTTCTTGCGCAGTCACTCTCACTCAAGTCCATCGCCATCCTCAACATGGACCGTTTGGATTTGCAGAAAGCTATTCGCTCTCAAGATGGACTCAGATATGACAAGATTGTCGTCGGTGCAATCATCCTCAGAGATAGCAAGATCCTCCTGCTGAAACGCGCACCTCACGAGATCTATTACCCGAACGTCTTTGAGCTCCCGAGCGGCAACGTGAAATCCACAGATCCAACTTTGGGGTACATGCACTGGTACGAGAGGTCGAAGAAGAGACAGGTCTCAGGCTTACCAAGGTAATGTGTGAGCTTTTACCTGGATTTGAATATGAGACGAGTAAAATGGTTGAGGGCGTTGAATTGAGGAAGAACTGTATTCAAGTCAATTTCTTGGTGGAAGTGGCAGATGGCGAAGTCAATGTCAATCCAGAAGAACATTCGACTGCAGTTTGGGCCGATGAGAAGGAGATTGGGGGGTTGGACATGACAGATGGAATGAGGGATCTGGTTCAGAGAGCCTTTGCAGAGTTCGTAAAGTCCAAGCCGTGAAGCTAGTAGCACAAATTGTCAAGTTGATCGCGGAATCCTTTCTAACAGAACTTTACTAACTTCTCTGGCTACGAGCGTCTCACTTGATTTACTGCGCACTTATTGAGCAAGATTTGAATACGAACTTACATATTGTTCTCATTGCCAACCGCTTTTACTCGCTGAAAGCACACTCTACCAAACTTCTCGCCCAGTATTTTTGACTGCTTCCCAAACCCGGATCAGACAAGGCTCTTTTTGAAGCAGACGTTGCAACATGAAATAAATCTCGCTAGAAGAGTTCTGAGCAGCTGTATGCAAATTCTAATTCGTGTCGTTCTCCGATTTGAAGTGTTGCTGGTTTGAGACTTTTCCCGGACAGCGAGACGAACTTGCATAAATTAAACATCCTCAGTTGCCGCTTCTGAAGTTCGAAATGCATGATTCTCTATTTTTTTCTACATAAACACATACTTCGCTGGCGAGTCAAGTGCCAGTTTACAAAGCTTCTGCAATAAGACGGCCTCGATGAAGTTTCTACGCTGAGCGAAGGCGGAAAAGAGCAACTTCGCTCAGAGTTCCCTCGAACGGTCCGCACATTCGTGTACTAAATACCGGCTCATTGTACCCCGTCATTCTTGGACTGCGAAAGAGGACATTTCTAATATCTAAACATTGACGAGCTGAGAATTCCGAGCAATGTTAAAATATGCATTCGTAATGTTGTTGTCAAGTTTCAAGAATAGGCGCCAAAGCACTGCAGCTGGCGGGTTTTCAGGGGTCTGTTTACCCGGAGATAGCGACCAATCCCCGGCATCGTATTCGGTCAGGCATCATGCTGTGCCGCAATAACACGAGAGGCTCAGCCCCTCACCTCAAAAGCCGCGGCATTCGCACGTCTCTCGTGTGTCTCTCGTAGACCTCACTCCAGTTCAGTTGTCCTAGAACTATCTCCATCCTACGAGGCATCTCGAAATAGATTCGCATATACCTGAAAAGGCGCCACTCGTTCAAACACCTACCCCACTATGCCTATCGCCCTTGTCGCAGATCCCGCCGAGCGGCGGCCCAAATGGAGCACGACGATTTTGAACCTGCATTGGTTCTTCCAGTTCATCACACTCGGCGTTTTCCAACTTATCACAATCTTTTTCGTCTGGGTACTACTTGTGGGTGTACCCGGCGATGGCAATGATGACGGACAGCCTCCAGCTCGGCCTTCACACTACCTCTTGTACCTCTCCTCCCCTTGTCCAATTCCGCCCCGCTAAGATAAAGAAACAGCTTGACCACGATGATTTTTATTTTCCTGTCGAACGCCGCGATCTTCTGCGCGATACTATACGAATGGGCCTCTACGTTCGTGCCATCGAAATATTACAAGATACAGATTGTGAAGAGTGTGTACTTCTTGGTTCTTGTGATTCTTGTGTTATCTTCAGGATTGAATTTGCCGATGGAAGGTAATGTTAGTGGGGTTGCGTGGGTATGGGCTACGCTTTGGAAGATGTTGATATTTGTGTAAGTTTGTCTGTTCACAGACTGAGTCGGTGGTTACTCACATGTGAGATAGGGCACCTTTTTGGTCAAGCATGCTCTATGCTATTGTTATCAAGAAGCGAGTCTCGAGAGACTTTGGAGAAGGAGGGGAAGTGGCGCTGTGAAGGGTGCTGGGGACTGACGACGTTGTGAACTGATAGATGTTAGGGAAGACTTTGATGAACGGACAATGATTGATGAAACAGGAGGAATGATACCATGTATTTGTTACTTTTGAAAAACACATCTATGATAAAAATAAAAATATAAAAAATTAAGACTATTTTTGAAACTCAGCTGTCAGGGGTGGTGGCGCTGAAGATTTCCGCACACCATTTCACTAGGAAATAAGCGTCAAGTCATTCAACACAGTCATCCTAGCTCGGCACTTTCTCCATAGCATTCATTTTTCTTGCTAAAAGTTTTTCAAACTCCTCAAAGTTTATACAGCTTCCTAATCTCATCCGGTCTTCCAGCCAACGGCCCCTCTACCACCACTGCAGCATGTTTACAAATAGCTACCAACTCCCCGCCCTCATCAACGATATGAACCTCCATATCAAACCTCCCATTCTTGATAACATTAACTCTCGCTCTCATATAAAGCCATTTCGCACCCTTTGGCACCTTCTTGATCTCCGTCGTCATGCTCATCGTTGCATACAGCACGCCAGCTTTCAAGTCCGCGTGCTTGGGACTAAAGTTACTTGGTGCCGCTTGGCTCTATTCATCCCATCAGCTTTCTTTTTTCCATCCATTAACGCAAAGCTGCAAACTTGAAAGATAAAAGGGACGGGTTTGAGGTCTTACCCAATCACAAAGGGCAACAATAGATAAAATATCAAACTCCTGCATTCCCGGCCTACAACTCCACGTCCTCATCACAGACGACCCAAAGCGATCAGTCACGCCATCATTCTGACTACCTTTCACCACCCAGGTCGTAAGTTTATCATTTACTGGTGCACGAAGATAGATTTCTTCCATAATCGGGTCATTTTCCAGCGTCCATTGCTCGCACTCTGTCTCCCTATTTGGAATTTCCTCTTTCGGCACCGAAGGCTCAGTCCTCAGTGTCAACCCAGTTTCGAGAGATATGTTAGACATGGTTATTATCCCTAGCGCGCAAGTTCTATATATTATTTCACCTTGGCTGGGGATGTTAGGAGGGACGGTTTTCTGGAGCTCAATCTTAACGACGGAAATCCGCGAGCCGGGCTTGAGGAGGGAGGCGGTTAAACGAACGGGACCGGGGGTGTTGGGGTAGAATAGTTGGAAGTGCGAGTTGATGGGGTCGGGTTGTGCGGGTTTTGATGAGAGGCGGGTGAGAGTAAGGTAGGTCCGCGCTGTTTGGCAGAGGAGGGCTGCGATGTATCCTCCCCATGCGCCACTGGGATTGTTAGTGAGGACGAATTTGAAGAAGAAGGCGATGTTTACTATTCGCCACACCAGTCCCATGCTATATTGGCTGTAAATATGTTGGTGCTGCCATTGAGCGGTCTGACTGCGATTGCTGCTTCGAATGTGGTTTGTTTACGTTCGTGAGTGGGTTCCGATGTGGACATTATGTTTGCTTTTTAGTTTTACGTTATTTTTCGAGAACGGAAAGAAGTTCATTGAACTTGGGAAATCAGTCTTGTAATTTGATTTAAGTAGTCCTTCCAACGTCAAGGATTGCAGAATTGACGGTATTTGCTGACGTTGTGCAGCAACATTTGATTTCATCCCAGTCCAAACGTACGAGTCGAGGGTAATGATTGGACAGCAGTACGCGATTGCGTATAGGAATAGGTAAGCGATAGTCAATGGTTAGGGATCGTGTCTCATCATAAGCCCTAAGGGTTGCCTAACATATTTGGCCTGCTCGATTAGGTGTGAAGCTTATATCACATGATGAATAGAGCCCAATATCGCCTGAGAGAGTCGTTCCAGATGAAGCTCTAAGGCTATCATAATCTTCCAACATGAGAGTACTAAATGGTTAGTACTACAGTGTCGGCAAAACACCCCCAACTATAGTTCAACCAAGGATATCCATGAATAGGCGAGAAATTTTAGAAGCTTGGTTTGACGCTCTTCCTCCCTGGAAGTGTAGAGCTAAGTAACGAAATATCTAAAACGAAAGTAACTTCACAATCTGCATATAATTATGGAAAGCCTATATATCCTCAGGTTACAAGAGATGAGTCTGGTTATCAGGGGAGCCATGTTAGCTTTCGCAGTTATCTTGACCCCAAGCTTCCGCATTCGGCCGCATGCGAGCCCCTGAATCCTACGTGACCATCTATCCAAGAGTCCTCAATTGCATTTGATCTGGCGGGAGGCAGATGCAAAAGCTCTGTATAGCCAATCGCAATCGAGTTTATACTCGGTTGAAAGAAGCAAAGGGAACAAAATAGAGCAGGGTGGACGGAGACGGAATACCCAATTCTATTTATGGAACGAAGGTTCCCAATCACTAAGCGAAACAATCGAGCCAAGGGAGCATTTGTAAAAGATACATTATAGTTTGGTTGAACAGACAGGGACTGGAACACGTTTTCTAGTACAAATTCCGAGATCTGTATATTTAAAATAGTATTTGTTTCCAAGAAGTCGAAATCGATAAAAGGCAGCATTAGAGGCTTGCTTTGTGTTTCTTGATTCCTTGGAACAATCCTCCCTAGCCTTTGATCGGACATATCGTGATTTAGCAGTTTAATATAAATACGTACAACAAAAGGTTGGATTGCTACTCACCCTAGGATTAATGTGACATCTAGTTTACCTCCTATTGGTGACTGGCCTTTCTTAAGAAGATTATTGGGACGAGCATGTAGCTAAATCAATGAGTAAACGGGTGTTAGAACAGATTAATATGAGCGTGGAAGATTGTATAGTTGCTTGGCCAGGCTGTTATGTGTGTCTTCTTCATGGCGTCGATTGCATAGATAGGAAAGCTGCCTTTAACTAGAAAGACAGCCAGCTCTTAATGGTCGATGATCATCATTGGTAGAACCTATGTACACAGTTCAAACAAGGCTCATCAACTCTCACACATCACCGCCAACCCGTCAACTACTCTCCAAAGCCTCCACTCTGCAAGCACATGGACCTGCTCTATCTCCGCTTCAAGCACCAGCACGCTCCCCAAACCCCCTCCGTCTCTCTCTTTTGCTTCTCTATCCATTTCCTGCACACTCTGTTCTAATAACTCAATAATAGACAGCCACTCCGGTGTTCTTAAACCTTTGAAACCCGAGTCAAGTGGTGATAACTTGAGTGATAAGCTCAGCACGAATTTCGAGCGGTAGAGCTGTTCTGTGATGTTTGCTCCAAGGTAGATTGGAAGAGAAGACCGCTGTAGATCATCTGAGAGGGAATACGATATTCCATCAAGATGTTTGGAGAGAGGTTGTTGAGAGAGGTCTTTGATTATGTGAGGGAGCCTGGGGACCAAGGGCGTGCAGACCTGCAATGAGAGGGAAAAGGTGACGGGAATCGGCTGGTCGAGGCCACAGGAAAGTACGCTTATTGTGCCGCGGATATAGGAAGGCTCTTCAGCAGATGATGAATATGTTAAGATGGGATGTTGCGAGGTTGGTGAAAATGAGATTGAGCGGTTGGGCAATTTTTGATATAAGGGAAGGCGATGGGCGGTAGCCACTGTAATGCTGAGAGAAAATAGAAATCCCGAAATAAGGTAGATGAATGTATGCATCTTTAGTGTTAAAGATCGTATTTCCAGTCTTAAGGTCCTGAGTTCACCATTGAAGGACCATGAAGTATGATCAACACGTGCGGCGCATCACTTGTGGCGTTCATGGGGTAAATGTTTTGGATAGAAAAGAGTACAGAATTGAACAGCTCAAATTCAACTTCGGAAAAAGCAGCCTTTTTTGTACCGCATGGGAGAGGACATTAGTTAAGAAGAGGAGCCCGATCAACATGTTGTCCCCAACAGCAACCTACAAACAGCCATGTCATCGCCCGAATCCAATAATCCAATCGCCGTTAGTATTGGTCCCGATGCTGCGGATAAAGCAGAAACAACCAAATTGGCCGCGCGGGTAGACTAAGTAAGCAATGTCAGAAACATGAACCTGGAATAGATGTTGTTTAAATTGGAAAGTGACTTGCTCCCTCGCCTCCAAAAATGATGAATGCAGTTGGTGTTTCAGGACCAGGGAGTAATCAGGCTCGTTAGCGCTGCGCCGTATCCGAGCGCCTATCCTTTCTATTCAAGGCGAGGGCTATCAGCACCTGCTCAGGCGTCGTTTAGCGAAAATTTAAAAGTTATTCGAGACACTTCTTTCACATCACAAAACCATAATTTTGTCCTTATACATAATGATATGGAAAGTGTGGTGCACAAGTTACCTAGGAATATAGACTAGTCATAATCACCTTAATCTATCGTCGTGTCTGACGACCATTCTTTTTTTTATTAGTATACGTATCTATAATATACGTTTTATAGCTGGCTTCCGATATGAATTATAGTAGTTCTAGAGTCGAGAAAATATTTGAGGTTGGTTCAGTATATTACAAGTAGATCTAATTCGTATTCTAAGAGGATATTCTTTGCTGAGACTGCAGTAGTCACAATTTTGATCGAGTGAAGAGTATATACACTTTTGTGAAAGCTATTTATTATCTAACTTAGTGAATATGTTCTCAATGATTCGTGTGATGTGTATACCCTTGATCATTTTTCGAAGACGGGTGAGTTTTGAAACAGTGAATTGAGAAGTGATAAAAGTGCAGGAAAGCTTTTTAGGCAAAGAATCTAGTGATTCATTGTTTGGAAAATGAGTTTTGAGAATTTGATACTAGGACTTAATTTTATTACGCCTATGTAAACCTCCCAGTTTTATTCCCATAGAGAGGTTGAGTACCCCGAGAGAATTCAACTCAGGTATTGGATTTCTTGTTTTTGAAGTGGGAGCGCAGTTAGGCAGGCGTAAACCAATGAAGGTTGAGATGTGAATATTCAAGCCCGATGGTCATTCCATATCAGCATTAATAGCTTTCAAATCATTGCAGTTGCTTTGATTTCACATACTTTGAAGCATGAATTACCCTCGGAGTCATGGCCCAACCCTTAAATATGAACGAGCTCGCTTTGTTTCGAACAAATTTTGTTTTCCTTCACAATATATTCTTACGACTTCAATTCGAAATATTGTAAGGTTCTCTTAACAAATACAGTGTACAACTCAATCTACATTCTCACCCAAACATTGTTCTTAGAACATACCAACGTCCTTCCTTCGTAGGTGCAGGAAGCTGAGGGTACACAAGGCAGTTTCAACTCTGTCAATAAGGTCGAAATCTTTGCTAAACTTCAAGCCTTGCTACTTTTCACGAGCAACTCGAGATTTCTTTCACGAAAGAAGAAACAGGGCACCAAGATCCTACTCAGCAAGAATTATCTCACACAGGATCTCGCCCCAGCTCGTCTCACTCCACCTCGTCGCACAAGGATCAGTTAAAGCTCCATATGCCGCGCCGGGACTCATCACACGCGGAAAAAACTTACGGAGATACTTCAGAACTATCTCCATCACAGGTGGGTTTACCAGCTCTGGGTTCTTCGAAGCCACACAAACCCCCTTTCCGTATGGAACGCCTGCATTCAGGCTATCCAACTGGTTCTGTCGCATTCGATAAATCTGGCCATATTATCGCGTCAATAGTTTGGCGCTCACTACAAGAATCCAGATAACAGCCTCTCATACGACCCTCTGAGCTGGATAACTCTTGGAAAACACTCGAGGCCAGAAAAGAAGAGACTTATAATTGCACGAACCAATTACCTTACCCAAATCACTTTCAGTTATCACCCTCAACCTAGTACGGACATTACAAGGCTAATCAGACTCGCAAAGGAGCAGAAAAGATACAGCATGAAAAAACCTGACAAACCTTTGAGAATGCCGCTCCCGTAAGTCGAATAACTCGAAAGCGTAGCCTGTACATTTGACTTACATCGAATAGAGAGTTATGCCGAGAATTCCCAGTCAGCTCTGAAGAACAAGCCAAGCGAGAGAAATACCTTTCTGAACACATGAATGCAGCCTGCATTCAAACGCAAATAACACAGAGCATCAGAGATTTCAGTGGAAGCACTACTAGCCAGAAACTCTGGCTCTTCCTGGGAAACACTCTGAAGCGTGAAATGGTCCGCAAGAAGATAGTCGCGTTTGGTGCAGGTTCTCTTGGGTACGCCAGAGATAAAACCTGGGATTTTGCAAATGGTAGTATTCTCGCGGCTCAGACACAACACGCCGCTTTAGTCTCAATCCAGAAGAAACTAGAGATCATTTATTCTCACAAGATACCTATCTATCTTCAAGATTCTGAGTACACTGAAGAGGATAAGAAGATAGCGGATAAGCTTGGAATTAAAATATTAAACGGCAATTTTGGTTTTGGAGAAACCTGGCTAGAAATTGATGAGTGGACCTTGGCTTTCGATTTCCGCTGCGTCACCTCCTTCCCGCCTCTATACCAAATCATCTTCGAGATCACTAGACCTTTGGCCATAATCTCTATAGACAAGTGGGTGGAACCAGATCCGGCCTGAGATGACGAGTGGGCGGCATGGTCGTACAAACTCATCGCCGATGAGCATGCAATTGAACAGAAACAAGATAGAATGAACTGGTCTGAAATTATCCCCGGACATGGAATGTGGGTCGAATCTTTCGTATTCCTTCACTTGCATTTTAATTCTTCTGCTAATGACTTTTTGTAGCAGCAATTATTCGGCCAATATGAAGAAGTGCTTCCAGGAATACACAGAAATACCCATAGATATAGGATATCGTGATCAGGCATGCCAACAAGCTTTCGGCGAGCCAGGCAAGTTGTTGATGTATTTGCGCAAGACTTACTGAAATAAAATTTAGGAGTTAACCTGGCGGACTTTGGTTGAGTCAATTGTATCATTTACTTTAAAAGGGGTATGGATAGGGAGTTGCATAGTGATGTTTGCATGGGTTTCCAGCGGTAGAAGAATGTACGATAGGTTATTTGCGTTACGTTTCTAGCTAAGGAAAATATTAAAATGTTGAATATTCTTTGTCCGATTTACATGTACTACAGGGAGTTACGCTGAGTTCTTTGATAAAGCCAGTGAAGATTAGAATGATTAGGTCATTCACATATATCTAAAACTTTCCCCAATAAAATCATTCTCTCTAATTATAGTAGAGGCAAAGTGTTCTCGTCTACTATATACACACTTCTAAGTCTTTGGCGCTCTACCGTTATAGTTGACACCAGCCTTAGCAGTATAATTGGCAAAACAATCGTAGTTGAAATCGATCTCAGCAATACGCTTCAGAAGCACGGAGACGACGTTATCAAACGAGCAAAGGCCGTTGGGATCAACCGGACAGCCAGGATGGGAGTCTGAGATGGGAACGACAGCGTCGTTCCTACATAAACCATTCGTTAGCGTCTTGCTATATACGTGGGAGCTCAAGTTTGGTGATAAGATTACATACACAATGAAGCGTATTTGCCTAGTAGGCGTGTAGGCAGGACACTCCAGAACTTGGGTAGTGAAATGGGTACCGAAGGGCACAAGCTTGCTTGCTACGAAAGAGTTCCGCCGCTGGTTACTTGTGGGGCTTAGGGGTGGTCCATTGAAGAGTGCCGTTAGGTTGAACGCAGTTAGAGTATCCAGAACAACGACCTCATGGGTAGCATCGGCGTAGATGGACTGATTCAGGGGGAAGTACGTCGTGGTATTGTCGTAAGTGAGGTTCAGAGCTGACTGCGCGGTAGGGTATGAGTGCGTGAGCCGGGCAACCCATTCCTAATCGCCAAATTAGTGTAAAAAATCCCTGTATTGCAAGAGGTAGCTCGAGAGCTGCGAGTCAAGCTTCAGAGACACACGCAGGTTTCCGCGAAGGTCCCAGGCTCTTAGCTCTCATACAAGTAGACAGCAATTTAGTATGGAAATAAGCTTACCTGGAGGTATCCTTTCCCTTGAGCTGCAGAGACAGGACTCCCAGGGCCGTTGTTGTAGTAGAATGACTAAAAGTGGTTAAACCGCTGGCTATCGAGCTTACGGTCCGAAAGAACCAAACCCTGTTACAATAGAGACTTACTAGATCAAAATAGTATTCATAATTTAAGAAGTCCTCTTCACTGAAGAGACCACAGAATGTCGAGAAACCCAGGGCTTGGGTTTCGTAGGAGCAAAGCTGAAGCATAGCAATAATGTCAGTGGCGGTGAAGTTCACGCCGGTAATCTGGCCGCATCTTGTCAGCAAGAAGTCGATTGATTTCTATTGAAGGAGATCACACACCTGTGACTGCAGGCGGGCAGTGGTCGCGTTGAAAGCGTTATTGGCGAAAGATGTAGCCGCTATGGAGCCAATGCTGCCACGACTCGCAATGTTTGAGTTATTGCAGATCTCGTACGGCGCACCCGAGTTGTTGAGACCAGGAGTCTCCAGCAAGATCTCGATGTTCACCTGGTTTTGATACTCAGGTACCCCGAAGAAGCCTGCAGCAAAGTTCAACGCTGTCTTGACCATGCGGTCCTGGGATTCGGTGCGGAAGACGGGGAGAGTTCCGGTCGCAGTGAAGTTGTTGAGAAGCTCGCCATACAACTGACGGTAGGCAACCCCGAGATTGAAATTCTGGCTGCGGCCAAAGGGGGTAAGCAGCTCTGCACCGAGCTTGTAGGTCCACTGGGACAAAAAATCTAGCTCTCCAGTGACACTGAAGCCCCCACCCCGGGTCGCATTCAAGAATTTCTGCGCGAAGGTAGATGGCGCAGCCCCCGTAGTCGGGTATCGAGCCCCATGGCGGTAAAGGAGGTACATCTGGACAATATTGCATCCCTCAGGAATCAGAGGGTTGGCATCGGGGAGGCTATAGTCTGCTGAGGACACCGAGTACCACGGCGAGAGGTTGCCCCAGTACTTAGCAATGTCAAATGGCTGGTCAAACGCGCTGCTGCCCCACGGCTGTGGTGCGACCAGCGGGAACTGATTCGAGGGCCCATTGTTATAGGGATAGGCTGGAGCAGTCTGTGCAGCCGCAGGCTCAACTCCGGTTGGTGTTGGGCCCGGGAAGCCAACAACAGACTCCGGTGGGAACAACACTGAATTTACGGTCGCTAGACATGCAGTCAGTAGTTGTTGACATTCCGTTGTGTTACTATAAATAGATAGATAGATAATCGGACACCGATTGAAATGGAAGCTATATGAGTAAAGTCCTGGGCAACGTAGGAAGCTGATATGTTGACCTAGATAACATTACTTACTGCCAGTCGGAGGGTATGAGTTCGCTGTCGATGTCCCGACAAAGCTCGACGCCTTGAGAGTGGCAGTGGTGTTGCTGATGTTGACCTGGGCAGAGCTGACTTGGGCCAGCAGCACCAGGATGGCGGCGGTCGAGAAGATCGCAGTAGGCATCTTGAAGTTGGAGCAATAGTTGTAGCATCGATTTGAAGTGCGGGTAGGAACCTTTTCTACTTATCTTATACGCTACCATTTTTATCGCACCGGGAGCTTGTTCAGAGCTTTGAAGCTTGCAAGCTTGACAGCCCTAGCTTGTGCAGTAATGCAAGCTCGAGGTACAAGACCTAGGTACGGTGCAGGAACGCTAAAATATGACCCAATCGAGCTTGCAGCTTGCAGCATGTGCGAGGAGATGGGACGGCGCGAATTGCACTAAAGTGCTACCTACTGCATACTTTGGTGCTTGTTCCTCCTGGCGATTTGCCCCGAAAAGCTGGGTCTGCCAGATCAAGCCCTTGGTGACGACATGATTATACCCCACCTACTAACTATCTAACTTCATACGTGAAATCCTTACTGCATTCCCCACACGTGCGCGCGCACGTGCTTGATGTGACTGGGCTAGAGCAGAAGAAAAAGACATCCTTCCCCATTTTCGAAAGAGGGATGCCATCTCTTCTGGTTTGGAGAGACGCGGATTAGGACCCTCAAAGAGGGGAAGCATTAGGAACGCCATGACATCATCTGCAGCATAGGATAACTATGTGTATTACTCATGCCGATAACAGTGCTTGTTGAACCCTCTTTACACATCATAGTTGTTAAGAAATACCTGTTAAAGCTTTTTGTTGCTCTACATGGGTATCTTTAGTTGAAGAGAATAGGGGTGGTGCGCTAGGTATGGCCCGTGCCCCTGATCTGTCTCGCTTAGAGGTTACCCCCTGAGTTTAAGCGATAGGGTTTGTAATAACCTAATGAGGGTGCAAAGAACCCAGTATGGTACAGTACTCGCTAAATTTAGACCACACGGACAGTTCCGTTCTAATGAGAGCCCGAACAACCGGAGGATCTATGACCTCTCCGTCGAATTGGCATATCTCAAGCCCTCTCAAAATTCTCAGGCGCTGGCACAGCCCAAAATTCCTTCAGAAGTCGAGTGGGCCAATATTGGTGTGCAAGAGCTGATGAACTTTGATGAAAGCGAATCAAAGCCGTCCAAGTTGGTTGCGACGACGGGACGGGACGGTGAATACTGTATCTTAACTCTACTGTTCGCGATGCGGTTGTACCTTATGCGTGCCTGCTTTCTTGCTTTGTTGAGCTGAAAATCCGGAGGAGAATATTGCAGTTTCTTTCCTTGCGTGAAATTGGCCAGAGGTAAGATCAGGCAGTGCATGTGAATACGTACCAGTGACTCAGGGGCCGCTCTATGGAAGGTCAATGATGCTGAGACCACAGCCCTACATACAATCTTGGCAAAAAATTGCCGCCAGACTCATTTTGTACTGAGTTTGGTGAAGTCTGGTGTTCCTGTCAGAGTCTAAGCTCCCCGGTGTAATTATACCCAATGCCCCGTAGAGACCACGACGTTTGGTGCTTAAGTAGGCCTCTTCCTCCAAGAAATACATCTTGCCAATCCTGGGATTGTGGGGGACAAGCGTTTGTGCACGTGGACCGTTACAAGGCTCCGTCTTCTCATTACGCGCTCTCGCATCCAGTCGGGGCGAGTTTGACAGCCTCTGGACAGGATAGAGCTGTGTTGCCCAAACATGCTGTCGACATCGCTGCGTGCATGCAGTGTCACCCGAAATGGCAGCAAATCATACATTCGTTCGATATCGGATGGTGTCCGCAGGAAACGGCGGGCTGAGACAACGGCGAACCGAGTCAAGACTCCCTCATAAAACTCCCAGCCGCCAGCCTCGCAATTCATCTTCGCCTTCTTCCGGACCCGTCCTCATCTTCGATCTGCGTGGAATTTTCCTTTTCCGAGTCACGTCATGTCGGAAGACGGTCATCATGATCAAGGCGATGAGGGCATCGATCGCTGCGACGTTTGCGGCGAAACTGCCGAGGAGGCTGGGGAGCTCTATTACTGCCAAGCTTGCCAAGGCCTCGTGTTTTGCTCTGGTTTTTGGAAAGCGCAGGCTGCGCATAATCCAAGGAGGAAAAGCACCATCTCCGATCCTCTGCAAACGACATTGCACGAGAAAACAAAGCTTTCGACGATAAAATTAGTGCGGCCAGCCTTCTCCAATGCCGCTGATAATGATACCATAGAGACAAGACTGGCTGAAGACACGCATGCCGCTTGGTTTGGTAAGTATTACAATATTATACTTGGACCCTGCTTGTTCTTCTTGCTAAACATTTATAACATAGGGGTAAGCCGGGAAGGGGGAGATAACGAGCCACTGTTCCTCTACGACCACGGGCGATATGCAGAAATGATGGCAGCCACAGCTAGTTCATCATCATCAACACTCAGACAGCAATCCTACCTAGAGAGCGCCGCCACAAATGTGCCAGCACATCGTACGCCAAGCGTCGTCTCCTTGTGGGGGAAGCAGGGGCTGGCAAAAGCACCCTTATCAAGCTTCTTATTCTTCTGAAAGCCCACCTGGGGTTAGATGCTCCGCAATTTCCAGTCGTTGGGGCTTCAGGAGAGGTGTTACCAACTTCTGGAGATGTTCATCTATACTTCGACCCTTCAACTGCACTTTCCGAGGCTCCTATCCTATATGCCGATTGTGAGGGTTTGGGGGGAGGGGAACGAGAGCCTCTGGCAGCAAAAGTGCGTCGCACACGCAATGTTCCTAAAGCAGAAGAACAAAGTGGCGACGAAGAAGCTTCTTTATTTCGGACCCGACATTACTCCAAGCGTCTACTACAGTGGGCCAAGTCTCGAACAGAAAGAACAAGGAGTTTTGCGGTGTCTCGGTTTTATCCCCGTCTCCTATTTACATTTTCCGACGTTGTAGTATTTGTGCATAGGAATCCAAGGCATGCACTATCATATCCAGGGCATTCTAACTTCCGATTATAACAAAGAGTACAGGGTAATCGAGAGTGTTTTCGAAAAGCTTATTGAGTGGGCTGCCGCAGCATTGGAAACTGCATGCAACCAACCAATTCTTCCACACGCTATCATCATTCTAAATTCCTCCGAAAAAGATATTGATGCTCAATTGTGGAACGTGGAAGTAGCAACAAAAAGCGTCCTCGAATCATTGTCGGCGACTGTGAATCAAAATGCGACCTTCGCTCAATATGCCAGCTTCTGGAGAGAACGCAGCAGACTCATCGGAAGCGTCGAAGAACTCATGATGTGCTATTACAGTTCTGTCAAAGTATGTAGCGCCTAGTATTTAGACAAGGTCAGGCATAATTAATTATCGAACAGGTAGTCCGACTTCCAACAGACATGCAGCCAAACCTCGTACTTGAACAGGCGCAAAAGCTTTATGGTGAAATCGAACGTGGGTGTCAGAATGCAAGAGAGCGTAAGTCGAAGTTACGAATGCTACTCGATGCAGAACAATTGCAAAGCTATCTTGAAGACGCCTTCGATTTATACTCTCAGTCCCTCGATATTCCATTCGATTTTGTTCAAGCATCCTTCTTGCATAACCCAATTCCATTTGACTTCGGCGGTAATATTCTAAAGCTTGCAATTGCAATGACAAAAGCAGAGAAGATTCCAGATGCACACGCCATATTCAGCAAACTGGGCAATATAGTTGCTTCATGTATTATGCTAGATGCAGTGCGACACAAGGTTCCGGGTTAGTAATTCACCAGGATCGAGATTAGGATCGCAATTCCTAACTTAATGCAGGAACCGCAAGTCTCATATTTCCCCAATATTTAGAATATCTAGACGAAGCTCTACAAGGGTTTTGCGACCGACATTGGCCGTGTGAATATATTATGCGTGGCATAACCCCAGCTGATCTTCAATATGATCTTAACCATACACAGTGTTGGCAGAGTTCTTATTCTCCAAGCATCACTTATCGATGTATTAATGTCCAGAGTGGACATGGGTCCAAAGGGCATCAGAATAAAGATGGCAGGATATTTGCGCGGGGAGATTATTTTGCGAGATTCTCATTCCAGAACAATCACGAAAAGTTCCAAGCTGGAGTTTACTTCCGTCTTGAGCATCTTCTCAACCAGCTGGCTGAGTGTACCCGCCGTGGAGACCCGCAAGAGGTTGCCGCCGCGAAGATGCATCGAAGCAATCTTCTGGACTTCTTCCATCAGCCTGCTAGCGAAGGTACTACTGTTAGTCTCCAGAATCGTACCGTCTGCTGGTGTTGTCTTTTCGAAGGTCCAGAACATACTCTCTCCTGTGGACATGTGCTCTGCACACCTTGCGTCAAAGCTTACGGACGTCCTGAGAGTAGAACCATTGTCCAGATACATGAATGTCCCTTTGAGTCGTATGGACGATCCCAACCTCGGTCAATATATATTAAGCCGGAAGCAGCAGGTCTTCGAATGCTTGTATTGGATGAGTATTATAATCCGCTTTCTAGTCGGAAGAATGGCTAACGTCTTTAGTGGTGGAGCCCGTGGTATAATACAGCTCGAAATCCTTCACCTAATAGAAAAGGAACTCAGTGGTAAAATTCCACTTCAGCTATTATTTGATCTGATTGTAGGAAGTGGGTGAGTAATAAATAACTTTTATAATCAGGTTAAAACTTTAAAATTTGACATGTTTGTGTAGGTCGGGCTCTATCATTGGGCTTGGTCTTCTAACCGGCAACTGGACTGCGAATGACTGTAAGGCCAACTTCCTGCAAATATTCAAGGACTCATTTGCAGCTCGCAATCGCCGAACTTTTTCTAGGCTGAAACATTCGACTTGCAAATATCACCCCAAGCCTCTAGAGCAATCTCTTCGTGTAGCATTCACAGAGAATCAACCATTACTCGGAGCAGGTACTGATGGAAGGGTTGGTGCTTTCACAAAACTTGCAATACCTGTTGTGTCTTCTACATCTAAGATGATACTATTTGCAAACTATGTTCGCCAAAGTTCTATAAAGCGTAGGTCCCTCTTATTTGTACTTCGCTTTGTCCTATAACATTAATTTAATTATGTATAGTCCCATACGAAATCTACTGCCCAGGAGATACAAAAGAAGAGATCGATACTTGGGAAGCGTAAGTTGGTCCCCGGAATCTTATTTGCGGAACTAAGTAGCTCGCAGTGCTAGGGCTGCTATGGCACAACCATTTTTGTTCAAACCTTTCAAGCACAAATCATCCAATCAAGTCTACAGTGACCGAGCGTACGGCGCAAATCTCGCCAACCCCATAGAGATAGCAGCCTTCGAACTCAAAGCCATTTGGGGCTCCTCGCCAACAACTATTGTGGATATTGTCGTGTCACTCGGTTCGGGATTTAGTCTTAATCAACCTGGCGTTCCTACCAGCTCAGAGAAAGGCACGAGATTCGAAGACTCTGCTGGAAATTTCGCGACTAACAAGAGGCAAAAGAGGGGTCTGTTTGACCAACAATGTGAGAATACGTGGAAGGATTACCTGAGAGCCTTACCTAGCAGCTCTGCGCCCACTGATAGCTACATTCGACTGAATATTAAGGCAGTTGAACTACCGGCTATCGACGATATTAGCAGTGCCGATGACTTGCGGAACATGGTTCAGACGCAAATAAATGCGGAAACGATACGAATCCTTACTTCTCGATTGATAGCTAAATTGTTCTATTTTGAGAAACTCGTCGAAATGGAAATGACATCTGGCGGCGACTTGTTCTTGCGGGGTATGTACTTTAATGTCCTTGGAGGATGCGATTCTAATACTCTAAATCGCATAGGGGAAATCTTATGTCGTATTCCGGATGGTACACCAGAAATTGCTGAGATCGGAAAAGTATTCCTGTCGGGCAAATTTCAGAGTAGTGAATTCGTTGTTCAAGAGCACTTGTGTGGACAACAGCGGATCAGTATCCACCCGAGCGTCATTGAAGCCATGATTCATAGCCTCCAATTCCGTATGCCGGAAATCATGATAAACATCTCTGAACGATTTGCAGAGTTCAACATTACCCTTCACTTGAAGAATCGGGAAGAATACTCAATCAGTGGATTTCCGCGATTCTTCGCCGGAGAAAGAGTGGTCGAAATTGAGAGTAAGCGATATTTGAT
Source organism: Stipitochalara longipes BDJ (assembly GCA_009732865.1). Lineage (NCBI taxonomy): Eukaryota > Fungi > Ascomycota > Leotiomycetes > Helotiales > Hamatocanthoscyphaceae > Stipitochalara > Stipitochalara longipes. The sequence goes on along the minus strand of ML769343.1, from coordinate 757,991 downwards.
CTATATTGTCTTAGTTGTGCAACTGTTAACTAGTGAACTAGAGCATACCCGAAATAGCAGTGGCAGTGCCCCAAGCATTCGCCGACGTTCTCAATGGACTCCCCCCAACTCTGCACGCTATTTTGACTCCGGCCTCCAGGTCAGCGACAAATCCAACTCAATACCGAGCCCGCCATCATCGACAACTAATTCAACCCCCAATAATGTCCAGGTGTCTACACGTAGGGCGGCTCGACAACCATTGGAATTGGATGCCCACGACACTCGAGATTTACAAGCAATACAGGAAGCAATGAAAATTCAGCGCGAACGCGACCGGATTCGCAGCGAAGAAGTAGCACCGCTACAAAAGCAAGTCAAGAATCTGGAAGCAAATCAGTTGGAATTGACTACCCTTCTCGCCCAGCTGCAAAAACCTTCCTCGGAAATTCCTCCGCAATCACGTGAGACAGATTTCCATGATCTCTACGATGCCTAAGTTGAACCCTAGGCGAACAAGCAAGATCCGACGTGGGAAGGAAAAAGGTAGATGCTAAAGTTGTGGTCGGCGGCCATGGACTTTATGTGTTCCTTATGGATTGAATATTAGGAGGATGGTTTATATAATGACTAAAATGCTGCTTATAATGCAATCAAGGGTTCTCATTAGGCTCAAAGATTGGTTATCACGGAGAAAGGTCGTATTAGTTAGGTCTTTGTCAAAAATGCTAGTGGTGCTAGAGGCTAGGCATAGAGAGAAGATCATTTAAATATTATGTTTGGCTATAGTACACCTACTGTTATGCGTTTTGTGCTGCCACGTGAAGGTTACCTCTAAGAAATGGTGAAAGGAGTGGCCTTGAGAATGACGGGCAGCTCCAGATGCAAGACATTAAGATCTAGTGACCTAATATTTTGCTTATTAATGATAAATTAACTGCCCGCTTTAATCCTCTAATATTCTTTATAGCTAATTAAGTTTAAAATATGATTATAAGAGGCGCTATAGCTTTACTAGACGACGGGAAAGGGGCTAGGAGAGAGTTCTTTTTTGCTTTTCTCTATCTAGAAAAGGTTCCTAATAGTATATTATACCGCTTATAACCTTAACTCGTAAGGAATTGTAATGCTTGTACTTAACTAAATATCAAAATAAGAGTCCGAATTTGTTCTGGATGTCTTTGTAACAAAATTTCTTCCTGTAGTGTCCAGCCCCTCGTGAACCATGGCGGTCGCTGCAGACTCGGTACTTACCTCGGCAGTCCTAAATTATACTAAATCTTTCAGCCTATAACTCATATGAATTGACGATTTAAACCACACAGGTGGCGGAATAGTTCTTAAGTGGAGCGTGGACGGAATTAGGTGGACGGAAACTCAGTCTCTTATAAGCGAAAAATTACCCCTTTCCCAAGCCGCATTTTGCTCTTTGAGTCATACCATGCATTTTCTTTGTCTTGCACGAAAGGTGGACGCAAAACTAAGTCAATCCAAGGATAAATTCCCCTAGATTGAAACTTTCGCACTCGTTGTGCGCAGCATTTTAGGGTCTTGCAGATTCGATGGACGGAACCTGAACCCCCGCCCCCTTTCCCAATGCCCATTTGTTTTCCCCGCTCATCACAAATAGAATGTTCATGTCCTTCGTGAATGGATATTAGCGTCAGGAAAGTCCATCTAATATAATATAATTCTTTTAATGAAGTAAGAAAGGGTTATGAGAATTTCAAGACCACCTTTAGATCTCCAGAGTATAAATGAGTCGTTCGGTGCCGTTTGAAACTTAGTTGTGGTATTCTTTATCTCATTATATCTGTTCTGTTTGTACATCAATTCAATCATGAAATATAACCTTCTTAGGACAGTGGGTCTCGCCACTATCGTCATTGCTATCGCTGTACCAAACCCCACGCCTCAAGTTAATGGAGGTTTACCTCTAACTGTAAGTCGCCCGGGCGTGAAGGGCTATGCAGCAGTTCTAATATTTGATTCTAATAGACTGGAGGAGACGGGCCGTACACATCTGTGAGTGCATTTAGGTTCTTGTGTTTTGGTGAAGGACGAGATAGTACCAACCTTGCCATCACTACTCAGAAGTTGTTGATCATCTTTGTTTTAGAAAAAAAAACCCCCCTCAGACCCAAAGGCCAGATAGAGAAAATGGACCCCAAGCTAATTATTCTTGTAGTATTATTTTTCCGATGCTGGCCTTACTGATCATACTATCTACCAGCCTAAGACAGTCCCAGCTGGTCTGAAGCTTCCTGTTCTCCTCTGGGGCAATGGTGCTTGTGCCGACGACGGAACTGGTTTCCAAGCATTCCTCGGGGAAGTTGCTTCGTACGGGTTCTTTGTAATTGCAGACGGTCCTATCAATGGCACTGAGAGTAAATCAACCACTTCTGCCGTGATCAAAGCCTCTCTCGAATGGGTTACCACCAATGGTGGAAAGGGATCCTACGCGCATGTCGATTCCACCAAAATTGCTGTTTCAGGACAGAGCTGCGGTGGCCTGGAAGCATACGACTTGAGAGCAGATGCTCGAGTTTTCACGATTGGGATCTTCAATTCCGGCGAGTTCGCAGCCGCAGATTCGAAAACAGTGGCTGGGAGTATCACTAAGCCAATATTCTATTTTCTGGGTGGTAGTAGCGACATTGCTTATGCCAACGTAAGTCTCTCGCGCCACTCATGAAAATGGAGTGTAGCTATGACGGTCTATGGCTAAAAATTATTGTAGGGTGAACGTGATTATAGCGACCTACCTGCGACCACTCCAGCGTGGCTGGGTAACTACCCCGCCGGTCACATATCAACTTTCATCAATCCGGACGCTGGGGTAGTAGGAACTGCAGGTACTCGATGGCTCCAATGGCTCCTTCAAGGCAACACTACCGCTGCACAATACTTCACTGGCACAGGTGCAGTGAAAGATGGGTGGACTGCAGTGTCCCAGAATTTGGCTTCCATCACTCCACTTTAGCGTGTTACGTTGAGGTCTGGGGGCAAAAGGCCCAAATATAGAGCTGGTCTCCTTCCAATTCAAAAATGCTAGTTACTCTCCCTACCTATGAACCTTTTAGTTTCTAAGCAAATAACAAATCTTCTACCATGTCGCTGAATTTTCGGTTTTATCACAACACTGTCTTGGTATATAGAAGGGGGATAGACCTACCTCCTTTACCATTCTCTTCTTCCCTTTCGCGCCTACTATAATAAGTATAGTATAGTAAAGTAAATTTTAAGAGCCGTGCCTACCGAGGTTGCGTAGTAGGCTATAAGTTCTAGACTTCTAGTACAATTGTTTTTCATTCTATGGCATACTGGTCTTGGAGGGATTGGTAGACCAGATACTCCTTTGGAATATCTTATATGGCCTGCTGGACTAGGAGATTTTGGACTCGTAATACTCCCTAATATAATCTCTGCTTCGATACAAAGATACTAAACCATTTTAAGTATTCCTGTTTTTATCAGTAATAATAACTAGCTTATTCAGTAGATAAGCAGAAACTCCCTTTCCACTCTTTACTTAACTTCCTTTTAATTTTTCATGTATGATTCATATCGCAATAAAAAATTCCCTGCATTTCATTATAGCAATATAAAACCCCTCTCCATCGGGTTGGCGGCTGGCTTATTTGAAATTTTCTTGGTAGGATGGGACTGGCGGGTCCTCAGGAACACTTACTCTGAAAAATATCTTTATTGCGGCCGGAATCAGCTTCTTGTATACTTTGGCGAGTTCTGCTACCGATTCAAATATAGCTCGGATTGGATATCTTAATACGTCTGAAAATGTCTGTGAGGTGCTTGCAACTGGAGGAGGGTATTCCGAAGAGTGTTATCCAATGGTTAATGGCCTATCTCGAGGTGAGATCAGAATGTGACGAGCTGTTGGAATTAGTGAGAGCTAGGGATATCCTTTTCATTTGCGGAGTTCGAGGTCTTCATTTTCAACAAATGAATCATTGCAAGGCTTGAGGAGCATTGCATTTCTCCACAGGTACATTCGACTTCTGTACTATTTTTTTTATACTTTAACTTTCCCCATCTATCTCAATTCTTGTCGCCTTCTCCAAACCTTGATATCTGTCAATTGGGGTCACATGACCTTGCCAACCTCCGCCAACCTCTGGCTACCCTAGCTAGCCTCTGGCAGCTGAAAACTCTATACATTAAGATTAGATACGCTTCTTCTTCTCTTTTAATCTCTAGACTGAATAATAAGACTCTCGAAACTACCCTCAATTGCAGTGCTAACGACCAATTGTCAATATCGACTCAGATTCTCTTCATTTTGATACGCTCAAAATGCAATTCTCAAGCCTGAGACGTTTCTTTTTCTAAAAGAGTATGGATCAATGACCTGAGAAAGGTAACTACGCCGAGGAAGTAGTTGGAAGTTCACTTATCTTTGCCTTGAGCTCGCATATCAGTATTTATGCCAGCGGCCGCAGCGGCGGGATTTTGCGCAAAGCTCGCAAACCCCGCAGACCCGCAAGACCCGCAAATCCGTAAAAATCCGCAAAGCCCGCAATTCGCAAGCAGATTTATCCTCCGTTTTCGGGTTCGGTCCGTATTTAGCTAAACATAGCTCACGGATTTAAAGCCCATAAGAAATAGGAGAGTGTATATGGCAGTTAGATAAAATATTACCTTCGCACCATTCAGTGCAGTTTCTTGCGTCTACTTAAGTACGAGTGATGCTGTATCGCGACTGTTTACACGTAAAAGGGGACGGCATCAACTAATAAAATTGGAACTGGATGGTATTCCAGAATGGAGTATGTAGAAAACACTACTAATTAACGAGGATTACCATGGTCGTGGCTACATGGCTGTTTCTTAGAGCTCCCACAATGTTGATCACAAAACTGAAACCTTGAACCTGGAAGGAAGGCAGCCAACCGACCTGGGCGAAAGTGTTGACTAAAGACCCGTGGATTTTGAATAAATACTCATCATTTCTGGAAAATTATTAAGCAGGCACAACATAAGGCACACTATTTTCTGCCCCAGGGGTGGTGCAATTGGGTATATATATGGTGCAGGAGCACCTTTCCCATCCTTGAGTCTATCGAGCAGCATAAATCCAGTCGCAATATCCTTAAAGACCTTTGAACTCGATTATCAGTGAACTTTCAGTCAAATCTTCACTCAAAATGTCGAAAGTCTACGTTGTCACCGGGGCAAATCGCGGCATCGGTCTCGCCCTCGTAACAGAGCTGAGCAGTCAAGGGCATAAGATCATTGCAACTGCTCGAACACCCGCAACCGCTACCAAGCTGAGAGCACTTCGAAACGTCAGCGTCGTTCAGGCAGAGATGAGCGATTTGAAGTCCCTGACGCGAGTAGCTGCCGAAATCGCCGCTCTGGCACCTGAAGGTATTGATGAACTTTGGAATGTACGTCACCTCAATCCTTCGACCTTTTCAGAAGTTCAGAGATTTAAGTAACTAATGGTTCTGGCATCATTTAGAATGCGGGCGCCAACGGAAATGCCGGCTTGGTGACAGACATTGACTTCGTCAAATATCACGAGGAACTTGCCATTAATGTCGTGGCACCAGGTGCAATCACACAAGGTCTCTTGCCGTTGCTCCGGAAGAAGCAAACAAGAAAAATTGTTTTCATAACATCCATCATGGGTTCAGGCCAAACTATATCCTCGATCATTGGAAATGTTTTGAAAGGTCTCCCAATACCTATCACGGAGGACGTTTTGGGGATGAGCTCATATTGTTCTTCCAAATCAGCTTTGACCATGCAAGCAATTGTAAGGAGAAATTAAGCTTGTATTGAGTCCCACTGACCATAATCTCCGCAGGGTTGGAATGGAGCTCTATTCAAAGAGGGATTCGTTGTTGCACCGATCCATCCTGGTTGGTAAGTTAACCTTCACATGGTCCCACTGCAGTAGCTAGATCCGGTAAGTATGGCAGAAAAACAAGTACTGATTTTTTTTAATAGGGTCCGAACAGACATGGCACGCCCAGAGGCAACATTATCTGTAGAAGAATCTGTCGCGGGATTGTTAAAGACCATTGGAGACGCAAAGCCTGTGGAGAATCTAGTATTGCTCAACTACAACGGAGAAACACTGCCGTGGTAGTAAATCTGGCCTCAATATCATATATGAGGATGGAATTTAATGAGTCAGAGATAGAACTGGAAGGGGATTGATAATTTCAAATGAAGCATATTTCGCGATAACAATTCGTTCACTCCTCCACCTGTGTCCCCTTCAATAGAAATCTTTAATATACCAAGTAGTTTGGGGAGAGAATGGACGATGGATATGTGTCTCTGCGTTCTGTGACAATTGACTCGCTCAACGGAGTCATCCACGTTCCAGCCTTTGGTTGTGCTCTGCTATGCCGCTCGTACATTGGTCTCCCAGAACTTTGCTGTCAATTCTTCGTATCAACCGAACCACAATGAACAGATATCGCCTGGCCCCACCTGCTAAGATGAATTCGAGCGCCATGTACAAGTGAGTGTATCAGCTGCTCAAGCAGCAGTGAGCAGCTCTCTTGTTCACTAATCATGTGTACCGTGCCAACCAAGACGCCCTGGACTGCGCCCCGCTTAGTCTGGGCGAGATTTCTAAGCATACTAAGGGCCGCATAAAATATCCCGCAGTGAGCGGAATCTCGAATAAGCCGCACTGTTCGCAGATTGAGGGAGCCCGCTTATCCTCCTCACCGCCCTCTTCTTGCTAGTGAAATCGGTCACCAATCTTGTATCAACGACCAAGGAGAAGCCCTGCCTCAGCAGAAACCTCCACTGATCCATAATAAGTGAGAACATGGGTGGTGAAGGCTTTGCATGGTAAGAATTTAACTGGTCTGTTATGCAGTTCTCGCCCGCCACCATGCTTGAACAGCCTGCAAGTATAACTGGCCGTCGAGCACTACGAGCTTGCCTCTCGTGCAAGAGTCAGAAGAGACGCTGCGATAAGAGGGTCCCAGGATGCTCTTACTGCAAAAAGTGAGTGAGCAGTCATTCCGTTTTCTTGTGTGATTTTGTTCATTAAGATCTGTTACGATCGAGGATTAATGGTGTTCGTTCCACTTTAGAAGGAGTGTTATTTGTGAATACAATGAAGGGAATTCATCCAAGAAACTCCATCCAGCGAGAACTACAGAAGATAAAGATCATGAGGCCCGGGCGATCACTAATTTCACGGGTTCACGAGGAATACAGTCTGGATTTCCTGCAGTATTCTTCTTGGATACGAAGATGTTCAGGAGCAGCCACTTAAACGTTCCTGTTGCGCGACTGCCTGTACCAAGATACGTTCAAATCCTCATTGGCGACCTATCTGCCAATCATCCAGTTGCAAGCCGCTATTTTGAGACAGTACACCCATACATGTGCTTTATCTCCAAGCAGCGATTTTACACCTATATTCTTAACCCGCTATCAGAGCCACGTGCAGAGAACTCCTTACTGCTTCTGTGCATCCGGTTAATCACACTCTCTTACCCGAAGACTCTTGACGTTCATCCTGCGAAGGCGCCCGCATACCTGGCGGCGAAAAAGTTCTATGCCGAAGTTGAAGCTGCTGGGATTTACAACTTACAGGTCTTGCAAGCTGCCATCTTGATCGCATTGTATGAACTGGGTCACGCGATATACCCACAGGCCTATTTATCAATTGGAACCTGTGCCAGATTTGCAATTGCATTCGGCTTTGATGAGAAGGGGCTACGGGAAAGCATCATAGCGTGTGATTGGATAGAATCTGAGGAACGGAAAAGGGCGTGGTGGGCAGTATTAATTCTGGATCGGTAAGTTTAGTCCTATATCCTAGCACCAATCCTGACTGCTTTCCTAGATTCGTCAACGTCGGCAATCCCACTCGAATGTTGGCAATTGGGGATCCAGACTCAGCTAGCATCTTACCCATGGATGATGAGGTGTGGAATTCAGCCGTAAGTGATTATAACATCCTCCACAGTCTCTTTTGGTATTGATTTACAATAGATAGAATACTCTGGCCCGTTGTTCACAGTAACATCGCCATCAAGCTTTAGCATGGGCAGATTCGCCCGTTTTGCTCAAGCAACTTACCTTCTAGGACGGGTGCTTAGGCACGTATCAGATCGAACGGTCGACCCGAGTTTCCATGATGAAGAGGCCGCACAGCTTCGTCGAACCCTTCTTGCGCTGGTAAAATTGTCTGAAGTGGAGAGTAAAGTTCGAGAATTAGAATTCTGCAGTCAGACAGCTACCTGCTACAGGTAGTTACGCTTAAATTAGAAGCAAAATAATGGCTGATAATCTTTTATAGTGCACTCTTGATTCTGGCAGATTCCGAAAACAGCTCAAACAAGAAGGAAAGCGTTATAGGAATTGCAAAAGAGATGGCTCGAGTTTCGAACGACTTTGTTTCAGGACTTGGAATGCACGCCGAATATATCTCTCCGTTTATGCTCCACCTCACGTACAGCTCGATTGTATTATATATGGAGATGAACCAAGAGACTTATAATGATGCATCAATGCAAGCACTCATTGCTCTGAAGCAATCTCTTCAAGTCCTTGAAAGCCGCTGGAACGCTGCAGGTACGCATAAAAATTTCCAAAACAGTTCAAGAGCTCATTACTCATCGTACCCAGGTGCATACTTAGAGATATTGAAGGCAAAGGAGATTATGCAGTTGAGGTGATAACTTGTTTTCAACTCTTAATCCTGCAACAAGCCGCGACTTCATAGGGGAACTTTTTCACTCTAAGCACAATTCGGATTAGAAACTTTCTGGTTTATGCAAATGAACATTCATGCTTGCTGAGCCTTCCAGCTATCTCGGTTGTAATGTATGAATAACACGTCAACACTACATATCTTACATCCTTGTATCGCTTTGGCGGACTGCCCCAGCCATTGTCTCAGCAACGCGTCATTAAAGAACTTTCCTCCCACCTTCACCATGCTCCCAGCTTGTATCAGACAAGGTTCGCCATGCCTGAAGACCAATAATTACAGGAGAGAAGTCTACCATAACTGCAGCCCACCAATATCTTCGCATGTAAGGGTAGTTATCGAAGAACTTGACGTATTCGAGGTACTTGTAGTAAACATAGTATGCGAGAAGTGGGAAAGCGACCATGGGGTACGAGTAGAAGGAGAGAATCCAACAGACGAGGTGGAGGAATGCCAATGGGGCCTTGAGAATTCTCTCGTATGTTCTGAAAGCAACGATGAAGTTACTAGTAGTAGTTAGAAGTGAGTATGATGTGCAGGAAAATATGAAGACGGCTGCTTACTCGTTCATTTGTGGGACCTCAGTGACAGTGCGCAGGAAAGATTGGATAGTACTGCGTTCCCACCGAAGCATCTGCGGGATCAAGGCGCCTGTTTGCTTGACAGTTCGCCAGACTCGCGTCTCCTTTGTCCATTGTATGGCAATGACCCAACCATGCTTCAACAGCCATCGAGAGATAAAGGTGTCGTTTCCGACATCGAGTCTCATTCCGTTCCAGAAATCGTTGAGGAAGGATTTCGCGAACTCGGGGTCCTTTAGAATATGTGCTCGATAAATGCCAGAAGTGCCGACAATAATCCAGCACCACCTCGCTGCAACGTGCATCATTGTAGCAGATCCGGGTCCACGATTGGCCAACTTAACAGCAGCAACCTCCCACGGAGTGATCTTCGCACGGCGCTCCTCGGGGATGTAGACCTTGATTTCGGGCGCCGCAGCTCCTACCTAGTCATGAAGTTAGCATTGATTGCCCTTGAATTCTTGAGATTTAGAGCTCCCGGGAAGTGATCCAGATCCTCCCAATGAATGTAAAACTCCAGTTAGAGAGAGATTTAAACGTACATCGGCATCCTCAAAACAAGGCAACATGTTGATAAGGTAGTTGCGAGACCAGAAAATGTGGTTGTCCGAGGTGGCTATGATTTTGCCCTTTGCCTCCCAGACACCTTTCATTAGCTGGTTCCTAGCACCCATCTCCGAGACCAATATCTTGACTTTAGAGCGATCTATCCCTTCCAAAACAGCTTCATTGACAATGTATTTGACTTCTTCAATGTGTTCCTTGGTTGTGCATATTATGATCTCGGCCGGTTTGTTTTCGAACCATCGAACCAGGCACGCTTTGAAGACCGTATGTGGCTTCAAGGTACAGACTATAACGGAGACGTCATTTGGCGTGAAGATTGGATTAGGGTCAATCGGGACAGGGCGATACTTTGATGCATAATTCCTGTTGACATAATAATCGATTACCCTCCATATCCTGAGAAAAGTGAGCATTGAACGACCAACGAACATCAGATGTAACTTACCACATCAAAATAAGGAACAGTGGCGGCTGCAGCGACAAAAGCTCTTTGAAGACCATTGCATTGACAAGATGGCCGTCTACAGATGTTTGTGCTTAGAAGGAGATTGTGGCTTGGAAGTGGAGATAACCTGGAAGAAAAGATTCCAGGAGAGGCGGAACTCTCAGAACGGAGCGTTATCGGCAGTTGTGGTATTATTTCTGGAAGCTTGAGTGAATATATAGACAGGAAATGCTCGACTGAATGACGAGAAGACAAGGGCAGAAGAGAAAGTAGACAATGCAGGACCTTAATCCAGCTCAGAAACTCGGTGGAAATCTGCCACGGTTCATCTTGAAGACGCCAAGGCTTGGTAAAGAGGAGCTGTAACTTGACCCTAATAGATGAACACCTGAAGTTCTTGCCCACTTCTATCACTCAGAAGAGAGAATATCGGTCTTAGTTTCTGTATCTATCCAGCTTCAATCTCGGTGGACGAACATAATCTCAGTAATCCATGTTTGGGACTCTCTCTTTGCACTTTTAGAACTAGATTCGACCAAGGTACCCATAGCATCCATATTCCGAAGCTCTGGGTCCTTCTGTGCAACATGAGAATCTACTACGAGCAAACCTGGAAATCTTTGGGTATGAATTCACTTAAAAGAGCAGCGCGTTCGCATTACGCAACATAGGATCATTACAAAAGGTCATATCCGTCCAGAAGTATACGTTAGCAAGGAACGCAGGTCATGAGCAGATTCTCATTGCGCATCGCAGCCAAATTTCCGTCGGATCCATAACCCCCTTTCGCCACTACCCTCGCTCCCTCCATCCCCTGCCTCTTTTCCCTGGCACTTGTATTCATGCTCAATGGTTAGCAGTCTTAGTTTTCACGCCCCACTCAACCGGAAGAACTGTTCCATTGAACTTCGCCATGGTGAGCCCAAAGCGAGAGAGCACACGCGGTTCCCAGTGCTCAGAGAAACGTTCTTCTTTGAGCATGGGCTCAAGGTCTGCTAGCCGACCACCGAAGATGGTCAACATTGTTGATGAACTAGAGCATGATCAATAATGAGTTACGGAATAGGGAAAGAGGACGTACTTGGAGCTCCCAAATATATTATGGAAAAGACTTTCGGTATAAGCTTGATTTGTCTTCTTCGCATCGATCCTTCTCTTGGATAATGCTCGCGAAAGGTCGGGAATAGTCAAAAGAGGTGCACCGTCAGTTGTAGGTCCAGTAGCTTCTTTTAATAAGCTGTCTACCAGTCCCTGGTCTGGCTTCCCCTGATCCGGAACAAGAGCAGCATCCTGCCGCGTGAGACTTCCGTCATGCTCGATGGCATTATGCAAACTCAACTCTTCCAGATTGAAACTGCCACTCCAGTATGAACGGTTGAGAAAATCAGCCGAGAATTTAGGCACGAAGAAGCAGAAGGTGGGCGCGAAGTTAAAGGTTTGCCGGACCTTGATGTTGAGCTCTTTGAAGGTAATGTTCTTGCCGTCGTGTGGGAGGATGCCGTGATTGGCTAGGGCGTTCAGCATAGGGCATGCAGATCGCGAATCTCCTTCTTTGGGGGGAACATACTCGGGCCAGGTGAGATTGTGGCCTGCGGCGTGGCTGGGAACAACGTGGCCGGGCTTGAGCGAGGGCGTGAGGAGATTGAGGATGAAGAGCCCAAAGTCCCAGGAGAAGATGAATAGATTAATGAAGATGCCGGTGATTTTATTTAAGATGCCCATCTTGAATATATTTGCTAGGTCGGGACGCCTGGGAAGTGTATCGAAGGTTAAGGAGAGGTTGAAGCGAGTGAAATGAGAGAAGAGATCAGCGTTCACGGTCGAGAAATTTCAGACGAGGGAGAGTAGCACAAGACAACACATCACTATTGCTAATTGCGTTAGGTCATTGATGGTGCAGATGGTCACTGCAGCGCATATTGAAACAAAGCCAGTGATGTACGCAGGCTCAGCTGGCAATCGTACAGCTCGAAGAAACTAGGCTTGGCCACAGGCTTCCGATTGGCTGGGCTTGCATCACCAATGCACACTTTGGACAGACAGTTGCTACACAGCAGGTCTTCCTTAGCTGAGGAAAGCGTGTTTTGTAAGATTCCACTGCAGATCTCATGCTGCAGATCTGCTGCAAGAACTAATATCCCCAAGACCTAGGGCTGATGGCCGGACCGCTGCGGGTTATGCTAGGCGGGATGTGCAAAGGCTGCGGGGTCCAATCTCCTCAAATCAGAATATTTTCTCTTTCTCCACCTCCTCAAGAATGACATTCCCTCTTTTTCGAGGCAAGATCTCAACGTCGCCGCCAAGACAATATAATCTTCCACCCTCTCTAGTTTTCGCATCGAAATTAAAATAAAATGTGCCTTTCGATCCATTAAAAGCTTGTATCGATTTTGTTTTGAATGGCAGGACTCACATCATCGACAAACCATGGAACCCAGGCGTGGATCTCTATGATCGCCCAGCCTTCGACAGGTGGAGATGCTACTCTCCCAACATAGTAAGGGTTCGGTTGCTCAATATTCTCCATCGCATCACAGAGCCAGACCACCAAAGAGTTGTTCTGTGCATGGCTTGCAGGCTCGGCTGCAAGCCCGTGCCAGGTTGCGTTGGGCGTTATATCTTTGAGGAGAGTACCGTAGATGTATATTTCGAGGTCTCCTTCTCTTCTTGAGATCAGCTGCTGCCTGATATGGGGACTAGTTGGTACTTACGCAACTGGTGGTGTAGAATGGACAGACAGGTGCTGGATGGCAAAAAGGTCAATATCGCGAGAATCGGACCCAGAATTTCAGGTTCAGGCCTCCTGGTATGATGCCTAGAATTGGTACGGAGGAATGATTCGGTTCCATCGTTGGTCCAGTGGTAGGCTGGGTTACTATTGTCCAAGCCAAGCACTTAGTCGCGAATGGAAGTACCCTCTCCATCAATACAGCTATTCTTGACTATATAATATGCTGAGCTGTCGCAGTAATTGATTTGAGCAACTGAACAAGGGAGTTGAGGTGGGATATGCTCGGGTTATACTGGGCTGCTGCTTGTTGTTGGCTGCGGCGCAAAACCTGCCTCACAGCAGCTTCATGTCGTTGGCCAATTTATGCCTGTATTAATCGAAACTTCGCTCGTGGATTGACAAATAGAGGTGACCTGTCTCGGCCCTGGCAAGAAGGATGATTCGTGTTACGACGGCCTCGAGAAGTTGACCATTCAGGATGAGCCTCCCGCAGCTGGTCCCCAAAAACTTTCATGCAGTCGTCTCACGCTCCAAGACCTGGAAAGAAGTCGTGCAACCAACAGGTCAGAAAGACATTGAGAGCAGAGAGTAGTCTCTGGCTTTAGGGAGTCTATGCTTCGTTAATTTTTGATCTCCAAAGAATAATGTGCTCACCTTAATAGCGGTCCAAGGATTGGAAAACCAATGGCTCAAGTATGTTGCACTACGCTTCCTCAAATCTACCGGAAATCAAAGGACAAAGCTGCTTAAGCTATCAGAAAGGCTAAGTCGAATTCACAAGAGGCGACGAGGCTATGAATGACGTAGAGGCTTCTGCGCTTAATTTTCGTGGCATTCGTATTCGGTATATCTCTTTTGTCAATCAACGAACACCTGCAGAATACAATTAACAACCATACCACCATCACTGAAATCACAAACCCCAGCAATTTTGCCAATCTTGAGATGGCTTCTGAGCAGATCTGTTTTCATACTGAGAAAAAGAGCCCAGCAATGTCTGCCAGCGACCCCACAAGCAACACCTCGACCGACTCGGTGCACTTTACAGAGTTCACCCTCTTTCGAAAGCTGCCCACAGGTAAGATATATCCAGATGTACCTAAACATTTTCAGTATTTAATTCAATTTACTAGCCATTTGATTCGCAATAGAGCTACGACTGCGCATCTGGAAATTGGCTTTGCCCGGTCCACGAACGATTGCGATGTGGAAAAACACTCACCCATTAGAACATCAAGCACGAGATAAGCTTAAACTATACTCTAATGGCAGTGGCTTGCGTCCATCACCCTTGATGCATGCTTGCAGCGAGAGCAGAGGAGTGTTCCTTCAACATTACGAGGCTGGGTTTGCCAACTTCTTCCAGGGAAAGCCAGTATATGTGGACTGGGACCGTGATTGCATCTACTTCGACAATGATTCCACTTTGAGTTTCTTTATAGCAGAAAGTCCATTCAGATACAAACACAGATTCAAGGAGCCCTCAGGAAACTTCTTCAGCTGGCAGCAGAAAGTTCGTCACTTAACCATTGGTATGCACCGATTACCTACCGGTCGCGTTGTTGGAAACATGGAAGCTTGTGTCGTCGGGTATCTTCGAAATTTGAGGACTCTCCTACTTGAGCAAGACACTATACTAGTAGAGCGCTTAGCCCCGGGTGGTTTTAGACCAGTCTTAGAGGCGAAGGCTCTTGGAGTCATCTCTTGGTGTGAGCCGGTGTGGAAGCAGCGTATCTCCTCAGAGTTAGTTATTACAAGTGTGGTTTGGCTAGATCTTAACCTACAAATGGAGATAGAGCGAGTGAGTAAACTAATGACATATCGTTCGGTATAGGAGAGACGTTAACATAGCTTAGCCAGTCGGATTCTAGAGAGCACCAAGTGATGGTTTCAAGCAATGCAAAGTCACCATCATTGCATCGCTAGCTCCACCGGAAGAAATCCTCCCTTAGATAACACTATCTCGATACTGGTGGCGAATGGTGCTTCCTTTTTTCTTGTGGGTGGGCAATTTGGGGTTGAGGCGGATTCAAGAGTTGATCGCTTGAAAACATTGCATTGGAGGGTTATATTTGAAATTGGGGTTGCGTGAAATACCTTTCTAGCAAGCTTGATCCTACCACGAGGTTGTGGAAGCATCATGAGGCGGTAGACGCGTTTAATGCATGTTTGTGAGAATAATTTCGAGCACTGTTCTGGTCCTTGACCTTGTGAGCCAGCCGCGTGATATGCAAATAACGATGCTTTTAGAACTTGTGTCCCCTGTCCTCTCTAAGCATTGTGATAAGCTGGCAAAGACAAAGAGTTCAGGAACGAGGGATAAATACTACTTCATTGACATCAGAATTCAGCCTCAAACTCGAGCAAGCCAAAAGATTTGCCAAAACCGAGATCTACTCTTTATTTTGTAGCTCTACGCTTGAAATTTATAGCATGCATTCTTGCTCATCCGCGTGCTTGGCTTCTGTAATTTGCTTCAAGATTGCTCACGCTCTTGTTAACCGGTTACTTGCATCTTTGTTCCCTCCGTCATCGCCCAGTCAAACCTCCCTGCTTTACCTTTGAAAGATATCAAGCGGCAATTTGTGTGTTCTGCTTAGGAATCGTTGTCCTGTCTGACTTCCCTATTTAACTCTTGATACGCCAACTAGAATCAAGGTGAGCATTTACCAGATAATTCATTGAATCTATTGCATATTACCCTCTATAGTAGCGAATGCTACACACAGTTTTGCCGAAGATATGCCTCCGGTTCTCTGCCCGCCGTTGCAATCCACGTGAGGCGAGTTTGCGTCGACGTCGCCTCGCTTCGCTTCCACAAATTTCAACACAAAGACCGAAGTCACTCTTCCACAGACACAATACAACACAACGCAGCTCTCCAAGCCATTGTTCTACAAATTCCAAATATGCAGCACGAGCTGTACCCCGAAGAGCCATCGTACGACAACCTTGAGGAACAAGTCAATGACGACCTTCTCCAGCAAGATTCATTGTACGATAGCTACGATGATCAACCCAGCATTATGGACCTTCTCGTCCATGACGGAGAAGTCTACCAACGCACAGCCATAAGTCGTCACCAGCTCTTGTGCTCTAACGTTCCGTACGTCGAGACAGAGGTAGCTCAGGCCATATATGATGATGAAGAAGAGGATGAAGCGCAGCAAGAGGGTCCGAATTACCTCGTAAGTATCTCTATCTTCCAAAAACAGTATGTTCAGCCGTGTTAACCGGCTATAGATTTTCAACAACGAGATCTACGAGAAGTACGAGATGGAGCCAGTATGCTTAGATTCTCTGTTCTTCGTTTTCGTGTTTTATAACGCTGACAATTACTAGTGGGAGATCGATGATATGGTCACACGCGTAACTACAACCACGGCTACTCCCTATCGCAAGCCTTCCCTCACTCAATCTGCAGCAAACGCTGGCTCTCGAACTCCCCTACCATCCCGTACACCGGCAGATGCTCGTGCTGGTCTTGATCCTTATCGTCGTCAAGGTCCAGCCAACGTCTCAAGAAATCGTACAAACGCCATTGCAGCCGGCCCGATGGTATACTGTTTACCGTATGGATTTGACCTCGATGAATATGAGCGATCACAACGAAGCTTTACGCCACCCAACCCTAATAACAGCTACTCGAGTAAACTCAGACGCGTTCATTGGGCCAAGGAACACCTGTCGTACCTCTGGAGCCTTATCGACTTAGGACTCAGACACGCCAACCGCCCTCTCGAATACCGTGACTTTGGACCGATCACCGAAGCCCTTCACCGACATTTCCAAGGCACCTTCATTGCACCAGGCATTTCGTATCCAATCAGGGGCTCTCATGCGGTTCATTCCTACATTATGAAAACGCGCTTGGCTGAGTATGAGCGGAGGGAACGGAGTATTCTTGGTGCGGGAAGCAACTGAGTGGGGAAATCAGACCTCATAGGCAGTTAAAATTGGCTTGTTAAGGAGAGATTACCGAATTGCAAACTGTAGGAATAGAAACGCTGCCTCGCGATCAATTGCAGTGCCCGCTGCGTATGAACAATTCAAATAGGTTCTTAATGTATTACCCCTATTCTAATCGAACATTCCCTTCTTTGTCGTGATGTCAAAACTTGCATTAAAATTGAAGGAGCGAAATATAGTTCAGAATTCAGCGTAGCTCTCTTGGAATGGGATATGTGAAAAAGGTGTTACTATCTGTGTTCAACTATCTGTTCAACGTCTTTTAATGATTAGATCTGGTGGTTGAGACAAGGCTCTACAACTTCGCGATAAGACGTTTCATGGAGGGTTTCGGCCTGCGGGGTCAATCGAGATCAGGCTTCGGTACTCCAAGTATCGTCGATACGTTTAGGCGATAAACTTAGGCAAGCATATGTATGCTAGGAGTGAGAGGTCAATGAATAATATATGAGTCAGATGCTCCATAGGTAGGTGGAAGGTGGGACTTCTGCACCAAAGTATAGCGTCCACCAAAAAAGTCTCCTCGATGCTTCAGCTAGGTAGATCGAATTTTCAATCAAAACATCAGATCTTGGTGAGTTCTGTGAGAGTGGTGACATAGCAGAACTCTCCTAAAACTCGTTTATCAGCGTCTAAGCTAATAATTCATTATCCGCATCGATGTATGTTCACTGTGCTTAGGCAGCCAACACTTCGAAAGATCTCAACAACGATCACATTCACTACTAAAATGAGAGCTACTGCGCGTTTCTCTGGCATAATATATCATACTTCGTTTTCGTAAAATGCATAAAATTGTCGAGAAGTGGCCAAAATTTTGAAGTGTTCTCCCAAACTCTCCTCTACAAAAGTAGAGCCGGAGCCGGAGCTGGAATTCTAAGGGCTGGAGGAATAATACACATTCGCAATTAAGATCTCTTATCCCGGAAAGTATGATCCACAGTCTCACCGGCCTGGAGCAGTGCAATTTCGCAACGATTTCGAGTAATGCCCTCAAATAATTGTGCAATTGCATTTCTAAAACCTCCTTGAATAATGATCAATAGTTATTTGGCCGAGAAGACGTTGAGTTCTGTACTGAATCAGCTACTTGAATTTTAACTCATTCTTAGAATAGAATGGTGATCGAAAGAAGCCAAAGCCGTCCGCTGTTTCCAGCACATATTTTCGAAAATTTCCTGCAGACTCAACTTTCCGCTTTCCTCAAATCATACTTGCAAGCAACCTCCAACACACAAGAAAATTGACTGACCTGCACCCTGTCCCAAATAGCTTCTTAAGCCAGTAAGAAATGTGGCACTACCAACCCTTCATCGAGCCCTTTCCCGCCTTCGACCATTTGCACAATGCGAACCCTGGCCCGCAAAGCCCCTGGGGTCGTCCCGTGGATCCCCGTGACATCAGACAGTGGGATGCCTTCCGACAAGGAGGTCTTCTGACACCTGGCTTGATGAACTATTTCCCACCTCCGCAAGGCCGTCATCCTTTTAATGGGAGACTTCCAACCCGACGACCTAGAAGGGAACGGAGAAATACTTGGTGAGTGAGGATGATATATGTGCCTGGTAGTGGATGACGAAGCCAAAATGGACGTCCGGAGGTACTAATGTGTGAATGCATGGCTTTTAGTGGTTGTGGTTCATCCACGATGCACTTGCGTGATTCTGTTTTCAGATGTGAACAGTTAAATCAGAATCACCTCTTGAAGTGTTAATATCATAGAACAAAGTGCTAGAGCGTTGCAAACCCAGCAGACAGGAGTCAAGCAAGTCGGCGATTGCAAATGTGAATGACAAAAAATAGCTACGTTCGGGTTTCTCCATGGCCGGTGATGTCTTAAGGGGTGGAAGATTCCAGCTGTTGAGCGAGTTGCTGGCAATTCGACGCCTCCTGAGTTCGGCCGGATTTGAAGACTGTCGTGGGACAACTTGATTTAGCAAACACAAATATCAAAGATAAGGCAGTGTTGTGTAAATGTACGCGCAAGTGCGAAATACAAAGCCGAAGTACAAAGAAAAAGATTAGTTCTAGTCGAAGATACAGTTCTTCAGCAAATTAGCTATACTTCCTCGCAGTCCCCTCTGGCAAATTCCAAGCCGCAAGTTGCTCACTTTATCTCACGGTTGTTTGGCCGGTCTCTGGCTCCAGCATAGCTCCTTCTCCACAATGAACTATTGACCCTGGCTTACAGTAGTGACAAGCCAAGACAACTCTACCTCTAGTCTTCGGGAAGTGAAGTTGCTATCTAGGGAATGCTCAGAAGCACAAATTACTGCCCGCTTCTTGATTTGTGACGACGGAGTGTCCAGGGGCCGGTGGCGGGCTGGATGCACAAGAATTTACGTGCGTCACAAACATCGGATTTCCAGAATCCCATTCCCCGAACGGCTAAACAGGGGTGGCTGAGCTGCAGCCCCCGGGTATTCGGCGACGATTGGGGACCCTCAAGATCTTTATGACGACGAAAGGGAGCAAGGGCCCATCGCTGTCTGCACTCTTCATCGGGATAAAGTCAGCAGTCGCGGAGTCGGAAAAGGCTCCGTCACGCAAAGGCTTGAGGAATCTCACATTGGTGTTTTGCGATCTGAGCGAGAGCAGAAGATACAAGCAGAAGATGCAAGCAGAATTACTGCCCGGGCGACATTCATTCATTTAATCATTCACAGCAAGCTTCAGATGCTTGGTCGCCGGTAATAAACAATTACTCACTGGTGATCCCAGGCACGATCTTGGCTGTGTCTTACACGGTAGAAAATGGGAGCCTGGCAGAGCTGGAATCCTTTCACCCCTTAGCCGCGTACAATGCAATTGCTTTAATAATAGACTCCCTAGTCTTCTTGAAATCAAAGACTTGTGCATGATCCAGATGTTCAAACCAGAGTACCTCGAGCCCAGATTCTGTACAACGTCCACCCGTCCAGGCTCCAGTGTCTTCCTTGCCGACTTTAGTGATCCGTCCCTTTCCATTCCTGTTCGTCATAGAGATCGGGTCCCTATTGGCTCCGAGGCCTTCTGAAAATGAGGCTGTTAGGTACCGCCTTACAGGCTCAGTATCCACAATCAGATCTCTCCCACTTAACACAACTGTAACATTCTTGCCCTCTTCACCATTCTCCTCCTCCACCCCTAAGTCCTCCTTCCAAACTATGTTCTGACTCCAGAAGAATTTCCGCGCTAGAGAATGCGCTACGCCCATATTCTTACTTCCGAAATACCATAACTGATGTTCATTTGCGCGTACTGGCTGACGAGCCGTGAAGTTGTATGCGACATCAGGGAGGTGAAGAAGGAAGGAGACAGGATCGACAAGGACTATAGGCCTAATGAGCGGGGCGGTAATGGGAGATTTGAGCAGATGCGTGGAGATTATAGAGCCGTACGAATGAGATACGAGGATGAATCTGCTCCAGCCGTGGTGTTTGACGATGTCATGGACTTCATGAACCATGACATCCTTCTCGAGCGCTGGGTGGGTTATGCGAGAGCTCATAGGCATAATCTCAAGCGCGATTATTCCGACTCCTGCATTACCTCCACCAAACGCTCCTGCACTATTCAAGTCGCGAAGAAAGCTGGTGTATGGATAGAGCCTAATGCTAATACCGTGTATGAACAACACAGGTAGTCGGGTCTTAGATGAATGCGGCCGATGCTAATACGTAAGATGCTCGACAGGCGAACGGTAGGCGGAGAGCAGCGTAAGGGGGAAGAAGGGGAACAGCTTGAAGAACCTTGCAAGAGAGGTACGGTGGAAGTGAAAGCTGTTGTACAGCATCGACCAAAACATTATAGTATCGACTACAAAAACGCACTGCAAGAGGGAAGTCAGCATTCGACATTTCAAATGACAAGGGATTAATGGACAAGGTACCACAAAAGACTACGATGCAAGCAGTCGACTTTATCTACTGTTAACCTTAAACCCTTGGCGCTAACCTTTCCTAAGGGTATATCCCGCCCTAGCAGCTTCTCCATAGCGTCCACATAGCCCTCCACCTCGCCCTTGTCCTCATCCTCGTTCTCTGCCTGTCCAGCATTTAAGAAGGCCCACCTGATGAATTCTTTGACATTTTCACGCTTGATATGTCCTTCTTCTGCGCCAAGAAACTATTAGCTCAAATATTTCTCCGGATTTTCCACAGTCGTATTACAGCGCTTGAAAAGCTTTGCCCTCTCCTCTCGTGAAGGTAATTCAGGATGGATTGCGGGACGCTGGAGATGGTATTTATATGGCAAGAAGAAGATGGTGAAGAACGCTGCTTTAGCCACAAGCCATGCTTCGAAGTACGGAGGTAGACGTAGACGGAGAGGGCCGTTGGCAGAAGATAGAGGAGAAGGCAGTAGAAGAGACTGGCTGGGGCAATATTGTGAAGGAAGAGGATACAGCTGCGTATGAAGATGTGCTCTGCGGTAGACGTTCCAATCATCGTGATAGTTTACACTGTGCTTGTGCTCGGTGGAGCTGTTGTGGATAAGTCGGCGCAGTTTTAGGGAGTATAGGAAATATAGGAAGTCATAGTAAGGCGTCACGTCTTATTATATTCGGTTTCTAAATCTGAGTAGCTCAACAGAAGTGTATCGGATTCACATCCTAAAAGACCGTGTTAGAGATTTGGAGATACCTAAATTATGGGTTCCTCAACAGACGGAGAAATTTGTTTGCACGTATCACTGGAGTCAGAGTGCAAATTTAGCCTTGGCATATCCACTCTCTTAACTTACTAAGAAGCTTTCCCGAGATAGAACAAAGGTAAGTTTACGAGCTCCTAACACTCTACCTCAGTCACGACAGCATAGATAATATAAGTAAATGCATATCGAACTCCGCGAGATCGAAAAGGGGAAATTGCTAAGATTATTAACCCGGTGTTTAAGGGCAAGGAGAGATATGATCTGTTATCAAATTGTTGGTTTGTGTGTATTAGAACATTCGACACTATAAACGAGGTATGACGTAGAACCTGGCCGCTGTCATCCTGCGACCCCACGGTGAAAATTAAACATTAATCAAATAGCAAGCTGATTCTCGGCTACTAGGTCGGCTAGTAGCTTTCACTCCTGTAGTTTGAATAAAAATCAAGCTTTTTGTCCTATTTTGGTATGATACCAGCCGATGGGGTTGCAAAATGTTACGTGAATCTTCTGGGTACTTTCCTCTGCATGGTACAGTTATACGAAATGCCGTCTTATTTTGATATGCGAGAAAAGGCGCTCTCGCTTTATCCCGGAGCTGCCTGGATCTATCGAGTGGCGAGTTAGGAAGATGATAACGTTGAGCTATATCATTCGTGGGCTGAGTTTCAGATGTAGCTAGGAAAAAAGGACCCTGAAAATTAGCGCAGACTTGGGTGAGATACAGCAGCAGTGTAGCTTTTAGTGTCATGCAGGGTCTTTTGATAAAGGTTGTGGTTTGACGATCCCAACGAACACCCTCCTTCGAAAACAGGTATTTTGACACGGACTTTTCAAGTCGCTTGTTTCGAAGGCCATATGATAAGAATTGTGGCATGATATTCCCTGCTATCCTAGAATATTACGAGAATATCTTACGATAAGATATAGACGTTTAAGGTATGAGTAAACATAGGTTGAGATACGGGGGTACAGATGTATCATTGGAATAAGTCGGGATCTCAATCGTCTTCTAAGTTCAAGGCTCGTGATAAGCAATGACCTAATCAAAGCCAGATTTATATAGAGCCGTTGTTATCCTAGCCCGGGATGGCTTTTGGCTGCCTTCGTTCTGAGATGACGATAAGGTTGCGGGACCGTGGTGCAGATAGGACGGTCTCGGTCCTTGGTGGATATGGCACTGCACTGTATCTCTCCCCTCAAAACCCCTTCATAACAACTTTCTCTCAATTGAAGATGTGTTTTCTCTGTCTTCCATGTGACAGGACAGGATAGATTCGATCTCGATCAAATAGAGCTTCGATCGAGTGCATGACTGATCGTCTCCAATGTAGGGCAGGTAGCTGTTACTGCGATAAGCATATAGTGCATAAGAATCCAAGTGATGTAACTGACTTCCAAGCTTTAGATTTCTTTCCATAAGACTGGTGTCAATTTGCATATGCAAGGGAGCCGTAAGTTGTTTCCTTTCACATAAGGTCTAAGATCAAAAACGGTGCCGTTTCCTACAAATTGCACTATACCAACAGCATCCGCATTCCCTCCAGATCCACTACGTTTTTACTCCTGATCTATCTCGATACACCAAAATATATCAAGCATAGCTCCCTCAAGCAGCCTAACTCCTCCAAATCACAACAAACCCTAACCCAGACTTCGACGTCTCTCAAGAATGACGGCGACAAAACAAGAACTCGCCGTAGGCGGGCCTGCCGTTGTTGCCCCAAAGAGACTGGTACTTCCATGGTCGTATTCACGCCACGGCAGTTTTGCTGAACCCATAGCGAGCGCTCGAAACGAACTTGAAGATCCAAAACAGAAAGATCCTTTTGACTCATCAAGCCCCTCTATCGTACCGGGCTCCCTAGCGCCTAGAGTAGACGTTCTGACAGCAGATACATTTGCGTTCGCGTTCGATATTGACGGGGTCCTCGTTAGAGGTGGCCGTCCAATTCCTGAAGCCATTGAGGCTATGCGTGTCCTGAATGGCGAGAACGAATGGGGAATCAAAGTGTAAGTGGCGGGGCGACAGAAGGAACGTCTGCTAATATTGAACAGGCCATATATCTTCCTCACCAACGGTGGTGGCAAAACCGAAGTGGAACGCTGTATTAACCTATCCCAACAACTCGACATCGAAGTATCGCCAGCACAATTTATTTGCGGCCATACTCCTATGAAAGAGATGGTTGAGAAGTACAAGACTGTCCTAGTCGTTGGTGGCGACGGTGAGGAGTGCAGACAAGTTGCCGAAGGTTATGGGTTTCGAGATGTGATCACTCCAGGTGATATTATCAAAGATAATAGCCACACAACACCATTCCGAAGCCTGACTGCCGACGAAAGAGCTAAGTCAAGGAAGCGGAATTTTGGTGAGACTAAGGTTGAGGCAGTTTTGTGAGTTTTTTAACTCAACATCCAAACAAAATTTAACGATCCCAAAAAGCGTTTTCGCCGATTCAAGAGACTGGGCTGGCGATATTCAAATTGTACTCGATCTCGCCATGTCGAAGGGGGGTTACATTGGAACTTTGTCAGAAACGTTCGATGAAGGCCCACCCATCTATTTTTCTCACAACGACATCGTCTGGTCCGCGGCACACGACAACGTTCGTCTTGGTATGGGCGCCCTCCGGAAGATGATCACGATGCTCTTTAACGATTTAACTAAAGGCAAGGATCTGAAAACTATCGCATTTGGCAAGCCTCAGATCGCGACGTTTGAATTCGCTACTCGCTTGTTACAACAATGGCGAAAGGATGAGCACCAGATCAATCGCCCGCCTGAAACTGTCTACTTTGTTGGCGACACTCCTGAGAGCGATATCCGAGGCACTAACCAATTCAATCACGAGTCTAAGAACATCTGGTACTCAATCCTTGTGGAGACTGGTGTCTACCAATCAGGAACACAACCAACGTGTAAGCCTATGGTGACGGTCCCAACCGTGCTGGATGCGGTGAAGCATGGTATGCAGCGCGAGCTCACGAAGAAGAAACAGGAAGTGAACGGGAGCTCTATCTTGAACAGTCTTGGCAATCAAGGATTTGTCGCTCAATAGAGAGGTCAATGTAACCTAGAGCTTCGCGACACGCTTGGCTTCATGGTACTCCTCGAACATAATTTCACAGATTTCATTAATGATAAGGGGGATGAGAGAGGTGCATGACTTGTCCAATATTGGTTCTGCTGGAATTTCAGGCTAATGAGGTCATGCGCAACATATAAAATCGGTATGGTCAGGACTGAGTTGACTGCTATTCTATAGTGGTAAGTAGCCCTGAAGCCTCGACATCGCATGCTATATGGGAACATCCGAGAGATTGGTTTTGTTGATTTGGTGGTACATCCAAAGTCTGTTCAAGATGTTGTGAGGAAGAAAAGGGGTCTCGCTTATTTCTTAGCATTTCAGGGGCTAGAGCAAGCCGGCCCCAGCTAGGAGCTCTATCAAACCGAGATCTAGAAACGTGTGCTAAAAAGATAGCGCAAAGAACGCAGTTGAAGATACAATTCTGGAGGCTCTGTATTTGTACATTACTTGTGATATGGCACTTCATCAAACTCTGGCACCAGCTCTATCGTCTTGGTATAATCGTTCCAGACCCGTTGCGCCTACTCACCCATTCCAAGTCTACAGCCTAACTCCCGAATAAATTCCGGTCTGCCAAGCAGCCCTTTCCTCTTTCAAACTCCTCTTCACAAACCCCACAGTCCAAAGCCCAAATAGTATAGACCAAATATACGGCAATCCCCAGCCAACGCCGAAAGCAAGCCTCTCTTCCAGCGATACGATCAAAATTGTTGTTACAATAGCAATAATCATAAGACAGATCCCCCAGAACCATGTAAGCCGTAATAGCATGCGTCGAAATGGTGGACTAGCTTCATATCTCTTCAATACGGCTTCTCGTTGTGCAAGTTCTCCCCTGGCCTCGATCGCCCCAGTATCCTCAAGTATAGCAAGTAGTGCCGGCCTCCACAGCGCTCCTTTTGGCGTTGAAGATATTGGAAAAGGCAAATGGTAACCTTTTTGTGTGAAGAAGGCAGTGATAAGGAAAAGTGTTCCTAGATAATAGCATATTGTAGCGCTCGGCATCGCACAGAGTCGCACGATTGGTTTGTCTGGGAAAGTTCCGATCAAAAGCAGGGTCTCGAAGATGGAGGCGCAAATGGCAAAGTTGACGTTAGTAAACTCCAGCTAAGAAAAGTTAGGAGGTTCAGATGAGGATTGACGTATTCTTTCACGCACCAGACGCCATTTTCTCTGCCATCCAATGGGTCCATATCGAATGGAGCATTCTAACATCAATCTGAGGCACCGATGCGTATAATGCGCAAAGGTCATCATGCAAAAGAGACATGTTATGACGATGAAGACTGTGAGAAATGAGATATCAGCCGCTGTCTTAGGGGTTTCTAGGGGAGTTGCCTACCATAGCGAGGGGTCAAGCTTGAGGCGTAGGTCAGGGAATAGAAGAACACAATTGGTAAAATAAATACATCAAATACTGCCAGTAAAATGCCAATAGCCAAAAGTATCTTTCTATTAGTGGTTGGGGCTGGTAATGCTGGTGGTGACAGGTCAACGATCGCCGTCTTCCCGCCAGGTGGCGCCGCAAATTCAGCTATGTTTCGAAGCTCGAAGTCACCTTGCAATTTCCGCCACGGCGACCGTTCTACTTTGCTTGTTTGCGACATCTTTAGTTGATAATAACTTCGCCATAAACGGTACATTTTTGAAAGAAGATTCATTGTTCTGATGAAAATGCTCTTGAAAGAAAGAGGGCGCTGAAACGAGGGTGTGACGCGTGTCCGGAAGGAACACAAAGGGGTGGATTCTGCACACTCGTGCTCAATTGATTCGCTCTTGTTGACTCCCAGTCCAACGTCGCGCTCAAGGCCCACGATACCCACAAGAAGCATTTTGTATTGCAAGTGTTCCTATTCTATTGCAGTGAATCCTTGAATTCCGTGCTGGAACAAATGATGAGCCATATGAGATTCCGATGCCAAAAATGAGCTGCAAATCGGCGCTAGAATCCTCAACGGTAGAATCCAACGAATGAAAAGATACCACGAATTTCTTCTATTCCATCATAAAATGAGAGCCTACAGCACAGGAGAGGATACGGGTAGTGGGGTTTCTAGTGAGTTCATAGGTGATCGGGATTTTAAAGGCTATGAGGCTTCGTGGCGGTCAGTGGTGTGAGGGAAGGTGGCTGATGAAGCTCTGTAGCCATGACCCAGGCTTGGTGGTCCCCGCCAAATAAAAGAGTCGCCTTCAACACTTCAACGTTACACGACCACGAAAAATATAAGAAGACTAAAATTAAGTATCTGATGATTTTGAAAGGCAAATAAGTTTTCTATTAGAACAGTTTTGGACAATCAAGCTCGCAATAGCTTCAACTCTGCGGAGACCGAATGCCATCCACGCGCAGACAGTAGGCCTAACCCCCAAAGTTGTGACATCAATTATTGCCACAGTGGCTGGCCGGTACTGCGACTATTTACAGCATCGCTCGAGGCGGTGAGGTTATTGGCAGTCTCCTTTCTGCTTATGTACGGATCCTCCGAGCGAATTGCAGAATCCTCAACAACCACATCCTCCCCAATTGCCTGTGCGTGTCGTTCCTGGAGCATTAGAAGCGAGAGAAAGAGACTCATTGGCAGATAATAAAAAGAGGCGGAACGCCAGAACCTGTCCGGAGGCTCAATTCCTAGTGGTTGCAGAACGAATGATGCAGGGCAAGGTTGAACATGCTCAATCAGATGCCCCACCTCCTACCCCACTATGCAGGGGCAGCACCATTTCATTCGTGCGTAAGAAACAGCCCCTAAACTCTCCCGCGCTTCAAGGGTAGCTTCTCTCATATCCGGGCCACATCCCGACATTGTTCAACGTTCGGGGGTTTTCGGCCAATTGATGCCTCGGGTCGTCCCGAGTCCGCTATGCTGTGTAACCAATATGTTCCCAAATTAGGTACTACAGGCCCTGCACTCCACGGTAAAACCCCAATCCAGCTGCTCAACCCCGGACAGTGGAGGTGCTCATGTGCACGATCCTACGACCGTGTCCAAATGCTTTTCTCCAAGAATCCCTCTGCTCTCCCTCGAAGCTCCAGGTAAAGCAGGCTTGAGATGTCGTCTCCAGCGAAAGCAGAGTCGCCAGAGCAAAGCAGTGCTCTGAAATCAGCATCCCCTGCTTCGCAACATGATCAGGGCGAGAACACGATCGAGGCGGCCGACGGCGACGACGAGGATGCTGGCTACTGCACAGACACAGCCAGCACTGTCTCGACCTCTATCTCTTCCAGTATCCGAGACTATGCCTTTGAGAATGGGAGGAGGTATCACAAATTTCGAGAAGGAACCTACCAATTTCCCAACGATGAGCCAGAGCAGGCGCGTGAGGATATGAAGCACGCGATGCTTGTCAATGTGTGTGACGGCAGACTGCATTATGCGCCACTCGGAAATTCGCAGCAGATACTGGATCTCGGGACTGGAACGGGTATTTGGTGCATGGACAGTAAGTTTTGCTGCTCAAATCATGGTTCGCAGCTGATAGCTGAATAGTGGGAGACGAATACCCAGACGCAACAGTCCTGGGCATCGACCGTACGTACACTCTTGCCTCTGTATTCACAACACCTACGTCACTGAGACTAGGTACTAATACGATAAACAGTTAGTCCTATACAACCTATCTGGGTTCCGCCCAATGTCAAGTTTATGATCGACGATTTCGAAAGTCCTTGGCTTCATGGCAATGATTATTTTGATTTCGTTCATGCTCGAAATATAGCACCTATCACGAAAGATCTCCCCACAGTATTGTCAGAAGCCTATCGGTATACATAAGCCTCCACAAACTTCATTTAATTATATATTTCTAACACATATACAGTTCGATAAAACCAGGTGGATGGATCGAATTCCAGGAGCAACAATTTCATGCATTTTGCGACGATGGAACAATGCCGGAAACGTACATGCTGAATGAATGGTGGGAGAATCTGAGCAAAGGGTTAGCGGTTTTTGGGCGAGACCTTCAGGCAGTATTGAAGACGGAACAACACCTGCGAGAAGCCGGCTTCGTTAATACCGACGAGAGGGTGATTAAAGTGCCAATTGGACCGTGGGCCAAGGACAAGAAGCTAAAAACAGCGGGACTTTATTGCCGAGCCATGGTTGAAGATGGACTTGAGGGCCTAAGTTTAGGCCCTATGTCGAGAGGTACGTGGTTTCGGCTTTCACTATGCAAATGAAGTCTCGAGATGCGGCCCATGTTCCTAACCCTGCTCGAACTTAACTAGGACAGAGCAATGCTAACACAGATATGAAGGACTCGGCTGGTCTGCGGAAGAAATTCAGGTGTATCTGGTGGGTGTAAGAAAATCTCTTATGGATAAGTCTGTTCATGCGTACATGTCATATCATGCAATCTACGGACAGAAGCCATCTAGCTGAAATACTCGGTGCCATTGGTGGACCGCCAACATCATCTCTTGAGGTTATGGGCAACAACGGCCGCTGGGGTTGCTAGATTTTTAACAGGGAGGCTTTCGTGTCTGCTAACTTCAGCAATAAGCAAACTGCTTGGACGAAATCTGAAGGGAGAAGGGTGCTTAAGCAAGGATGAGAAGCCAAAGAGTTGGAAAGTGGATGAAGATTACGACAAACCGAGTTTCCGGAGACAGAAGTACTTTTGGGGGTGATTAGGTGGTAGAGAATAGAGTATCTAGAACAATGCTTCAAATTCGAGAACAGAGTGACTTTTCGAGCAGACCGTGGGGTCTTGTGCTACAGTACGTTGTATACACCAAACCCTAGAAGTACAGGGGCTAGTCCCTGGAGCCTTAGCGTTGACACGCCACGTGACCGTCGATCTCACGCGCTTCAATTCGCGTCAACCCAACGCCAGCCTCTATCATCTCTTCTTCTGATCACCTCAACACCAAGCCCATCGCCCGTGAACCCTCCGGCAATGTCTCACAATCCATCGAAACGAACATTCGACTCCTTCACAGAAGCCAATGGCACGTCGTCATCCTCGAAGAAGCCTCGGGTCAACGCTGCCACCCTCCTCAACACAATCCGCGCCCTCCCCACTGAAACCACACAAACCCTCCTCCACGAGTTCTCACAACATGATCCCATGATCGCAGCCAGAATACAAGACACCTTCAAGGCTCACCTAGCAAAACTTGCTGCCAAGCCGCCCTTGAACTTCGACCACTACTCGAAAGAATGCTGGTACACGCTAAACAAGAAATACGCACGACTGCGGCCAAGCCAGCAATATGGCATGATGGGTGATATAATGGGTGAGCTCAGTGATGCTAGAACAGCCATGATGGAGAAGGCAGGCCCAGAGACAAGGTTCGAGACAAGGAGAAATGCGCTTGAGGTGCTGAGGAAGATCTGCAAGAGCATTATGCTGTGTGATGAGCAGCAAATTCGGCATGAGCTTAAGAAGGATGGCATGGTGCTTGGGGAGTTTGCGGAGAGTATGATGGATTTAGCAAACGGAATGACAAGAGAAGAGAGAGCGAAGTACAAAGAGGAGGGCCTTTATGAGAAGCTAGTGGAGCTGCAAGGGGAGTGTGAGAGTAGTGATATGGAAGGGTTAGCTGATGTTTACGCGGCGTTCGACGACGACGAAGATGATGATGAGGGAGACGACGAGGGAGGAGAGGACTATGATGACGGAGACGATTCGCTCGAAGCGATACCGGCAACCACGATATCAGCTCCTGTAACGAAACGAACAAGGGTATTCTCTGTAGGAGAATTGTCCTAGGAAGATTTCTAGCCGAAGGGGGAATATGGACTCTTCACAGCGATCGGATGGAGAGTTGAATACTTCGGAAGCACTATTTGGTGGAAACCGGGTTATGCTTTTTTGAGCAATACGGATTGTTCGATTTGCAGAAGTAGAAATTTGGATTTGGCATTGTCAGCGTAGTTCTATCTACAAAGGCATCCTACTTTGCAACATATTCGACACCCACAACTCCATTCACGGGTTTTGAAGCATGCGAAGATGTACCGTTCGTCCCATTTGCCTCTGGCTTCGTATAGTACTTCGAGAAATCCTCATTCAGCGCGTCCAGAAACTATGCATTGATCAGCTTATTCATCGAGTTGGACAGCGAAGGTCACTCACTGCTGCTCCGCCTTTTTGCATCTCCTCATCAGTTTCCATCTTTTTACACATCTCAAAGAACGCCAAACGTTCGGGAATGGCATCCTCTGCCCAAAGACGCCGGAAATTTCCTCGAGACACCGGATCTATAATTTCCGCCCATTTCTTTATTCGAATTTCGCTATATTTGTCGAGGATCTTATCAGTTGTCAGGCCATTTTGCATAGCCATCAAACAGTCATATAGACTTGTTATATCAGCGAAACCTCCTGTCAGGCCCATTCCTCCACTTGACTACGGTTAGCATAAGACGCAACTTTGGTGGATTGGAAGCTTACAATGGATTGCACAAGTGTGCAGCATCAGCCACCAGGATGAAGCGTCCTACTCGAAAACTTGGAGCACATCGTTGCTGCAACTTGTACGGACTAGCGTTCATCAATTTGTAATCCCCCGGCTTGGGATTACCCGGCAGAAGCTGTTCGTAACGCATAGGTTGCCTCTCGAGGTACTCTTTGGTGGACAAGCCCGTCTTGTCCCCATATGTTACACGCCACATACCATCGGGTGTGATTTTTGCAGCCATGTACCAATCTTCTGGATGAACGATAAAGTTCGAGTCCCAGTAGCCGAACTTGTGGAAGTCGTAATAGACCTACAAGCAAGTCAGTTCTCCTCCCTCAGATCTCATATTTCAAACATGCTTACATTTGTAGCAATGATTTGACTGTGCAGCGTCTCTCCAGGATACTCTTTCCCAAATAACGACTTTCTGATCTGACTATTCGCCCCATCACACCCCAACACGTAATCCGCACCTAAAGTCTTGGTTCCGCCCGGCGTTTCACAGATTACCCTCGCCTCCCCATCATCTTGCTCGATACCGACAACTTTGTGCTGCCATAGCAATTCGCCCGTCGGCTCCTTCTGGAAATGCCGATAATACAATCGTAACAATTTATCCAGCGGCAAGCAAATCATCACCTCAGGATCGTCGACGTGCGATCTAATGCCAGCGATGTATGTACCATCGAACTCGCGCCAGCAGACGCCTTCGGGTATGTAGCCCTCCTTCTGGACATCTTCGAGGATGCCAGCCCGCCGCATTTCTTGGATCGCGATTGAGGCATAGTGGGCGGCTCGTGGGTTCCTGTCGAGCTCTGTGTTGGCTTCGAGGATCGTGATGCTGATTCCTTGTTTTGCGAGCAGAATACCAAGCAGCAGGCCTGCTGGGCCAGCGCCCACGATGATGATCTGGCATTGATCAGCGTGATTCATTCAAGTGAAGTCCTGGCGATATACCTTCTTTATTGGCTTTTTTGGTGCCATTACGGAGGAATGTTGCTCGCAGTCGATCAACTTCTTGCGGTGTCGAAATCTGCTTGCCAGTACAGCTTGCCAATATAAATCACGAGTCTCACACATCAATCCACAATTACATTCTCTTACGATGGATTGAAGTTAATCCGCCCGATCCATTTCCCCTCGATCTACTTTCGGCGCTGCCAAGTCATGAAGCCCGAGGTGGGGGTGGGGTTTTGAGCTATAATTTTGCAGAATCAAGCTCCTGAGGGAGCTCTTGTGGGGTCGTTGAATGCGGGGCATAGATTCGGAACTATCGCATGGGTTGGGGAAGCTCCAGCCTGTTTCAGGCCTACGCTGACATTGGATGGCAGGTGGCGTTGGGCGCTAAACTGAAGTGCGGGGGAAGTGTCTTGGGCCTGCATGGAGAGCATGGTTCGGACAGATTCAAGCGAACATCTACCCCTATTTTGGCATAGTGGATCGTAACCTGCCAGAGGCAAAGTGGACGGACAATCTTCAAACCAATTGTTGATCCACTTCCATTGATTGTGTCAGTCACATGTTTTTTATCTGAAGCCAGGAGTGATTGAAGAAGAAAGGTCTTGGAATTCAATTCTACCAAAGACAGCTAGCTAATTATCCGACAAAGCCCTTTTACTCTGCATGCGTCCTGATGTGAAATTTCTCCAAAAGATTATGACGATGCCAAAAGCTGCGATATTTCTTTCCGAACACGTACATAATCGGGAGCCCCACCATAACGGCAAAGCCTGTCGCTCCAAACACATTAAATACATGCTGAGGGCCAGTCGTCGCCAGCCAGTTGTTGATGAAGTATGTGAAGCCGTAAAGCAAGAAGTTCTTGAACAGCATGCCCATGATGAAGATCTCGTTGTTCATGTCTCTGTATGCGTCGAGTGCATAGCTCGAAGTAGCCACGATGAGAGCCATGACCCCGAAGATGATGATGCCGTGTAGAGTAGCAGCGAGGTAGGGACTTCCAGAGTTCTGAGTTACGTAGCCGTAGCCGAAGAGTCCTGCTCCGCTAGCAACTCCCAAGACTGAAATGAGAAGACGATATTCGGGCTCGTATACACCCTTGTTCTTGCGAGTCATATACATCATAATGGGATCTGTGATGGCGCTGAAGAGCAACATGGCGATCAGACCACCAACGAAAGGTCCCAAAGAAAGGTAGCCGATGCTCTGTGGATTCAGATTGTATGGTGGGTATGCGAAGATCTGAGCAAGAACGAAGGCGACGGCAACATACATGCCTACAAACCAGCCTTGCACGACGACAACATAGCATACCGCAGCGTTCATGCAGATTGCAAACGGGGCAATAATGAGCGCGATCAAGTTCTCGTCCGAGTACGTCCCATCGAAAAGTTTCATGTTCTGCCAAAATGTCTTCTTAGCTGGGATCCCAGTGCTTTGTCGACTGGTTGCATTCTCCAGTTGCGAAGCTTGCAAAGTCTTCTCATGTTGATGTTCGGCAGCGGCAAGTTCTTCGAAATTATCTGTCGTCAATTCATCAATTTCGTACTTGTGGTCTCGACGATAAGTTGTCTCGGGGACGAAGAAGATCTGGAAGATCGTCTGGGCAACGGAGAGGGCGAGGGAGATGTGGAACAAGTATTTCCATCCCAGGTTCGTCGTGATTGGGCCACAAACCACGGAGGCCAAGTTCGATACTGCGGCAAGGAGAAAGCTAACGATCGAGAAGTAGATCCCACGCTCGTGGACGAAGAATAGATCTCCGATGACAACGAGGAGCAAAGACTCGTATGTGCTGACCGAGAGACCTTGGATGATGCGAGCAGCGAGCAGCTGGTTGTAATCTTTCGACGTTGAACCGACGAGGTTGCCGATAACCGCAGAAACAGATGAGAGTACGAATAGCGAGCGTTTGCCGTATTTCCTAGAGATAGCAGAGACGAAAGGCGCCGTACATCCAACAACCAGAACTTGATAACCGGAGAGAAGCGTGATGTCGGTGATAGTGACCTTCAAATCAATGGCAATGACGACCAAACTGGCGTTCAAGAGCGGTCCAAAGCAAGCGCCATACAGGATCGTGCCCATTCCGGTGATGAGCATAATGGTGATCTTTCTCGTCTGAGACCAATTGAGGGGATCGTTCGGATCCTCGCTCGGCTGAGGAGTAAGCACGACGTGTGCATTCCTCCCGGTTCCATGCTTGAGGTCTCCTGTCACGGTCTCTGAGTGGGCAACATCCTCCTCCAGGATAACCGTCCCGGGCACTCTGGGAAGGTTTGAGTGATCTTCGAGCACGAATCCGACACCCATAATGAAGAGTCAAAGTCGTTTGGTTACAAGAGAAAGAGACAGAGGTGTAATGCAGACTTCAGATTAATTGGCAAAGAGCTTGTAGAGATATGTAACTGCAGCCGGGAGAAGGGGAGCTGACACACAATTCACATGTCGTTAGAAATCTTCTCCACAGGCTCACTTTATATTAAATGCATGCAGAAGCAGAGCAACAGCTCTAAAGAGCCAGAT
This sequence comes from Stipitochalara longipes BDJ, assembly GCA_009732865.1. Lineage (NCBI taxonomy): Eukaryota > Fungi > Ascomycota > Leotiomycetes > Helotiales > Hamatocanthoscyphaceae > Stipitochalara > Stipitochalara longipes. Next base: position 723,391 of record ML769343.1, on the reverse strand, counting down.
TGGCTTGCACATCACTGCTGCACTGCTGTCAAGTGATGGCTAGGGTGTTGGAGATGTGCTTGGAGAAGCGGGGTTGCACAAATAAGGTTCGAGAGCCGGGGTTCTAGATCGCGTACTCCAAAAGTCTTGTACCAAGATGAGGAGAAATGTGGGATCGAAGGGGAATGGAGCCCCACATACGTGAACTACTGTCTGGCGTTCTGATGGCGTCTGGCCGTGCGGCTGAACCTCGAGGGCTGTTCGGAGTTCGGATACAGCGAGCCCTAAGGGGCAGTGGCGCAGTGGTGCGGTGCCTGGAATTGGCTATTGATCAAATAAGGAAGTCTCGATTTGAACAGCACGCTTTCGCATTCGGGTTCGGATCAACACGTCGTGTGTAACAACTCAATATGCAGCCATTTTGCAGAATTGAAAGGCCCGAGGTGGAGAGATTGCTCACATCAAGTGCTGAGCTATTTGGAATCTGATTATTCTTAGGTATGGGGCGGCTATGGGCTATCCTTCTGTCAAGCTGACAGAAATGCGAATCCGGCTTCATCAATATTATTCCATTGTTCCGGAGAATCATTATTCATTACCAGCACAGTGCTGGATTTTAAACTACACTCCGCTCAAGGCCCTTCTTTCCATCAAACAATCTACCGTTTTTCATCCAGCGTGATCTTCTGTTCAGCCTCTTTCCAAATCTTCTCAATCAATTTCGCATGCTTTGGCGACCGCACACTGATATCGCACTCAAAGGGCTGAGGGATAGTCATCCAGCCCGGAACCATCTTGCTACCAGGATCAAGAGGCTTGCCATCCACGTTCTTCTTCGAAATGTTGAAGCCCCAGACAATGCGGCTAATATTCAGGTACAGAGATTTCTCTGCAATGTGCACGCCTGGGCAGACTCGTCGCCCTGCGCCGTAGGAGAAGTGGTCGCGTTGATTGGGGTCAGCGATGTTGAGGTAGGAGGCGGCGGGGAGGTCATAGCCTAGGTAGCGTTCGGGCTTGAATTCGAAAGGAGATTCCCAGCTTTCGGGATCGTAGTTGATGTGCCTGACTTGTCAGCTTCACGTTCCTCAAGAAGAAGGGAGAGCGTACCACCAGTTGATGAGCACCACCGAGCCTTTGGGGATGAACTTTCCTTCGTACCAATCATCTTCCGTTGTTGCATGGTGCATCCCAACCTTATTCGGAGGCCGCATCCTCAACAGCTCCTTGATGATTGCTCTGATATAGGGTAGATTCTCCTCGTCTTCCCAAGTGGGATAGCGGTCTGGCCCAACCACTCTGTCTACTTCTTCTTGTGCTTTTTTGACAACATGAGGATTCAACGTAGCAAAGTTCAGAAAAGTGTTCAGAGCGGCAGACGTTGTCTCCGAGCCGGCCTCCACAAGTCCGCCAGCCTGGTACGCGGCTTGAAGGGTGTCCAGCCCTTGTTTCTCTGGATCACTCTCATAGAAATCCTTGCAAAAGCATTGCTTCGCCGTCCCATCGTCAACTTCTTTCCTGAGATCGGCCCACAATTTTAAGTAAATGGGTGCATCGTGCTCATGACATTTCCGTCCGAATGTTCTCCAGTTGCCGAAGAAGGCCTGAGGTAAATTCTGAATGGAGGGGAAGGTATCGACCATCCATGCTCCTGGTGCAGCGTAGTTTTGCATATTGTTGACGACTTTGTATACACTTTTCGCCAGAGGATTGTCCCATGTTCCGATACGGTGTCCGTACGTGACGGACAGAATCACACTTGCTGAATACCGTCTGTTGTGGTCGTAAAAGCGAGCGGGATCGTGCATGAGATCAAATAGCAGCTGCTTTGACTCCAGGTCCTGTACTGGCTGGTATTCGGTTGTCTTCGTGATGTTGAGTAGAGCATGCGAGATCTTACGGACTGTCCGATATCGAGGTCCGTATGGCATGAACAGTTGCCGTCTTCCAGCAGACGCGACATCCTGAGCAAGCGGTGCTGGTGGTCTCGAGGAGTAGATCGCGGATCTTTTGTCTAAGAGGTCCTTAACTGCTTTCGGAGATGAGAGCCAGATGTAATCTGATCCTCCTATCTTTGTGTAAAACACGTCTCCATACTTCTTCGCCCATTCTCTCACTTTGTCAGGCGTCCCATCGCCATCACCGCCAGCGAGGTCGAAGTAGTTCCCAACGAACGGCAGGCCTCGAGGGCCATGTGGTAGATGTTTTCGTCGAGAATCCTTCAGCACGTTCGGCGTCGCCCAGAACCAGAAACCTAGAAGGAGAGTTGCTGGAATTACAACGAAGCCTCCGAAAAGCAGCTGCCATAGGGGCAGCGAGCCAAATCCTAATTCAGACAAGGCAGCCATGCTGTAGCCATACACGCACTTCCGCTTTCAAAGAATATATTAACGATCAGCTGGAAAGAGAAGCCCCAATTTGATGATAGGAGGTTCGCAGACCGGGCGGCGTATTACCCCGCCGTGCTGGAGGGGGAGTGTTTCTCCAAGTTTAGGGTGGGGTATTCTTGGGGAGGGGGTGGTGGGGCCCCACACAGGACCAAGAATCTGCCAAGAACCCCGGCTTTCGAGTGCTGCAGGAGCCAGCTACCCTAGATCTGCATGGTTGGTTGCATCGGAAGCATAGAGTTTAGGCTTGGCGGTTTCGAAGGGCCGATGTATGGAATTGATGCATTTCTAGGACTACCGTTTCGATCTTGAGAACTTTGGATGCTGATATTCTATGCCCCACGGAAAATAACCCCTCAAGCTTTCAGACCTGTTTAGCAACGACCTCCAATTTTTCATTTTTGTTCCAGTGCTTGACCGTATAGTTCTGAGGTTCAATTTCAGCCTCGAGTCCTCGGTGGCTGATCTTGATCTGGCTTTGCCAGAGCTTCGCCAATCTCGAACAATACCATTGCAATGGCGCTCCATATCGTCGGGCTAGATGGCTCCTCGTTTGCAACCACACTCTTCTTCACAGTTGTAATCCTCGTGATTGTACAGAGAGCTGTATCGAATCATCTTTACAACAAGAAATATAAGTTTCCTCCTAAAATTCCAGGACTGCCAATTGTTGGGAACACTTTCCAATTGCCTGGGAACCAACAGGGACAATGGGGAGTCCAAATGGCGAGAAAATATGGCGAGATGTATGTTTGATTCCCTTCTTCGGATTTCTAGGCATGTTAATCTTTTTCAGGTTCACGTGCAAAATTGGGGTGAACACATGGGTGTTTCTCAATTCATCACGAGTAGTGAATGACTTGATGGAGAAACGTTCAGCAATCTACTCTTCAAGAGCAAACTTGCCAATGACAGCCAATATCATGTCAGGAGGCTGCCGAGTTCTGCTCATGCAATATAATGAGAGATGGCGAGCGCTACGGAAAATCATGCACACGATTCTCAACAAGACCAATTCCCCAACCTTCGCCCCATTCCAAGACCTGGAGTCCAAACACCTCATCTACGACTACTTGCATAATCCAGACAAATGGTATCGAGCTAATCAACGATTTGCAAACTCAGTCATCATGAGTGTGGTGTTCGGCAAACGTATGGAGCTTAACGATCCTAAGATTATCGAGCTCTTTGAAACTTCGAACGAGATCATTGCGGCGATGCAGCCTGGTGCCAGCGTAGCGGACGCACTTCCAATCTTAGATAATCTGCCAAAGCCTTTGCAGTGGTGGCGACCTCGTGGAGAACGAGCATTTCAGAAATGCCTCCGGTAAGTGATTATGCTTCACTTCAAGGGAAATGAGCTTATGTTATACAGGGTTTATCGACGCGAGGTCAATGAATTGAATGCCAAAATAGAGGCTGGCACAGCGAAAGATTGTTTTGCTGTTCAGTTCCTGAAAGCTCCCGAGACGGCGAAACTCGGCGAAACCCAGACTTTGTTCGCTCTGGGTTCTCTGATGGAAGCGGGGAGTGATACTTCTCGAATGACGATCAGTCAGATTCTTGCCGCAGCTGCAACTGACAGTCGATGGGTTAAGAAAGCTCAAAGTCTATTGGATGAAGTGTGTGGCAGCAACGCTGAACGCTTACCAGAATTCTCGGATCGACCGAATCTGACATATATCACTGCCGCAGTTAAGGAATCTTTTCGGTGGAGGCCGTTTGCGGAGATTGGAGTGCCGCATATGTTGACTGAGGATGATGAGTACGAAGGATATAAATTCCCTGCTGGAACGCTCTTCACCTGGAACTCGTTCAGTATCGCGATGAATCCAGATGAATATGACGAGCCTCAGCGATTTTGGCCGGAAAGATTTATGAACAAGGATCTCAATAATGTTGTCAAAGGTCATTGGAGTTTCGGGCCAGGTAGATTATAATCTCCAATATCTCATCAGTGCTAACAGAACATAGGTCGAAGAATATGCTCAGGGTATAATGTTGGAGAGTCAAATGTTTGGATCGCACTTGCGAGGATATTGTACTGCTTTGACTTTGAAGAAGTGCCAGTATGTCTACAAATTTACTCGTGATAGCGGAGCTGACAGTTTTGCAGGGAGAACCTATTGATACTTTCAAACCAAATTGGATTGAGCATCGTTGGGCTCCTTTTCCTGTGCGAATTAAGGTCCGAAGTCCGAAACATGCTGCGCTGATTGAGAGGGAAGGAAAAGTCGCTGCGGAAACTAAGTATTAGACTGATATATCTATCATCACTCGAGAGATGAATTGCCCGCCTTGCTTGCTTGCTTCCTTTCCTTTCGTCTCTGGAAATGAGTTCTCTGGACATGCCCGAGAGCAAACAAGAAGGTCACCTGAGGCGGGTTCACTTTGCAATATCGCCAGGCACTAAGAAGTTTAGGCATTTAACATATGGTACGCACGTGACCCTTTGATGACTTCTCAAGCTGGGCTTTGAATTTAGTAGCGAGCTAGATTTAGTGCTGCTATCTTTGGGCCGCCAAAAGGTGGCGAGCACCGGCGTACTACTTGTAATGTAATACATTAAATTCTCCAGATCCTCGCGAAATCCATTTGAACTCCCTCAGTACAGCACGGTTATGGCAGTCAGAGTCACCACAAAATTCGATAACATCAGTTATCCAGAAACTCCTTCAGCTCTATCATCAAGTCAGTGTCGAAAATGGACCTTCACGCCGAATTGGTCTTGTTAATTGCATTCTATTTGCTAAAAAGTCTCCGCAATCTGTCTCGTGCTCAGATAACAAGAAACTAAAAGAACTGCTGTTTTACTTCTTTGGGGTTGGTTTATGATCTCTGGGTCGAAAAGACCAGGCTGAGGCTCTAAATTACGAGCGCCTGGATGAATTCCTGCAAGTCGAATCCAAGTCTTCCATTTCTACCTCACAAAACCGCGTGCATGAGCTAGAAGCATGTCAGGTCTGACAAGCCGGCACAAGGGTATGGAGTTAAGTTCTTGTTATTATTAGGTGATGATCTCGCTAGAGCCCCTAGATTCAGTCTCTCGTTATTGAACGTCCGTGCTCGAATCGTGTCGGGTCGGCTCCTGGTCTGCTCTCAACTCTGGATTGTGTTTCGAGAAGGAGATATAGATGAATGGCCTTTATATCCATTTGACTTCTGCTGCCACGGCAAACCCTGGTATTTTCGACTTGAACCGTCATATCCAGGTCCGAACCAGTCCAAACTATTCTCAGGAATCTAGCGACAGGCCACAGTGCTTATTGTGACAAATGTCCCACCAATGCCCACATTCAAAGCTTCACGATAGGCGGCAAAGGCTGGAAAAGACCAGCTATTTGCTTGACAACATGAAGTTCTCTTGGCAACGGCTCCAATCCATATAGTTGGGAGTGGACGAGTCATTTTGACAAGTATAGTTCGAGCCAAACTGTCGAGGATCAAGCTATTTGCGGACCTTGGATCCGAAGAAAGTTTGAAACAGGGCATCGCCAATATGGTGAACATGGCGCATTATCTCTGGGAGAGATTACTACAAACAATATGAATATTCCCCACCTGGATTTAGATAAATTACCACGGCAAAAGACTCAGATCTCGAGGTCCTTAAGGACCACCCTCCACTCAAAGCTCAGAAATCTCTTCAAGTAGAAAAAAGTGGGAAAATATGTCAGGATCAGCCATTACGGTTTACCTGTTGATTTGCATTATCGAATCAGTCCGATTTAACCATGGAACTGTGTGCTGCTGCCCTACTCATTAGAGAGAGGTTGAACTCAAGGAATGAAAGGCGACAACAGATTAAATTCGGCATCTACTTTATTCAGACAAAATATCGAAGCATGAGTAGAAGGAAGTCTGGTGCGATTGCAATTCGGTTTGTTAACTATTGTGAAAGAATGCCGAGACTACAAAACCTGAGAAGCGAGCAACGTCAGATAAGTTATTGGGAAGTATAAGGAATCTTGACGTTCTTCAGAGCTTGAGAATTTATGTTAAGGTGAGAATGCTTGGCTTTCAAACTAACAGAATGTAAGGCACAAATACACAAGCGTCAAGACAGCTGTTAGAAATACAACACAGGTCCCAAAGTTAAAGCCCCAAGCCCAGAAATACCATACTGGGGCGAGTCCAAATATAGCCCCACGCGCCATCAATAATTCTACCGTTGGCGGTAAAACAACATCCAACCACTTTTTAAAATGGTTCGACACACATCTGAAAATCTCGAGCGAATTCAAGTCCCGCCACACAATCCAATCCTCCTCGGTCCCATTCATCCAAAAGGATCCTAGGGTGCATTTCCACAGCCAGCGGGCGCGAATCCTCCCATCAGGCCTGTAAGGGTCGCTCTTGATGACCCAGTCGCGCCACTTATTGACCACTTGCAAAGCCTTCTCTTCTGAAATTTCAAACCACTCGCCATGCTCTGTTGACGGCGATTTCGCGTATTTCGCTCCGAACCCCAGCTTATGAGCTTGGTTGCACTCGTTGCACTTGTATTTTCTTCTTTCATTATACAGCTCTGCATGTACAATCCGCTCAACTGCATGGTAATGGAGAAACCGTTTGTCGTTGTTATCTTTGATGGGAATGCATTCAAATTTGCAGCTTGTTTCCCACTTATATATTCGTTCGTTCGGTGCCTGCCTCGTCTTCCCGATTTTGACGTACTTTGGTCCTGGAAAGGCGTTTTTGGACTTGTAGATGTATATGTATCCGTCCTCTTCAATAATTGGCGTTCTAGGCAGCTTCGCAGTGGTATTGGTCAATGCTTTCCATATATTGGCAAGGTGACGACGGACAGTTCGTAAACGGGCGTATTTGGACACGCTTTTGTCTCGAATAGCATCCAGAATGACGGATTTCAGACTTTGCGGGTCTTTCTTCCACTTGTTGTAATGTTGAAGGTCGAGGTTCTCTTGCTCCTTCTTTCGAGATGGCCTTGGATTGTTTGACAGCTCAGCAGGGGCTGTCCCATGTCCTAGTTTCTCATCGCTTTCTATCAAGGTCTCAATATTGGAAGGTGAAGCTCCTTCAAATTCGTCGAGGGAACCTGTTGAGCGACGGCGGAGGTTATGGGACTTAATAGAACTGGATGCCGCGCCCGAAGATCGTTCTGGCGCTGTTGCAGCGACTGTAATTGGATCAGGCCCCGACCGGTCATCTCGAATAGTATGCAGCGAAACTGAGCGCTGGTGGGCCATCTGAGGTCCTGAACGAGCAGTTTTACCCGCTCGACGCTTTTCTGGCGATGGATCGGGGTGGCTATCCGAATCGCTGCTGTTTTCTGGCGATGGATCGGGCTGGCTATCCGAGTCACTGCTGTTATATTGGATGACTTCTCTTGCTTCATCATTGACTTGTTTTGTAATAGCATTGAGGGTTGCAGGATATTTCTTCTTCGAGGAGTTTGGCGTACGTTTGCCGAGGTTGAGGCCCTGCAGACTTTCGAGTGTACCGGTCATTGATGCTGAAGGTACGGATTCGGGTATGTTCTTAGTCGCTTCACTTGATCGAGATATGCCCTTGGGTTTGCTTTTGTTGTCCAATTGCCCCTCCAAGATCATGGGAGGAAAGTAATCAGCCGCCACCTTCACATCTGCACGACCTCTCCTCTTACTTTGTGCTTTCGTCGATGGACTGGGCGAGCTAGGCGGTTCGGACGAATCGGATTCATCTAATGTCAGTTCCCTGAGTCTCGTTGAAAGCCCATCATCGTCGCCTTCCAAACCGAAGTCTTTCTGGGCCCCGACGATTGATTGAACGGCAGCCGAGGATGGAGAGGATTTTCCTGAAGTTGGGGCTGCGATGGGCGTGTCTGTCTCTAACAATTTTTTGATAAATCTGGGAGGCGCAGATGTACCCTTCTTCGAGAAGTTCGATTGCTTTCCATCTCTCAAGTTGGAGCCTTCGAAAGCGACAACTGGAGGGGTAAGTGGCGTCCCAAGACCATTCGGGCTCGAGTCGAAAAGACTGGAGGCGCTCGAGCCAAGAGTTGAGCTTGAGCTTGAGCTTGAGCTTATGCTTGATAATGAAGCTGGAGACAGTGGGCTGGGCTTCGGTCCTGGTGGTCGTGACAGAGGGGTTTTCGACACTTTGTTCCTAGGTGAGCGGCGAGAGCCAGAGCTCGAGCTCTGCTTATTTTCAACAATGTTCTTGACGCCGCTCTCTATTGCAGGCATGATGGCTGTGTTCGCGGATTGTGCGGCTATCTGGTCGGCTTCTGCTTGTTGCTGTAAATTTCGTGTCTGTGCTGTTTGAAAATGATGTCTCTCTTCAAGAGTTTAGATGCTTAGAAGTAGTTCCACTGTTCAGAGAACTCGGACGCGCAAAACTTGCCAAAGGACCTACTTAATGAGGGGAAAACCGATCGCCAACCTACGGCTGAAAGCACATGCGCCCTATCTCCGGCTAGCCGAAACAGGCCGTCGAAGCTATAGTCCCCATTCCAGCTCGCTGGTACCCAATCATGCTTCAAGAATAAGCTCCTTGCCAGTAAGAAACCCTCAGACGACAGACGCCGAAGTCCCAGAAAAGGAGGGGCTGACCTCCACCCGCCAATTGGGTTACTGTAAGGCGCTCGCCTCGCCAGAGGATCAGACGGTCAGACCCTATCTATCTTTTTGGGTTCTGTCTTCAATTGCTTCATGTTGGGAAAGTTGACCCCTGTAAATTTCAAACAAAACTCGGGGAAGACGGCACACTCGAGACGCGGGTCGGCTCTCCGTCCGGTCTTCAACCTTTTCGAAACAAAGGGGTAAATCTTCTGGCACCTAGTGCTAGCTATCCGGAGGTTTTCAGGAACCCCACATCCTGTGTTAGAGCTTCTAGGGGTTAAAACTTCTACAGAAGTAGCACTGATTGTTTTCGGGTGCATCTGAGGTCGAACATGCGGGGTTCCCGACTCCCTTCACCCGAAGCAAAGGTAAACGAGCTGTTCTTGCTCACCGAGCTACCCCTGCAAAAGCTTTGAGAGCTCTGGGTTCCTGCATATATCCTTGATCGCGTGAGATTGGCTTTAGCTCATGTCTGTAAAGAGAAGGCGCGTGTTAGAATATTCCCCTTCATTGTCACGAGCTTTTCGGCTTCACATTCCAGCAGCTTGAGTTTATCTGGGCGAACAAAGTCTCTGGGCAGAGCAGAAGTTGAAAGATCTGAAGACGCTCAAGAGACTTGGAATTTGGAGTTGCAGCAGTTCCGATGCTTGTACCGTTGGCCAAACTGTATCAATAAACAGCTAAAGCGTCATAATAAGGCATCACAAGACTACTCAGACCCTCAGGTTCAATGGCAGCCGAGCACACGCATTTGAAATGTTGCCGAAGCGCTGTGGGAAAGGTTAGATATCCTACTATTCACTCGTGAGTTATTTTGAATCGCTTATAAGCTGCAATCCTGCTGTTGAATGTCTTCGAACCAGCTTGCAATTCTTACCTCAAGCAGCTCGAAAGGGGTAAAGTTAGGGTGAGATAGTGGGGAGGTTGATCTGTTGATGAGCCTGAAAAGTTGCGGCCGCTGGGCGGGTCAGACGGCCGATCTCTCATTCCGTCGGGGGATCTACAGCGCATCTGTACCCTGCGAGCTGTTTACGGCAAAGGGTTAGGCCACTACCAAGGCGCTACCAAAGTGCTTACTGCCGCTGAGTGGCGGGCATCTGACAAGGGATTACCTTGAACTCTCCTCCAACCTCAGTTACCTCACATATTCTGATGCTTTTTAATTAGTCCACTCGATTATTCTAATTGGGGGAACTAGACTTCAATGTCTATTCCGTGTGGTCTTTACTGGAAGCACCATTGGATGAGCGCAGATCCACAGGGCTTCTATTTGGTCAGGGCATTTCCCTTCCCGGGAAGCGGGGTAGATCCCGAGAACAGCGCCACCAAATGTCCAGCTCGGCGCAGCATCCAGCATGCAGGCTTCCAAGTGGTGGCCTGTTCGATGTAATGACGGATACTTGCAGCTCGTGGCGTGAAGGATTGGCCCTGACTAAAATCTCATTTCTTCAGCCAGCCTCGGAATACATAAGTCATGGCAGGTAATGGTAGACCAAGTCTTTCGCTCTTCTTCCCTTTCTGCGACGTCAACCAGCCCTGAGAGTTATTTGACGGTTCTCACGATGAGGGCGACGCTGTTCTTAGCCCTGTCATGGGCAGTTCTGGCCCAAGCTCATAACCATGACAACGGCACATCTTCAACCCTCACCTACCAGACTCTCATAAGTCAGAAGGTCGAAACAACCACGACGGTTTTGAAAGGCATGAGACCGCACGCACATCATCACCACTCAGCGCCTACCAGCTACAGTTTCAATTTCGCAGACAATGCGTACCCCACCTTCTCAAGTATCGTCGGACCACTCGCCACAAATGCTCCTGCTCCTGGACTTCCAAATTCCACGACTCTGGTGGGAGAAGCCGCCGCCCTCATTGAGAAATTTAAGGTCTCTAACCCCGCCAACTGTCAGCTATGTCAAAGTATCATGGCGGGTGTGGCAGCAAGAATGAAGGTTCAACAGGAAACTCTCAGCGATATCGCAATTGCATTCTGTACGCCTTTGCAGGTAGTCCTTCCTCTACCAATATGCATTGGGCTGCTGAAAACAGCAAGTACGGACATTGGTGGCATATTCCCAGCTGTAAATATGTTAGGGGAGGAAGGCCAGACACTTTGTGCTTTCATGTTTGGGACTTGCAACCTTCCTGCTCCGCCTAAATTGGATTTGCAAAGTCTTTTCAAAGGAAAGACGCAAAAGCCGGCTCCACGTGTAGTGCAACATTGCGAGAAGGAGCCATTGAAAGTCCTTCATATCAGTGACTACCATCTGGACATGCGGTATGTGGTGGGCGCCGAAGCAAACTGCACTGGCGCCGGAAACTTGTGCTGCCGAGTCCATCCCTATACAAATCTCTCTTTGCCGATCCAGGAGCCGGCATCGATATTTGGGAACTACTTATGTGATACTCCGGAAGCTTTAGGAACGTCGGTGTTTCGACAGTTGCCAAAAGCCACCGGTCATCGATGGGAAGATTTTGCTTTCGGCCTATTTACTGGCGATCTGGTGTCTCACGATATCTGGGAATTGACGGTGCCTTATGTGCTAGCTGAGGAGCTTGTGAGCTATCAGCACTTTTTCGATGGTATGGGAGGTGTAAAAATATATCCTACATTGGGGTAAGAAATCAGCTCGTTGTTTTAAAACATGGAGACCCTCGCTAACTTTATCGCAGAAATCATGACACATTTCCACATGCTTTTACCTCGAGCCCCAATCAAAGCAATGTTCTACCAGCCAATGCTTCTTTTGGAGTCCAGGAAGAGTGGAATTACGCAAATAATAGTGCGGCATGGGAAAATTACGGCTGGCTGAACGCTTCCGAAGCCTCGACAGTTGTAACCAGCGGCCTAGGAATCTACCGGGCTCTCACCCCCGAGGGATTGGTAATAATTTCTCTAAACAGCGATATTTGGTATTATTTCAACCTCTACGCCTACATTGGCGCCAACTCTGTTGATCCAACGGGGATGTTCGGAACTCTGATCGACTACCTCTTCGAAGCAGAGGAGAACAACCAAGCGGTCTGGCTCATTCAACACGTGAATGTAGGGGGAAGCACCGACTATGAAGCGTTACCCGCAGCAACAGATCTGTTCTACCAGATCGTAGACCGCTTCAACAACACCATCAGAGCAACATTCTTCGGCCACACGCATGCTGACGAACTCGGCGTCTTCTATACGAACAACGGAACTGTTCAAACGGCAGAGACAGCTGCTAGCGTAGCATATATCATGCCCTCCATCACCACCTATACGAACCTCAACGCCGGCTTTCGATACTACCTCGTGGACCCGGAGACCTTCGATGTCCTGGACTCCGTGAACTTCTACGCCAACGTCTCCAACACCAACGACTGGACCAAAAATGGTGACGTAACCTGGGAGTTCGAATACTCTGCTCGCGACACGTATGACCCAGATCACACATTACTTGCACCGAATGAGCCATTGTCTGCAGCGTTCTGGCATCAGGTCACCGAGCAGATTTATACGAATCAGACGATGTTTGAGACGTACACGGATTTGAGGACAAAGAAGTTTAGACCTTTCACTCTGGAGACGGGCGCGAAGAAGAATTTGACGTTGTGTGGGTTGAGGAGTATGAGTGTGCCGCTTTTCGAGGAGTGCTTAGGGAGCATGGCGAGTACGACTAGCTTCCTCTGACGAAAAGAAAGTGGGGATTATTATGATATAATGAGACAGCATAATGTAATGTGAAATATCAAGACATTTGGGTATAATTGACCTTTGCCCAAATCTCCATTTAGAGCGGGCGAAGAATGGCAATGATACGATGAACTCTCTCCTCTTTCACTCTGGAGAAGTCATGATTAGGTAACGAACGACAAATCAGAATGCGCGCTAAACAATAATCAATTATCACTGGTGTGAACCTTATTTTTCTTTGGGTGTCGTACTTGCAACTTTCAAGTCTTACTTTGAAGTGTTCTCGGCGGAAGCAAAGACAAGCTCAGAACCTCCGTGAGCACTAAAATTGCAGTGCTTTGGACGCGTTGCGTACTTGCAGGACGCGCCGAGAAACATCATTGGCTAGATAGATACTCCAACGACGCCTTTCATGGGCACTAAAATTGCAGTGCTGCCGAAATTGCGGTGCTGTGCCGAAATTTCTTTATCTCTCCTCCCAAGACTCCGATCCGCAGTCACGACGCCTTTGGTGGGCACCGAAAGTGTAGTGCTGGCGCATTAAGGCACTTTTTCTGTCTTTTGCATCCAATTTCTTGAGGTTGACAATGTTCATTAGCTATTTTGTGAAGACGCCCTTCGGTGCACTAAAATTGCAGTGAGAAGGCCTCACCGACCCTCGCTTAGACAAAACTGCTCACTGTCCAAAGGCTCAGAACTCCCCTGGCCAGTGGCATGAAGGATACCTCTGCCCATACTAGAATTGCAGTCCCAGCGCGGCACGGCGAATTTTCAAATCGCAACAAAACTGCTCCTACTTTCATTCGCCAGCTGCGTGAATGACACCCCACGTCTGCAGTAAATTTACAGTGCAATACGGTGTCTTTTTCTCAGGCAGCTTCGACATTGATGGTTGCTCCTACCTTACCTGCTGGACAAAGTTCATTGGCCAGCAGGCGTGGTTGATGTTCTTCGTACGTGCTAAAATTGCAGTGCTCGCGGCCCAAAAAGCAAAGTCCAGCGGGCAGCCACAAATTGCTCACAGCCTATGATCAAAATCCACTAGCTAGCAGCACGAAAGAAACCCTCCATCTACACTAAAATTGCAGTGCTCGCGGCCCAAAAAGCAAAGTCCAGCGAGCAGCCACAAATTGCTCGCAGCCTATGATCAGAATCCACCAACAGGGCGAAAGAAACCCTCCATATACACTAAAATTGCAGTGCTCGCTGCCGAGGGTGTGTGACCTAACATACGAAGGAGAATTGAGTAGTGCAAGTTTACGAGCACAGCACAAAATGACCTCCTTTCGCTAAGGTTTGGGAAATGTATAAGCTAGAGCTAAACAAAGTTCGCAGACTTCAGGCGTTTATTGTGCATGTCAGGCATAAGATTGATTTCTGCTTGTGGTCCGGATGCCATTGGCCAGCTGCGTGTGAATGGTCTTCGTGTGCACTAAAATTGCAGTGCGGTACCCCCACGAAAGGGGAGCCTCACTTAGAAGCCACAGTACTGGTCCACTATTTTCGTCTCCACTACCTACTCAACCCGACTAAAATACCAAACATCCTTGTTCGCTAACGGCCACCATGCTTTGCTTAGAAGCTACACAGAGTTTGCGGCTGAAAAGCATGCGGAGTGGGCATTGCGGAAGCGGACGCACGAGCGGGATTTCCTGGATGCTCATTGGCTGGGTTTGTTGACTGTGATAACTCTGCTATCATAAAGAGGAAGACGGCGGTTCTTCCCAACACTTTGAGCTTTGGATTCACGGTGCACAGAGTTTTTGGCTTGGAATGGGAGAGATGGGAGATCTGCCGCTTCTCAACAATCTGGATGTATTTTGGAATTAGGGGGCGAGGAGGTATAAAGACCTCCGATGTCACTTCATCTACCTCATCTCTTCACCATTCTCTACCGCAAGAGCTGCATCCTCCGCTCAATTAACTTTCAGGAGCAAACGGTCTAGAGCATCATTTAATCACAATGGATTCCATCTCCGCCCCGGACACGCGCAAGCTCTTCTCCCCCCTCCGCATCGGTAATATGCACCTCTCGCACCGCATCATCATGGCCCCTCTTACGCGAAAGCGCTGTCCGGCTGGGATCCCGGGTCCGTTTGTGGCAGAGTACTATGCTCAACGCGCTACACAGGGTGGCTTGTTGATTTCGGAGGGGATGATGGTTTCTGTTATGGTGCGTCTTTTCCTTTTGCGTTTTCCACAAAATCCTGGAATGAGGAAGTGAAAGTGGAAGACGAAAGATGGGTTGAGATTAGAGCTGATAGAACATAGGGTGGCAACATGCATGGCATCCCGGGCATGTATACACCTGAGCACATCCGAGGCTGGAAAGTGGTGACGAATGCGGTGCATGCAAAGGGTGCGTATATGGCTTGTCAGTTGTGGCATGTAAGTTTGCATCTCATTCCACTAAGTCTCTTCCCACGTTTCAGGCTTGCCGTTGACGGCGTGGGAATAGTGCGGACGTTTCGCAGTCTCGATCCAGCTCGGAGGCCGTCAGCCACTCAGCTCATCCGCCACGAATATCGGCGCGGTGAATGCGTTCACGGTCAAAGGACATGTCCCGACTGATACGGCAAGGGAGATGAGTGTGGAGGATATTAGGGTCACGATTGAGGATCATGTGCACGCGGCGAAGTGTGCAGTCGAGGCGGGATTTGATGCTGTTGAGATTGTACTTCCCCTCTCCACATTTTTCTTCCGTTGCAGAAAGGCTTGCTGACAAAATGTTGCGAAGACGGCAGGAAATGGTTATCTCTGCGACCAATTTTTGAATTCCAAGATCAATTTGAGGACAGATGGCTATGGAGGCAGCAAAGAGAACCGCGCGAGGTTCACGCTTGAGCTGCTTGATGCCATCATTGCAGCCATCGGTGCGGAGAAGGTTGCGCTGAGGTTCAGTCCCTGGGGAACGGTGTTGATGCCGCTGGATGCTGATCCTATCTCTACGTTCACTTACGTGCTGAGTGAGGTCGAGAAGCGAGGGGTAGCATACGTCTGCCTCACGCAACCGCGAACCGATCTCTTCCTTTCCGAGGATGTGAAACGGGAGAATCTTCGCAAGGCAGTTGAGGAGGGAAGTACGAAGGCCACGATGGAAGAGATCAACCTCAGGCCCTTTGAAGAGGTGTTGAAGACGACGCCGAAGTTGAGCACTGGTGGATATGACGGGACGAATTGCTTTGAGGAGGTGGAGAAGGGAGAGTTGGATGCGATTACATTTGCGCGGTGGTTTATCAGCAACCCTGATCTAGTGGAGAAGATCAGGCTGGGAATGACATTGACGGAGAGGGTTATTGCGACAACTTATGTGGATGGGCCGGAGGGGTATACTGATTATCCTGTTGGAGAGGTGGTATAGAAGGGTCCCGAATTTTCATGTCTCGTCTGCCCCTTTCAGATCTCCGAGGGCGGAGTAATGGGGGCTTGGTGTTGATGCTCGCTGTGATTGGATAATACAAGTCCGTATGATTTGCGATCTTCTTCAATTTGATCGAGAAGTTTTGCTTCAACATGTTAGCTTGCGCGTGTTTCATCCACGCAAAGTAATCCTACCTGCATTCATCCACCTCTTGCTGAAATGTGTTAACATCAGCTTCATCCTTTCAGATGCTTCAAGCCACTTTCTATCCCCAGTCTGCTTCCACAACTTGTATTGGATCGATGCCCCTTTGTATAGTGAACGTGGTGGAAAAGGTGAGATCGCTTCCAAGTCGACTTGTTCAATCTTCTCGTTGAATCTTCCCGCAATGAAGTTGATACGATTCAAAGCCGACGCTAAGGATTCTGGACAATGATCATCCCCAAGCTCGATTGGCAAGGCGGGATCTTGACGAGATTCGTGGAGGGTCAGTAGAGCACTACGGGGGTTCTTGTTAGACCAGCTAATAGGCAAACATAGAGAACTCACCTATAGCACATGCCAATTGCCCCGCAGTACCTTGGCCAAGGTTGAGGCGTCTCTTCAGGTAATAATAGAGAGAAAGCTGTGAGTGTTCTTGCGATTTGGACGGATTCTTCCTTGTCGAGAGTGCCGTCGGACTTTGGATCATGCAGATGCATCATGAGAATGTCTAAAACGTGTGATACCTGAGCTTGCCTTGCGAAGGGACCAACCCGGACGCTGGAGGGAGTCGATAAAGATAATGGTTCAACTGAAGATAGGATCTTTTGATGGTTAGTATCTTGATTGAAAGACCTTGCCTTTAGACTAACCTTTTGATCCCAGATACTGCCATCCCTCGGTAGGTGACGAGGTGTTCCAAGATCTTGAGTGGCACATGGACCTTCGCCTCGTTCCAGCGTATAATTTCTGGTTTCCTTTCGTCAGCTGAGTAAAAAATTTGACGGAGCATCTTGCATACCTGTCGAGCATCACGATTCCCCACCATACTCGAAGGCCCTCTTCCAACTTGGAGCACGTTGCCGACACATCTGTGCAAGGGCGTTTGATGGTCTGATTGACTCCGATAGCAACAGCTGCCCGGGCTGTAGCAGCGATCGAAATGAATGCTGCAGGCATACCATGGCCGAATTCAAATAAGGAAACCAGCAGTCGAGCCTGGACAATCTCCACGGAGTTGAAATTTGCAGCCTCAACAATCGCAATGGAACTCTTCACCAATATGTACAGCGAAGTAAAAGAGTCCAAGGTCTCTTTGACAGGTGGCGGGGTGTTGATGAGCATCATGCTCAAGGACAAGAGGCTGTACTCGGCGCATGGCTTGTCAAAAGCGGCAGCCAAGCGCTCATAATAAGAGAGCTCTGATAAAATTGGGAACCAGGTATGAATGCTCTTGAAATACTTAGTTGCCGCGTTCCTTAGGGTTGAGATATCCCCGATTGAGTGTTTGAGCTTGTCAGTGATCATATGATTGACACTTGCGCGGATGAGGCTGCCATCGTCGAATAGGCGAGGCGAGGAAAGGGGGCTGATGCTTGGTGCGTGAAGTCTAGACGGTAGGCTGATCACGGAGCCTCTGAGATCTTGAGAGGGCAAGCGAACGCGGGGCTCATACTGGCAGCGACGGCCGAGCCTGTGAGAAAGTTAGCACCAAGGAAATGAGTGGGATCAGCTCCAAGGGCCCGGCCCACCTGTAGCAGAGGGAGCAGCTTGGGATGAAGCGGTCACACTTCCGCTTCCTGTCTCGGCAGGCAATACATGCTTTGGCTGCCTTGCGAGGAGACATTGAATTCGATGTCGGGTCTTTGGTTGTCGAGAAGACCATGACGTTGTACAGAAGTTCTTGGTGAAGAAGTTTGTCAGCTTCAAGCTTCGCCCAATATTTGTTGAGACTTCGGAAAGTCGGGGTTTGATGTTCAGTAATCGTAGGGTTGTGGTCAGCAGGCAATGTTTGCTCTGTTTGCTTTTTTTAGTCACGTGCATATCTCTCCTGCTAACGTTCGCGACGACGTCGACGCGCGTTTTCTTCTCCATTTCTTTTCTTAGCAACATCCGGCGTTCGAACTTACGAAGCCTTGCTGCAAGGAGGGTGGTGAAAGGCTTTTCTAGACTGACGAACTAGCTTTTAAGTCGTCGAAGCCCGCAACTGCTCCCGTCTTCCGACGGTTTCAACGGCGCATCGAACTCCCACGTCAGCGATGAAGCGTTGAAGACCTCGTCACTCGAACAGCAGTCCCGACCGTCCCTCAAATACGATCTCGATCACAAAAAATGTCTCAAGCTCCGCAATGGGCATCTAGATGGAAATTTTTGTGGCATCTCTCTATCACGGGTTTTTTGCAAGCCTTTGGGAAGTCTCTGGGCAAAGTAAATGCATCAGCATCCCGACTAAATGTTCCACTGCCATCAATGTTTTTACAACTTTCTACTTCTTTTATCCAAGCCCATCTCGCTCATAGTGGCCGTCAACTCCGAGCCGTCTGTCTTGTTCCTGGCGTGACAGCGTCCTGGGCTGTGCAGTTGTGAAGGTCCACAGAATGGATCGACGGTTCCGACCCACATATGCGGAAAGCAAAAATTGTCCCGACCTAATGACCTCTCATAACAATTTGTTGTGTCCCGGGTCCTCGGTTCTCCTATTTTTATCAGTCCTACGATGACAACAAGCTGTTGTTCACGCGATTTGTAGACCCCGCCTTCAGTGGAAACGTATGCCCTCGTATGAGTCGTGTGCAAACCGGATTCCATCACATTTGGTAACTTTGGTAAGTGACACTCGCTAAAAGAAGTGGACTTCTTCTCACGTCTCTAATGTGAAATTCTCTTTCAGACGTCATCCCTCCTTGATGGGCTGTGTTCTTGGAGCGGGGTGGAGTATATGAGGATCTTTAACCTCTCCTTCACGTCTCACAATCAACGCAAGTATACCTAAATTTATCCCTCTGTCGTTTCAAATATACACATTCGCTATCATGAATACCTTCGTTACTCTCTCCTTGATCCTAGGAACGTCTGCTTTCGCAGTCCCAAGGTCTTCCTGCTCTTTCCAACTCACTGCATCCGGCGGAGAATCAGGAACGATCGGTCAACTTTCCGATGGCCAGAATAGGATTGGTGGAGGACTGTCAGCTGCAACATTCACAATCAATAATGGAGGCATTATTGATTCAGCAGGTCGTGGTTGCATCCTGACTCGTAAGTTGACCTTGAATGCCATATCCGTCCGTGCTGACTCCTTCCCAGCTTCTATTGAGCAATTTCAATGTGACCAAGGTGTTGGTCCGACCTACGGCTTTACCATCGATAGCAACGAGATTCTCACGTATTCCGGAAGCTCCGTTTTCTACGCCTGTCCAGCCTCGGATACAGAATGGAATCTGTACACCACGCCAGTCACTGGCCAGGAGAAGTGCGTCGAGATCTCTTTAACCGCAAGTGGATGCGGAGCAGCTGCTTCAGTTGCTCCGAGCGTCACCACGGTCACCGTCTATGACTGTGGCATGGCCTCCTCGGCTTCACTCGCTGCTTCCACGCCGGCAGTCGTCGAGAGCTCGACGTCGGTTCTTGCTATTCAACCTTCGACCTCAGCCGTCTCAATCCCTCTTGCAAGCCCTGCCACTTCACCACTCGCAAGCGTGTCTGTCGTTCCGTCGAGTTCAGAATACTATAGCAGCCCAACAACTGTCCCAACAACCATCGGGACGGCGTCGACTTTAATCTGGTCTTCCAGCAGTACGATTATTCCCACACCCATTGAGACAACCTCAGTCTGGGCTCACACCTACGTTTCCTCAACTGCAGGGATAGTCGCAACATCACCGACCTCAACTTCCCCTCTTATCGCCACACCAGTTCCAACCACCTCTTCTCCAGCTGCGGCCGACACAACTCTCTATACAAGCTCCGTCACCACGACATCATCCACCAGCACCTCCGTTCAGTCATCTTCAACTTGCATCGCCACTTCCCTCACGGGCAGCTCCACATCCGGAAACTATCAATACCCACACCTCATTATCCCCATCTCCTCCTCCAGCCCCTCAACCGCAGCCGGGACCTCCTACTTCGGAACCATCTCGCCCAACACATCCACAATCTTCAACTTCGACATCCCCTCCTCCTACTCCGGACAAACCTGCAACCTAATATTCCTCCTCCCCCTCCTCTCTGAACTCGAGACCTCATCTTACCAATTCTCCGGCTCTGGCGCTGTTGATTTCTCGGAACTGAGTGCGGTGGCTACGGAAACTACGACTTGGGATAACGCACCAAGTGTAGAGAAGGACCTAGGGGATTTTACACTGACAGAAGGGAGCAGCACCCTCGTTGAGAGGTTTGCGTGTCCGGCTGGAGAAGCGGTGAGCTTTGAGATGAGTGCTGTAGGCGATACGGATTTGTATTTCTTTCAGGATTGGAATCCTAGTCCGTTGGGGCTATATATCACTGTGTGCTAAGCGATAATCTCAATATTTATAGGCAAGAATGATTAGGGAACAGCTTGGGTATGCCAGGATGATGGAAGTCCATAGCTTTTGAACCAAGATCGAATCATTTGTATCGTTATTTCTTGCAATCTACTTCTCCTACCCAGGGCCTTGGTATCTTCAAAGTGAATCACACAGCCATGCCTCAGAATCACGTGTTTTTGTTGCACATCGTACTTGAAGGTGCCCGCGAATGCAAAGCTGCGGCGAAGACGAAGGTCGAAGGAAGGTCGAACGAAAGACGAACCCGAACCCGAACCGGACAAAGCAATGAACTGACGATATGAAACGAGCACGCGACACTTCACGAAAATGGCACAACGACCTCAACATATTTTGAGTGAAGCTACGATTTGCAGTTTATCGTTGCTAAATACTGTTTAACAGATAAGTAGAGTACTTGGAGATAGAGGAAAGAATGGCATTTTGAAGTGCTGTGGGTGAGCGAAATGTTCGCTTATCAAGGTGATACACGAAGCATGCTATACACCAGCGCAACAACAATGATCAGAAAGGAGGATTTTGCCTCTTAATATTGTTGAGGAAAAGCTTGTGCTATACACAAAAACATACTGTACTTAATGCTACCTGTGATTCCAGCATGTGATCATGTGATGAGTAAACTCACCAAGCGAATAACAAGATGGGACTGTTCCTCAATCTCCAAAGACAATAAACAGCGAGGAAATTTACAATAACTCTTGAGATAATTACAATGATTAGCTTAGAGCATGCTATATCTATATCAACACAGCTTCTTCCCTTAACCTCGAATATTCTTTCCCTTCCCTCAACATCGCAGAAACATCCTAAAGGCAAAGAATATCAACCACGAGACAAATCATGAAGTCAACACTCTCTCATCTACCAACTCTTGTCCTTCTTATCTTCTCCTTCTTAATCTCTTCATGTATAGCAGACATATCAAACGTAGCAAACCTAACATTCTACGGCGTCTGGATCACTGCAGGACCCGATGCCATCATAACCAAAGTCCCCTTCCCCTCCCCCTTTCTTTCTCATCAGAAATAACTAGCAATCTACAGTTCGAGAGCACAATAACACTCCCCAGTGGCTCCCCAGACGCCTCGCCAGCAAACGACGTGCAAGCCTTCTGGCCCGGACTGGAACCAGCAGCCTCAAACGGCGTATTCCAAAACGTGATCACGAACCAAGGCGGTGGGCCTGGCGAGTGGTATTTGTTGCCGTTTTATTGCTGCAAGTATGTCTCCCGTCCCCTTTTCCTGCTTTCCATCTTCCCATTTCCATGCTGATACAGTGCGAAATAGTCCAGCAACTAATTTAACGGATCAGATGCGCGGTATGTCTGAAATTGAGAGACTAATAAAGAGGGTTTATTTTGCTGATAGAAGTAGTCTGGCCAGGCGACACAGTCAAAAATGTCTTCTCGCTCGACATGCCGACGGGTAGGTGGTACAATAACTGGGTCGTCACACCCGGACAGCAGGGGAATGCCGCAGGACAGAAGCCGTTTGGTGGAGGGTTTGTGTTTGATCCTGCTTTTGACAGTGCGTCCCTTTCCTATTCTTCCCACTTTCTAAAGAACAATGTTAACAAGCAATGAAAAGCATCGACACAAGGCGCACCGTATACGAGCGTAAGTCTAATCTGGTTTTAAAGATGAAGGGAGGGAAGGCTAACTAAATAGACACTCATCACAATCGAGCTGCAAGATGAGGGGACGTGGGATTTCGGGGCTGTGGTGTGGAGCAATGTTATTGTGGAGGCGAATACCACTGATACTACATGGTGTACTAAGTGAGTCTTCTATCCTCTCTATTAAATCTCGTGGTGTTATGAATAAAGACTAATGCGTCACAGTGGGCCTATGGGAGGCAGCAATTGGAAGTGGAGCGCTTCGCCGGGGACGTTCTCCACTTCTGATTCGAATTTGACGACTTGCTATTTCTCCAGCATTGTTCTGGAGAGTCCGGAGGATCCTAATTGAGGGGTTCGTGGTGCGGGTGATATTGCTGCGTAGAAGTGAGCTAGAGGTGATAGAGATGGGTTTACTTTGGTTGGGTGTGAGAATGGGTTTCGGCGGAAGGATTCATGGAGTTTGCAAGAAGCATAAAGATTGAGTCTCGGGTAGTCAAATAATGCCAAGGATTTCCGGAAATGAGAATGAGAATGATTCATAACGTGAATGTTGTTGCCCGGTCATGCTCGTGACGAAGTGATCAGTCTTAAACTTTTCCTGCCCAGCCAAAAAGGTCAGATTATAAAGATCCCTTTAGAACAGAACATAGTTTGCAATAATAAACAAAAGATTCCTTTCTTGCACTAAAAAGACTGTAGAGACGAAGATGGAAATTGGCACGAGACCATTTTGACAAGCTCGTATGCGGCCCTGTGACTACATAAGCAAGCACTACTCTGCCCTCCTCGAGTTCCATATCAAATTCAACCGAGCCTATAATGCAGTAAATTGTAAGGTCTGCAATAAATGTTCATCACCAAGGTGTAGTGGGGTAATTTCTATTCGAAGGCCATTTCAAGATTGGTATAGTCTCGAAAACTCAAGTCCTGCATTGTATTCTGGTCTTAGTTATGTCTATAGTGCGAGACCGTCTAATGACAACAGACGGATCAATAATAACGGGCGAAAAAGCAATAACAATTCAAGATGATGCTAGACCGTCTAATAACAACAGACGAGTCAATGACAACGGGCGAAAAGTTGATAATAATCCAAGATGAAAACACAAAGAGCTGTGTTTTGTTCATACCAAAATTAGCCTCAAATACTGGATTTTGGGGTACAAATCCTTGAATTTGAGAGATGATGCAATACTGTCTGATGACAATAGACGGGTAGATGACGGTGGATGAGATAACAACGGATTCCTAACAAGAAATCAAAGAGAAGTCCCTCGGGTACTTGTACTCTGAATAATGTACTCAACTTATAAGGGATCCACTGTACACCGTTTTCTAGGACAATGAAGAACGTTTCTTTGTTGACATTAAGCGATAACAAAATCCTCCTTAATCACGAAGACAAGGTTTTAGTAAGTAATAGACGGGAAAAGAAGATTCGCCATCTAGATCCCAGCTATCCTCGATTCTTTTTCTCTGGTGTAGATTACATATCAGCAAGCCAATACACCAACTTCTTCGCACTGACTCTCCCTTCCTCTAGCTCTTTCAACCCTTCCGCAATCTTGTCCAAGCCTCGTCTAACGTCGATCGGATGCGGGACAATCTTCTTCTCCCCCAAGAGTTTCGCTGCTACAATACCCCACTTCTTTGCAAACTCGAGATTCTGTGGCATCGCCGGCACCTTGAAGCTGCCATACATGTCAAACGCCTCTCCAAAGACGGTGTAAGCAAGCGTGATATCAGTCTTAACATCAGCACGCGGGAACTCGTTCATAACGATGGTGCTGTAGTGCAGAGTGGCGTCAGTAGAGGAAGAGAGGGCGTCCGCACAGATCTGAGGCGATTGTGCCTCCCCGATGGTGTCCCAGACGTAGCGCAGCTTGTTGTTGGTGTACGTACGAATCTCGGAGCCGGTGGCAGGAGACCTATAATCGAAGGCTTTATCTGCACCAAGGGACTTTACGAATGCAAAATTCTTGGGCGAACACGTGGTTATGACTTCGAGGCCAGACCTAGCGGACGTTAATGCTTCGTCTACAAGAAATACTTGGATACCTTTGGCCGAGATGGACCGGGAAGTTGCTACTGTACTCACAGCTTTGCCATTTGGATAGCAAGCGACCCCATCGCTGTACTGCCTCCATAGATTAAGATCGGAAATCTCTCATCTGCTCCCACGGGCTCCGTCGGCCATGGTAGCTGCAAGCTCTGATATAGGCCCTGCCCCACGGTATACACCTGTAATCCCAACGACGCCGCCTCTTCGAAGCCCATATACTCCGGAACATTTTGAGTTACATCCGCCTTTACCACCAGATATTCCGCAAAAGCGCCATCCTCGGGTTGCGCGGTGTTGCATGTGTGTGCAAACCCCCAGACGCGATCGCCTAGTTTGAAAGGCTGGGTCACCGCGGTGCCGATTTCCTCGACAATGCCGGAGAAGTCGCAGCCTACCGTTAACGGGTCGGAGCCGGGGAAGAAGTCTGTCTCCCGGACGTGCTTCCAGTCTGAGGGATTCAGAGCGATGCAGGAGACTTTGATGAGCAAATACTCCGGACGTAGGGTGGGCTTAGGCGCATCGACGATGGCGGCGTTGCCTTTAGAAAGGAGTTTGTATGCTTTCATTTTGCAGAGTGGAAATTGAGGATAATTCAAAGGTGATAATGGGATTAAGGTGAACGAATGTTCGTGATTGAATGAGAAAAATGGTTGCCATATTCTCGTGCTTAAGTAGTTGCTAAGTTTAAGAGAAGACACACTGAAAACAATTGATAGATGGTCACTTGAATACCGAAGCCTTCTAAGATTTGCATCTTCAGACTATCCACGATCCCATTGCAATTTCATGCAATATTCGTCAGCCGGAGTTATGTAGGGCTCGAGGTCGCCGGCCGGGTGGTTTATTGCTCCGCCGGCCGGGACAATTAAAAGTCCAACGCAAGTGAAGTCTCCTTTTACAAGACGTTATCTTGCATATCCACAATATTTCTCTCCTTTATCTTCTTCAACGGATGGCCGACGGGCAAATGAATAGCCCTTCCTCGGGATCAATACTCACCGACAGAATAAGGTCAAGGGAATGTATAGCGGGGCATGGCGCTTTCTCTACTATATTGCCAAGAAATAAGTCTGAGCTTCAAACTCCTGATACCTTTCAGTGCTTGGTTTTTGTTTACCAGCCACTTTGGGTATCATGTCTAAGATTGATAAAGCAAGGATTTCACCAACAAGGATTTCAGCAGCAAGGATCTCAATAATAACAAAGACTCAGTATAAATATCCGCAGTAGAAGTAGAGACGGAAATCGAACCAAAAGATTTCGCATATTGATGAATGAGTTCTGTCTTCTCACTCTGAAGTGGTGCAACCATGCATAGCATATCAACGCTGTAAACACGGCAACGACAATTATTTCATCGAGCCGAAACCCACCTTTGATTCAGAACCTTTCAGCCTCTGGGAGATCCATACTTGTATCTGGGCAAGACTTTTTGACAGATATCATTTTGAATTTGGGCCTGCAGCAATACGATGATCGAAAGGGAAGTAGTTGAACAGAACACGGTCACGTGATATCAAACTCCTCCGCCTTTAATCACGATTCACACCTCCTTCTCTCGAGGAAGCACTTGCATCAAGTAGGAAATAGATTCAAATGAATAAATGAACGTGAATGGGTAATCTAGCCGACGTCAAAGTCGAAAAGGGACGATATTTAGCGCGATGTAAGAGCAGAGAAATGATTCAACACAACGTAGCTGGCATGATCCACGACTTCAAGATCGACTTTGATCGCTCATTTTTCCATGCTGAATCCCACACAGTTTCTCTCTTCAAATGCAAGCAAAAGAAAGATTCACATCGCCAGCTCACTCGCAGCTGCTCAGCTACTCAGTTACTCTCTTTGTCTCACCTCACACCAACCCCCTCAATCTATCAAGTCACACCGCAAGATAGGTCTTACAACCAGAAGTACCTCCGAATCACACCTACCTTAAAGTCCAGGTACACCGACATGGCCTGCACCTAACACTCACATCATGCAATCTGCACCCACCAGCCATTCACAACCCCACCTTCGGACTCAACTGCAGCTCGCACAGCATCGCAAACACACCTGACTGGCCCCTTCGCACCCCTCACGGAACATACCTCCCATTGAGCATCTTATCGATATCGCAATCCACTTACCTCACCACTACCACTCACTAACCAACCAACCACCAGCCACCTCTCACCACCTCACCTCTCTCCATCTCAAAAGCTTGAAAAAGCCCACCCAAAACCACCATTGGCCCCCAAGCCCAGCCACCTGACCCCGCACCCGCCCTCTCTCCGATCAAAAAAGCAACGCGCAAACGCCAGGACGAACGCCAGACCCCACCAAAAGCCCAAGTGACAGCGGAGCGAAGCGGGGTCGCCAAGGCCCCGACGATCACTTGCGTCATGCTCTCTCACCACAGTAACTTTCTTAGCTCCGAGGCTGGGAAGCAGTCATCCTCGACATTGTGCGTGAGCGGCAGTGCGAAGCGCCGATGTACGCTTTGACTTTACTCATCAATCTATCTAAAAACATCTGCAGCTCAGGGTCTAAGAATAACCCTAAGCTTCTCTCAAGCTTAAAATAATAAGCTTAAAAAAATTAATTGAAAAATAAATTGAAATATTGAATTAATTGTTTTGGGGGTAGGAGATGGAGATAGAGACCGAAAGGGAATGTTTGAAGGAGTAAGGGGAGGAGGGAGCGCGGAAGAAAGAAGTTCCATGCTCAGACATTTTCCCCCAGCCTCCTCTCCCCTTCCTGTGTTGCAGATCCCTCCTCCACAAACTTGTGACGGCGGGCAGGAGTAATGTTTCTCCTGTTCGAGTATGATCGTCAGATTCTCAAGTATAGGTTTGGGGTGTTCTCGAAAGGGAAGAGGGAGGGTTTGGAGGGGTCGAGAAGGTGTGTGATCGCCATGTGTGGAAGCGCGGCAGAATTCGGATGGCAGGTCGAGGAATGTCAATGCGCGGGGCCTGCGAAGGGCCGTTGGCGGGGTGGTGATTTGCGCGTTGTTTGGGTTGGGATGAACTGAACTGCCTCTGAATTGTGAGTGAGTGAGTGAGGGTTGTTCGAGGGAGCGAATGCGAAGATGTGAAGAATGAAGTGAATTGAATTGAATGTGAAATCTTGGGTGATGTTGGAGAAATTTGAGGGGATTGAGTGATTGATGTACATGAGGATGCTGACAGGAGTGCTGACTCCCGCCGCAACCTCGCTCAGGTACAGCGCGAGCGAAAGCGAAAGCGCAAGGGGACAACGACACGGAATCAATAGAATTTGAAGACAGAGATGAGAAATAAAGCTTAAGGTTTAAAGTAAAGTAAATTTTGTTTCAACAATTAGAGGTAAGTATCTCATGGTCCCTTGCGTCCAAGCCCAACCCACATCCATAGATGACAGGATATTTTTGCATCTCCCCAGGCAGGTATCTCCCTCCCAGCAAGGAAATCGTGACGGATTCCCTGGTATATTTCGTATCATAGTCGCATCTTATGTCCAAGCAAAAACACCATCCATTTCCAATTCAATTCGAGATCAAGAACAACGCAAATGTGAGGCTGGAGGACTTAGACGGTCTCGCGCTCAGTCTTGCCGACAGCTCTCCGTTCGCGGCCCTTGACAGACCATGGGAAGTGTGCGACGGGGATGACAAAGAAGGAGTTGCTGTTCACATGTCATGTCAGCCAAATTCTCTCCACAATATGATTTGACAATTGATAGGTAGATAGGAGGTGATGTTGGGTAAATATGTTCAATAAGGGTATAAGTTGAATAGGCTGTTTCAGGCCGGGTAAAATGTTTTTCGGGGAGGACTATTGAGGAGAGGGAGAATGAGAATCTGGTGGGGCTGGCTTACCTGTCATCCGCAATACCAGCGAGTGCGTTATACCACGCCAAGAAGGCGGCGAGCAGTCCAAAGTATCCACCGGCGCTGATCAAGCCCGTCTTGGGAGCTCCCTTGGCATCGGCATACAGGTAGCCGAGGGATAGGAAGAGGAATGCCATGTCCAGAGTGAAGAAGAGCAGGAAGAAGGCGACTGTGGAGCGCAATGTGCAGATCAAGAGGATCGTGGTGAAGATGAACCAGCCGGCAAAGAAGAAACCGAAGGCATTGTTGAAGTCGTTGACGCCGGCTGTGGGGCCCGAGTAGGCAGCCCCGATGTCAAATCCACCTGGAGTGAGAATGATGGCAACGGAGAGCCAGAAACCACCGTATGAAGACAGAGCAGTGGCACCGAAAGTGTTTCCTACAGCCATTTCCCTGTTTCACGGATCAGCATCGGAGAAACTCCATTTCTGACAGCAAATTACATACCACATGCCAGCAAGCAGCTGGACGAGTCCACCATAACCGAAAGCTAGAGATATAATGATACTGGGCTCCAATACATTTCGCTCACGGATGTTGATCAGGGACAAGACGAAGGTAGTAAGAGCGAAGGCACTCAGTCCGAGGGGAGCTGGGTTGGCGAATTTGCGCTCAGTGGTTGGTCTGTAGAGACCGGGTTGGAACTCTCCACCAAAAGCTGGGAATCGAGCAGATTCGCCAGTGTTCATGTGGGCGAGGGGGTTGCCACCATAGTTGTAGCCTCCTCCGGCGCCATTGACTGGGACATGATCTTGAGCTGCAACGTCCTTGTTGAGCCCGTCGTGAGCAGTCGTTGTGGTGGTCGTCATTGTGAATGTGGGGAGCAAAAGTGTGAGGTGTTTTGCTCGAGATGTGTCCGGATAGTCCTGCTATTTATCTTTGCCCACTTGATGACTGGTCGGCGTAAGGGAATGTGAATGATTGAATCCAATTAACAACTTGCACAATAGGAGAGGGAATATGATTCAGAAGGGGGAGGGCAGCCATCCATATATAGGCCAGCACCAGGGAAGGGCAGACGGATGATGGGGATGGGGTAAGTCATTCATGCGGCCTGGGGAGCTCTGCCACCGCGTGGAGCTGCTGGGGGAACAAGGTCAAGAAGAGGCCTAGCGCGGCCGAGCTTCCAATAGGGAAATATGGGCCTCCACATATCGATCCACCGTGAGAAACAGCTCTCGGCCAAAATATGGATGGAACCAGGATCAGTGGTGATGGGTGCTGGATGTGAACAATCAACGTGCCGGAGCAGCGCAGGCCACTTACCGGACGCGCCAGACGACGAGCTTCTGCGGACCCGAGTGCCAGCCTACCCTGCAGCCATGCCATGCCATGCCATGCCTGCAACCAGCAGCAGCACCCCGGTCGTCTGCTCTTCGGGCCATGGGGTAAGGGAAAGGCGCAAGCGAGGCGAGGCCAGGCGTGTTGATACATCAATCTCCGTCCTGAACAGGCACACGGCTGATACCTCGCAACGCAGGTTCTGGAGCAATGATGGTTGACGGGCTCTCGAACAGCGTGAGAGCCTCGGGACTCGCAACTCCCACCGTCTGAGGGTTCTGGCCTTCCACGCACAGAAGGCTCCGAGTCTCCAGATCCGCGGTACAGCGGGAGCGAGGGCACTGACTGGATCATCTGTGCTGAAGCTCTCAGAGACACAGCGCACGGTGGATGGAACGATGGAACTTCGCGATCGAAGGCCTTGGCTGGCCATCACGGACGGCGACCATTGGAAAGTACAGGCACCGGACGCACTCCTGAGTGGATGAGACCGCCCAGGCAGTTTTGGCATGGCCAGCAAGCAGCACCAAACCTGGGCAAGCATCCGACACAGGGGACGCTCGATTGGCCCTGAATGGGCACCCCTGGGGTTTGTAGAGTGGACGAGTTGAGGTTGGCTTGGGTGATGTTGCGCTGCGCGTGCTTGGGCGAGCGAGCGGCCCGCTAAACTGCAAGAGGCAGCACTGGCCTTCGGCTCGGGCAATGGTATTTCCTCTTCAGCCTGTGCCTCTGCTGATCTTGGCGCCCGCAGTGAGCTTGAGAGAGCTTGAGAGAGCTTGCTGATGCAATGGCTGCGTGCTGCTCTGTGAAATGACTGAATCTAAATCTATTTATTCCAACACGTCTGAGCGCGGCTGCAATTAGGAAGCAGATATGCTTGATTTAGATACAGTGTGGTTATATATACTTCATTGCAGGTCCGACTAAGAGAGTTGTGCCTGCCAGCGTGCCGTTACCAGTCCTTTCGGGGCCAGCTGCACGGTACAGGCCATGGATAGTACTTCAGTAGTGGCCAACAGCAGGCCCGAAGCCTCTGGAACGGGGCAAGTCTGGTAGCGGTCTGCTTCTGGCGCCGGATAATTGCGCTGTCAAGGCTGTCAGCGACCATTTGAGTTTAGTGCTGGGCCTGATGTGAGAACTGTCCTGTGAACTGTGAACTGTGCTGTTGGAATTGGAAACGGCAAATACCCCAGCGAAACACAAATCAACCGACTTGGCAGACACCGACACCTCTTTCCCCAGACATCCTCGTCTCACCCAATCACTGTGGCGTGTGTGCCTCGCCTGCGAGCGCAATCTGAGACTTCGAGATGCGACAACCCTAGCAGCGGGGGATTAATATACATTCTCAATTATATCCAAACATGCAGAACACTTTCTAGAGCGTGCGAGATAGAGTGCTGTTCCTGAATGTGCTGCCCGTTTGTGGAAACGAAATATGAATACAGTAGATAACAGATGCAGCCTCAACTGCAGACTTCACATGGCAGGCGCATACCTACTGTAAGATGCACTGCAACAAGGTGCATTCATGCAAATAATGCTTATCGGGTCTCGGGGACCTCTCTTTCTCGGTATGTCTCTGAGTTCAGCGCTCAGCGCTCAGGCTTTGCCTTGAACGAGCACTGTCTGTATCAAGCAACAAGCAGACGCCGGAACGATTATCTTGGTGATCGCCTGATATTCCATCTGAATTCGCTCTCCGTCATGAATCAGATGAGAGCGTGCTCAGTGGGTTGTGAAGGCATGACTTGATTCTCGGCCAGAAGGGCAAGGATGGTCAGCAACTGTAGATGCCGAGCAGCGACATGTCGAGTCTGTATCGTCACCGCCAGCCGTGTGGTGGGGTTTTTGCGGGGAAGAGAGACATCCATCACAACTCGTGATCGCCTCACAACATCATCCCATCACCACTCTCTCATCACTAACGCCGATCGTGCGAAAATCCATCCGCGGCACGATCTTCCCAACCAAACACGCCTCGAGACAGCACAGCCCGAATTGGAAGAGCAGAATGTCGTCGTCGTCGCAGGCCTCCCCTTCCGGCCATCAGAAACGAGGCCGATGAGAAACTCGTGTCATCCCCGTCGCATACTTGCCCTCGCCTGGCAGCGTCTACGAACCCTTACCACTCTGCGGTACAGGCTCCTAGGCGCCGTCTTGGCTCTCGCAAAGCCTAATCGAGAGGGGCATCTGCAGCCACTTTCGCACCCGGCCTCTGCAGCTCCAGGGCACAGAAGGCTGAATCTCGACTGAATGTCAGGCCTCGAAGCCCGAACGAGCAGCGCACTTTAGCCCTCCACCAATTGCTGGGTGCCAGCAGCGATAGCAGCGAGAGCCGAGAATCGAGAATCGATATGCCAGGTCGGATCCAGAGTTCGTGTCCATGCTGACCGACTCCCGCGTCTGCTTTGCCTGCGGCCGCGCCTGAATTGAGCAGCACGGCTGGTTCGGGGTACTACCGGTAGCACATGCTGTCTCTCGAACTCCCAAGCAAATTCCGCCAGGCTACCCAGAGACTTCTTAAAAAAGCAGTACGTAACTCCAATCCAGCAAGACTGGAAGATCTCCCAACCATCCAATGCCCATGTCGCACACTCACCTGATCCCCACAACTGCCAAGACAAATCTTTTCCTTTGGCTGGATCTCAAATCGGGAGCGTTCACGCCCACGCGACGGGGCGGCAGCCACCCAAGAGACCTCGCAGATGCGCTTGCTAATCCTTACCAAGCCAATGCCACGCACCGGAGCTATACGCAGCCACTCAGCGATGAGAGATTGCACCCTCATTCTTTGGACCCGGATCAATGGAAGATGCAAACGGCCTCGCCAACCGGCTGAATGGAAATTTGTGTTTTCTGGCCAGACTGGAAAATATGTCTCTGAAAATGAAATACGTGAATATTTGTGATTTGTGATTTTTTTTATGTGAATGGGCTGATCTGGTCAGGCACGAATTTGAAATTGTTTTCCCCAGACGGGGAAAATCCATCTGATCACGGCTGCCTTCCCCAGGTTCTCGTTCGAGCTGTGCATATCGCGAAGCCTGTTTCCCAGCAAAAATAATTTATTTGTTTTTTTATTTTTACGACGGAGAAACTTGTCCAGGGACAGCCCCGCCCCGACTGTTGCCAGGAAACGGTTTTCTACTCGTCTGCGGAGCGGAAGCAGCTTCCTTGTCCCGCGACGGGGATCGGGCCTGCTTGAGAAGGTGGCTGCACGTGATTTGCACAGGGTTCGGAAGTGCTTGCGTTGCGAGGTTGCAGTATCGAATTCGTCGGGAATGAAGCCTCAGTTGAGTTCTGAGCTTCTGATAGCGGATGTATCTTTGATAGGAGAAGGAACGACGATGTGATTGTTGGTTTCGGGACAGTTCATATGGAAGAGCTTGCAAATCTAGAGCCTCACTCCCATCCTTTAATCAGATGAAGTTGTGATCTTCATCCATTGATAGGGCAAGCACTACCGACCCTCTTTTTCACTATAAAGATATATGAAAAGGACATTTCGGTTGATCAACCGCCAGGAACACATTCTTCCAAGCCAGTACCTGGTGTGTCGGCCGTTGCTGGCGAAGGTTGCGAAATGAGATCCTTCCTTCTGTCGGTACCAAAGACCGACACTGCACGAGAGAGGCGGCTCCCCTTCTTTAACAACCCTGATCCCTCTCGCCATAACATATCAATCCCCTTGCTCCATAATCCCCCGCCAATCCCCTTCACAATCACACACATACATAACCTCAAACGCGAAACAGAAATCTCAAACACCAACACTCGCATCCAAGACTTCGTAATCCAAGGCGTCATATTTCCTCATCCCTTCTCGTCGTCAGCAAATGCGCAAGCCTTCCATGCACGCACGCACCGCCTTCTAGAAGCCCGTTCGTCCACTCTGATCTCTGGACGCGAACAGACTCTCATCTCGCACGATCTCCGAATGCTGCCCTCCCTCATCTCATTGCACCCTCATCCACCGTATCCCCCTCCCCTGCCCAATAAACAATAAACAAGCCTCGCTTCCGTCATCTTGGAACGAAAGAGAAAGAAAAACGCTTTTCATTTCCACCATTGTAACGTAACGGCTTCCCATTCTGAAAAATTGATACACCGGTTTTTTACCAGATACCCTTCGTACCAACAAATCCAATATCGAGACGCGAGTATCAATTTCGGACAACGGACTCGGAATCGGAAGGTAGGGAGAGCACAGATGCCGGATGTACCCTCATACGGGAGAGACGTGGTATCGGTAAATGAAAGTGCACCGCGAACAGCGTAATGGCCCGATACGATCGTTTGGAAGTGATTGAAATTCATTCACGAGAGCGCCTTACTCAGCTCATGACTGAGCGCTCTAAATGGGTCTTCTCTCCTCTCCCTATCTTCTGACAGCGAGAAGTACATCACGAGATCTCTCTGAGACGGCAAGGAAACGGCTTCGGTCTACAGTACCGTGTGTGCGAGCTCGCGTCTCGCATGGCAGAATAGCGTGATGGGGTGTGTTAAGGTTATTGTGATTCTCGGCAGGAGATCCCATGGTAGCGATGTGTGAAGCTGAGGTGCTGGGCCACCTCCTTGCTGCTGTACCTGTACCTGTAATGTATTCGAGAGGCGATATGTTGTGCCTCCTCCCTGCACGGCACGGCACTGTACTGCGTGGAGAGGTTGTGCCGCCTCCCTGCTTCGCGCATCCTCTCTCTTCCCCACGCCTCACGATATCCAAATGGCTTTGTTTCGTTTCCTGAACTAGTTGTGCGAGACGGGCACTGCACTAGGTCTGCTGCTAGAAGTCGAAGGGATTGATCAGGATTCGAGGCTAATAAATAAGGTTTGTTTTAGAGGCTTCGGTGCAGAGATCGGCGGTGTCATTTTGGGTAAGTTTTCGGTTAAGGTTATGTTGTTGGAGGTGTCGGGTGGAAGGGCCGGTTGTTTACGTGGGGGCCCCTGGATTGGGCTTTGGCGGACTTGTTGTGTACTACCTCGGGTGTCCCTTCTCGTTTGAGAGTTTGAACTCACGATGTTTTTGGTGAGTAGTTTGAGGTGTTGCGATTCAGAGTGAGCGCTCGTACGATTCTCTCAATAGGCATCACGAGGTAACGAAGCCCATGAAGCGCCAATTCATTCAAGCCCTTCTAGGAATTTTCCTGGTCACAAGACCAACTCATTCCAATTCCATTGTCAGCTCACTCAAAAACTTCGAGTCGGCGAAAGCACATCGTGGCTTTTCTCTTTGTCTATCGGATGTTGCTGAGATGTCTCGGATACGGTCTGCATTCTCGAGTGGCTCGACTGGCATATGAGACACTGGTGTGTCAACAAGCTAACAATCACTTTCTATGTCGATCATAGAAGCCACTCCTTACTCATTGTTCGAAAAAGTAATTCCCCTACCCTTGCTTCTCAAAAACCTCATCGCAAGTCCAACCCCCTCACCTCAACGCTGAATAGTTGAAAATTCCATATTCCCCTTTCTCTTTCTCTTTTTCATTACTTGAACGCACGATACTCAGCAATATCGTTTCATTGTTCTCAGCCTCGCGCTCGCCGTCGTGCGTTTAGACTTCTCACATCCCGCGGTGCCCTCGTGTAACACCGATCGTCGTCAGCGCAACCTCTTCGGGGCGACGGGTCAGCTCAGGGGTGCTGACAGCTCGCATGCCCACCGTGGATCTCTCGGGTCTGACGATCTCAATTTTATCTCTCCCAATCACAAGATATTATGGTTACAAGATTCCAAGCAGGTCAAAAGTTTGGTTGCTGGGAAACAATGGAGTTGGGGTGAGGTGGTATTGGAGATGATCTTAATGCGAGGAAGTTTTTGGGTTAAGAATGCCTAGAACAAGTGTGGGGCTGGAATGGAAAGTTATGGGATAGTGGTTTATAACTTCGTTTTGATGCTGCAAGCTTTCCTGAGTGCGTGGATGTGTGTCTACGCAATAATTGGCAAGTGCGATCCTGCTCTAGTCAAGTGGATTCTAGACCAGGAGATTTTTTGAGTCAAAAGAAGGACCTATATGAAAGCAAGGACTCAAAAATTATAGTCGTCATGCATTGGCAGCCAAAAAGAACATTAGGAACACCGAGCTTCTTCTGGCAGTTAGGGTGCTTTTCTTCTCCATGCCTTCCGTAATGGCTTATGCTCACCCCTTTCCCAAGCAATAATTGACGAAGCTGCCAGATGCATCCCAAGTCAAGGAAACGCTCACGGTAAATGAATGTCTTGCTATCCGTATTTATTCATCAAGATTTGTCACGCAAAATGGTACTGTACACATATTACGTGCATGAGCTACTTGCAGGATTATTCGCAGATCTCGATGAGGGCAATGTAATGTCTAAATTCTTGCTATTGGAATGTGCTACTTATCTGGCACCAGTAACATGTTCAACTCACGAAGCTCCAAGTTTTGTACTTCAACTCTTTCCCCTTGGCGAATACTTTCCTTTGATACTGCTGTGAGCGAGATCATCAGCGAGTCGCTGCTGCTCCTGCTCTCAGTGTATACAGCTGTCAGTTGAAGTTGCATATTATAGCGCTATGGGTAAACTTTGGAGGTCTTTTCCTGCTGAGTGAGGAGTTGCTGCCCTCCTCTTAGCTTTGAATGCTTTCTATTGGCAATATCTGGCGGTGTAGTATGACACTATCTGTGTACTTGCTCCTTTTAATGTATAGCTTTATAGATTAATGGGTTGCACATGTGGCATATTTTGTGAATAAGACTCAATCTAGTTAAGGAAACACATATAAAATCAGCTGCTTCTTGATTACTCAGTTCCAATAGCAAACTATGGAACTCGTGAAGCTCAAGAATAGGGAGACAAGCTAGCTGCCACGAACTTTATTGCATAGCAAAATCTTTTACATCATGAAATAAACATCGTAAATACTCGTACAACTATTTCTCAGCTTTACAAAAGCCAAAATACAAGGAGGTTGAGGTGTGCTAACGTCAAATAAGTCTTTGTTGTCAATGAGCATCTTACCGTCAAGATTGTTCTCTGCTCGCACTTCACATCTCTCATGTCTCTCAATCCCCTAATCCCAGGGAATTTACACCTATAGACCTCTTTCAGCCTCTTTATTATGCTGTCATGGCGCGAAACATTTCGGACGAAGTTCAGACGAACTACTCAGGTTCCTAGATGGGGAGGGGCTCGATCTTGCTTGAAGTTTGAAGAAGTCAACCCAGTGAATGGAACTTCCTTTATACCTATGCAGGTGTGTGTTGACTTGCATTCCAAAGTCCACCAGGACATTTCGTGTTGGGTTATACAGAAGACTTTGCATGTGTGGCTATCGGCAGGAGACATTTCATAGCCCACAGCTTGACGGGCTTCGTGCAATGCTCCTTCCACTTTCTGATTGATCCCTACTTCCTTCAACATGAAGTTATCGCGAGCATTTATCGATGCTTCAAGCGTTGAAGAGGTCTCGAGATTCGAAGAGATTCTACAGTGTCACGTGATGATATCTCGATGCTTCTTTAATGCTGAAGCACCGGGACAGACGAACTATAGTGAGCTGCTTGCAAGTAAGTTATGCAGGCTCCTAACTACCTTATAGACACTGTCGAATTAGCTCGCAGCTCAAGCCAAACATGGGCTCTGTGGAGGATTAAAGTCAGATCACAAGTGGAGTCCCACGTTCCAATGCCACGCTTTGAGGTCAATGCTTGTGAAGGAGAGCTCAACCGGCTCCAAGCCATTGAAATATTTCTGCGCTAGATCAAAAACCCAAAAACATTATGTTCTTGCTGCAAAAATGCCTTTGTTGTCATTAAGTGTCTTGCTGTCAAACAGCCTTTAACCTATTCATGTCTAGCAAAACTCCTTTGCCGATAAACAAGCATTCAACCAAGGAAGCAATATCCTATGCTAGCCTCAAAGATTCATTGCCATGGTGCAACTGCTTTTGGACGAACTTCAGACGAGGACTCGGCGAGGCTATAGCTTAGGATTGCAATGGATGAAAATTTGCAGTGACGTTTCTACTGACAGCTTAACTAATTTGCTTGGTGATCTAGACGGGACCTTTCTGTTGCAAGCGTACCATCTCTGCGCCTGCTTCGTTTGCTTCCTTCACGATTTTATGAGCTAGGAAGATCATAGCATTATATACATGCTTGCTTGAGTGCCAAATTAAAGTTACAAGCAATTTGTCCGAAGTCGGGGTATTAGCCATCAGGCAGGTACGAAGGAGACTTTTCATTATTGACGCTGTGTAGATACGACTGTATTGCTTCCTGAAGGTTTATTGAGGGGCCATCTACCAGCTATAGATTGATTCAATTCCCCTTTTCAGAAGTTTATGATTGTAACCTCAACTGCTAGTTTTCTAAAAGGATAAACACCTACTACTTTGCTTTCGATTCACTGTATAGCTGCAGGCCCCAGCCCGAGAAGGATTCTGACAGAAAGCATTCTTCAAGTACAAGCATAGATCTCGTAGAAGCTAACTAGTTTTGAATCAAAGCTAGGTTCCGGTCGACGAAATGGAGAGCTCTTCTACTGCCAGTAACTTTTGAAGCAGGGCTTCACAAAGCACCTAATTGTTCCTAATTCAGAATACCGGAATATTGAGGAATTGAAAAGCTGGTTTACTGAACATTGCAAGTCAAGTTATTAGCACTGTGTATATGTAGGTTTCTTCTCCATTCCTCCTAATCTTCGTCCTTACGAACATATGCCACTGTTCTGTTTCTGTGACTATTTGTTCCGTCTCCCTTCCGGTCTATTCCTGATAAGTACGTTCAATATGAGTAACATCTAGCAAGCAATGAAAGGAACTTTATACTAGTGTAACCACTGTTTGTGAGCATCCATCAAACCATTTGTTTGCAATACCGTCGATGATTCCAAAGCGTCGATATTCATTCTTAACGTTGAAGGTAGGCACGAGCACCAGAGCACGTGCTAGTTCCGGAGTATATGAAGTAGCTTCTTTAGCTGACATACGCAAGCACCAAACGGCCCTCTCTGATACCTCCGACACCTCTGGGTCAATCTCTCTATCGTAGTGGATATTCGCCGAGTACCAAGTAGACTCATACTCATCGGAGTCAGCCTCTATTCGTAGCAGGAGATCGTCATCCCCATTTTTTGCGAAACTGAAAACAGCTTTCTTCATTACCCCACGCAGTATAATTGTTCCACATTTGACTGCCCCTGATGCCTCCGATCCAACCAGTGTAACATGAGCACTGAGTATTTCGACCTCGCAATCGCTAAGCTTTCCAGGAGGGGGGTCACTGTGGTAGTAGGATATTTGTTCTTTGATATTGGCCCATGACCATAATGGCGAATGTGGCTTATCCGTTGACGGTATTTTTGAATAGACACTCTTAATATTCCAAAATAAACCTTTCTTGAGATCTTCCCTCCAGATCCCTGCGAGGTATGTATCATGAAGAGATAGGTTTCGGTAAAGGATCGTGTTTATCGCACCAACAATACCCGCCAGGGCAGGAAGCCTGTCGCTATTTTGGGTCAATTCCCGGCCAGTGTACTTTTCCACAAGTTCGTACCATGCATCGTAGACATTTCGGGGCTCAAGCGTTGACAGATTTCTAAGATTCTGAGGTCCTTGTCGCGGTTTTAGCAGTGCCCTCATAGCTGCATCTGGCTGCCTGCCAGTACGAGCGCTAATAGGAAGTCTCTCGGATGCCATGATAGAGTCACACTCCCAAAGAATTTCCTGTTTAGTGAAATGTAATATGCGTGTTGATAAAAGACGCTCTTGGAGAATCCATCCGCGTCGGCTCAACAAACTGTCCTTGATAGCACTGGGACCCATGTTGATACCTGAATACTTGAAAGATGGACAAGCAGCCATACCTGCATCTGGCCAATCAATCCTGCAAGGCCTCATCTCCAGGGTATTCCTCTGCAAAAAACAGCCCACAGAGCTATCTTCTGCGCCATCAGCCGATATGTTGAATAACGCATGCTGGTACACTTTGTGCATCTTTGCCGACTCAACTTCCCAGTCTCGTGGCGAATCTTGAATAATGCAAAGTGAATCTATCCACAAATATCTTACACCCAGTTGCCGAGTGATCAATACCGCGTCCTGGAATGTTTTGGGCAAGGAGATGATATCTATGCCGTGCTTTCTCTGACTTATTGTTGACTGCGTTGTTGTGATGATCTGGAGCTGACCCCAGCGATGACTCAAACTGACATAATCGCCCCGACGGCCTTCAGTAATATCCAAGTAAGGTTCTCGTGAGCCATTCGATGGTCCCACGTCAATCGCACGAGTTGGAAGTGCCGGAGGGCCATCCCCGAGAGTCAAGCATCCGGGGTGGCCATTGATGCAGTCATGAAGCCATCGCCTCATCAATCGAAAATTGTTAATGGAGGCGGGGTCTGTTCCCAGGGCAAGTGATTTCATAAATCTATAAGTAGACTTTCGGGCCGGTGTTTGTGACGATAATTTATCACTTACTAGTGTTTCGTACGCGCCAGTCTCCGAATCTATTATGATAATTAAGCATCTCCTTAGAATTTTAATGACCCAAGTTACATACCAACAAGCTTTCCTAATTTGACCTTAGAGGAGACACAATCCTGAAACTTGGAGCTTTGTATACTTAGTTCTAATTCTCTAGTGTATTGCTGCTGGTCATCCAAGAAGCGAGTATCCACCAAACGAGTAATTCCAGAGCTAATGCAGAGATATAGAGGACCGTCCTCAGCATCAAACCAGTCGCCATGCAACCAGGGATATTCCAACGCTTTTAGATCTGACGACAGCAACAAACTTGCCCAGAATAAGGCGCAAAGATGGCAATTATTCTTTGCAGAGTCTTGCAATGCGCGGATCGTAGGCTGATGGCGATAGCCTGGGTGTGAGGATGCAAGATGCTGCGATTCTGGATCGCTCACAGTCGCCTGGCATATCTTACAAAGTTGATGTAACGAATTCATATTATTTATGCAGTAAGATTGGCGTAGTGGCGGTATGCGAGCAAGGTTTGAAGAAATCGAGCGTACGTGATAATAATGAGTGAGCACTTTGTAAGGATGAGGTGAAAGGAGTGAGACTTGTCTCAATTTCTTTTTTCAGTAGACCCCCACCATTAAGCGACCTTACCCCGCACAACTGGAAAACAAGAAAAGCCACCGACTACTCAAGAAATAATCATCACGATATCTTTAAAGAGTTTTAAAATGGCTAATACATCATTATGTAATGTAATTGCATTATTTCAGAGCCTAGCTGGTTTATTTCTCGTCCCTGTCTGACAACGAGCCCTCACTTATCCTTGCTTCCACTGCTATTCTCTTCCACCCGAGAAAGCATGAAACCACTACCGACAAAGCCACGAGCGGGATGACTGAATAAAACAACTTTTGTAATGATGAGTTGTAAGCTTTGAGAATCGCGGGCAAATCTTCTGGCGAAACCAGAACGCGAAACTTCGTCGCTCCTGCACCTATCACCTGCGATATGTCAATGCCCTGCAAACCGGCCCTCTCTGCTGCTCTCAATAGTGAATCTTGCAAGATGGTGTTTCCCACCGCAACAAAAACAGAAGCTCCGAAACTCTGACTAGCAAGCATTGCCGCAAGACCGATAGATGATGTGGCTTTCCCAAGCGCGACTTCGATTGCAATGTACCCCTGAGCAATAGCCATCGCCGCTCCGAAGGAAGCGAGTACTTGGTACCCAATCCAGTGCCCTGGGGAAGAATTCACAGCCAATGTCGCGAGCAACCCACTTCCTACCGCAGCAATAGCAGAGCCAAGCACTGCTGGCGGCGTGTATAAGCCAGTTTTGTTAACAAAGGCGCCAGATAAGAGAGATGACACGCAGGCCCCGAGTGTGTATGGGAGCATATGGACTCCAGATTGGATAGCACTGTCTCCTTTGATGGCTTGGAACCAAGTGGGCAAGTAGTATGCTTGTGTGGCAATGGTGCCGTAGACGAAAAACCCCATCACGCAGCTGGCTGCTACCCTGTGGTCTTTGAGAATGCCGAGTGGAATAAGAGCATTATCTTGCTTATGCCAAATCCAGGTGATAAATATCAGAGTTGCAATACCAGAGCCGACGAGCAGCCCGATAACTCGAGCAGTCCCCCAGCTGTTTCCGGCCGAGGTGTACTGGAGGGCAGTGAAGAACATGACCGCCGCCGCTAGCAAGATAGTGCCTCCAGGTAGATCCAATTCAAACAGCCGTGCTATGAAATTCTTGGATGCTTTGTTGTTTGGCTTAGGTTTGAAAGTAAAGTAAAATGTGAAGGATGTCAGAACGATGACGGGAAGGTTGATCCAAAAACACCATCTCCACCTGTTACAGCTTAGCATATATATACCAATCCGGCGTGACCAACTCACGTAGCTTTATCCACAAACAAACCCCCAAACAAAGGTCCAGCAATTGCTCCAATGGTATACCTTGAGATTGTCAACCAAGTATGTGAAGTTTGGGCGGGGTTTGAAACTTACATCATCAAAACAAAAGAGTTATATATAGCCCTCTTCTCCAAAGCAACAACATGTGTCAATATGGCCATTCCTCCTGTAACAGCTCCAGCGTTTCCCAGTCCTGCAATTGCTCTGCCGACGATCAATCCATCACTGGTAGGGGTCGCAGCACAAACTAGGCTTCCAAGTGCAAAAACTGCCATGCTCCCCAGGAAGGTCCACTTGACGTTGAAAGATTGGTAGGCTCGACCGTAAAGTGGCATGCATCCGCACGATGTGAGGGAGTATGCCGCACCATACC
Organism: Stipitochalara longipes BDJ; assembly: GCA_009732865.1. Lineage (NCBI taxonomy): Eukaryota > Fungi > Ascomycota > Leotiomycetes > Helotiales > Hamatocanthoscyphaceae > Stipitochalara > Stipitochalara longipes. The sequence continues at coordinate 681,356 of ML769343.1, read as the reverse complement.
AGCCGATGTCTGCGGTTGACTTGAAGTCGGCTGTGATTTGAGGGATAGGCTATGGCGCATGAGTTTTTAGCATTGGGCGGTACCCGGGGGGAAACGTGAACTTACGACAGTAATGATTGTCCGATCCAGGGAAACGAGGAAGGTTCCAATACATAAACTCAACATCAGCAGAGTTAAGGGTAAGCCAGACATGTATTCTGATGTCTGGCACTCGATTTCGAGTTCCTCTGATTTCGCTTCCGTGACCATGACTTCCTTGTCTTCCGGTGCTATTTCAGATATTTCTAATGAATTTTGGGACAACGCCTCCGTTACGGGTCCAGAGGTACTATTCATTTTTGCAAACGACTAAAACACGTTTTTGGATGAGGCCGTCGCACAGAGTTTCGTTGTACAAAGTTGGGTGCGCGAGTAGGAAGGATAAAGAATCAGAGAAGGCATAAGGATATCCTATCAAGTTACTAACTATCTCCATGTGCAGCGAGCGGGTTGACTAATATCTGCGACGCCATATCATAGGATATGTTTAGCATCGTGGCTTGAGTGAATCCAGCTGAGAGGGTCGAGACCGAAGGTCACAGCACAAAACCCATGCTGTTAGCGACGTCGTGGCGGGCTCACCGATAAGAAACGAAAATTGCGACTCCATCGCAAGACATTCAATAGCCTGCTCAGCCGCTGTCAGTGAAGCCAAGGTGCAAATTTTAGGGGCTCCGTATGGTAGGGTCTCAGCCAGGCATATGGTGCCGCGTAGGGGCTGCTGTTGCGACAGCCCTACCAATTACGTGGCTTCCAACCACGACCCAGAGAGGTGGCAGGGATGCCGAAAGCGGCGCTGCTGAACGACGGACTGGGTCAACGAAAGTATGGGATTCATGATTCGGCACATATTTTGGGAACACAGCTGAAGGCTGAGAGCCAGACCAGCACACGGAATCCGCAACTCCGAGCCCTATTATCTCACAAAGGCTTGAGTCACCAGCAGCGGTTTGCGCTAGGAGTTTGTGCAGCAAATATCTACCCGGTACCAACTCCTCCCAACGAAAATAGTTGTATTATCCACAAACCGGAAAAATGGCCTTGCCAATTATTTCTGCCAGTTTTACACTTCTTATTATTGTTTTTATCTCATGCAAATGGGCAGTAACAGCCTTTCAACGTCGAAATTTCCGCCTCAAACACCACTGCGCGAAAGTCCCCAGAGGTTGTCGGGATCCGTTCCTAGGAGTGGATCGCATAGTGCAACTTAAGAATGCTTTCAAAGAGAAACGATATCTTTACTTTTGGAGACAAAGTTTCGAAAAGTATGGCGCAACATTTACATCCAAGTTGCTGCTTCGCAACCAATTTTCAACTGCCGACCCGGAAAACTTCAAAGCAATTTTGAGCACACAGTTCGTGGATTTTGACACAGGTCGAAGACGTGCGAAGGCTTTCGAGCCATTAGGTGGTACTGAGTCTGTACTTACAACGGACGGGAAGCGCTGGAAACATGCAAGAGCGGTATTGCGGCCTGGTCTGAGTCAGAAACATGCAATAGACTATGAAGCGCTCGAGGTATACTTGCACAGAGTCTGTTAGTCTGATCCACGTTAACTATCAGAATAGATACACTGGGGTAGATTGTTCAACATTTTGCCAAAGAATGGAAAAACAGTAGATCTCCAAGACTTATTCTTCCGCTTCGTAAGCATCATTCCCTATATGTTTTCACCCTACTAACAGCTACAGACTATGGACAGCACAGCCCAATTCCTTTTTGGAGAACCGATGGGTTGTTTGGCACAAGTAATTCTTCCCAGTACAACTATTGAGCTTGTAAACTCCTTCGAAATGTCAATGAGCTGTGCACATCGACGCACGGCACTTGGTTATCTTAGCTACCTTGATCGTGACTACAGTGCTGAGGCCGAGCGACAGCATGTTGCAAGGACTAGACAACTTATGGATAACATGATCAACGAAGCCATGATGAGATATAACGAAAGGAAAGTTTCGAAGGTTGAAGACAGCGTGGCGCAACACAAAAATCTGTTCGAAATGCTGGTAGATACGATCAGTTTTCCTTCGATGAGAGACCACATCGTGACTACTTTTGGCGCAGCAAGAGATACAACAGCGACCTTAATCAGCCAGTTATGGTTTGAGGTATCGCGGCGCCCAGAAGTGTTCTTGAAGATGAAGAGCGAGGTTAATTCTGTTCTTGGCGACCAACTTCCTACGTCCGACAGCTTGAAGAAGTTGGTTTACTTGGATCAAGTCATGAAAGAAACGATGAGAGTGTGGCCACCTCTTCCAACAACAGTGCGCATGGCTAACAAGGTTTGGCGATACATACTCAGCCTTGTATATCCGAGCTGATGCTGACTAGAAATAGGACACAACGCTTCCACGCGGTGGTGGTCCAAACGGTTCCTCTCCAATTTTCATTCGCAAAGGATCTGAGGTCATCCTTTCATTTAATGCACTCCATCGACGAAAAGACATTTGGGGAGATAACGCAGATGACTTCGTTCCTGAGCGTTGGTCAACTATAGATCCAGGGTGGTCGTATCTTCCGTTTTCAGGAGGCCCGCGCGTGTGTCCCGGTCAGCGCCGTTCGCTTGCTGAGTGCGCTTATATTACTGCCCGGTTGCTGCAAAGTGTGTCCAAGGTTGAAAGTAGAGATAATCAGCCATTTGAGGAGTGCATGAAGATCACTATGCATAATGGACGTGGTGTTTTGGTTGGCGTTTTTGTAGATTAAGAGGGACAGTTAGTGGGAAGAGATATAGATTAGAGAGCTCCGGAAGCGAAAGACAGGGTACACTTCTAGATTTACGGAAATGATGCAGATCAGATATTAGCGATAGCGAATGAACGTGTTCAAAAAGCTGATTCTGGCGTTGAAGTCGCTTGATGATTGAAAGGAGGCAAGTTCGTCTCCTGAGGCCAGAATCTTTTCAGTAAGCGAACCAGCTGATCTTACAACAGACTCTTGCTGTCCTGTCGTATATTCCGATATCTCAAATTATGAGAAGCACTCTCTACTTTGTCAAATGGATATCAGTCTTTTAAATCCTTCCAAGAACTTGCCATCCCAGCAATTTTCACTAGAATCCACTCCTTGATGTGTGCTTTCAGCCAGGCTCAGGGGCTCGCTTGTGAGGCGAGAACTCCAGGGAGGCGGGGTACACACACGTGACAAGATCTAAAATAGTCACCTCATGGTACTGGTGCCGGGAGTCTGGGAGTCCGGGAGTCCTTGAAACAAGCCACAAAACTAGAAGTAAGATGCTTGAAAATTAACTAAGCTTCTCCAATTCAAAGCAACCAACGAATGGCGGACGTCATAACCCTGTGTAAATGCAAAATAAATCATCGCTCGAAAACTACTGCCGCGCAACCAACCCTTCGCGTCTAATAGGTAATGACAGAAACATCGCACCTTATGCACTCCAAACCCTCAAGCCTCATTTTGCTCTCACTCGCAAGTTCTACTTATGGACCCAAGTACATAAGATTCGCAATATAGCAAGTCATAAGATTTCCTATTGTCGTTGCGATAGGCTCGGAGCGAGTCCCGTTGAAGAATTTATCGCCATTCGGACTGCCAGCATTGTCAACTTCCGATTTTGAGAAACTAGCACTTGACTGATTATTATTAAAGATTGCACACTCACATTCCGGTGCACCACGCAGTCTTAGTTGTCTCCGCCTCAACGAGGATGTTCATCCACTCGACAGCTCCCCAGTCCCACGTCGCTCTTTGCTGAATCTCAATATAAAGCTCCGCCTATTGTAGTGTCAGCTTCAAAAAGGCAACAACTTTTAAGTAACGACTTACAGTCTGGAAGTGAGGAGATCCATTCGCAACTGTCCAATGTTAACGATCCGCCAGACTTAGATATTGTCCAGCGCGGCCAAACTCACCCCACGTCTTATCAAAACTCTGATCAAACATCAATCCATCTCCCCAGGGCATCATTCCAGCCTTACTTGACGCCGCTGCTGGCTCGACAATCCAGTTGATGAACCAGTTTGAGGTCATGTGGTTCCACTGATAGATGATCTGAGTCCGATCTCCTGGGCGGACTTGCTATGTAATTAGTAATAAGCAGAGGAAAGAAACATTAAAAGTGTCACCTTGCGGCCTGGAGTCCATATTCATGAGATCCGTAGAAGGGCTTTGATTCCTGTCAATTTTATCATGTACGTACGGACTTCAAAAGGTGAACATACTTGCCATAGTAATATGGAAAGAGGTACCACTACAGAAAATTAGCATGACTCTAAACAAGAGATACGTTTTGAAGTCTGCATCAGAAGGCTCGATGTTGTAGAAAGCAGATAACACATACGCCTGGCACGAAGCTGAAGTTGCTAACGTCAGGCCCACCCTGATTTCCAAGAACTTGTTGAAGAAGAGTTGGGCCAGGACCTTGCATTCCTGGCCAAACTGCTCTAATGGCGCCATAAGGTGAGCCTGTGTCAGGAGACTCTGCCGGAATAATGAGAGTACTCTCAAACTGGTGGTATTTTAGCAGAATATCTGGGCGAGTGAAAGGATATCGAAAGATATACTCTACTAAGTGGAGCGCCCGGCGAGATCTTGATGCCGTAGAACGTCGAATTCACATCACAGGAGCTATAGTGATTGAGGGTAGTGCCTTGAGTCGAGACGTGAGAGATGACTGAGAGGAAGAGCGAAACGGTGACGAAGAAATAACGCATGTTGCGTGTGATTGGGTGTTGATAATTAAGGGCTTTGGCTTGGCTTCTTGGTGATTTGGAGAACAGACTCTGGGTTAAGATTCACAACCTGTGCGTCCTTGGTCTGGCTTTGGTGTTGAGGCTGATCATTATGAGAATGGTGCCATCATATATTGTGGACTAATAGCCATGATTCACAACGGATTCCAGCAAAATTGAGTATTCACTATTTATGGTAACATTCACTAACTACCACTTCAATTCACTTGTAAGCTTCCTCAAGTAATTTTAGAGTTTTCGATCTTGGTATTTCAAGGATCCTTCCTCATGCTTGGTTTGAATCTGCTCGAGCAACCTCGCATTTGCTGGGCATTGGATGAACACGCCCGAGAGCAAGACAGAATTATATTATACGTGTTAATTATTGTTTCATGGAGCTGCATTTACCACAAAAATTGATTGGAGAATCTTTGCAGTTTCAGAGGGCTCAGGTATTATACAGAGAAGTATTATCAGTTGACAATATATTCGAATTAAGAACACCTTGGTCTTTTGATTGAGAAGCAAACGGAATCCGGGAATTAATTGCACTTCCGACGTCTAATTATGTCCCTTATCTTTTTGATCAAGTCACACCCTGCATTGTGAGTGGTTTCGCTATGACTGAGAGTTTTCTAGAAATAGGCCACAGTTGATGGGTATCAAGGGGATATATACACACAAGTAACACTTTCCCTTCACAACTCAAATCTTGTACTGGCAATCATCGTACCGAGAAATCAAAAATTCACTTTTGGAGCTGCCGGCTGGGCAAGGTAAGAAGCAGTAGTGCTTCTAAGAACTACAACGGTCACGATCACGTGTTAAAGCACTTTCTCGAAGCAAACTTTCCGTGAGATGAGCAATACACAGTCATGACAACATTTCATGGAACCAATAGTTACAAATATTGCATATGTAGTGATGCGTGCAAGCAAAATCTCAGAGAGGGTAGTAAATGAGCAAAGTTCTGAACGCAAATGCTGAGCAGCATTGCTGCACTACTAGACAGCAAATCTTCACTCATTGCATAGACTCATGAGTATCTCCTCTAAAATCTGGTAGATGAACCTTCCTATAAATTGGGGAACGCTATCCTTCTATCCTCATCATAGCTCTCTCATCAATTTCATAGCAGTTCGAAACAAAAGTCCTACTTCAATTGCCTTTCAAAACTTCCAACCCCAACCGCACTTCATTCATCATGTTATTCCCCTCCCCATCTTCAAACATTTCAGGAGACGTGTGGCAACTGAGCCCCAATGATCCATATGACTTGCACAAAGGCTTCAAGGTTTCTGTGCAGACTCCCTACGGAATTGCAAGCACGAACTTCAGTGAAGCCTTCCTTGCTACGAGGTTAGTACCTCGTTCTTCCACCTCCCGGACTTTTCTTGCTTCTCTCGATACGAAATGAGCTGAGACCGCGTTAAAGTAGGCCCCCATCGGGGAAGTCTGAATACTCGCGGCCAGGCTTCACAGACTGGATGTCCAACCAACCCATCAAGCCTGAGGCCCCTTCTCCTGGTCCAATGCCTCCACCCTCTGGCCCGAGGCGTCAATATCCTCTTGCTGACATTAATATTCGACGTTGGGGTTTAGAGCAGAAATTACATGCCCGCAAGTTGCAAGCGCAGTTTCACCCTCCGCCACCCCTCGCCAACTTTCCCGGACCTGGAAAACCAGAAAACTCATCTGGAGGTGAAGGTGGAAACGGGGGCTCAACGGAAGCCAAGAAGCCAAAGTCGCGAGAAGACATCGAGTCTCTTGCCAATCTGGAAATTATCGAGAAGGCTGTGCATTCTATCAGCAGGAAACAAGATGAGCAAGGACTTAAGATCATCGATGTTGGCCAAAGAGTGGATTCTGTCAATACACAATTGGACAAGCATGAGCAGAATCTGCTCTCTCTGGAGAAGAACATTCTGAATTCGCTTCATGCTTCCAAACTTTGGCAACAATCCGTTGATTCTAAGCTTCATGCTATTACTAACTACCTCAACAACCCAGACGCAGATTACACTCCCGAGCCAGTACCGCAAGTCCCGTTCCGTCAGGTCGAGAATTCCCAAGGTATGCAAACCAGCCCGCAAATCCCATGGCTGGGATTAACTCAAAACATAGATCTCTCCATCCTCAACGCAGCTGAGCCCCAAGTCTCAGAAGCTAGAGAGATCGTGCTCGTAGAAGTAGGGCCGCAGAGACCAACACCCGGCCGACCTACCTATCCAACGCCAGGACCAAGACCAGATCGTGAGCCGAAGCCGAAGCCGAAGCCTCGACCGAACCCGCCACAGAACCACTATGACACGCACGAGTCTCTCATGCATACGGTTCAGCAGATGGAATCTTGATTCTGAGAGCTTGTTGGAAGATCTGGAGCTGTGGAAGCATAGTGGACTAAGTGAGATAACCTGGTGGCATAAGAGCAAGGCTCTTGTGTTCCTTTCTCTGCCTTCACGCCAACGCCGAGGAGATCAAAGTTGGGATTGAAATGCTACTTAAGGTTTTCACCTGTGATGTTTACTTGACAATTAATGCGATGATTCAAAAGTTCTTTTTGACAACGTGCAAATGACTATCACGTGATCTTATTCACCTCTTCCTCCTGCTTTTACCTCTCAAACCGATTTCAGCTCAAAATCCAAGCATCCAATAAACTTCAAGTCACAAAGTAACAAGCTTCAACACAGCAAAGCGACCAAGGTAGTACAAATCCCGTCATCGCCCAAATGTCGCTGCGTGTTTCGCGCACGTGATCACATGATCGACCTACTCCACAGTGGAGCCAATAAGACAGTAGCTCCACTAATTTAGTGCAAGTCTTCAAGTCTATTTCAACCTCACCTCCTCTTCCTCGTTCCTTTCTTGTTTTAGTCAATCCTCCCTCATTACGATTTCCCAAAAACACATCCAGCAACCCAACAGCGGGCAAGATTGGCTGGCAATGGCTGCAAGTGGTGAATTACATGTTGACGTCACTCATTTCAGCACATCATGGACTCAACCAGGCAGGCAATTGGGCACAGAGTGTGAAGAAGAGAAAAACCGAATCTCGCGATTCATTCAGGATCTAAGATACGGCAGCATTTCGTCCTTCGATCCAGAGGACGACCGCCCTATTCCAGCACTTCCAGCAATCTGATTACCTCGCCCGCTCCGTGGCGGACTCCCAAGTCCAGCTTTCCAGAATGCAAAGAATAAACAACAACGCTCTCCACCCAAAAAGCACGTGCAAGCCACCCCCAGCTTCTAATCACAGAAAGGACGTGCAAACCACCCCCAACATCTAAACACAAAAACGCCAAAGTGACAATTTGCAGAACCAGCCTCCCTGCCATTCTAGCCCTAATGCATCATCGCGTTCAAATTAACGCGGCACAGAAACAGAAACTTGGTACGTCTTCCCCGCCTCGAAGTCCCTGATGTACGCGTCAGGTACAACCTTTCCTCCAATCTTGACGGTCACATCCTCGACATCTTGACGTCTGATATCGAGCACGAATTTCGCGCCACGGAAGAGACGCGTGACTTTGATACTGTTCCAGGCAGAAGGCAATTGCGGGTTCACGCGTAGACCGTGCTCTTCGCCACGGAGACCACAGAGGCCTTCAACGAAGCAGCGGTAGACCCAAGGCATGGTGCCCGTGTTGAAGAGATGGCTGGAACGACCTGCTGTGCGGGGGAACTCGTGGTAGGCGCCGCGATAGTAGTTCGGGATGTAGACTGGAAGCTGACCGCGTCGAAGGTAGTCTTCCTCAGTTGGGCCCGGCAGCATCTGGCGAAGCAGCTTGTAGGCGCGATCGTGCTCGCCGATCGTGTACAAGCTGTAAATGTAGAAGATGGCTGCGTGGTTGTACACCGAGCCGTTCTCAGCTGACCCAGGATACTTCTGAGTTACACGGCCAACGTCTTCACGCATCTTTTGGAATGGTGGTGCGAACATGGTAATCCCATATGGTGTGCCGAGTTGCTTCTCAATCTGCGGGATGATCTTTGCCCGTTGCTCTGGGCTTGCAGCTCCGCTGAGAATGGCCCAGACCTGAGGGTTGAGCCAGATACGGCCCTCATTGTCCTTCTGGGTGCCGAAGACCACATTGTCATCAGTGATGCCGCGCGCAAACCACTCGCCGTCCCAGAGGTGGGTGTTGGCGGCCTCGTTGACAGATCGTACTGCCTTGCGGTATCGTGCAGCTAATTTGGTCTGACCTTGTTGATCGCAGATACCGGCCCAAATCTTCAATGCAACTCCAGTTGCAACGGTCAGCCAGCCGGAAACACCTTTACCTTTATATCCAACCATGTTCATCGGGTCACACCAATCCCCCTCTTTGATGTAGCTCAGGCCACGCTCATCACGTGCAGCGATCAACCAGTCCATAGCCTTGCAGAAGCCCCAGAACGCAGTGTTGGTGGTTCCATCGGATCTCTTCACCTCTTCGTCCAGCAAATCATAATCACCAGTTTCGGCAAGATAGACTTCCAATGTCACCGGCAGCCACACACAATGGTCAGTGTGGGGTACTTGGTTGATGTACTTCAATTCCGCACCTTCTGCCAAGAGAATTCCGTCCGGCATGTTTCCGCTCGCTTCCTGCTGCGAGAGTGCTGTGAGAAAAGCCTTGCGTGTTACTTCCGGCTTGATGAAGCTCATACCCATGTTGTCTTGCAGGTAGTTCCTGGTCTGAGGATCAGTAGTCAAACGATTCACATCGCCGTGGTAGTACACTTGGCGAGGAAGCCAGTTGTTGACGAAGTTGTCAAGATGCTTGTCCGGGGTTTCGATATGGAGACATCCCCGTCCCTGCTCAATGTACCACGCATAGTCGCGCTGCGATTTGGCGAAGCCCTCCTCGCTGAGATACTTCTTGCGCATAGAACGGATCTCGAGATCGTCAACAGCTGGGCCGAACAAGAAGCGATAGGTACGCGGCTCGTTGGCTTCCAGCGTGGTGCGGTACTGCACGGCGGCTACCGGGACTTCGTAGCGCGCATCTCCCTTCGATAGGTTGGGTTGATCCATCAGCGCGGATGGGGCATGCAGGCCACCCTCCCCCTCAAATGTGTCTTGCATACACTCCCACGAGGTGGGGGGCGTCTCACATAGGAAGAAAGTTTTATCCTTGAGGGTCTTGTTCTTGAAGTAGTCTTGATGCTTCTGGTACGGCGTGATGCTGCTAGCTACTACCCCTCCCAAGTCCTCCCGGTACTCGGCTGACTGGTTCATCCACGACATGTTGCCGATGGGGAAGTAGGGGTAGACGGAGATTTTGCGGGGGCGGCCAGACAGGTTAGTGACCTTGACGGTCCACATTTCTGCTACATCATGGGTGGGCAGGCTCAGGGTCAATTCCACGCGGATGCCGAGGTGCTCCACGGTCCACTGGATGTCGCTTTTGCCGACAGAGAAGACGAAGCGGTTGACCGGCGTGCGACATGGCTCATAGGGCGCAGAGAACAGCTCGCCAGACTCTTCATCCTTGATGTAGACGAAGCGTCCCGGATGGTGCGCATAGTAGGCCTGCTCGGGCTGCATAAAGGTTTTGGCCTCGAGGTTAGGCGCATGGGCATACTTGGCCGGCTCCGGCTGCATGAACTGGGCGGTTGCGTACCCGCGGCATGTGACCTGGATCATCATCTTCTGGTTCCACAAGAAACCGTCGGCCTTTGGCATGGCTGTCGGACTGGTCAATTCATATCGGTCACCGTTTTTTGTTGGGCGCAGGAGAGGGACGGGATTTGCGTCGGGAACGTTCAATTCAAAACGATCCTTAGAGGAAGGAGGAGGAGAGGTTGGGCCATTGGAAGCGTTGGAGACGCTGCGTCTGCGGCCCTGGCCTGTGGAGCCATTGGAGGTAATGGAGGCACTGCGATGTTGTCGATTGGAGCCATTGGAGGCCGTTTGGTTGTGTCCGCTGGGCATGGAAGAAATGGACCCATTGGACCCATTGCGGGCATTGTGAGTGAGGCGCACCATTATGATTCAATGGATCACAAGCAGTCAATGCAGACTAGATGGTGTGCAGAGAGGAAGGAGAAAAAGAGAAAATTCTTTTATAGTAGTAATGCTCAGTGGGATTCGTGTATTCGTGTGCTCGACCAAAAGGCTCGAGTGAATTATAAAGGGAGAGGAAAGAAAACAGAGAGCCAGGAGCGACGCAGGCTGCGAGGCCGGAGCTACCTAAATACAAGCGGTGAGCCGGTCACGTGTGGCGCAACTGGCCTCCAACTGCCTGCAACGGCCTCAAACGGCCTGCAACTGCCTGCACCAGCTGCAACGCCTGCAGTGCCCAGCGGCGCCCTGCAAAATTAGTTGCAAAATTGGCGGAAAATTGGAGGGACCCCCTGACGCGAGGATCTTCGGCCGGGTGCTTTCTGGGCGTATGGGCGTATTGGAAGCTGTTTGGCGCGGATACTTCGTCCCTTTGCTTATTCCTCAACGCCTGCCTGCAAACGCCCGCTCGTATGTAATTCACGCAGCATGGGGGTCCGGCATGCCGAATTCGATACGGACCTGGTCGACAGTGGGGTGGACAGTGGTGGACTTCTGGCGTATGGCGTGATGAACTGCCACACGTGGTGTTTAGGCGTGGCCAGCTGCAGTGATAATGCTGTACGACGAAGTCATACACGCACGAAATCAGGGAATAGCCTCAGCCTGAAAAGGGGGATCGAGGCGGATCGGGGAGGCTGTTATGGTATCGCCCAGTCAGCTTTCTATGACATCGTGGCGCATGAGCAGGTATTCCCAACCCGCCACAGCCTGTCAGACCGCAGCTCCCGGGAGACAGGGGCGTCTACTTATAGATACGGCACCTCAACAAATTTCCGCATTCAAGATTCTCCCCCCTTTTCGACTCTGCCATGATTCAATAGTGCATTCAAGTGATGGCATTCAGAAAAGAAAGTCGAAGAGGCTTCGAGACGCCAATCTTCCTCTGAAAACTCACCTTGATTCTCAAACATGGCTACAAGCTTAGGAACAAATTTTCACAAAGCTCATTAATCATCAGCTCTTCTTTTTTTCTTGGTGTTCCCTGCCAAGAAAGGTCATCGGCCTCACCGCTAGAGACTCTCAGACTCCCAAGTCGAGGTCGAAACAACTGCCTCGCATATCAGCTGCACAATGCCGCATAACTCCTTTACCCAATCAGACCCCTTTCACATTTTCATAACATATCGCAAACTCATCGATCTCGCATCTAAATGTTACGTTAGATCACCAGACGAAGTCGTCGATGCGGGGTTCCTGCAAGCCGGTGGGGGTTCTAATCCGACTCCTAAATCAGCAAAGTGCATTTTTCCTTCACTGCCTGCTTACCTCGGACCTATCTCCTATCAGCCCACTCACATCACCTCCAGCCACCGTAAAATCCTTCATCTTCTCATACAAGATGACCGTCTTACCACCATCGTCAGAATTTTCTTCAGCTCGCATCTTCTGTATCTGAATTGTTCGTACAGATATGACCGGCGCAACAGATCAATTCTCGCCTCGGTGGCAATATCAAAAACTGTAGAAAATTCTCCTAAATTCCATAGCCTGCTTACCCATCCATCTTACTCTGCGCCACGGACATCCCGACCCAAATGTAGGAGCTCTGTATGCAAGATAGAGAATCTAGAAGTGTCTCACCACATCTCCGATTCTAGAAAACGGTGGAGATGAGTGGAGGCGTGGGGGCCTATTGCGGGGTGAGAAGTGGGTGACTGGTGGGGGACCGTGGGGTGTGCGTTCGTGACGTGTTAGATTTTCAGTCTGGCAAGATGTTGTTTTTGTTTTGTTTTGTCGACGGCGTGGTGGGGGATTGGTGGTCCTCGTGGTTGATGAAGGTAGAGTTGAGGATTTGTTGCGAGGGGTAGTTTGCAAGAGATATCGTTGGCCCTCTCAAGTCTGATCTGATGGGCAATGTAACTCCATGCCCCTATATCTTCATCATGTCTTGCTGTCTTTGAGGAGATTAGCCAGCCCTGCTTGGTTACACGGTCTGACATGGTGCATGCTGTTCTGGTCTTCTCGCATCATGCATCCAGTAAGATTGGCTAATGGCTAATTTGGCATGAATCTGAATGATTTTTGTTGGTAGAAATGTCGGAATGGAATCAACAAGGTTCATGACCGCCCGCTCGTTGGCTGTGAATCACCGGATTGGGTCATTGGCGAAAAGGGGAAATCACGTGGGATCTGAAGCCCAAATCATTAACACTTTTAGAATGATCTTATGGCAGTGACAAATTCGTTGTTTGAGGTTAAGATGACTGAAGAGTTTCAAGGCGATTCCATTTCCCACCATCAGTCAATACGGGTGTCTCCATGGCAGGGAGTCAACCTCTTCCTACATCGACGCTAAATATTGAGAAAGGTCATTCACCAAGTGGTATAAATGTTGCCTGAACTCCTTAGCTTGGGAAAATACAAAGAAGAAAGATCACAGAGCTTTCTATGTTCGTATTCAGGAGGTTTTAAATACACATCCTAGAAGTCTACTCCTCAAAATCATAACTTCGCCCCCCCACGACCCTTCGCTTTCCAGATGGATCATATCAGCCACATCAACAACCCTCTAAACTCAAGCCCAAAATCTAGAACCAACACCCTCACCACACTAGCCAGTCATATTCTCTTTCCACACGTCTTTCCCCTCACCAACCACCAGTACCCACGCTCCTCCAATAGAACAGCAACTCATGTCACTCCCCCCACGCTCTCCTTGACCTCAGAACCTCGCTTCCTCTTCACTTCCAACCATTTGATCATTAATTCTTGATTAAGAACTCAACAGCGACTCATCTTGATACCTATAAGCAGGATGATCTTGTGCCGAAGTTCAATGATTCCTCCTTTCCCCTCCACTTGATTCAGTATTTCACAGGCTGGTCGAAACGTGCCCCACCATCTTCCGCCCAAACAGGGCGTCTAGACGCATCACAGTGGGTAATCATCGAGCACGCTAAGTCGCTTTTGAAGTGGAAATGTGTAAGTTCCACTCCATCTCCTTTCGTTCTTTTCGATTCTCTCTTTCGAGGTTTGAGCGGCTGACGACTGCGAGTGCGACTGCGATTTTATTAATCGAGCGGTGGAGGGTGAAGATGAGGATGCGTTGTTTTGTGAAGGCGATGTTTCGGGGATACTGGTTGATGGGGATAAAACTGCGATTTGTGGACATGGAAGGTGTGAGGAGTGTGAAGTTTTGGAGGGTGGTTGATGACGAGAACAGGGGAGAATTAAGAGGAAAGGAAGGGGGTAAGGTCTCTAGTATTGGGTTTGAGTTTTGATTGATGTTGTGTAGAAATAATGAATATATGAAAGAAGCATCACGGAAATCGTCAGAGAAACCATCGATTACTATCAGAAAATGTGACTCCAAGTCTCCATATCTCACTCGCCTCCGAAATACCCCCAAGAGGTCCTACTGCTTTGGATTGAGTGGATTGCTCACCCATTCAATGGCAGCATCCAAGTCCCCTAATTTCGCAACATCAGCCAATTCCACCTTAGGACCCCAAAGTATGCTCCACTGAAACTTGGAAATCTTCCACTGCTGCAAGATATGGTTTAGCTGGCTTGAATCTCGTCTTCTAATGTCCGCACAATTGATGCTCAATGTTGGAACTGCGGGGATACCAACGCCAATAATCCGCATAGAGTCGAAGACGTTATGGAGAGAAATGGAAATTGAAAAATTGTCTGCATTAGTCTGCAAAGCGTGGACGAATGCGAAGAGTTTTTCTATCTGATTTTTAGTATTTTCGAAGACCGGTACGCAGTTGGGGGGCAGTCCCTTGTCATTCACAGCGAAGGGAGGAGCCTCATTTGGTATAGGGCTGTATTGAGGTATGTGGATACGACGAAGAATTTTGGGATGGATCTTCTCACAGTTACTGAGATGGCTCTCTTATAGAGATAGCTTGCCACCAATCATGGCTGTGCCTAAGTCTCTGATCGATGGGGGGTGATGGCGTTATGAGCCGAAAGCTTGAGGGTTGGATATCTGTGACATGTTACCAACACTGTCATTTGCAACAATAAATGAATTCAAAATAACTCTTCGGTTGCTATCTAAAGAATATTTCTCCCACATGCTGCTACTATTACCAACCGTTCTTCTGAAATTCCCACTCAATGAGAGCTTTCTGGACTTCCTCTCGTCCAAATCCCGTGCCATGAACACAGTCATTGCATCGTGTATGATCACATTGAGTTGTCTGACGAAAAGCATTCTTCAGGTGCCACAATTCAGTGGAGCGATCTCTCCGAACATCTTTGGGGTAGCAAGCACACTGTAAGCTATTAGCAAGACTCATTTTCAGTGAGGGAAACTCGACATACACATATCCAGAATCGATTCACAAGCTGAGTGGTTTCCCGTCTAGCCTCTTCCCTAGCCTCATTCCAGTCTTTTTCCGAGCTCGGCTTCTTAGGATGAGGATGAACTCTCTCCGATTGTTCCACCCATTCAATCGCATCATCCAAGCTTCCAATCCTTCGCACAGCATTAGCGTGATCTGAGGGCTTCCAAACAATTCTCCATTGGTTCTTCAGAGACGCTTTCTTCAAAGCATTAAACTTCCTCATAGCTTTCAGAGTGGCGTTAACATCCATTGTCCAAATGTCTTCATTATGGAAACCCAACAGAGAAGCACTCCCAACGCCCACTATCACATATCGAGTACTACTGCATCGTTCACGTAGCATGATCGCCCATTCGTCGAACCCTGAGTGAAGAGCTCGAGTCAAGCGTTCCACTTTAGCCAGATTATCAGGGGCCAAGTGCTTCAATTCGAATATTAGGTGAACACTTGGCTGGAGTTGAGAAGTGGAAGTGCCACTCGTTGTATTAGGCAAATCAACCTCAGATCTATCACATAATGGAAAGATACTATCCGAATAAATTGACACACTTGAGGCCCTTGATCCGTCGGAATCGTCGGAGACTCCTGAAGCAGTGACTTCTTCGGGGAGAACATGTGAATCTTCCAGGTTATTACTCAAGGTAGGATGGTGTATACGCTTTTCAGGAGGGGATCTCGCGTCAAGTTCAGAGTCGGTACCAGATGGCTGCCAGATGAAAGATTGGCTCTCTACTCGATCAATGGCTGTTGACCTTCTTTCTGTGATGTGTACCCCTCCATTGATGTTCATTGTGTTTACTCCTGTGATATTCAGAGTGCACTCGAACCTCCCCTGTTCTGAATCTGTTGCTCGAATAACCTCAACCGGAGCTGGCATTTTCGTTAATTTTGGAACTCTCTCTCGTGAAACGTGTCTTGATATGGTGTAGGAGAATTGGTGGTCCTCTAACCCATGCTCTGGGCACTACTCTTATACTCCTCCTGTCAGGAATCAAGCTAAGTAGGATGTGATGCAGACCAACACTTAGGATGAGTCTAATTCTCGGTTGCTTGATGATTGATTGGTATGAGCGACTTACCCTGTTCACAACATTTCAACAAATTCGTCTTTCTGAGGTTGTCGCTTAGTTATGAATCAATTTAAGGTGACCTCAATAATAATATATGGCTGTCTGCCCAACTCTTTCAGCCCAGAGTCACTGAAAGAATAATCTGGGAGAAAAGAAGAAGTTAGTGTGTGCCATGTCTAGCCATACAAAAAATGATTCAGATAGTGACAGCTGCCACAGATATAGATGAAACTTGGCTTCATGACCGCACGTTCCTGTTGCATTTGAAGGCTATTGGATCACAGACTCCCACAACATCACGAACAATGTCCACCACATATGTCTATGTTTTAGGAAAAGCTTCTGAAAGCGAAGGCTTAACCTCCTCAGGAAGCTAGGCACAACCTTCAAAGAAATTAAATCATGAAAATTATGCTTTCAATGTGCTAGATTTTGAGACAGTGTGCCCACGAGGACGCATCATATACGATCCTACCGAAGAACACCTGCTGGCGTGAAGGATCATAAAGGTCTCGAGCTTAGTACGAAGGAAAAGAAGTAGGTTGCAACTTTTATCATCCCCTAAAAGGGCCCTGATCACGTCTCCCGTAAAAATTTCAAAAATCTAACGCTTTTCGGGAAGGATCTGTCTGATCTCTCCCAGAATGACTGCAAGAAGGTCGATCTCTGTCCATTTGTAAGGTACCAGCACACTGAATTCTGAGGCGGAATTGTCTTTCTGAAATTAACTATCCATCTGTGGGTACAGCGAGCAACTCTCGCGAAGATCGCTCTGTACAGTTCCTAAACCAGGCAACCACGTGCACTAATTTATAATATAATTTCGAGAATTCAATATCTAGAAATAGAATTGTTATCGTAGACCTGAAAGTGTTAGAAATGATAAAGGGCCGGAAGACGTAAGCGGATTCAATAAGCAGCGAGGTTTGAGCCCCGGGTCCTCAATTAAATCACATGCATTATCTGAGCAAGATTCCGTACAACGACTCATATCACTAGTGGCCGTTATCGGAGAACACAATAGACGTGGTATAACTTCGTGTAGAAATGAACGAATGGCGCTACTCTTGTGTGACTTGAGAGGTTACAACAGCATTCGCCGTCTTCATATCGAATCTCAGTTGAGGAGTCAGTCAAAGCAGGAATCTTCAACAAAGATTCAATTATAAGCTATAGAATAAACGTGAGTAAGTCCTTGCTTGCGTTCGATACAAGGTGACAACTCATTGTTGACATCAGAAAAGGCAGAATTCGACAACACACGAAGACCGAGCCACACTTGAAATTGATTCCAATGCTCAACATGAACGCTTCAACGTATATGGCAGAACACGGCAAATTTATCGAAGCGCTTGGTGCTTTAGAAAAATCTCTAGATGCTCAAATTTCAAGTATTCGAGATGCAAGCTCAGGTGGATCCGCCAGCACGCCAATGCAAGCAAAATGTTCCAGTACTATCACGAACTTTCCAGGGCCCCGACTTTCAGCAAACATCGGGCTCTGCTTCAACACCAATGATGTGACTATTAGCGAACTTTCTAAATTATACTCTCTGATTCAAACATTATACACTAGCTCTGATGGTTAGGAAATTATTAACTGTTTTAGAGATAGCTCTCCCTCGATGCTACCAACACAATCTATATCACATCCAACGCGGTTCATGCTTAGCCTTCACAGCAACGATCTCAAGCACAAAGTTATTGAGATAGCGACCGACGTTGTGCACAACCTGATCTCGAGAGGCTATAGTTTGACGATATCATAGTATCCGAAAGACGCTGTAGAAGCTGTGAAGAGGATTAGGTCTTCGGATGCTGTTATTGCATGGTCTTCAGGATGCCACGGATGTGTTGGTAGTGTATTGGGAGCGCCACTATGAGTTTTGAGGGTGGAGAACATAGGTGGCTGATGTAAGACTTTTGTGAAGAAAGGCAATCACCGGCTGTCATTATCGTAGCTATCAATGAATTCGAGACGTCACTTGACGAAGGATAAGCTCAGCCTTTGCATCTGATTGACAAGCACGAAGCTTGTGAGAATGTGACTATATTTTCGTTAATTCTGACTAACACAAACGGTCGCTGAGAAAACATGTAAGAGGACGACTATAAGAATCATGAAAATATTCGACAGGGGCTCTCTTCGCTCTTAGTCTGTCATGACAGAAGTTCAGCACTGGATCACTTTCTCTCAATCTTTAGCACGAGACTTAGATATTTCCAATGGCGCCAGAAAACGAAAAGCAGGAAACTAACGCGTTCGCACTAGATACGGCCGGGCACGGAGAAACTCCTGTCTGCAATATCTATGCACCTCAGCATATCTGCACGAACTTTCAGCCGATCTGGAAGGCTTTTCCCCTGGGAGAGACTCACCTGGGAGCACGAGAGCGGCGAGCAAGATCTTTAAATCGCCTCTCAAGTTGGAATTGCTTTGATCCAGCACTCAAGCAATGCGACTTCGAGGATAACACGTGGCTTCCAGAAAGAAGAAGGAACCAAGAGCCCGCTGGAGAGCCTGCGAGGGGACGTGAGAGAGAACGCAGTAACTCCACTTCCAGCAGGGTCGACGCCAGTAGACATCCCAGCAGTCAAAGTCGCACTCTTTCCGTCGTTTATGTGTCTTCGGAAATCCGTCGAGATCGTTCGCTAAGTGTCTATGAGGGGAATGAGTCTCACAATTTCATCACCGGCGATGTCGGATTTAGTAGCTTATTGAAATCATACCTGAAATTGACTAGCGATGACCTTGATCGCGACCCTGCCACCGTCAAAAATCTCCTTGATCGATTGCTATACACCAGTAAGATTCCTTGGACTCTTTACTTCAACTCAAGCGATGCCAACAATGTCGATGTTAGATACCACCAGGAGCCCGACGATGGCCACTCGCCCATCAAAAAGCAGCGGGACCTCACGGAAGAGGAGGAGAGGGAAGTCAAGAGACGAGCAAAGGGGCGCTGGATTTGTGTAAGTCTCTCATTATGAGGACTCTCTGACAGCTTGGCTAACTCGATAAAGCACGTATGTAAGGAAGATTATGGCAAGATCATCGTGAACCACGAAAGTAATCCTTGTAAGAGGGTTGCTGAATGCCATCATGACCACAGAGGTTGCAAAATCTGCCCAAGCCGTGGAAACCACATGTACGAAGAGTTGCTGGAGTACTTCAGGGATGAGATCCGAAAGGACATTCGCGAAGGAAGGCATCGTCGTTGAAAGGAAGAGTTCTCTGGGTCAATAGCAATGTGTTGTTAGTTAAATGAAATGAATGCGATATTTTTCGATACGCAGAACTGCTTTTCATGCGTAACTAGAGTGACTGCCGTGATACAGTGGGAGATAGACCTGGAAAGCACGAGCATTTGAACCAAACGATATGAGCAGAACCGTACACTTCCCCCATGCAACCAAGTCGCTTTGGATAATGACAAAGCAAATAACTAGATCAATGAGCATTAAGACGCTGCCCAATTAGGGAACGCACATCCAACACCCGAATATCTTGGAGGCACACTGACACGGCCCTGTGCCCTCTGGAATTATCGGAGCTTAACATTGCGCAGGCTGAGAAGCAGTGCATGCGGAGACGGACCTGGAGCAATCGCAATAATCACAGATGTTATTTCAGATCCAAGTCACATTTGGGAGTTCAATGCTTGCATGAAGAACGAGGTAGATTATGAAGATTCCTTTCAGGAGGCCAGAGCGCCAAGCACGGATGAGAATCAGAAGACCTGCTTCGTAGAAACTGAGAATGGCGGAGACAAAAGTGACAAGAGAGCGAAATGAGGGAGTAGAGTGTTGAAGACGATGGCGAAGACTGTTGGACAATTGAAGGAAAGAATGTTTCCAAGGCGCGGCGCCGTTGACCATAGGAGACCACACAGGAAGTGAGCTTTCGGTTGGGGTTGTTCTATATACACTCGCATAGAGTTCTGGTGCAGCATGTACTGGATGGAAATGAGTATGAGATAGATGTTTGAAACTCCAGCAATGCTTGGCACATTGAACGCCTTTCATCTAGATGGAGAATACTTGCTATTGGCTCGTGAAGTATTGTGCTTACCGTAAGGCAACCAATCTAGGTATTATTTGAGGCTACTCATCCGAGAAGACATCTTCCGTGGTGTTCGCCCTACCGGTCGATCTAGAACCTGCATGCACTTCAGGCTCATCTTCAGAGTTTTCATCTTCACTCTCATTCCGACTCCTTTTCCCTTCCTTCTTATATTTCCCTCTTGCACCGCCCAGCCTCTTCATCGGCTTCAAGAAGCCATCAACATGCACCGCACCATCCATTTCCTCATCGCTCGGAAGTAGATACTCATCAAGCTCATCCTTGGGAATCTTATGGCCCCTCCGCAGATGGTTCTTGAGCTTACCAACACCATTGAACCCGCGTGTCTTTCTCGGACAATCTGGGATCGGACAAAAGCATGTTTGTCTTAGCGGTGCTTGACCCAGCTGAATGGGCCGTTTGGACTTTGTTCTACGCTTGCTTCTAGTATTTGAGTTAGACGAAGAGTGTTCTGAGTCTTCACTCTGTGAACTCTCGATTTCCTCCTCATCATCAAAATCAGGAATTGTTTGCGGTCGATAATGCGTGAGCACATCAGCATCCTTCTCAGAGTACGGTGTCTCGGGCATAATCCTCATACTGATACCCTCCCCGAACAAATCTACACACCTCTGCGTTGCCCTTGCAATCACATCTGGCGGAAATCCAACAAGTGCAGCGGCGCCAAGAACTTCACTCCAATCACGAGGTTTGATTCTCCTCAGACGGTCTTTCTCCCTTTCTTCTTCTGTAGCCCTTCTCGCCGGCGATCTGCTGTTTCCTCCTCGCTCGGGGGTCTCTGGTGTCTCCCGAGGTGGTGCGAAGGCCGGGAGAGGTTTCTTTTGGATCCGAGCAATTCGGATTAGGTAGTCTTGCTGCGATTCTCCTTCAAGTCTTTCATAGACTTTCTGAGGCCGTCCTCGATGTGTCTTTTTGGCTCGAAAGAGGTCAGCGTCATCAATTGGCTTAACCTGGGTTCTTGAGCGGTCTGTTAGACTGGCAAACTTTCGTGGTCTGCCTTTCGGTCTTTTAACTTGTGTTGAAAATTCTTCTTCAACTACTGGTGTTTCGTCATCACTATTGACTTCGGAATGTGAGTATTTTCGACATGTCTTTCGCGCGTGGTGAAGAGCCATGAGTACTTCATCCAGTTTGGAGAGAGTATGTCGAATCGAGGGCCGAAGAAGTTCTCGGGATCTATCATCGTCCGCTGATACGATTGGCTTTAACAATATTTCAGGTTGCGGAGGCTCAGATGCCTCCTTGATGATCGGTTCAATCTCTTCGTCCTGGGCTTGCGCAGAAGTCGGCATCTCCACAATGTTCCCATCGCCAAAAAGCCCAGATGGTCCTCCAGCCTCATGACTACCAGCCTCTTCCTTCTCCACCTCCATACGATCATCCTCATCCTCATCCTCATCCTCACCATCCCCGAGAAAATCTCCCTGATCAAACCCCGCACTCTCCCTCCGCATAAAAACCTCCTTCGCAAATCTCAGCGTCGTCCCCACAAGCACTTCCTCCAACACAGCGCTCGGCATATGCCTCTCCCTTCCCGGCTTCCGAAACGTATACTTCTCATCCGGATCCTCCGGTCCCACCTTCTCACCCTCCCTCGGAACATCCTCCGGTCGCAACGGCCAACTAGTCCAATACCTTGGTGGTTCCCACGCCCTATCCTCCTCTGGAAGCTTTTCTAGCCCCTCTTCAATCTTCCCATTGTGAACACCACGCACACGCTTCTTCAAGGCATGAGCATTATAGAGATGAAGAGACAGATTGGAGTTCTGGAGCGATTGAAGGGAGGCCGCGAGGCCGCGCTCTTGCGAGGTGTGGGAGGCCCATGTTGAGGGTGCACCAAGCCAGCGGTTTGGACGCGTGGGAGAGGGAGTTAGGGAGTCGGAGTCTGATTGCGAGTCGGGGATAACACGAGTAGGGTTTTCGTTGGAGGGCGATGGCGAGGACATCGTATGGCCATCATTGTGGTGATGTGGTCGAGAGAAGGGAGGCTGATGATTTTTGAGGTGGGGCAAGGCTGAGCTAGGCGAGATCGGGTGGAGGAGAGACATCACGTGGAGAAAGGGGGCTTTGGTTGAGCCTGAAGTCACAATTGTGTGGCTAATGGTTAACATAATGGAGATACCGATTCAAAACCAGTCATTTTGAAGTAAAAATAGTAGTGACGCTGATAGGTGTCAACTATGGGACCCAACCTCAACCCCCCCTTTTAGCTTCGCTAAGCTTCCAACCATACTAATTTCTCCACAAGTCACCGCAACTAGCCCCATGGGTTTAGAAATTGCTTCAACAATCCCTTAAATCTCTACGCTATCATGATCCAATGTATAACCTCCTCCTTATCTTCCCCCATCCCTTTCCTCTCCAGGACCCTCCACATACAATCGCCGACTCCTAAGGGAGCTCTCGACGCCATCAACCTCATCCAAGATGCCCGCCTTCCGCCTCGCCCCCCCGCGTGCCAAAGAGCTTCACCCATCACTCCTCATACAGCCTAAGAAGCCAAAACCCTTCTGGCGGCGCTCACTCTCCCTCAAATCTCGCAAGAAATCTGATACTCCCAGTACTGACTCTGGAGTCGCCGATCTATCTCCTCCGTCCCCAATTCTGCATACATACAGCCCACCCGAAGACGAGGAAATAGTTGTTGATATCAATGCCATCATTGAAACCGCCAGCCCAGGGGTCCAGGAACTTCCTAGGTACACCGAAGGATTCAACTCTCCCGACGTGACGGTGAATTATGTGGAAGTACAATCCTTCTGGTCTGATGACGCGTATGTTACGGATGATGAAAACGTTCCTCAGGCATTGTATAACGACCAGGTGATTCAAGAGAAGTTTGGTGAGCGGATGAAGGAGCGTCTTCAGGCGTTGCTGGAGCGCAACGAGTTCTTTGCCATGCTGAAGGAGAAGAGGGAGGAGAGGAAAGAGAAAAAGAGGCTTTGATGCTTGGGGATGTTGAGGGGGCGCTGGATGCTAGGCTGCTGAGCGAGTGCTGGTTCTGCTGGAGGTTTTGAGTTCGGAGGAGTATCATGGCGTTGTTTGAGAAGCAGAATAAAAAGGAGGCAGTCCCACCCTTTTCGGCTGAGTACAAGGTTTGAAAGGATAAAAATCTTTAGATGAGTGGCTGGAGTTCGGAGAGGAAATCGAAAACGACCTGTGGAGAGATGAGAGAGAAGGATATGGGGGCTGCTTATTTATCGCCCGTATCCAGAACTAACGGAATTAATGATCGTTCTAGGATAGTTAGAAGCACGTGAATATCGAAAAGTGGACAGGATCAACCTCAAAATCATTTTTATTTCGCGCTTATATCTGCCTGATCTCCTTGCCCTTCATTTCTGGCCGCTCAACCTCCAACTCGTCTCTTAACACCGCAAATAAGGCATCCGATGTCAGCAGACTCAAGCCTAGACTCCACACAAGCGTGATGGCGTAGAAGAAATTTGCATTTCCACTTCCTGCGTAGATCCATAGATAGTAGAAGGCAGGCCCGAGTAGTGTTGCATAAAGAACGGTCGATGATGCCAGGAACGTATATCTCATCAAGGGGAATACATGTCGATAAAGCGGCAGCATAGCCAGGAAGAGTGACGTATCAGAGATGGATGGATACGGTTTGAAGATGGCAAAGATTCCGAGAAGAACTGTGAGGACGAATAGGGGCTGTCGACGAAGTCGAATGGTTAGACCTGCGACGTAGGATGAGAGATGAATCCAGAAAACGCCAAGGAAGAAGTTCCTGAACGAGTCGAACATCTCGATGAAGAAGTACCACCAGAGACCAACGTTGGGCGTCAAATCTGGGAGTAGAAGCTGGACACCATATGTAGAAGATAGGAACTCCCATGATCCGGTTATAAGAAAGGACATGTGCAGTAGTGAGTATAGCGATCCTCCAACAGCGACGGCATTCCCAATCACGAAACTGTACATCGACTCGGGGTTCTTCAACGGTTTGCGGCGGTCATAGCAGAGCAGAGCTAGAGGAGGAAACAGTAGGATCGGGTACATTGAGAGGTACGCTGCGAAGGACAGAGCAAACATGGCTGTAAAGGAGTTGCCATTTACGGCTTTCGCAATCGCATGAAGTATAGCGCATGTTGTAAATACGCTTGTAGGTCGACCGATACATGTCGCAATTGTGAAAGGGTTGAACAGGAACCTAGAGCAATTAGCATTTGTAGTGGAAGTTTGGCCCAGTCTGCTTACGCTGCTGCAATCGCAAAGCTACTCCATCTCTTGTCCTTCCTCGGCGACGTGAAGAGTTTCGAAGATACAGCTTCTCCGGATTCAGCAATGTTCATCAAGGCATTTGCGCTCAGCAGATCCAGTAATATGTATAGAAGGTATGTGAAGGCGGGGTACGTCGCAGAACTCGGGAGGAGGGAGAATAGGGGTAATAGCAGAGGTGCTTGATGGTAGACTCCACCGTCGTATGGGGAGACGTTGTGGTTGTAAAGGAAGAGGCCTTCTTGTACTAATTTACTGTCAGCTTCAATTACGCAATGGGGCATTGAACTCTCACGTCTCTTGAAGCTGGTCACTGGTGTTGATATTTCAACACGAGCTGTCAACAGGTCCGGGAGGCCAGGAAAGGAGGTGAAAAGGAGAAGGCGGACTGCTGCAGCGGCGCCGAACAGCGTGGCTTTCCTTCTATCGATACTCATCATGGGTCGTGAAAGGAGCTGGTGAATGACGCTCAATTGATCCAATATGTGGATTGATCACAGCCTCGAGAGCTTCCAAAGTTCTGTCCTCGCCCGCCGCGATTTGATTGGCTGAGAAGGCGGTGAGGAATTGCAGAATCCCGCCCAAACTTTTTTTTCTAGAAGATTTCGATACCCCACGATACGCACTTCTAAACCTGCACATAAACACCTACCACAGCAACAATGGGCAAAATTAAGAAGAAGGGAGTTTCTGGCCAAGCCAAGAACTTCATCACTCGAACCCAAGCCGTGCGGAAACTCCAAATCAGCCTCCCCGATTTCCGAAAACTCTGCATCTGGAAAGGAATCTACCCTCGCGAACCACGAAACAAGAAAAAAGCCTCGAAATCCTCGACCGCCTCAACTACCTTCTATTACACGAAAGATATCCAATACTTGCTGCACGAGCCATTATTACAGAAGTTTAGAGAGCAGAAGGCGCTTGAGAGGAAGATTTCGAAGGCGCTGGGGAGGGGAGATGCTCATGATGCGCAAAGACTCGAGCGCAATGCAAGCAGACCAGAGAAGACGGGAAAGACGAAATATACCCTCGATCATGTCATTCGAGAGCGATATCCTACGTTCATTGATGCGCTGAGGGATCTGGACGATTGCTTGTCTATGTTATTCCTGTTCGCAAATTTGCCTTCCACACCGACTGTTCCTGCAAAGATGATCGCCAGATGTGAACGATTATGCCTCGAGTTTCAACACTATCTGATTGTTTCGAATAGCTTGCGAAAGTCCTTCTTGTCTATCAAGGGGATTTATTACCAGGCGACGATTCAAGGACAGGATATTTTGTGGCTGGTGCCATACAAGTTCAACCAGAGAGTTACTGGGGATGTGGATTTCCGAATCATGGGCACATTCGTGGAATTCTACCAGACGCTGTTGGGATTTGTCAATTTCCGACTCTACACATCCATTGGTTTGGTTTACCCGCCCAAATTCGACAAAGCAAGAGATGATCAGGGTGCTGAATTGGGAGCATTTTCGTTGGAGGGAAATGGAGTGGGAGCAATTGAGCAGCCAAAACAGATCACAAATGGAGATTCAGCCAAGCCTGACCCTAAGCTACAAGCAGAGATTGACAAGCTGATGTTGCAATTGAACGAGCCTGAAAAGGAACCTCAGACTAGTCAGACATTGGCAGAGGATGAGGGAGACGAAGAGGAGCAACCCACGGACATAATCGACAAGTTCGAGCCAGCGGCTCCTGGTGGAGATATTCTTCTTCAACCTTCCTATTCTGCGACCGATCCTTCCACCCTATTCTCAAACTTCACATTCTTTCTCTCAAGAGAAACTCCTCGACAGCCTCTCGAGTTCATTCTCCGAGCTTTTGGCTGCAAACGCATCGGCTGGGATGCAGTTCTCGGCGAAGGTGCATATACTCACAATGAGCTTGATCCCTCGATTACACACCAAGTTGTTGATCGACCTCCCGTTCAAGTTATCAACGAAGATGCCATGGACGATGAAGCTGAGGATAATCAAACCGCACAAAAACTGAAAGCTGGCACGAGAGTGCCCGGACGGATATATATCCAACCGCAATGGGTGTGGGATAGCGTGAATGATGAGGAGCTCAAGCGACCGGATCTGTATGCTCCTGGTGCCCAATTACCCCCTCATCTCAGTCCGTTCGTCAAGAAGGTTCGCGGCCAATACGATCCTAGCGCACCACTCAATGAGCAAGAGCGTGAGGATGAGGAGTTGGAGGCCGATAGTGACATGGATGAAGAGGAAGAGGTGTCTGACGAAGACGAAATGGCTGTGCAGAAGCCTAAACTTCTCACCGGGGACGAAGTTGATGCTACAGCTGAGGGCATGGATGTTGCAGGTTCTGAAGAGGACGATTCCTCAGAGAGTGAGGATGCAGATTCTTTCGGTGGATTCTCCGATGCCGAGGAGGAGGAAGACGAGGCTACTTCCACTGCGATGCAAAGGCAGCGCGAGTTAGAGGCCGAGTTGACCGGGGTTGCGTTGGAAGAAAAGGAGGTCGACCCAAGAGCGAAGGCGAAGGCTGACGCGAGAAAGAAGGCAGCAAAGAGAGCAAAGGAGGAGGAAGAGGAGTTGGAGAGAGCGAAGATGATGATGAGCAGGAAGAAGCGAAAGATCATGGAGAAGATGGTATACAGCAACAAGAAGAAGGATGCAGAGGCTGAGTTACTGAGGGCGAAGAGGAGAAAGATTGAGAAGTCAGGAAAAGCCGCTCCTAGAGATTGAGCATGTGGGTAAAAGTGCGGCGTTCGAAGAATGGTGGAGTTAATGTTTGGCTCAGGGTAGCTATGGCCCGTGTGAAATAGATAACTTTTTCATGAAATGTAAAGGCTGCCTATCATCCGTTTGAATTTCTCCCTAGCTACACTTCTCGGAAGTTTGAGCAACTTCTATCAAAAATACGTCCCAGGGATATACTAAACCATTTATATAAAGGGAGATGCATTTTTAACTCCCCGAGCTCGCGATATTCCTCGCAAGCGAGAAGGCCGATATTTCTCCTTTTAGGCTAGTGCCCCAAGCTTCCCCAGAACTCAAGCCTGCCAAGGCTGCTGGTGCTGGATCGCGTCGACCACGCCTGAAGATGTCACAGGCGAAACTTGCACGCTTCCCTGCCCCTGTTGACCGTGCATGTGAAAAGATCGCAACTCAACACGTCGCCGTCACTCATGTCATTTCTTATCTTTTCTCACACGAAATGGTTACGCGGAGCCTCACGACATGAATGAGTGGTGTACCTCGTTCAGAGCACCACTATGACCTCTAATCCAAATGCCGAGCCATCACGCAGTCCTCTCGAGCGTCACACTACATCCAGCACGGGATTCTCGAGCCTGTCGAATCGATTCAGTAATGCAAGTGCCGAGACAGGAGAGAGTAGCACGGCAGCGAGCAAACGCAATAGCCTGGTGACATCCTTTCCGAGCGATGGAGTCGGAGACGAGGCTGCTGGGAATAAGGGCAGTTTAGATGCTGAACGTCCGGTCAAAGACGGCAAGGGAAGTCACAGAAGTCATAGGAGCAGAAATAGTGGTGGATTCTTGCTATCGAATGCTGTCTTTGACCAACCTGTCGAGAGTACGACGGAAACTCATACGCGACAACGGCATTCGACTCATGAGGGTAAAGGGAAGGCTCCTCTGAAAATTGTTGAGAAGAAGCATGCGAAGCGGCGATCAAATTTCGGGGCCGGTGCTGGAGGGAGTCCGTTAGCAGCGAATGTGACCAGTGCTGGGACCGGAACACTAGGGCATAATGGCGTTGGGGGAGACTCTGCGACCAAGGCAAATGGAAGTGATTCCATTGCGAAAGCTACGGCAGCGCCCCTGGATGTGGACTCTGCCCAGATTGTCAATCTTGCGTTGAATCTTAGTGAGAGTAGACGGAATGCGTCGAGGAGAATCCTGTCACAGCCACTTCCGCAACTTTCTGGGGCAATTGGAGAGAGTGTTGTGGGAGGAAGCTTGCGCCAGCATCTACAACAGCAACGACGTGTGCCTCGAAATATATCGCCGAAGCCTGACCGAGCGGAACGAGGGTCTCGAATCTCGTCTGGTCAGAGAATCAATAGTCCGCTACAAGCAGCATTCGATACACATCCAGATGGACCATACCAGTATCATTTCTCTGCTTCAACATTGGCGAGGGCAGAGAAGGCTAAAAATACCATTGAGCTTATGGCCCAGTATCGACGGCTCTTGCAGTTTGTTCCACCACTGAAACCGCAAACTCTTGAGAGGCCTGACACCGGGAGTGCAGCGGGAACTGCTCCTGGATTACCAACATTATCTGCGCCGTCGCGATCTGTCTCGGCCTCATCTCAAGCTCGACAACTTGGTAGGCCATACAACCCTTTGCAATATATACGAAACCGAAAAGTACGAGCACGGAACTCGAGGGCAATAGATGGGGAGGCACAAGGCTTTGGAGATGTGTTCAGGGTCAGATCTTGGGTAGACGATATCACGAAGGAAGCAATTACCGCAGATTACCAAACCGCAGACTGCCTGATGTTGCCAGCGTTCTCTAAGGCTGCTGAAGATGCTGCGTCTCCACACACGTCTCCTCCATCGGCTGGGAAAATCCAAGCAACTACAGCAAAGGTCAGGCGACCTAGGATAGACTGGTTCACCAATCCGGCAGACATGATTGCTGATATCTTCTGGTTGGAGCAAGACGATAACAAGAAACTCATTGAGGATCATCATGGAAGAATGATCTTCCCCCAGCGAACAGAGTTGCGGAGGCCAATGTCGCGAAGAAGCGACGAGCCAGAACCAATTATGACACCCAGCCCGGGTGTGGTTAAGAAAGAAACACCTGAGCCAGACCTCCGCATCGACACAAAACTACCAGAGTTCAAGTCTGTCAAGTCTGATCCTGATAAGGCATACGATAGTCCCGCCTCAAGAGCACGACAAAAGTTGCGGGATGTTCGCGATGCTACACGAATCCATCACCGTAACAATGGTTCGATAAGTGATCGTCGACTCTTACGATCTCGTAGTCGGTCGGACTCGGACTCTTCGGACAGTGACATAGGAAGACAGAGGAGGAGACGCAGTGGAACGGCAAACAGCGCGGATCGTGGCAAGGATATCCTCGAAAAGCAAATGATGGAGATGCTTGCACAGGAAGCCAGGCAGACTGAGTGGAGCACACCGCACGATTCACAAAGTCAACAGGCCGTAGATTCGATCGAGTCCAGAAGGTCTTCCCAGAACGGAGTGCTTGACAGATATAAAACAATATCGCCTAGTCATAGCAGATCCGCTTCCTTGGTCAAGCAGGAGAGGCCTTTGAAACGCGACTCCGTGAAAGGGATCTCCTCAGGGAGAGCCAGTCTCGAAGTTCCGGGTGGAAATCCGAGAAGGTCTTTAGACTTTGATTCCACTGCCCCCAATTCGCCGGAAACTAAACCCTCAAAAGTCACCAATGCCTTTGTTCCAAGTATTGCGATGGACTTGTCTCCGCCGAGAAGCAGGAATACGTCTCCGAGCCGCAGACCGCTATCAAAAGTTAGGTCAAGGATTCTGCCATTCTACGAGCGCACTCGTGATTCTAGTCGTGTCCGTGGTGAAGAGGATGTTCCCGAGATTATGCCAGGGTTCAAAGAACCTACTCCTGACAGTCCAGATACACCAGAAGGCCGGCGGCGGTCGAAAAGTCCCATCAAACGCGTGGAGTCCCGGAAGACTGATGATAGCTTAAAGCTAGGTAGGAAAGCTGGCAGTCTACTCCGAGGTAAGGGAGAAGACTCTGGCATTCGAGGGTTGTTCAAAGGCAGCAAAAACCCTGTTACTCGGGTGAGCGACTTTCTCTGGAAGAAAGAATCCACTGGCCTTTCGTCAGGCTTTTCTACCGACGAGTCGGATGTTGAGGATCTTCGATTATCTCAGACTAAGTCCGAAAAGAAGGGATCTCGTGAAAGCTCTGCAGGCACGATTGATGAGTTTGATGCTATCGCTGCACGGAAAGAGAAGCCGTCATTCATACTCGATATGCCTGTCTTTACATCGCCTTTTGATCGACGTGGCAGATCTACCCGACCCAAAGAGGAACCAGGGTCACCAGAGCCATCGTTGAGCCAAGAGAAACAAGCAAGAGAGGAGAGAAGAAAATTCTCTCGAGCTCATCTTCTTGAGCTGCCACCACGAATTGATGTCCACAGTGCCTCTCCTACCTCATCACCTGATCTTGGGGCAGCGGATCGTTTCAACAGAGACTCGTCTGTCTCCGATATTGAGTCCAACAGAGGAAGCTACTCGAACGGCGTGCAGAGCGCCGATGCACGACTGAACGCGATCTTGGGCATGCCTGGCCGACGGCGCAACGCCCTACCCATCACTGGCCTCTCTAGTTTGGAAACAAGCCATGACACCCGTCCATCTCTGGAAGGCAAACGACAATGGTCCATCTCCGACCGCGGCACCTCTGTCAACCGCGGTCCCATGACCAAAATGGAGATTGCTCGCGTTCGAGCTCTCCTCCTCTCCTCCGGTATTAAAGCCAAAGAGATCTCCCGCCGAGCCGCGGCACCCAGAGATCTACGGACCGACGTAGACTCGCGGTACAAAGACGTCGCTCTCCTAGCCAAAGAAGAGCTCAAGCTCGTCCCGAAATCCCAAGAGCACCGCCTAGCGGCAAGGATCATCTCAGACGATATCCAACTCTCGTCACAAATGTGGCATGTATCTGCTGACACTTTCTGCAACACCACTGTCTCGGAATTGCTTGACAAGATCGAAACACTTCGCTCACGTGTCGGCGATACTCTTACTCCGCTTACTAGAAAAGCGGCGGATGAGGCTGATGAAGTCTCGAAGGAGTTGGTGACGAACCAGACGCTGCAAGTGAAGAGTATCAGTGATACCATCGCGAAGATGATGAGGCGGCGAAGCAGAAAATTCAGGTGGTTGAGAAGGGGAGGCTGGGTGATGGTGGAGTGGGCGCTAGTGGGCGTCATGTGGTGGCTTTGGTTTATGGTTGTCCTTGTTAGGGTTGTGATGGGTGTTGGGAAGGGAGCGGTGGCCGCGGTGAGATGGTTATTCTGGTTGTAGAAATGACTCGGCTGAAAGGTGAATTTGAATTCAGGTTTGCATAAGCGTGGGATGGCATTTGATACCCTGATTAGTTAATTGTAATAATACGTGCCTGTGTATCAATCAGCTGCAAATACTTCCGTCTTTGTTTGTCTCTGCGCAAATTTTGATCATTTTGATAGTATACCATCCAATCGTTCTCATCTCTACTTGCAAGTGCAAACTTCCCTTCAAGTTTTCGGCCCAAGTTTCTAGGGATCAGATGAAACACCCAATTCAGATGTGTGTTTCCTTGAATTTTGGCCTTGCGTACTTTGATCACACGGCTTCTGGCAAATCGATAGAGTGTCAAGTGACAGAGACTAATTGCGATGCCTATTTAAACCTCTTTTATTTCTTGCCTCTCTAGCTTTTTATCGATGTTCCAGGGCTTCCAGAACAATCAGTCTGAATCTCATTCAAGAGCTCTAAATGTCCGAAATCTTCGGGAAGAATAGAAGGCAATGAGATCAAAATGCCCTGGGGGTGGAGGCGCAATGGTGTACGTCGAGTAATGCCGCGAGCTTTTACAAAATGCAGATCGTCCAACCACATTCACTGAACCGTGTCAACTTTTGCTCAAATCTCTTCCTGGGCGTAAGACAAAGTCATCGCATCTTCCCGGTCGATGGGAGAATTGGCTTCCTCTCTCTCCTCCCCTCACACTTTAAAGTTTTCAAGCCTTGTGCATGAGTCTATTATGGTTCAATCAGAACCAAGTCACCCTTCCTAGTTTTCTCCTAGTAGTTCACATGCATGGCACACTTGCTTGAGCCTTTCGGCTAGCACCTCAATGACCAACCTCTCTTACTCCTCCTGCGGTCCTCACGACTCTGGGCGCTTTCCTTCTTCCGGATTTGTGTATCTATCCTCTCTGAGTGAATCCGGAATGCCTTCTTAGTCCCCATATGAGGCGTGTTCATGACGCAGGGCAAGTCCGCACACCAGAGGATGTGCCGCCAATCAGCCCCATTAACGTCCGATTCTTTGTCTGTGGTGGCATAATGTCATTGATGTAAACCATTATTTGTGGAGATAAAAGAAAGTTCCATTCGATTTATCAATGCGGTATTATGCTGCTTGTAATGTTGAGTTGAAGAGACAAAGAAACTTGGTGAGAAATCGTATCTTCTCAAAATGTGATCCTCCACGGAAGAGTACTGACCGGCCATACACACTATACAGATCACATTTGAGGGGTCACGACTCCAATCAACGTAACGATCATGACAACAAACTCAACAAGTGACTCGAGTGATGCGAGTGATAGTGATGCGGACAGCGTTCCAGCGCCACTGACAATCCTCGCCGAGAGATACACCCATCCCACTGGCAGGAATCATTGGGTCTTAGCTGATACCGGCAAGTCAGGTCTCACACCAATCGATCCTTACCCAACTCAACCTCCCTTTCCCTCAGCCAAGAAACGGAAACGTGATTCACGCCTGGAGAGTTACCAAATATGGCGATTGCATAAACCCATATAAGCAAATTATATCCTCTTAACTTGTGAAGAAGAATCATCACATTAATTGTTCTTAGAAGGAACAATTCTATTCTTCACGAAACCGTCGTCGGTCTAGAAGGGCACCAACCAAGGCCGTAACGGGCACAAATCAGGTCACGTGCTGCCATGGCTAATGTGCGACTCCTAGCTAGGAAAGGCGCCGGTGCAGCCAAAGCTTGACGCTAGAAGTTATCAAGCGTGTCTACGTGGGCCTTAGAAAGGGGCATTGATTAGTTTCTTGTTAGAACTGAGCAATTGAGAGCTTCGGAGACCCCTTATTATTTGATACCCTGCCATCGAGTCCTCACCAAGACATTTGTGGCTGTGCTAAAACCCCCCACTTATACGGGCATTGCCGAGAATGGCGGTTCAGATAAGTTCATCACCTTTTCGTATTTCGATGTTTTGGGTCTCCTCTGGATTCCTATGATTCGGTCTCTTAATTTGGACTTAGGAGTCGTTTGGTTTTGTCCTTCTCTAATTCCAATCAACACATGTCTCTTTATCACTCCGCCACAATGAAGGAAGACACGACATGAGGCTGCTGGTATTTGATGGAGGTATACGAGAGTATATTGACAGAATAGGTAGCCTGACCACACAAGGCAGGGCCCTGAGGGTATGTATATATATGAAGAGCTTGTATGACGTTTGCGATAAACTTGAACTTGGCACGTGATATGTGTGACATCACGTTCCAACAGCTGAACTTGCATCCTTGGGAGTTCTCAGCTATACGCGTTAAAATATTGAAATCAATTCTCACTGCCAATCCTGCTCTCACTTTTGAAGCACTTTCCTACATCTGGGGGCCCCAGAACGCTCCACAACAATTCAAGTGGGCAACCACAGGAGAGGTGTGCGTCCGCATCACTCAGGGTCTCGCTGCTGCCTTGCAGTATGTTGTGATTGGCAGATGGAAGGGGGTTGAGTGTTGGAGGTGCCATATTCTTGCTGGGCCTTGTGATTAGATCTGGGAGCACAGCCTCGAACAATGGGAGACGTGATAACGCATGTGATGAGACTGAAGAATTGCCTGTTCCCAGTGCTCTGTAGCCTGTAGCAATAGGAGCTTCAATGTCTTCTCCACTTCAGAGACAGATGCCTTCGCCTACATGTCATTTTAAAACTTGAATTTACATGTTTCCAAGCATTTCAATCTTACCTAACATAAAGATTGCTGAAGGCACACGGCCTCGGCCCTAGAAAAAAATATTCAGCTGCTGAGCTGCCCTGACCCCGCGGAGCTCGGAAGCTGACGCTGAGATTAACTAGGGGTAAGACGACTACTATTCCACGGGTACGTTCTCTGTCATCACCTCGACTATATGCGGTGCATCCTCCGAACTTATTTCTCCTTTCTATCGACAGAAGCGTCTAGAGCCAAGATTGAGTCACTTCTACAGTACAAACATCATGCGTCGACGTCACTTATCCTCTGGGCGCAGTCATGACGCGAAGTTCAAGATGACAGCGCCATATATGCGATTATGTCTATTTCTTTCACCGTTATTTAAAAGGGACTCCCACACTCCCCTTAAACAGGGCTTATGTCGAGCCATGTTTTCTTCGCGATCACAGGCTCCACGAATCACATTAATATTAGAGCTATAAACGGATGGAAAAGCTGCAGTTGTTGCATCTCCTGATGGAGTTTCGCCACCTTGTCAATGCTTCACGATTTGTCGTTAAAATTCAGTTTCTAAGCACTCATAAAATAGTTCTGAAAACGCAAAGTTTCTGTGTGCAAATATTGCGCAATACTATTACAGCCATGAATTTATCGCGTTTGTGTGTATAAAATGATAATATATCTTCAAGTGGGTAAAGACGCTGAACGGGATCGAAGGCGGGCTTGCAACACCGCGAGAAGGACATTTTCACGGGTTCTGCTTTTAAGGCAGCGGCCGGCGTGAACGGACTTCTCTTACAGACGAACCGCCTCGGGCTGCTTCTTATGTAAACGCGAACACGGGATATCTGAAATGGAGACGCCGATCTGATACGCCTATACTTGGCTAACAAGAGTGCGAAAACTAAAGAACTGCATGGGAACAGTAGATGGTTGAGATGAATGAACGAGGGTTGGGTTCGCCTGAGGGCGTGAGGGCTTAGCAGGGGCAACGAACTCCAGACCGTATGCGCTTCAGCTTCGTTTCTCGGCATGCCGATACGAAGGGAGACTTCCGAGAGACTCACAGTCGACAAAGAATGTCCCATGGGGAAATGGGGAGCCTGCTACAGAGCAATGCGTGCACACAGGCAAAGGGCTTTCTGCGTGTCTGTGCTGTAGTCGGAACTGGAGAGGAAAGTCAGTGGAACAGAAAGCTACCACGGATTGTTGAGCCAATTGCGGGCGGGAGGTGTATCTTTTCAATCCTTGGTTTCCGTAGACACGTATCGATTCCTGACCGCGCAACTTTCGCATTTAAGGCGTCTCACAGAGCTTCCAACAGCTTCCACCAGATGAGTGAGTCAACGTTCAGCAAAGACATGCACGTGACCTTATCTCGCCGCGAAACGCCTTCTTTGTTGCACATCGCAACTTTCGACCCAATTTCAATATGCGTTTGAATGGCCTCAATCAACGAATTCCATTTGCTTATTGACCATATATAATCAGCTCCTTTCTATTATCAACATCTTGAGCTTCAAAATCGGAACTTTGATAAATAATGGGGTCGCGATTGCTCAATCCGGATTCCAGTCAGTGCGAGCGAAAGGTTTCTGGCCCAGTTGAGGGAACCAGTCCCGGTTGTCGGCGACGTGAATGCCACTGAATATGGGAGGAAACGACACAGAAGTGTACATATAGCGTACGAAGCAAAGAACAGTACGAGAGTGACCGAGAGTCACTAAGCGTGACTGGTGGGATGACAGGTGGGCAAGGGAAAAGAATAATATATGTACTGTACTTACGAAAGTCATCAAAGGTTGCAATTGATATCGAACACTGATGGCTCTTCCTTCTGACATTTCCTGCGTCGGCAATCTCATATCATTGTTGAGATTGAATGGATGAGAGAAGAGTGTCGTTAAATTAGACCTTCCAACAATCAGAGGTGTTAACGGTTGCTGGGAAGCGTACTTTCCAATGGCGTTTGTGTAAGGTTACAGGAGCTGCTCAGTTCAATGAGTTAGGAAACAGTGAGAGTAGCTCTTAAATCAATGCATTAACTGTTTTCCCTTTAATTTTCAGTTCTCCATAGCAAATTTATAAGTTAGAGAGTAAAAACAGTGAACTAGACACGCCCGTTCCTGAGAAATGGCCTACTCCAGGGGTCACTAATGGGTGGCGTAGGGTTCAGCCTGACGTTTATGGAGCTAAGCCTTCCCTAGACATCACATATAAGACTCGTCCTCGTTCTGCACTCTCACCTCTTACCATCCATATCTCGCCCACTGAATACATCAAAAGACTTCATATTTGTTCTGACACTGACTTGGGTAAGCCCATGTTACATCTGATTATCATTCCGCGTACTGACCACAGACCCTGTAGACA
The DNA here is from genome assembly GCA_009732865.1 of Stipitochalara longipes BDJ. Taxonomy (NCBI): domain Eukaryota; kingdom Fungi; phylum Ascomycota; class Leotiomycetes; order Helotiales; family Hamatocanthoscyphaceae; genus Stipitochalara; species Stipitochalara longipes. The sequence continues at coordinate 644,808 of ML769343.1, read as the reverse complement.
TCACCGAATAAACCCCAACAAGCCTGCAGCGTCACCGCACTCGAATTTCCTCCAACCACACTACTCACGCCCTCACATAAAGATTTCCGAAGTTGGCATCTGTAAGTAACACAGTTAGCCCCACGAGACCTTCCACTGCTTCATTATCGATCATACCAATAACAATAATTCCCCACACACTCCCAAGTCCTTTGTTACTTAATCGCACAAAAGGCGGGAATCGCGGTAGAATTTCGAGAACCCCGCCAGGCATTGATTATGGAACTCTTCTCTTCCACTGAAAAAAATATGTATTTGATTCATATTAGTCTTGGTGGCGGTTGCGTTAGATGTATATGTGTTCGAGCTGCGCAAAACAACTCAGGGCTTCCTATGCGGATTCCCATCAGTTGATATAGTTCGATGATTTCGTTCAATGTCTGTTAACGTATGGGATATGCAAGCAGGACCAACGTCCCTACTTCCGGGCACGTCTCGGCAGGTTTATCGGGGTACCCCTCCACTGTAATTCCGGAACCAAGGCATCACCAATCATCGCCGATACCCTAAGTGCCGATGTCTTCTATACTCTCCGACATGGAAGCGGCAATTTCTCGGGAGAGACCGACCAGTTACGAACGAAAGTGCGGAGCGCCGCGGTCATGCACTATCGCCATCACCACCGCATGTTTGTGTGCGGTGGTTGGAGGTATAGTCTTGGGCCTTGAACAAAAATTGTCTCAGGATAGGTTCATCTTTCTCTGGGTCTGGGGGGGTGGTGTTTGGATTGTGTAAGCCCACCATGCCTCACAAGAAGTACTATCTCATGTGCTGAATAGGTTGTTCTCAATTTGGATGTGGGCCTTGAACAGATTACGCGACGAAGTTTTTCGCAATTATAGCGGCATGCGAATATCTGGGTAAGTTCTACTCTTATAGAACGCTTTATGTGCTGACTTGAGACAGGATTGGGCTCTTGGCTTTTGTCATTGCCGTTCTCCTCGGAACTCGTTACGGAGCAGAGATGGGACCGATGCTATTTGGAGCATGCGTCCCTTCATTGCTCACCCTGTCGCCAATGGTTGCGCAATGGATTTTGGACATAGTTATCGGCATTTGCGGAGTATTTATAGCAGTAGTTAATTTTCTAGGTAACAGAATGGGGCCCGCCTCGCCAACGCCCTCGGAGAGGAGAGGTCCTGAAGCCCGTCCATCGGCTCAGGCTCAGTTGGTTAACGAGTAAGCTCATCAAAATGATATTCTAGTGGTCAATGGCAGGGCCTCACAACCTTCTGCGAACTTGGTTCATCTCACAGGATATTGTCGGCCTTCAACCTTCCCCTCCAATACCATGCCACTCACATCTGTGACCCTTCAACTTTGAAATACCCACCGGCTTCAAATGCACTACAGTCTTTCCGAGTGCGGATTGATCGCGATCCCAACAACCCCTAGGAATCAAACGCATCTCGAGATATGGCCGCGATGTCTGCTTCTGGGTATTTGACCCCTCGCACAAGCCATTGCCGCAGGAAAGGTACGAGGGCAGTGTATCATTATTTGTAGACTAGACTAAGGAGCGCATGAATATGTGCTACTCGAGAGCTTGATTTATAAATTTTCGATACCCTAGATGAGAGGCATTTCTAGAGTCACAGTACGCAATCGCTATAATTTAGCAATGAGACGCCTGAATAGTGAGACTTTTAGCATGTGTGCGGGGTGCTTCCACCCTTCATTTTCAACCCCTCGTGCGGTGCGCGGGCTACCCCAGCGTCGATTTCCACAAGAACCCCCGATTTTCATCATCCTCTATTCTCTAAGGGGGTTCTTTTTGAGCATTGGGCCCGTCAGATGACCATGCACCCTTACTTTGAAACTCCACGAATTTCGCTTGAATCTCAGCCACGGGGCAGTAGTGAGCTGACGGAGCAATTTGTGGGTATTTAGGTTGCAGCGTCGTGGCCGGAGCATAAATTTACGAAATCTTATTACTTTCACTAGATTCTTCAGCTCCGAGCAAGGTCGGACGCACTCAAAAATAGCACTATATTATTAACAAAAAAGAGCTACAGATGTAATTCGCATGGCGTTACGGCACAGTCGCGTCCATTTGTGTTCTTCGTTTTGCCGTTTCACCCCCTGTAAGGGATCGCATCTTGCAACTTAACTTGCAGATTGGCACTTAGTGATTGGTAGAATCGCACTCTATAGAATAGCTCACAACTCTGGGATCACAATAAGGATAGGTAGGCTTAAACCTCTAAGGATTTTTGGGCAGCTGTGAGCAGAGCGTGAAGCCAGGTGCGAAAAGTAGCGAGAAGTCACGTGCACTGTGAGTTGGTGCAAACGAGGTAAGGATCAACGTCATATTAAAACATTCCCCGCACCTTTGCAACATCATTTCAAGGCCCAATATCTATTCACAATGTTTTCTGGCATCTACTTTGGCCTCGGTGCTAATAGGCACGAGATCAGGATTCTTAAGTTGCTACCTGGACGCTGGTCCGATATTATTCAGTGTCAGATGAGCCATGTGGTTTTGGATGAAAACCCCGATTACGCCGCCTTATCGTACGTTTGGGGAGATCCACTGTTGACGCATGAAATACTTGTCAATGGTATCTTGTATTCTATTACCACAAACCTGTATCTAGCGCTTCGCCGTTTGCGTAGGGTCGATGCGGCTTGCATAATCTGGGTGGATGCCGTGTGCATTAACCAAGCGGATATCGAGGAGAAGACTCAACAAGTGAGCATTATGGGAGAGATCTACAAGACATCAAGAGAAGTTTTGATTTGGCTCGGTGATTGTACGAAGCCTGTGGCACTTCCCAGCATCGTCTGGCATAGCGATGACAGGGACAGCGATAAGTTGGCGGAGTACTTTCAAACGGACTTGGTGAATGTTCATGGAGTGCTTCGCAATGACTGCTCAGAAATGACAGATGTATATGCCGCTTTGATCTTCTTACGGTTGATTGTGGACGGCGCGCACTTATACGACCTGGCGTTCTTTCAGCGCTCTGGAGAATATAAGCTTCAGTCTATAACTAAGTGGGAGCAAGCAATGAAGGGTCTCGAAATGATTCTGAACTCGCCTTGGTGGAACCGCGTATGGGTTTTGCAGGAGACTGTCCTTCCGCAAAGAGCAACAATACAATTCGGGAATATTACCTTCCCATGGCAAATGATCGCTCAAGCAACTGAACAACTTGCTCACCACTACACCTTTTGTTGTTCGGGTCACCTCAACACTCGTCCGTTCAGAGAGGAAGAGATCTTGACCGGCTTCCGAAAAGTTGTCGATCCTATTGAGTTACTTCGGAATGGGCGAGCTGATGGAATGAGAACGAGTTTGTCGCAGTTGCTTTCGATAACATTGCAACGGGCCAGCACAGACAGTCGTGACAAAGTCTATGCTCTGCTCTCCCTTGTGACAAATTGGTATGGTCGAGAACCAATTCGTCCGGATTACGCATTATCTGTTAATCAGATATATGCTCAGGTTGTCATCAAGGAAATACAGGGAAGTAATTCCTTGCAAATTTTGCAGGGGGTTCCGTGGATATCTAATACTAGACTCCCATCATGGATTACGAGGACCAGCTCAAATCATTTGCGTAATGTACAAGAGTCTAGGATCAATGCTTCAGCCCTCTTCAGAGCATCAAGAGACAGCTTGTGTGATGTGCAGGAGGTTGCTGAAAGCTCGGTGTTAGGGGTATTAGGTCTCTCAGAAAGCGACACAGTTCTTCGTGTATCTCCCCTAATATATGGTGAGAGCCCAGAGACATCTAGTTACACTGCTATGGAGGCTACAATTAGCTCATGGCGGAAACTTGCGGGGCTAGAAGAAATGCCAAATCGCCCTTATCCGACTGGAGACAACTGGGGAAACGTCTTTTGGAGAGCCATAGCCAACGATGCTGTGGATGAATCAGAATCAGAGCCAAAAACAGTCAGTAAAGGTGACACGGACCGAGCTTTCCGTACCACTTGGAGGAGGCTTGTTTGCGAAGACATTGATGTGTATGAGGCTTGGTGGCTACGTACCAAGGCTGCAGCGGCATTCGATGGTCCTGATGGTACTCCACTACCTGGCCGCTCATTATGGGCCCAGATCCCAGAATACAAGCGTATCATATACGACCGAGCAGTGCAGATGGCGACTGTGCAGCGGAAATTCTTTATCACCCGAAAAGGCTTTATGGGAATCGGTCCTCCGGCAACATCATCTGGTGATAGAATCGTTGTCTTATTTGGTGGGGACGTTCCCTTTCTCCTTCGCGAGCATGTCAACTCAACCGCCACGGGCATCCCCCCCGAAGAGCCGAATCCCCTTTGGAAACTAATTGGTGACTGTTATTTGCATGGAATAATGGATGGAGAAGCCATGCATCAGACCAAAGGAGACTGTACACGTTACTATTTACACTGAAATGAATACTTCCCAATCCTAATCAGTACTAATAGCCTTGTTTGATCTTACTCTCTCTCGCCTGAGACGAATCTTAACCTCGCTAAAATCTCTGTCCATTTTTGAAACGAGAAATCGACTTGGGGCTTGGTTGTTTTGTATGTCATAGCTTCTTTTTTTAATGGATAAGGAGCTAGAACTAAATTCTACTAGATAGGGCTAGCGGAGAATGAGTCTTGGTAGGCCCAAGATCTGCGGAAGGTAGAGACTTTCTGGCCTCCCCCGATGGTGTAACATGGTATACATCAATTAATAAGATCTTGATGGACGTGGAAAGAAGATGCAGAAGATCCCAAGAATAGGTAATACACCCTCCTTGGCATAATGCTTGATTAACTGTAAAGAAATTGATATTAAATTCATTTTTACAACTCTTAGGGGTCTTAGCCTCGAGTATAGAGGCGCACTGAGCTATAAACACGATAAAAAACACTTAATAAACTCCAGGCTCGGGTCTGACTGGATGCCATATAGCCAGAGGAAAGAAAATCAGTTTCACCGAAATGACCATGTTAACCCCACCACATTATCCCTATACCTTTCATTCAAATAAATCATTTCTTCCCCGTTTCCTCATCATTATGTCTTTCTAATGTAGCAGCAACCTTATCCGTCATTAACTCATCCACATTCGGCGCCAGGAAACTACAAATAATACCAAGTGAACTAAACGCAATCGTAGAGTAAAATACCGTTTGATAAGCATGGCTACTTGCAACCTTATACGCCGTGATTCCTACGATTTCGGTCGCACTCGTTAGACCTACAACCTTCGAGAACGCTTCTGGAGTCCCTATAGTTATTGCATCCAGAAATGCCGCTACAGATGAAGGCGGTAACCCAGCTGCAATAAGTTTTGGGGGCACTTCAGTGGGGATTGTATGATCAAGACGGTTACTCAAGATGACGGTATAGACCGTTGTTGCGACGGTGGAGATAGCTGAGCGGATGCTGGCGCTGACTCCTAATGCGGTCCCGATCCTTCAGCAAATTAGCAGCTTACTTCTATGAAGGAGAAAGAGCCAGGAGTGAGTCGGGAGCTGAAACTTGGAGTTGGCCAGTGAAGTGGGGAGCTCGAGATTGAGAACAAAGAAATACCTTGCTTACTCGGCTTGTGATTTAATAACTATGCCGCTGATTCCAAGACCGATAGTATCTTGCCAGCCCGTAGCGAAACAACCCAGAAATATGAGGACGACAATAGTGTTTTGATTATAGGGCGTTGCGCAAGCGCAAGCTGGCTATTATTAGTGCTCATTCGCGACGTTATCCTTAACACTATTTAAGGAATAAGAAAGGAGGAAATATAACATGGAGCAGAGAAAAGAGACAAAGAAATACCTCCTAGAAATATAAGCATCGTAGTATTAGACACAATAAGCTGATACTTCTGCTTCCCAATCTTCCTTGATAATATGCCACCAATAATTTGGCCCACATTTGCTCCACAACCAGACACACAGCAAAGTAATCCGCCTTTTGTTAGATTACTTGTATATAATGCAAATACCATTATCGGCCATACTATCGCTAAAGCGAAGTAAACACTCGCCCCAAGAGATACCAAAAGTACACTTGCTATCCAAGGTATATTACGGAAAAGATACATAGGAACGAGCGGTTCCTTTAAATGGGCGAATGTTTCATAAAGAACAAAAGCAACTAAGGTGAAAAAGCCAACGACGGTTGTTGCAATTACGTGGGCAGATTTCCAGGGGTAATAGGACCCGCCCCAGGAGATACCCATTAGAAAGATGAGAAGACCGCCGGAAAAGAGTATAAGGCCAATGAAGTCAAAATCTTGGATGACTTGGCGCCTAGTCTTCTTGTGGGCCCACTTCTTATTGAATGTGGGTGGGAAATAACTGGGATTATTAACGTCGAAAAGTTCTGGGTGGGATCGAAGGGACTTACAATAAGACCCAGAATAAGAGTGCCAAAACATTAACGCCGATGAATAGATAATAGCATGACCGCCATGTAGCCTTGCTGTGCTGGATAAAGGCATAAGACATCGCCGGGCCGAAGCCAGTAAACGGAATAGCCCAGCCGGAAAAGAACGCCATAGTAATAAACCGGTGCTTAAAGGGAACGAGTTCTGCGGCGAGGAAAGAGTACGAAAGTTGGGAGGATGCTGCAACCCCGAGCAAACATGTGCCTCCAATGAGCATAGGGATACTCGTGGCAACAGCGCTGATAATACAACCGAGGAGTGAAAGAGCTGTTCCAGAGATTATGAACCAACGACGGCCGAAGAGATCAGTTACACGTCCAACGAGGAGGGTGCTCAGCGCTAAAGTTAAGATATAGACAAGCCCTACCCAAACGTAGTTTGGGTTCGGACCAATGTCTGCATTTATAATTTGCAGAAGAGGTGCTACAAGAGCAAAGGTTCCCGCACCCTAAATATATCGTCAGTCTTGAATTCTTTGCGTCTTTCTCCCAATGCTCCTTACGGCTGATACTGAAAGACCTTGGGCGATCATAGTTCCAATGAAGAGCGAACTACGGTAATAACCTTCGGGTAGATCTTGACTATCGACATCGAGTGTTGCCACATCAACGACGAGATCAGGCGGGGTCTTTTCCGGGAGAGGCGTTGAAGCAATGGCTTCGCCATCAGTGCTGGCATTGCGAGACATTTCCAGAGTTCGTTGTGGTTTGAATTTGATCTGCTACGGTAGTTGTGCGTCCAAGTCGGCGAGTTCACTCAGAACACCAGCTGCCGAGCAGAAAGAACAATGGAGTCGCAAGCTTTGAGCCGGGCCGATCTACTTCATATTATGCATCCAGTCGGTTCAGCCGAGTCGACTCGCTGAAAGGTGAAAGGGTCGGGAAGCCATGTTAAGAAGGTTGTGGAGGCTCCGAACCCTTCCGATACGCTGAGAGTAGAATATCACTCCAGTCAGTTGAGCAGCCAGGGCAGCCCCTTGACTCGTAAGTTGGGTCTTGCCCGCCAATATAACTTTCTCCTGTATTTCTTGTGGACTTTGGGCGTTGGAAGAATGGTGTTGCTCGAAGATCTGCTCGATCTGGCAACCCGGGGATGGGAGCGGGAGCGGGAGCGGGGTTCCCCGGGCCCCCACCTTAATGGGCACAATCACAGAACGTAATAGTAATCTTTCTGCACCACAGGGATTGCTTGGCCGAGTGCCCAGTCCTCGCAATCAAGCCCCTCATACTTGTAGAGTACCTGCAGGGCAGCGCCATTCGTCCAACCAACGTCTGGTCCGGCAGTCAGTCGCTGGCCGCAGCATTTGACAAGATGGACACAGCGGTCACTCCCTCTGATATTGCTCCTCTCTTCGACCCGTGGCGCCATGCAGTAACATATCTATCGACGGCTTCCATTGTTTCTGTAAGTTTTTAGTCACCTCCTCTAACCCTGGAACTTATGTAGATCTTCATAGAATATCCTCTATTGCTTTAGCATAGATCCTTTTCAAGAAAAAGCGATCTTGGTTTAAGGGATTATTCCTTGAAGTCATACTAACGAATATAGATTACTACTACGTGGTACGCTAAATTTCCTTGCTCTTGTGCTTTTGAAACGGTCTCTCGCGGCTATTGATTTCTACTCTTACTCTTTGGACCAATGTGTAGTTCTAACTCGTGGAGTAGAGTGAAATGCATGATGACTAGAGCAAGTAGTGGTTGCCCTGAATCAGGATATTACGATGACCAACATATTGCTAGTGGTACATTATGAGGTCTAGAGAAGATTACGATACATTGTTAGAATGGTTAAGTCCTGGCGCTGCTCAAATACCCATAGCCTATCCTATTTGGATTGATTTGATGGCTTGGTGGGTAATAATTACCCTTTCTTCTGCCTTCTAGATATCGGAATTCTCCATCATGCCAACGAGTTTCCGATGATCGGTGCCAACGAAACCCTGATTCAGTAACCCGGCCGCAAAATCGAATCGCCATTTGGTGTTACCCTCAACTTATGGAAGGTCATCCGATATCCTACAACCCGGTTTCTCATTGGAGCACGACATACATGGCGCCAAAATCAATTCAGACCCATGGCCCAAATATCTTTGAGGGTGTCCAGAGCTGAAATCGAGTGGGGGTGGATTGACTCGCTCGCGCGTGGTTGCCCGCTGCGACTTCTTAATCTAGCCATGTGCAGCATTGTGTAACAATGTTCTTCGACAGCCCACTAAATCTCATAAGGTGTTATTGCGCAGCTTCAATTCTCAACTTCTTCGTCATTTTCCTTGAGTCCTTCACAAAAGTACACGATGGGTCTTGTCATATTTTCAAGAGATAACTTTAGTGCGATCTTAGAGTCATGGAGTTGGTCAAAGGCGCTGCTGATGGTAACCAGTTCTGTAAGAAGACCTCCCTTGATAATTTACTTAGGCTGATCTATATTATAGATAATATTCTACGTTATTGGATATGGCATATATAATATATATTTCCACCCGCTTGCAAAGTTCCCTGGTCCAAAGTTTGCTGCCATCTCAAACGTAAGTCAAAATCGTGGCTTTATTTGTATTCCTGTTTTTCTCTAACCAAGATCTAATCACAGATCTTCTACGCAAGAACAGTTGTCACTGGAGCCTCGGTAAAGACTATGGCAGCTCTACATGAGAAATATGGTGTGTTTCCAGACCCAAGCCCCAGCTATATACGAGCTGAACTGTGTAGGTGAGGTGGTTCGTTGGGCTCCTAATGAGCTTTCTTTCTCTTCTGCAGCGGCCTGGAAAGATATTTATACTCCACACAAACCTGGAGCAGTATTCCTGAAGGATCCCGTGTTCTATATAGTTGATGATCAGTATGTTTTCTATCCTTCCGCCGTTAAGAGCATGCTTAGTTGGCAATTTCCTAGGCTTCGCGCAAAACAAATTACAAATATTCCAGACCACGAAGAGCATGAGCAAGCTAGAAAGATGTTTGTAAGTCTTTTAGATTTTTAGACCCTTGAACAATTCGTCAACTCATGATCCTCTAAGGGCCCTGCATTCTCACCGAAAGCTCTCTCCCAGCAACAAGACATCGTCTTAAAATATGTAAATATGTTAATGATTGCCATTCAAGTGGAATCTCGTAAGGGACCCATCAACTTGGTGGAGTATTATAACTGGGTCACCTCTGATGGTAGTCTCCCGTCTATCGCTTCTTATCTCTTTCCAATATCTAATACACGACCAGTACTCGGAGAACTCGCATTCGGCGAATCCTTCGGCTCTGTCAAGAATAGAAAAACCGATTCCTGGATTGCTACCCTCCTTCAAGCAACCAAATTTGGAGCCTACGACTCTGCAATTCACTGCCTCTCCCCGCTGGTCTGGAGAAATATGCATCTTTTCCTCCCCTCTGAGATAACGGAAGCGGGAATCAACCTCGTTAAAAAATCCAGAGACAAAGTCTTGGCCCGGATGGAGAGAGGAGAGATGGAGCGTCGAGATTTCTGTTCTTATCTCTTTGATAAGAAGGAAGAATTCGAATTTAATGATTGGAATCTAGCTGGATATGCCTCAACTCTTATTATGGCGGGAAGTGAAACTACTGCGACGGCCTTTTGTGGATTGACATATTATCTTTGCAGAACTCCTGAAGTATATGAGAAGTTGAAGGATGAAGTGAGAGGGCGTTTTAAGACTGCGGATGAGATTACGAGTCATAATGCCACGTTTCCATATTTGACTGCTGTTATCCATGAGGCTTTGAGGATTTACCCACCGGTACCGATTGCGATGCCGAGAGTAACTCCAAAAGGCGGCGCGATGGTGGCTGGGGTCTTTGTCCCTGAAGGTGTAAGCTTCATCTCCGCTGCATCTTAAAGTCACTAAATGATTTGGCAGGCAGTCGTCGGCGTCCACTCGTGGTCCGTTACACATAATCCGAACTGCTTCAAAGACCCATATACCTTTCGCCCAGAACGTTGGCTTGATCCAAAGTGTACTGATGATCTGAGTGCCAGCCAGCCGTTTCTTCTCGGTGCAAGAAACTGTATAGGACAAAAGTAAGCTTACCATATTTTAATCCTTCCAATAGTAAACGAAACTGAGATTAATTAGTATGGCCTGGATGGAACTCAGGATCTTGGTTGCAAAAATGGTTTTTCTGTTTGATTTTGAGCTTGTCGATGATGATCTAGATTGGGACCGAGATGGGTTATGTTTTCGTCTTTGGCAGAAGCCGGATTTGTGGACGAAAGTCACAATAAGATAACTTTCATAAATTTGTGATTAGGCTACCAGCTATATCAGGCAGGAAGCAAACTTCTCTATTCCTATGTGTCCTTATACTATGGCCTTTAGTTCCGAGATTAACATGGGAATTTGTGTCCTGCTTGCCCCACTCCTTTGGTTCTGACACCCGTCGGGCAGGGGGTATGTGATTGGCGAGGACTTCGAACATCGAATATTAAACTAGATAGTGAGAGCAGTGAGGTGGCCAACTTAATCACAGTGATTGTTCTTCTAATTAAGACGGCTTCGCTGAAGATAAACAGCCTGTGATAAAGTCTTAACACGAAGTAATGTCTCACGTAGTACTCCTCAAGCACCGAGAGCACTAAGAGCACTAACTATTGGGGCCGAAATCTAATCTAGAGTCACTTTCGGAGATAATGGTATGAGTATGATATCATTAAGGGATTAAAAATAGTATAGTTTACCACCTTGCGGGTTCTAGCCCTAACAAGACTAAAAATATTCAATTTCCACTACAAAAAAAAAAAGCTTTCCATGATTACTTACAGCACGCTCCATACACACAACTACTCATCAGACATATTTCGCCGATACCAACTTTTGCAACTTTCAGAATGCATCCGGCAAAATTGTTTTCCATACTCCGGACGAAGATTCGGACATCGAGTCAGGAGAACAACACCCTGCCATCGTACGACGAAGCGTCAAAGACACAACAAGCTTCGAAAGATTTCAAAAGAATGGCTTCAAAAGCTCCACAGTGGAGGTGGTCTACCAATGAAAGTCGAGAATGGCTCAAAGCAGTGTGTGTTGTATATTTTAATTTCAGTCTAGAAGAGGCAGAGGCTACTGCTAAGAAATTTGAGGGATTTGGCGCAACAATATACCTGAAGTCTATAGATTCATGGATTATGCTTCTAGGAGAGAACGGAAGGGGGTTATATGGCATGCTTGTCGGTTTAAGGCGTGAAAGAGGTGCTGTTCCAAGAACTGTTGAGATCGGATATAGACATTAGCCTTCTCAACATATCGTAGCAGCTTCTTTATCATATATACGTATATGGAATGGCAAAGGTGTCCATAATTAATAGGGTAGAAACTATTATATTTCAAGGAGACAGGCATCGTTATGTGGGCATCAAAACTATAGGAAGAACTAGAGTGAAACAACGAAGGAAGCAAAAGAGGTACGTAAAGTCAATCGCAGAGCACCGGTCAACTTCTCAACATGCGTTAGCTTCTCCCAATCCCGAGTCTCAAGTCAATTGCCCTCTATATATACATATATTTATCAACCTAACCATCGATTGAGATAGGGATTTGAATTTACGATGTAATTGTATTAGTGAGCCAAAACTCCTCTATAATTTTAGGATCAGCTTCCCTCGAAATAAATCTCCTACCGCTTCTATGCGCGCAATAAATTTTGCAGTCGCGTATGAGACATGAAGAAAGTTTCGGCATGATAATCCTTTCTTCCTCGTCCACTTTTCCTTGCAAACTACAAAGAAAGGAAAACAACAATGGTGCGTGTTACTATCGAGACAATGGTGGACAACAGGTCTGCACAAGACTGCTCTGAAGACCACAAGGCTTACACCTTTACTGATCTCTTTCGTGAAGTATGTTTTAATGCTTTTAAATAAGCGATGTGAATTGACAGTTGAGCAGATCATCCGAGATTTGGCAAGAAAGAGGGAGCTGGCAGTGCCTCGATTTCTGAACTACCCACCTACCACCGAAGATCCAAACGTGAAAGCTTCTCGGGCTTCGGAAAATCCACCTCTCCAAGATAATCATGTCGACACAGATAAGCACATTACGACCTTGGCCTGCGTTTTCCAACACAGATTCAATGTCACACCAAGCTCACTCGAGCGCAACGAAGATTTTTACCGGAGCTCTTCTACACTTTCTCCTGAGCAAAGCAGCAGCTCTTCCAACAGTGAAGATGAGTGGAGCGAAGTTGACAACAAACTTACAAATAACAGTAAGAAGGGTACGGCAGCATGCTTTCCCTATTTTAACTTTGCTCTAACTTCTTTAGGACAATTTAAACACCGAGAGAAAGACCAAGACAACTCGAACATCGTGTCCCGAATTGAGAATCAATGTATATTCGCAATCAACGTCAGACTCTGGTTGACACTGTTGAAAAACTTCGCAACTTCCTTGCTCAACTTTCAGAACTCCCACCAAGCACTCTCGAATCGGCCCAAGTAGCACTCGACACTGAAGGTGTGAATTTGGGCAGGTTTGGCTCTCTCGATTTTGTCCAAATATACTTGAACTTCTTGAAACATACCTATGTCTTAGATATTCTCGTACCCGGAGGCAGAAAGGCGTTTGACCGTGAGCATGAAAATGGATGGAGCTTGCGCCACTTTTTGGAATCGAAAATTCTGAAAATTATGTGGGATCCGCGCCAGGATCAGGACGCTTTTTGGGCTCATTTTGAGATCAAACTGGGCTTTACAATGTGCTTACAACTTGTTGAGCTAGTTGTCAGAGATCGCGGCCGGGACCGGGTATTGCGCATGAGACTCAGCCAGTGCATCGACAATGAAAGAGAAGCTTGGATGAAGCCAGAGGAAGTTGATAAATGGGTCCAAGCAAACGGTGACGGACGACGCTATTTTAGGGATCACGGATACCAAGTCTTTGCTCAACGACCCGTCTCTTTGGTAGCCCTGACGTATGCAGCTGGCGATGTTGACCAGATGATTCAGTTGTGGAACCACTTGTATCCACGACTAAGTGATGAAGGAAAGGCATTGGTGGCGTCAGAAACGAAAAAGTGTTTGATAGAGAGTATGCTTCCCGACAAGCCTGCAGGCTCTGGATTTGCTCCTGAAACAATTCAGAAACTTCCAATTATCCCCTTCGCCCCGAAGGAAGAGATAGAACGCTTCACTCTGCTGTTATATGATGATAGCATGTCAAGCGAGAACCCGGATATACCCACGGAAGATGAAGAGGAGATGCCAGAGTGGAAGCGAAGATCTCGGGAGACTGTCTACCGTGGGTCATTTGGTACTGCAGCAGAGCAAGTCCCAGAAACTACCAAGGAGAATGCTTGGGACACATGGCAGTACACCTCGAAAGTCACCATTGACAGCGTCTTGGAGGGAAGCGGGGAAACAATCTGGCAGAGCTACCAGTAATGCTTTCGTACTTACAGATACTATTGAAGCAGCTGGCCTCGAAAAGCTTGGCCAAAGCTCTAGAATCAGTATACACTTAATTACATACAAGAATCTTGTACATAAGTACCAATAAACAAAAATCTGTGAACATGCGCTACTCTAACGAAGATGAAGTCCTGAAACTCCTTATGCTCTTAGCTTGCTCTGCTTCACCTGCTGCGTAGCTAATTCCTATATAAATATCTCCAAAATGAAGCATGAAACAATAGCCCGTGAATGTGAATGCGACATATAAATTTATCAAAGATTCATAAATTTTGACCCTCGCCAAAACCTAACGCGCTCTAGAAGATGAACGGTCGCGTCCTTAATATCTTCTTTTCCTAAACAAAACAACACCTACAGATGCAGGCACCTCAAACCTCCGTTGATCGTCTGCCTCTCAAGAATATCGCTTTCGCAATACGATAGGTCAACGTCCATTAACGCGTTGTATCGAAACGAAACCCGTCGCTGCGATGTTTGAGCATTGTGGTGATCCTGCAAACGCAGGTAATGGAGGTTATCGAATGTTCTCTTGGAGCCATGCCATGGTAAGCATCATTCATTCATTTGTAATGGTCAGCTTGATGAATTAATTAACCCTTGTGAAGGTGTTCATGGAAGCATTCACAAGTCATGCGGATGCCGTCTCCTATGGCGGAAACTCGGAAAACATAAATATGGGCTCTTCCTCCTGCGGAAAGGAAGCAAGTCCATCTTTATCACCCAGAAACCACATTACGACTTCCACCACCACGGTGGCTGCCGAACCCAACAAGTTGTCAAAGTTCATTCGCGACTCTTTTGGCAAGGTCCCAAAGAAATTCCACGCCAGCGCAACAGATAAGCCCTCGAGCAATTGGGATACAGTCCCCGATGCGTTTCATGACAGCGGAGTAGAAATTGACAACAGCACGATCGTTGGTAAGTCTGATGAAACTGAACGTGCCTAGACCTCTGCTAAATGGAACAGATCGACTCGAGTCAGGTCATTGGGACGAGAACTTAGTTAAAGGGTTTGATAACGAGCATCGAACATTCATTAACAGCGAAGAAAAGTTCAAAGCCTTCCTTCCAGTTCTTCTCAGACTTAAGAAGAGCACACTTGAGGAACCTGAGCTCTCTTGCGATTGCGAAGGTTGCAGTCTTGGTCGACATGGCACCTTGACCATCTTCCAGATGCGAGTTCGGTCTCTTCAACACACATATGTGTTCGACGTGCTTGCTCTGGGTGGTAGAATCATGTTTGAGATGGAGGGTGAAGAAGGCCAGTCGTTGAAGAAATTACTGGAGTCTCAGCAATCAAAGGTCTTCTGGGACGTGCGACAGGATTCAGATGCAATGCTCCACCACTTCGGTGTCAGACTTGGGGGTATCATTGATGCCCAGCTAATGGAGATTGCCAGTCGCAATTCTCCTCAGCGTGACCGGATATTCTCACTCTTCACCGCAGTCACGGTGGAACGAAAGGCTTGGATGATTGGAGACGAGTTTTGGGAATGGAAACAGTCTTTCAACGAAGCTAAGGATTACTTCAATGAAAGTAATTACGAATGCTTCAACATTCGACCACTTACATGCCAATCCTTACAGTATTCTGCAGGAGATGTTGACTGCATTGAGAAACTGTACGACGTTTATCTACCAAGAATGAACGAAAGGTTCTGGGCTTTTGTTCGCATGGAGACACAGGCTCGCATCGCTTTGAGTCTATTGGACTCCATGCCGCATGGATCCAATTTGGCGCCAGCGTCGATTAGTACTATTCCTTACGAATGGCCATCTGTCATCGACAAATGGTCCGCAGACTCGCTTGACTCGGACGCAAAGAATTCGACAAAAGAAGCGGATCACTTTGCAACAAAGGACAAGCCGTGTGCGGGGGAACACCATGTTACTTCAATGAATACGGCACAGACGATTGGTGACAGTATGGCTGCTATTAATACTGAAAGATCTCTAGATGGAGTCGAGAAGTTAAACTGCAAACTAGGAGAAGATGTGCTATGGCAGAAATGGCCCCGTCACTTGCGAAGGCACTCTGGAAACTAAGAAGGAATACCAGTGGAGCGACCTTGAACCACACTAGACAGCTGCAGATAATTGTTGAGCATGCTGAGGATCAATGTTTGGATCTTTGGTAGTTCTCTTAGGTAAATTAGAGAGATAGGTATTACAGGATAGAGGTGTTTAGGAACAATGGGCACACAAATACGGAGAGTGTACAGTAAGAAAAAGAAAAAAATTGGCACGTCCCGGATATTCATCAAGCGCCATATCGTCTGAGAGAGCATTTTACTTCGTCAAAGTAAGTTCTTCACCTACAACCTGCTAGACTATCACACTTGTCATTAGGTCTGCTATCGCTGTCAGGTGTTCGAGGCCATCTAACATATAGACCCGACGAGGAAGGTGGAACTGCGCCGACTTGGTGGTACAGCGCTAAAATGCGCATTTCTGTGGGAAGCTGAGAATCTCACATGATCCGTGTTTAGAGAACTGGATATTATGCAGCATCTGACCTACCACATTGCCCTGGCCCAACTCGAGACTTCCATCGCTTCGTGCTTTATTTTGTCCCCGAATCATCCTTCATGCTGTACCAAGTCCCATTGCTATATCCAAAGACCTCAAAGTCAAAGCAGGCAACAGAAGAGAAGGAGACAAGTGAACGCAAAATATATCAAGTGCATGGGTTCCTTCTTGGTGAGCTTAGTTTGGATCCAGAGGCCTTGCCCCTTGGCCTGCCTACACTCAGGAAGTGTTGTCCTAATCAGATTGCGGCGAGTGGCTGATTGTAGAATCGATTGAAAGTCTCCGACAAGAGATTGAAGCAACAGTAGAGCAGAAGAAGGTGAAACCCAATGTTTGGCTATGGCCAAGGTATCACCGGCCACAAATAAAAATGAAGTAGCACATTGCATTGAGGCTCGGGAATTTAAGACTACTCATAAGATCACGTCAATAAAAAAATCAAGTCAGGATATATTGTTGTGATTATTTGAAGAACAGAGTGAGGTCTGAAGAAGGTTGGTCGCGAGATCACTAGCGCGTTTTCCCTACTAAAGTGGTTCGCGCTTCGCGTCGCTCCAGCCTCCTCCTTTCTCACTCCATTAACCATCAAGTATCTCCAATTCGACAATGCCAATTCTCCCAGCATCATTCTAGACTCTCATCAATCACCATGGGAATTCTTGCAACATCTTTCCAATCCAATTTCGAGCCGGCGACATTCTTCATTGCCCAGCCCCAAGCCGCAACAATGGGGGCCCTCAAACGAAAGCGATCCGACTCCGAGATCTCGAGCTCCAGCTCCCTTCTATCATCTCCACCATCGGCGAATATGATGTCCATTGACAATTACCATCCAATATTGACGCCTTCTCTCTTCGCTGCGAGAACCCGCAAGAGACACAGAGACAATCGCCCCTCCGAGTCCGATGTCCACCGTAAGCATCCTTTCTTCCCGCCAGGTCAATACTTGACATTAATTCCATCTACAGAACACACTTTGTCCCTTCTCTACTCTGCACAGCAAGCTCCACAATCTCAATTCCAAGTTCCATCACCCTTCCAACCGCTACAGCCAGTCGAGTCCTTCCCCTCAAACAATCAATCAGCCCAGCAATCAACTCTACATTCCTTCTGGGCGATCCCATCATCATTGCGACATTATTCTCCCTCGAGCAATTCCTCGTCGTCTACGAATACACCATCTACAACTCCAGCAATGGATAACTTCTTTCAGGCTACCAATTGTGAAGATTGCAATGCCTCGCTCAGAGCCTCAGTAGATGCTGGTGCAGATGCAATGGATGTGGACATGATGATGGACATTGATATAGACGGAGGAAATCATGCTTGCACGGTGTGCGGAAAACAGGTGTGTCATAGTTGTTCGGTCAGTAATATGGGCGCCAACAAGAAGTGCTTATGTTGTGCGGGACGAAAGGCATGGATTGGGGGAATTGAATGGTGTGATCAAGATTAGGAGACGGATCGGCGAGATTAAAGCAGTGTCTGTACCAATTGCATGGGCGAAGGCGTTACGGTGGGTTGCGTTAGGTTTGGGAGGCTCGGAGTTCGGGGAAAGGGCGTGTACCAATAACTCGAAACAATATTAATCTCTGCAGACACTGTTACGGCTGTGACCTCCAAGCTAAATCACTCATTTTCGTGTCCTTTCCTGAGCAATAACCAAATTTTAGCATGACCAAGTGGTCTTTCGAACCTCTGTCGGTTCTTTCCTGCATCCCGAGGTCTTCTGGGGGGCAAGTGCAACCAGGCTCTGAAATTACATCTTCATCTAAGAAGTCGCTCTGCGACCACGTCTTCATGACTGGGAAAATTGAAGCATCCCTCAATACGCCACGTATGCACCCGACTAACCAAGTCTGGGCTTGAACGGTGGCCGGCTTATCAAGGCTGCGTTCCCATGGGCTTCATCCTCATTGTCAATTCTTAATATGCTGTCATTCTCTTCTTTCTTCCTTAATTTGTATCTGCCAAGAAGTCCATACACTCTCCCTGACGGCCGCAGCACATCGACTGCTGAAAAATTCCACATAGCATGTTTCATGATCTCGCATGAGCGCTCAAAGGGCTAGCCACCAGGGTTCTGCTTGGCAAGAGTTGAAAGTTCAGTGACTGGAGAATGTGTTCGAGCTGGAAGGACGAATATAAATAGTGATCCGATGACACTAGTGGCAAGGCATGTCTTGAGGTGTTTGTTTCACGTCAGTGTTGTCACTATCTCAAGAAGAAGAGGGCGAGGCAAGACTTCGTAGAAAATAGACTCCTGACGCTTTCATAATTCCATGGCATGAATTTCAAAGCTAGAAACAAGACAAGCCAAGTGCTACTCATACATAAAACTACCTAAGAAGGAAAGAAATGAAAATGATTAGTCAATCTCCCGCTTCAATCCATTTCCCAAGTCCATCTATGTCGCCTTCATCAAATAACCGCCGTTCTTATCTCCCTGCCACCGCGTTTTCTCAATTTCATAGTTCCTGCTGGCGCAGCTTGCTGTGCTGTCCGCTTCTTGTTGTCTATCGGCACAGATTTCGGATCGTCATTGAAAATCCCGTTCAACTGATTGATCCCCAGCTCCTTGTACGCCTTATTGAGTTCTTCTTGCGACAAACGATCAAATTTCTTCCCCGTATGCTGCTCAACAGCAGCATCAGCCACCTGCCTCTTCATTGCGAATAGATCCCATTGTCTTTGTATATTGATCTGCTGGATTTCCGCTGGCGTATGGAAGTACTCGAGAATTTCAGGGTTCGGGAAGGCTTCATCTTCCTTCGCCAGTTCGAGGACATGAGCGCGTTTCTGAGCGATGGAGACACTGTCTGGGATCCAGTGGGCAGGAATCTTGGGCAGTGGGTAGCGGTCTTTTGGCAGGTCTTGATCGTCATCATCCTTGTTACCTTTTCCAAATGACCACCAGCTGCGGCGCTTTTTCGGACGTTGGAATTCGGGAACTAAGAAGTGTTAGCTGTTATATTATGAAGGGACGGGAAAGACTTACTTTCTTTCAACTCTTGCTCCATTCTCCAACTTAGGAAGGCTCGCTCGTATGCTGACTCTCCTAGTGAGAAGTATGGTTCACGGCCCTTGATATGTCTGACCTTCTTCTCACCGGGATCTGCATCATGTTCATCTGTCATTTCCGTTGGCACTGGTTCCTCTTGAATTGTAGGTCCAGATGCTTTGATTATCGTCTTCGTTGCTTCGCTCAGGTAACAAGGCGCGAACCGTCGCATATGGAAGTATTGTGCGAGTCTTGGCCGGCCCTCGATAGATCTACCATTGATTATCCTGGTAGTCTTCTCCAATCTGACGGCGGCGAAGTCCCAGACATGTTCGTTCTCGGGGAATTTCCACTCCCAATTGTTGTTTGCTTCCTCTAATAGCTGCATTTGGAGCAAGATGGCAGCCTGCTGCTCGGTGATATCGGTTGGAGATGCGATTCTGAAACCAGCTTCCTGTGCAAGATCTGGAGCAATTTTGAGTAGATCTTGTGCCATCCTTTGGAGGGTAATGTTTCTTTGGGGCGGGTCTACCAAATTGGTAATGTAAGCTCCTCCAGAGCGATCCGCAGGCAAAATGTTCTCCATTTCTTTTTCGGCCAAGCTTCTCGAGGTCTGCTGTTCCTGGACTCGTTCTCCAAGGCCCCTCTCGGGATTTGCAAGGACTTCGGCATTCTTTCTTAGGTCACGGCCGAGCCTGAAAGCCAAAACTCGCAAGTAATGATATTTGTTCGGCTGAAGTATGGGAGGGCCCACTCGGCCAAAAGAATCGTAGCGTACTTGCAGCTTACCGTCCTTTTCTCTATACACACCAGCCGAAGTCGGTGCCTCCTCTCTGGAAACTACATATTTATTTTCGGGGTGACCGCTGAGTGGAATTTTGGACACATAAATATCCCCATTGTCGTATTCATCGATACTGCGTCTGTTAGCTTGCGGCAATAAGTCGACACGTATTTCACTTACTGGATTCTGCGTGCTGATGCCATTGCTTTGAGATATCTTGTTACATCATTCGAGTTCAAAGGAGGAGAGGTTCCCGCGGTGCTACTGCTCTTTGCCAAGCGATTGTTACCAATTATCTGCCTAACTTGCCCAATGAGCATTCCGTGCTCGCTTAGAATTTCAGGATCGTAGTCGGGCTGCAAGAATAGCTCAAAACCATCCTCGTCCATTGCATCAGGGTCGACATCAGGTTGCCACGGTGGCAATTGCTTTGATAATTCGGCTAAGTCTCGTTCGAACTCTTCAAGTCTACCACGGGCATCAGGAGTATTTTGAACTCCGGGGATTTCTTCACCATATTCTCGTCTCTCTTCATCCCACGATGCACCAGCTATTTCTTCAAGGAGGTCGACCCCATCTGATTTCAGTAGCTCGTCATCATAAAGTGCATGGTCTTGTTCCTCAGTGTAGTTCAAACCGGCATCAGTAAGGAGAAGTAATTGTTCAATAAGTGGACGCGGAGCAGTATTCTGAGCCTCAATGAGTCCCTTCTGGATCAATGCTAGATCGGTGATTTGTGTTCTAGCAGCGGCGTGGACATTATCGACAGATGCAATCGAAGTAGGCCCATTGAAATTTTCTGGTGGAGGCAGCTCCCCGTTTTGGTCGGTGGATGAACGCACTCGAGCAATACCATAGTCGTAGTCTTTCCACCGTCTGAATGCTAGCATTTTCTTGGTATACTCCAGGGGATCTTGCTCAAGAGGTCTGTCTTCTGGTTTAAGTGGTAGACATAGTGCCACTTCCCGCTCTGGTAGCTGCACCTGAGACGGCAAATCGACCATTCTGAAGCGGTCCTTGGGACGATGTTGCTCCTGGTTGGTAGCTAAAAGATTGAGAGCAAGTTCGACAGCTGCTCTTTTGATACCTCTTCGTTCAGCTTTTGGAGTAAAGTTAGTTGAACTGTCATAGTTCCCTCTGATTTGACCCCGAAACGTCTGACGTCGCATAGGCTAGGATAATCAGTAGTAGTATCAGTGGAGGGCACTTTTCCAGACTCACAGTCAGTGAAGTAAGCCATCTCATATACGACTTCATTAATTGGACCTGCAGTGTATGCAGCACCATTGCATATTGGGTCTTCTTCTCATCATTAGTGACTTCTTGTGCCAACAAGATCCGTTTCTGTATCTGCTTGATCTGATATCGGACGTCTGCTGGCGTAGAACGAAGTAGAATTTGGTCGTCGACGCCGTCTCCGTCTTGGCAGCCATACTCTACAAAACGACGAAAAGCTGCATATATCTCTTGGCATTGCTGTACGTCCCCATCTTCAAGCTTGTCACTAATAATTCCAGAATCGGGCCCAAAGTTGAATACTCTCCACTGACGTGCACGCGAACAGACCTCAGAAATGGCCTCGGGAGTTGACAACCAATTGTCCAACACTATACCCAGGCCGGTAATGCTTTGCTGCCACAATTGAAACAGAGGTTCGAATTGCTTTTGAGCATCTGCAAACTGCAAGCTATC
Source organism: Stipitochalara longipes BDJ (assembly GCA_009732865.1). Lineage (NCBI taxonomy): Eukaryota > Fungi > Ascomycota > Leotiomycetes > Helotiales > Hamatocanthoscyphaceae > Stipitochalara > Stipitochalara longipes. Next base: position 622,973 of record ML769343.1, on the reverse strand, counting down.
CATAATCCCAAGTCCATCTCTGGCAAGGTATTGTGCGTCAAGAATTTCGATCCTGCTTTTCAAAAATCTCAACCTAGGGGGAAGTAAAGCTCTCAATAAGTAACACAGCTTTTCTCCTAGCTCCTTGTCCACCGGGTTGGATTTCACAGCTCGGATGAGGTTGTTGATTTCAATCTCAACCGCTTTGATGTCGGCTTCACTTGGAGGAATAACAAGTGGAGGTGGAGCGAGTGGTGATGCTCCTTGAAGCCGTCTTGCAACTAAGGCTGGAGTTCGGATGGAGAGAGTAGGGGTGCCGATCAGGTCCAAGATCTTTTTATCTTGGTCTGGATGCATCATCATCAGCTGTTTCCAACACAGTCTGGTGATGGCTTGCGCCAAATCCTTCTGGGCTTGATCTTTCTCCGCTTCTCCGCTTCCATTTGAAGACATAATTTCCAACACTCTAGTTCTCAGGGCTAAGATGTGCTGTGAAGAGATGTTGGGGATATTATGTTGAAGGAAGTTGGCAGCTCCTTGACCCAGATTTTTCTCTGTCCTGATCCAAAAGGCTGTATCGTGGAACTCTATCTTGCTAGCTTCGAGATGCGATGCACACAGCTGTCTGAACATTCCCTCGGCTAGATCGTTTTCGTTTGCCTCAGATGTCGGAAAGGTGGGATTGTTTGAAGAGTTGACAACGATGACTTCATATGCACCTGGGACCTGCTCCCGGATCTGAATTCTGCGTGCTGCGGTTGACATGAAAACGGCTTCTTCCAAAATACTATGAGCCAGAGAGATCAATGTTTCCATCAAAGCATCATCCTCCGGGTCTCTGGCTGCGCGTTTACATATCTTTTGGACATGTTCTAGAGCCAGACGGCGGAAATTTTTCAGGGTCGGGCGAAACAACGGGGCAAGTAGCTGATCTAGATATGCTCTCTCCGAGTCGTTCAAGATGTCGGGGGTTGATGAAAGACTATTCATGAGATCTTCGTGCCTTTTAAGGTGAAGAGGAAGGTTCGTTGGGCGCTTATAGTCCGGCAAACTCCAAGGGTTTTCAATTTGCAGTCTCAGTGACCCAGGTAGATCTTCCATTTCGTCTTTTTTATCGATGACTATTCCTTTGGATGGAAAGCCATCTAACCAGAAGTTGTACATTTGGTCCCAGGCAGCCCACATCTGGTACCAATTCCCCAGCTCAGGTTCGTTCAGAGTCTTCTTCCTCGCCTTCTCATCCAACTCTCTCAAGTCTTTGTCAAGTTCGACCAAGTCAGGAGACATAAACGGTCTTAGATTACTTAGTAACGTCTCGCTCTGCTGCCAAGTCAAGCCTGTGGACGCACGCTTTTTCAGAAACTTATTGATGTCACGCTCTTTTTGCGCAAGATATTCGACGAGTCCAAAGTTGTAAGAGATCGGAGCGTTGGAGAAAGTTGAAGCCTTGCACACAAGTTTGGATGTTTGCACCCCACTCTCCGTAATCGTCTCTGGAGCGACAACACAGAAACTCGGATCTCCATGCCTTCCGGTAGGTCTGAGTGATATTCCAGGCTGGAAAACCAGTATAGTTTTATCCGTTGTATATACTTCTCTTGCAGATATCTGAACTTGAACCCCAGTAGACATAAGTTCTGTTAGCCACGTGTTGTGTGTCTTGAGAAAGTCTTCCTTGTAGGCTGCAATGGCGTCCGCATACTCCTGATCAGAAATCTGACTTGCGTCAGCTCCAAGAATAGAGAACATGCTTGTGTATCTTTTCCCTCTTTGCCATCTCTGAAATACATGATCTGGCCAGAACTGCTTGAGCAATTCAGTCAGTCGATTATGCAGGTCGAGTTGATTTGGCACCAGTTCGATCACATCAGAAGCGTCCTGAAAAGGTGGTATGCTCTCCCCAAACAAATCCAGCAGACGGTTGATCTCGGATTCGACAGCCCTGATATCAGGCAACAAAAGCGCAAGATTTGTTTTAAGTTGATAGTATTTGAATGCAGTACGGCGCGAAGGAATACGCCGTATCAGACTTTCCTCTTCATCTGTTGACACATTTCCAGAGACAGAGCTAGTCAAACTTGTAGGCCGTGAAGACTGCGAAGTTGGGCGATTTGTGGTCGAGGAAATAGGACTGGATAAATCTGAGGCAGGCATGAAGGCCTGGAGATGCCAGTCGAGGACTGCCTGAGCCTCTGGAGTCTTTGATTTGTCATTTACTTCCATAAGACGTTGAAGTAATGGCGGCAACTGTGGCCTCAAGTCTTCTGGGAGGGTGGGCTGATCCCAGCTCTGAATTTCCCGTATTGTGTTCTTGATGTCCTCAGCTAGCCCAGGAAAATTTTCTGGGTGGAGAACAGGTCCGCGGTAGTACACAACACTTGGATCATCGTCTGGATCGATGTACCCGTTGGGCGTTATGATTAGGATGGAGTGTCCCTTCTTGCTTTGCATCCAGTTGTAGAAGGCCTCATTCCATTCAGCCAGGTACTTGTTCCCCTCTGCGACATTGTCTTTTTTGTAAGCGGTTACGTATTCCTCTTCCAACTTTTGGAGGGCAGGGTATTGAAGATCGTCGCAGAGCTCCTGGAGTTGTTCGAGGTATCCCTGTGCCTCATCGTTTGATTGATCCAGAGCAGCATGATATCGTGGAAGTAAATCGTTGATTTCAGCGGCTTTGCGTGTGAAATACGTTTCAAGCTCCTCGCCCGCCGGTTTCTTCGTAGGATTTCGACAGTACATGACCCCTGGAGTTTTGTTTTGTTGTGCGCGCCTGGGCATTTTGATTGTTATTTTCTTTCCAAGTCCGCGCCACCATGCCTTCCACAAAGCTGGAACAACAGCAGCAATAGCATCATACTGTTCTCGTTCAGTTTGGTCAAGTTGCTGTTCAACGCTTTCATCTTTCAGTTTTAGAGCGAAATAAGGTGTTAAGAGGTCTCGGAGGTCTTGATATACCAGTTGTTCAAGTAATTGCCGAAACTTCAAAGATCCATTGTCGATGTCCGCAAGATCAATATTTCGGCCCAGACCATCGTTGACATCGTCCTGTAGCTTTTGGATCTCTTTAGGCAATTCAAGATCAGGCCGAGCTTGTAATGGAGTCTGAGGAATAGCAGTCACTTCCCAGGGCAGATACAAAATGTTTCTCTTGTTGCTGTCCATTTCTGCGGGCCGCAGGTATCGGAATTCAGCTCCACCGGATTGCTTCAAGGCGTCCTCCCATCTCAACTGTAGCTCCTCTTCTTTCTCCTGAAGTTCTAAAAATTTGGGCAGGTTCTCTTGATCCAGATCTGACACGTAATTGGCGCCTTGTAGTAATAGGATTTGAGACATCTGCTTTTTAGTGTCCAGGATATCTTTTGGTAGAGAGTGTTGCAACAGAGAGTCTAATGAAGCAGCTTCTTGCTCCGTCAGCGCCGTTCGACTGCTTTGCAGGAGTTTATCGAGCAAAACCTGAGCACCCTTCAGCGTGTTTATGTGCTCTGGGGTCATGACCCCATCGTTAATATAGAAAACTCCAGGTTGAACGATTTCAGGGTCTCCGGAAGTGCAGATGATGAAGTATACTCCGTTCATGATCAGATCATTGAGCCATGATTGCAATGCACTTTCGAACTCTGCGTCGTTCTGAATTCTATCAGCTTCTCGTTCATTGCTCAGAGAATCTAGAGCTGCAGCATCTATATAGGTTTCATGCCGCTCGCGTAGGGTTTGGAGATCCCGGGGCTGGTAGGGTCGTAACAACGCTTGCAATTGAGAGAATTCGTCCGGGGAAGGTTCCTCGACTTGCAACAATCGATTTATCTCTTTCTCAGTAGCAGTGATATAGGCTGGTATCCATCCTCGAGAAGGCATCGGGTCGCTCCTCGTGGCGGAGTTGGGATCGTGTAATTGACCGCGATTTGTTGCTTCGACTCCTTTCGTCGGAATGCCACTTCTAGGATGCATCCAGTATGGTATCAATGCAGGATCTCTTGTTGCCCAAAGATACGCTCGACTTTCTTTCCAAAGAAGATTCGAATCGTGATTAACCTCGTCCGGATCCGTGGCGGCATCCTCTCTCATCCTCGCTAAAAAAGCACTATGGTCGTCTTCCAGATTGACAGAAAAGGGAGCGTGATCATTTCTCATTTGAATTGCCAAGCCTTGGGACTCTCGTTCTTGGCGGAGGTCAGCAGCGGTATCTGCGCTGATAAGACGTGTGGAAAAGGGCGCAATGAGTGGTGCTTCGCAGCATCCTATGTCATACGGCGAAGTCTTACGGCGTGCTTCCCAGTCTCGATGGACTTTAAGTTTGACCTTGACATCGCGAAAGAGTTCCGGATCGCAGAGATCATTATCCTTCTCAATCTGTGCAACCAGCTCTTCCACCTCTACAAGTTTTGTGTCGAAATTCAGACAGCGGTCAGGATCCTCATCGGCAAGAAAGTTCTTAGCAGCATAAAGCCGCTCGTCGACCGGTGGTTGAGGATGACCTTTGAAAGTGAACGGCTTTGGGACTGGTTGTTTGCCCTGGGTAGTAGTTGTAGGAGACTTGTTCAAAGAAATTTGGCTAAACAGAAATCAGCTTCATCATCGAGTACCATATTCAAGGTGCTTACGAGGGCCCAGCTTTCTTCGCAGCCATGATTTCCCAAGACTCGCACAACCATGGAACCTAAGAGTCTGAAAACGGCGTTGGCGTGAAAGTGCTCTCGTTATTTGTTCTCTCCGTGATGAAACTCAAGATACAGCTGCTTCACACAGAATCGTGATGTTCGCAGGGTGAGCGTCCCATGTCTCACCACACCTAGTTGCATTCTTCGCCAAACGCGGAAACATCAACAAGTCAGGAATGTGCTCGCGAACCGAATTCCTGCCTTTCAATTAATCAGATTCCCAACGACTCAGACAATTGGCCGTTGCGCTCAATGCAAACGTAAAAACCTGGGACTGCAGTCATGTGATGTATGATGAGACATACCGCATCCAACTGTGCACTTTTTCAACCTCACACAGAAGGGCTTCGAAATACCGAAAACAGCCTCACTAAATGAATGCTCACGATGGCTTACGCTATAAAAAACCACCTTTTGCTCAATATGAGCAGGCCAAAGCTACTGAGCACAACTACGTTGATTTGCTCGCCCATCCCTTCATCCTCAACAGCTATAGTTTTACAGAAATTCACAACCACGGAGATCATCCACCGAAAACAGCCATGATCTCGACACGTGCGCATTCCACAGTTGTGGAAAATAAAGCCACTTTCCATGAACCACTCAAAAGTTCTAGCAAGCACTCCCTCGAACCACTCCAAAGATTGGCCCGTTCAGCGAGCACTTTGAAATGCCCTGGACCAGCAGGCAAAGTTCCCAGCTCAAAAAGTAAAACCGGATGCATCAAAACTCAAGGTCCTAGACGCTCAAGCCGGAAGACAAGACTGACAGTTGAGCAAGCGAGCGGGTTGATTGCCACTATTCCGCCAGTTGCGCTTCCATATACAACAAGTCAAGCTAAACAGAAGGATGAGCTACCGACAGTAGAAGATTTCTCTGAAGGCAACACATTTTTCCCCTCTATAGTATTTGGCGAGCATGAAGTAGTTGGACTTTCCAAGATCGGCAGAGCCGACAAGGAAATTATGATGTGGGAACAAATCCTCGTTGAACACAAACGAGGGCAGCCTTCACTGATCTCTGTGGTTGAGCAAAAGTTGCGAGATGCCCAAGAGAGGAGATCGGCGATTGACGAGAGCTTGGAAGAGAACCATAGAGTGGGGTAAGCTTGTTTGTACCCTAGTCCCATGGTATTATCTAACACTTTCACAGAGATCCTGACCCAGCGGCTACAGCAATAAAAGCCCGGCTTGAGGTTCTCCAATGGGCGCTGGATACGTCTAAGTTTGATCCTGAAGTTGCCAACATCAGGTGTGTGATGGAAGGCTACAGAACAGGCGCCATCACTTACTCGACTGAATACACCTTGATCTGGGCCGCCAAGATTGTGGATACAGCCTCACATTACAACGACTTCACAAAAGACCGAACTGCTCATCTGGATCGATACTTTGAGACTTACGGGCCAGGTTGGTTCTTCTACGAAGCGCCCCTGAAGATGAACCCGAGTGTCAAACCAAAGATGGGTGCATCTGTTGCACTCCAGCGAGGCAACGCATTCTTCGCACTCGAGGGATACTACGTCAACCAAGGATTCTGGAAGCAATCCGGCTTTGTTTCCCGTTTGCCTGTAGAGACTTTAGGCACGCATCAACTGTGTCCAGAAGACCCTTACTTCACTCGAGATGCTCAAGGAAGAGTAGATTGTGGCTCTCCTGGCCCAAAACTGTCCTTCAGATCAATGCTGGACTCCGGAGCGACATATCCAACCCTGCACACAGAAGACTTGGTCAAGTTGGGGATCGATACAGCGTGGTACGCTGCACAGACTATACAGACCATGGATGCTGCCAACGGCCCTATCACTTCCAGGATTTACGAAATGTTTGTCTGCGTCCTTGACGAACAGGGCAGACAGCTCGTTGACCCAAAGAATGCAGTATGGCCTTACAGCCACAAATATTTGGGTGGTCTCTGCCCCGTCGCTATGTCTCCTGTACAGATGCGGTACGACGAAAATGGCATCGAGAGCCCCTTTCGCCTTTCCGGGATCTTGCCATTCTTGGCCTGCTACATCTCGTCAACTCCAGGACGAAGCAGTATCTTCCTCGGCGAAGACCGCAACGACGTCCTAGGCTCACACCGCATGCCGGGGCAGAAGAAATGGGTCATTCAAATGGATCCAATCGAGCCCAAGGGTCTTCCCTTTGATCGATATGGTAATCCTCATATCACGTTCACACACCGCGAAGGGAGAATTATCGACACGGATCGGACAGATAAGGCACACGCAAGCACGATTACTTTCTTGCCTGGGACCGCAGAAGAGGAGATTATTCAAAGTGATCCAGGGAGCGCGCAGTATGAAGCCAGGTTCAGAGCGGCTATCGAGGCGGAGATTGCGGCTCATGGCCCGGGTGGAGAGGACCTGCGAGTCTTGCAAGCTCCCTTGAATAACATTAATCCAAATGCCAGTGGTAATATGGCCCCATGAGGGACTTGAGAATGAAAGGTTAGAAGGGGTAGCGTTGATTATTAAAGTTTTGAGTTAAGATATAAGTAATAAAAGCAGCAAAGTAACCTAAAAATTTCTCTTACACATTGAAGAACAACAGTAGATGCCAATATTCAAGAGTAAAGCTGAATTTCACAATCATTCCCTCGCAACGTTCAGCCAATCTTTGTACACTCAAAATGAAAAAACTAAGACATGGATTGCCCAATGTCCACTCGGCTCTGGTAAGATTATAACAAATGACGCCTCCAAGACGCTAGACGGAGGAAGAAAATACAAAAAAACCTTTTATTACCTCCTTCAGTTATCACTAAAGCAGCAGCGAGAATCTGGCTTGGATCGGAGAGCAAATAACCTTCTATTCAAATCTCATCACTTGATGCTGACTTGGTCAAGACTCAAGGGATTTGGAATTCTTTTGCTACCAAAATTAAAAGTTGTTATCAACTGACTTTTTCAAGGAGATTAGCCTTCAATTCCCGGAACATGGCAAAGAATTGCTGTATATTTGTATCGAATATAAATGCAAGGGATTCTCGGTGCTTGGCCCTCATAACTTCAGGGAAGGAGGGGAAGTAGAAGGCGGATCGCCGTTCCGAGACATTCATAACTCCCTCTGTCTTTATCTCGTATGCACAGATCACAACTGCACTTGACAGGCTTTTAACTTCCAACACAAATGTTAACAGGGCAAATGCTTGTAAGACTCTTGCCTTGTCCCAATCTTTGGCAGCGAAGGAGGGGGTGAACTCATAGATCCTCTCTAATTACTTGCTCACAAGTCCAGCTGCTTGAATTCAGCTTATCGAGACATCTGATTCCTTGACCCTTGATTCTCCGTGATAGCAACAAGCTTATGACACTCTATTTATCTCTACGCAGAATCAAATGCAAGATATAAACCTCGCGAAGCGCTGCTTCTCACAAAAGCGGCAGGTGTGCAACACTTCCCATCACGTGGCGCTTCCCCTTGCCAGCACACTCGTGCAACTCGATCACGATCGCCGATCAAACATACAAAGGGATCAATGCCTCCGAAACAATAACCTTCACTGCAGTTATCCGCGCGTTCTCATCCTCTCACAAGCCGGCACAAGCCTGCACGTGCCCGCCCCTTTCCTCAACCATCTCGTATCTGTACCCAAGTGTTGGCAAGCCCTAATCCCACACACAAATAACACCATATGATAAGTTCACACAAAAACACGGGTATGAGAAAAAGCAACGTGCGAAAGGACGATAAGAGAGTGCATCGACCTCTGTCGTCATGTTCCAAAGAAGGCCCCTCAGCTGCCTCTGCTCAGCCGCCGAAGCGAGATTGAGCTTGCCCATCTTTCTGAACAACTCATCAATTCTCCGAAATGAGGAGAAGCAGAAAATTGAAACCGTGCTCACCAAACAATCGCCCCATCAGAAAAAATTGATGAGGGAATGTAAAAATAAATGCTGAGAGGTGTGTAAAGGGGGGTTCTAGAAGGAAATTGGAGGTTTCTGGAAAGGGCGAGTGCGAGAGGTGTCCCGAGCTATCGAGGGCCTTGCAGCTGGGGAGATTTGGAACATGCAAGGTCAATTATGCCATGTGCTGCAATGCAGCTTTTGGGATCCAGGAAGCCTTCCGAGCCAGCGGTAGACGCGATGGAAATTAGATACGCGCTGTGCCAAACTTGCGCTTCATTTCTTTCATGTACGCTCAGCTTTCTCGACGGCAAACTTGTTCCCTCGCCCGTTCGTCAGTAGTGTCCGTTTCAAGCGTTGGGAAAGCAAAGCACGGCACGGCTCTCGGCTGCCTCCTCCCTCCCTTCCTCCTTATCTTACCAATCCACTGGGTGGGCGAAAGGAGGAGGTTGGTATTTATGCACGTGGTTGCGAGAATGAGTTCGTGAGATGAGGTGGGCAGGTACTTGCATCTCCAACTTTCGAGGGCGATTGGAGAGCAGAGGCGCGGCCGGCCCGCGTGGCGTCGAGAGGGGGCAGCTGAAGCCCTGTGCGAGCCGTCGATCTTGGCCCGCCGCAAGCTCCGGAAGACACCAGCCACATCTCACTCACCCCCATCATCTTCGCCGCAGTGCATGTGAAAAGCAAAATAGCACCGAAACGAAACGCGTCTCGTCGCGTTTGGGCGTGTTAAGTGGCAGCAGCTGTTGAAAATCTCCGAGAGGGAGGCAGAGAGAGGATATCAATATCCGAGCCGAGTGTGCCGACTCCCTGGGTCGCGAATCAGGATTTCTCGAGCTTCTCAAATTGATTGAGCAAACGCAATAGATTAGAGATAGGAGTAGTTCTTGGCTTGAATTATTCCAAGCCAACGAACGAAGGCGTTGACGGATGGAGAAGGTGCAATAGATCAGATACGGGTTCCTCCTGATGAGATGAGACGGCTGAGCTTTCTTCCCCGCAATCCATGAGGCACGGATTTGCTGGATCCACTTGCAAACGCGGATAATTGCTCGAAGGGGACGGCGAACGCGTGAGATTTGAGTGAGAAAAGTCTCGCAAGTGCCCGTAGGGCTATGCTGCATGCAACTTGCAGCCGCCGTGATGAGATTCAGCGTGCCCTTCCGCTCCGCTCCGCGCTGAATCGATTGCGATCTGCTCATCGCTCAGGAGCAGTACTACGCTGCGGCGTCTGAACCTGCGTTTTCCCCTTTCCAACAAACTCTCCATTGGCCTCCAGAGCGAAAGATCGAATCATTCTGGACGTTGATGGACAGGGCAGGGCAGGAGCCCTGAGAGGCGGGGAAGCAAATGTCTCAGATGGCTGCAACTTCGCTATTCCATATCAAGATGGTGCTAGAAGAGTGGAGCTATTTCTAGACGCCGAGTGTGACACTGTGAGATTTGAGCCGCTTTGACGGTGAGACGATCGGCCGTGACGTGATTTCTTGACGTGTTATTCCGCGTTGGTGCAGCTGCTGAAAGAAAACGATGCCGTTTTCAGTGCTCTTTCGCGAGAGCCCTTTCACCCCGCTGTAGCTGATGCTGATGTTTCACCCCACGTTCAATCACCAGACTCCTCCTGATCGCCTTCATGGAATATATCAGAGACTTGTATGTATGCACAATTCGGTTGGCATCCCTCAGCTCCTCCCACCTCTAAATTGGATCTAAATCTTCCAACCCTATGAAAAGGGCCAACCATCTGACATCTCCATGACTAAAAAATGCGGAGTGCATATCCCCATGTCCCTAAAGTTAAAAAATGAAAATCCCAAAATCCTACCTCAACTAACTAACCCTCTATTTATCCACGAACCGCCTAAACCCTCGACCAACATTAATGAGTCGACCCCGGAAACAGAATATCCAAAACTCTGGTACCGATACGCCGGGCCATGCTGCTTCCCCGTTCCCTGCCCCCATCCCTGGCTGGCCAATGAAGGATTTTTGCACGCTCGCCCGGAGGAAGCGTTCCTCAGTCTCCCCTCTGTTGCCCTTACCTATTGGACAGCAGGAGGGGAGCTTACCCAGCGGCGTGGTTTGAGGGCTTTTTCCTGCCTTGGCTTTTGACAGACATAACATGAGGTGAGCTTTTGCTTTTGCTTTTGTCTGTGCCGAGAAACGGTGGATGGATTTCGTGATTGAGAGGTATCTGTGCGTATGTTTGAAATGGGGGGGCAAGAGAGACGCGACGACGCGTCTTGATGCTGTTAGCTACCTTTGAGGGAGGCATGACTCTTTGAAGGATGGATACGATGTTTGAACAGCCCCAGCCTGGTGGTTTCGAGGCCTGGATGAGATGGAGTTCCCCGGATTGCAGGTACGCTTGTCCCTGCTATTCTTCCCTTGCTCACACACCCTCTTACGAATTGATTTGAGCAATAGACGCCGAATTGAAGCACTTGACAGTTTTGAAGCTGTTTTCAGATCTCGCGTTTCCGTACGTCATCGGCCTGTCTGGCCCTTCCCTCGGAGGTTTTTTCTTTTTTGCTTTTCCTTCCATGTGGAAGTGCGTGATGTCAAAGCACCGCGCGGGTCTGATCGCAGGCCAACGGTTCCCCCTCGGTTGGTGCCCCAGAAGGGGCTTCGGAGGTGAGTTCGTACCGAAGGAGCAACTGTTGCCCAACTCCCGAGAATGTCGACCGTCTGTGCGAAAGCCCACCCTCAAAATGTTTGTGCACTCTGCTCATGAGAGGAGAAGAATTGTTTGTGTGTGTATCACGAATACTACTCTACGCTGCAAGCACGAGAAAAGGAAAGAGGAAAAAAAGAGTTTATTGGGGTAAGGGTTTAGGCAAGAGAGCTGGGGAACGCGGGGTCCAAGCCCCCGTGCGCGCTGCTGTTGATTTGGAGACGATGCGAAGTCAGGGTCTTCTGTGGTTTGCTTTCCATTCTACAACACCACCAACACCACGAGAGAAAATCCATGTTCTATTCTTACCTGGTTATTACTATCGGCTTCTTCCCTTCCCCGAACCTGCCTCCCTGGCCTTTACCTTACCTTGCTGCGGGAAGAAACGAGCGTGCAGCTGTCAAAGCCCGTCATCCACAGCGTCTACAGCAGCAGCAACCTTTAAATTTAATTTTGAACACGGTACGGATCCCGCACCAGCGTCGAGCATCACTGGATCGGGAGCTGGAGGGAGTAGTTGAGGCTGACCGGCTATGCAGCAGCTTCCTGGCCCTCAGGCGTTGAAAGCAAAAAGCTCACGGACTTCATGTCATGTAACGGCACGGGTACAGCACGGTCTCTGCATCGTCTTTTTCACGAACCTTCCTTTCCTTCCTTCCTCGGCTACTGCAGAAGGCAGCACGGGACTTGAGAGACAGGTGAGCACTGTTCACCACATGTCCTCTCCTCCTCCAAAACCCCGCTGGTGCCAAAATCAACAATCATATGACGAGGAAATAAAGATGGAACAAATATGCACGCAAGTCACCGTCCCATCGTCCCATCCATCATCCTTCACAGCCTCTTCCTTCTTTCTTTGCTTATCCACAACAGAGGAAGGTGGAATCCCAGCCCCCGTTCTCAGGTAGAGTTTTGCTGGGTGGGTTTTTAATCTGTGGTCCCGTGGTGGCGTTCCTGTCGCGTGTTCGTTTTGATTAAGAGGCTGCGGATTGGGTGCGGAGGACGCGAGATTTAGGGTTTGAGGCTGAACGTGTGCGCAGGGATGGATATGTGGGGATCTGTGGCTGTGCGGGTTTTGACAGGGAGAGGAGGGGCTGGGTGAGCAGAGGTGGGGTGAGTGTATGCACTGTGATGAGGTGGAAGAAGTGAAGAGGTGGGCTGCGGGTTTGGGATTGAGTGCTTGCGTTCTGTTGATGTCAAGCAGGAGCAGGTGTGAGGTAAGAAATTGACTTTGTGGGGTTGAAGAACGCAGAGACTTCTTTCTCGGCGCTGCGAGATGGCGTTTGGCCGTTGAAAACGATGGAGACTGGCGCCGAAAAGAGGTTCGTGAGATCATGGAAGTGGATCTCGACTTCGGGTTTGACGGAAAGAGTCAGAGACCACGAGACTGATTCCGAAGTATGATGTACACGGTGTGGGGAAATATCGTGAAAACTTCACTCGGATGCACATGCAGATGCAGGACTTGACTCCGTCCCGCTCCGTCCCGCCGCGGTACATCTGCCCCTCGCAGGATACCTTCTCAAACTCTTCCTATTCACCTGCGGTGAACTGTGGATATCAGCACCTAAGCTCAAATCCAAGACATACCGAAAGCCAGAGTCTCGCCTGGCCGGCCCGAGACGACACCGAGTACGTCGAAGTCTGAAATGTGGGATTTGCATTGCACACCGCCCCTCTCTACATATGGGGCGCGAGTGAGGCTGATTAATAACGATCTTCAAAAAATTTCAGAGCAGCACCACCAACACTACGACATTCGTGCTTCGGGATCGAAGGCGGACGATCCTAGAGCCTCTTAACGCGGGGGCGCACGCCAAGACGAAATCTCCACCGCGTTGGCTCAGCTGCAAAAGCAACAGAGACGCAATCACCCCTCCCTCCAGATCTATGAAACCTAGATCTGGTGGCTCAGGGCCTAGGGTCCGCGGCGAATTCTTGCTTTTCGAAAGAGGCAGTTATTGAATGACAGAATACACATTGCGAATTGAGCTATCGTGAGGGGTTACGCGAAAGATGGCAATCTAGAATTGTGAATGGGATGGGATGGGGATAGGGTTGCGTAGTGCGGTGCAGTTCCTTGATCTGATCGGAATCGCAGGCTCACTTATTTATCATGCAGGACTAGAGAGCCGAGAGCCCTTTGAGTGCATGCAGTAGTTTCGTCCTCTAGCCTGACGCTCGGAACGCGAGGGTGATTCGTCGACGGAGACGCGTCTGGTAATTTATGGTCGCGAGTTTATCTTTGGAGGGGAAATTTCCACAGAGGTTGGAAGTGGAGTTGGGAATTGGAATATTGACCGAGTGGACGGGTAGCACGGAGGAGAAAAGGAAAGGGAATGCCCTATATGCCAGGACTTATGAGGGACATATAGATGCCACGGCGTAGGTGAGATAGGATGAACTGGATCGGTTCGTGCTGGGTTGAATTGCAAGACGAATCGGGGATTTCTTTGAAGCTCAGGTGTGGTGCTTAAGAGGTGTTGCTATGGAGTGCCAGCGAATGCTTTTTAATTGACGATGCGGCGGCTAATGAATGCGTCTCCGCGACGTAACCTCAATTTCTCTCTATCCATCTCCTATCTGATCAAATCTATGCACGAGGAGTAGAGGCATATACCTAGTTCAGATGAGGTTATATTGAGGCTTTGATAGATGCGAAGGTAAAAGGGGCAGATTTTGGGTGGGGATGAAGGAAATGACGTAAATGCGCGCGACGCCTTACGCGAGGGCCATCTCTATTTTGGGAGTTGAATGCGCGTGAGTGGGGATGCATCAGATCAGTGAAGTGTGGGGAGGCATGGAATTGTGCTTTTATGCATGTCTGCCCCTCGAATCCCATCTGCGAAATGAAGTCCGTTTGCAACTTCAAGGTTCACCCTTTTCCTTTAATTGTGACACTTCATGAAGATTCGCGACGATTCAGCTGTCGGTATCCGAGGTCTCTCTTGTGGATGTTTCGTCCATTGTTCGGAGAATCTGGGAGGTCTCGGCCGGGAGGGGAGGTTTCGGAAGGGCAGCGCAAACGGATTGTTTGGCTATGTTGGTATCTTGCAAGTGGGATTGGAGGGAATGAGGAGGTTGGAAAGGAAAAGGAGGTCTCAAATGTCGACATCCGCGTTACTATCAGATCCACCAGTCATAAGGCATAGATCTGGACGTCTTGAGATTGAGATGAGATTGAGTCGTACCGTTGCGTGACCGCCGCCCAGTGGCCAATTCAGGGGTCGCTGTCGCCATCTCCAGCCTCCCTCTAAACCCCATCCAATCAAGCCATATGAAGATTGTACAGCGAAGCGTGGCCTCATCTGCGGCCCTTCTTTTAGACTTTATTTATCTCGAGTTTGGATTCCGGGTCTGGGGGAGAGCGTGATAGGGATGGGGGCGAAATGCACATGGGAAGTGACAGACAAGGAAAGTTTCACGGGCTGGGGAACCGGGCCTTGCGATTGGAGTCTGGGTGCGGAGTGGGCTTCTACGCCGCGGGGGAAGGTTCACAAGGAGAGAGGGAGAAGATCCAAGAGGACCGAGCTGAGAGCAATCAACGGCAATTGTCTGACGGGTAGATGGTACGAGTACGGGATGACTTTCTGACATGATTGATGTTGGTAATTTTGAAGCTGAGATACAGTCGAGAATAGACCAGAAAGGGGGGAATAGGGACATGCGACGAGATGCCATAAGGGGCGGTTGGTGACCGAAAGGGGGATGATCAGATCTTAACACACGGAGAATTATTTATGACCGGATATGAGGCACGTATTCGAGGTTATTTACGTGTGATTGTGGATCCGCACGTCTAGGTTCTAGAAACGCTGACGGGGCTGGGGAGGGTTTGGTTTGGATTCAGGTCGAATTGTGCATGAAGCTATCCATACTGAAGATCGAACGAGAGCTTCGGCGCAGGGCCAAACACGACATGCCCTGAATCAAGATCGATAAACATGACCTGACAGCCGACCTGACATATCCAGATCTCATGTTGATTGTTTCGGGACGAATGGGGGTGGTGTAGATTGTTTATTGTGCTGCGATTTGCTGCATATATCTGCACACAATCAAGGCCGCCGCCGCCTACTTTCGCGTGAAGCGTGATGTCTTTATGCACGCACTCTGCTCTGCAGCTGCAAGAAACGAAGTAGCATCGAGGCGGGTTCTTGGCCCTGGGCAGCAGACGTAGAGCCGAGAGAGGAACAATTCCCCTCGCGGTGTTCATTCGTCCTAAGCAGACGCCGGCCGTGTATCAAAAGACGAGGTTCCTTGGTTCCTCGGATTCCGAGGATAGGTGTGCAAGTGTCTGTCTGCGTTTGGCTGGTGGAAGGTTGGTGGTGGTGGTGCTGCTGCTGGAGCTGCTGCAGTGCAGCGAGCAAGGGGCTGCATGCTTGCTCCTGAGCCAGCGTGGAGTCGGCGACAATCCATGAGGAGGTCCCGGGACCAATAACCACCATGTCGAGATCCAAGGAAGCAGCGTGCAACCTTGTTCCTGGCCTGCCAGATCCTGACCTGTCGCTCAGAGTGCGTGCAGCAGCCCAGCAGCCATGGAGGGCGCCGGCAGGCCAGTGAGAGCGACGAGGAGGGGGGATCCCGTTGCAGGTCGCTCCGCCGTCAACACACCTGCTGCACTGGATCCTGAGAGTCGCGTCGGTCGGGATGGGCGTATGCGTGGAGCGTGGAGCGTGGAGCGTGTTGGTCTGGGACGGTCAGCAGCAGCGTCTCTGGGCTGGCCAGTCGCTGGCCGAAACGCGCTCACGATCAAGGTTGATCAGGGCTGCGGTTGTCCCGCAGCTGGGGGGACGAGGGAAGAGCCTGGCTGTGGTTGGCAGAAGTACGTTCTTAGTCGGGAAGTCTAAGAGCCCTTCGCCATCACCAGCCATCACCAGCGTAAGCTCGACGCTTCGCCAGGCCGTCCAGCTGCTACTGCGGGCTGTAGGGTTGGTCCTTGGCCCTGGCCCTGAGCTGTGTCCGCTGCTCCAAGTAATCGAGATGATGTACGCAGTAATAGCAATAATGTGCGTGCTGCTGGTGCGGGCTGCTGTGTGGGCCTAAACTGCCTTGGTCCTTGGTCCTTGGTGCTGGCCCTGTCGCTCTCGCTGCTGCCGCAAGCGAATTTGCTCGTCTCCACTGTGGCCGAGTGGCCGTCGTCCAGTCCAGCAACTGCGAATCTGTGAAGCTGCGAGCGCAACCTTGCCTCTCCCGGCCTAGCGCGCTTCACCACCAAGAGCCCGTTCTACTGCTCTCACGACACGGCTCTCTTCCTTTAACCTCCTCTCTCCATCCTCCTCCTCCCTTCTCTTCCTCCCCCCCATACCCTCGAGACTTCATCATCTCACCCCGAGGGAAGGAGGAACCCCCCGACAAGACAATTGACAGCCTGCTACGTTGACGACAGTCGGGAACCTGTGATGCTCCAGTGCACCAGATCCCTCGTCTCGTCGGTCCGTACCTGTCAGTTCAGATAACCCCGAGGGAACCAATTCACCCACCGCCCGACGCTTCAGCCCCTCTCAACCTTATACTCTCTCCTCCCGACGCTGGAATTGAAACTTGACCACTCGTCAATTTTCTCCCCAGTATCCTCCATCCCTCGATTCAATCGACTGTCTCTACGTTTCTGCCGACCCCTTTCGAGACCTGCCTCCGATATCTGTCGAAAGCTCTCTCGAACACCTCCAACACGATCATTGAGTGATATCTCGAATCGTGATCATCTAATTGAATCTGTCAGCTTGTCACGGAATTTCCTGGACTCGATTGGCATCTTGAATTTTAAGATTACGCTCCACCCAGGTAAAGCAGAGATACTTGACATCTAAAGGTGAGCCTCAACTTTCCTCCTCGACCCCAACTTCCTCTCTTATCTACGGAAGGGCCTAGGCTGACCTTTCCTCCCTTGCCTAGCATTTGCATGCCAACGGTCGCGTATCTGGTGGCATTCTTCCCATCTCCTCCCCCGACACTCGGCACGCAACAATCCGCCCACAAAGGCAACCAACAGCAGGCTGGAGACGTTCACTCGTTCATCCGCCTCGCAGATTACAACACAATCCAGGAGACCAAGACTCGGACAATTGTCAGGCACTCACGTTCAAGTCAGTAAGGGATCTACCTCTGTCCAAGAACGGGAGCTTCCAGTCCCCGTAATCTCCTGTCGGTACGTTCCCCAACGTGACGGAACATTCTCCGCTCCATCTTGCTCCCTATTTCCGGGCCAGTTGTGGCTTCCAGAACCTCCACCCCTTCGCTCCACATTATCACGAAAATTTTCGCTGACTTCAGCCTTGCACAGACTCACCATATAAGTGATTCTTGACCGGCCTCCTCGGTCCCATCACCTTGGATACCAACGGTCTCAAATTCTCGGCAGTCTCGAACTAGCCACTTCATTCATTTCCATATAATTCTGACCCAAGACGCTCACTAATCTAATTCTTCGACTGTATTTGTTCTCTGAACACTACAGTACATTCCTTTCACCATTGAGCATTGTCGGTCGAAGCTCCTGGAGAACTTGACATCCACTCTTTCTAGTGCTCAATTCAACGACCTCGAATAAATCTTCACCATTCAATATGGCGTACCACCGTCAACCCTGCGATACTTACTTTGTGGAGGAGGCTTACCCACAGCGTGCTACACAAGAATATCTAAAGATGATGGGCCGTCGGAAGCAAGAAGCAATGGCGAACGAATTATCGAGGCAGGCGTGTGATTCCTACATGGAGGACATCGTGAAGCACATGCAACAGATGGAGGTCAATTTGCCTGGACTTTCACCTTCATCCTATATATGCTAACATTCCTTCAGGACGAGACACTTCCTGACGTTGCCTCGATAGACATCCAACAAGAAATCCAGTGGTTCATGAGACCTTACTTGGTCGACTTCCTCATCGAAGCACATGCTGCATTCCAACTCCTCCCCGAAACTCTCTTCCTTGCCGTCAACCTTCTCGACAGATACTGCTCAAGGCGTGTCGTCTACAAGAGACACTATCAACTGGTGGGATGTGCTGCACTTCTCATTGCTGCCAAGTATGGTGATCGCAAGGAGAGGGTACCTATGATTCGGGAGTTGAAGTCAATGTGTTGCTCACTTTACGACGAGGACATGTTCACACAAATGGAATGGCACGTTCTGAATACGTTGGAATGGGTTATCGGGCATCCTACTGTCGACACCTGGTTGCAGCTTTCATTGAAGGATGGATCAGCGTATGAGGACATTGAGGTCGAGCACATGGCGTGGTACATCTGTGAACTCGCCCTTTACCACAAAGACTTTGTTTCGAAAAAGCCTTCGGTCATGGCTCGTGCTTCGTTAGCCTTGGCACAAGGTATCTTGGGTCGATCAGAGATCACCTCGGATCATGATGTCGAAGTAAGCAAGACTATCTTGGAGCTTTCGCACAAGCTCGACCGCCCGTCAACGGTCCTCTTCCGAAAGTACGCCGTACCACACATGTCTCGAGTCTCCACCACCCTCGACCACTTCCTTCAACAACAAGAAGTCATGAACAGACAAGCAAGCCCACCAACACCACCGTGCGAGCTCTCTCAAAAGCCAAACATGTCAATCAATGCCTTCCCCGGCACACCACAAAAGCCTTATGGCAACATGGTCAACGGTTACATGACACCTCCCATCACACCCGAAGGCGAGTATTTTATGAATGGAAATGACATCAAGGGATATCATGCAGCACCACGATGTCCCGTCACACCTACCCCAACCGGGGCGCCATATATCCCGCAACAGCAGTACCAACCATATCAACATGATATGACGATGCATTGATCCTGCATATCTCGGACTGCCTCTTTACTTCTTATGCAGCACACCTAATGCTGCCTTCTACCTCTCTCATATGTACCACAATTTGTATCGACTTCACATTCTCGGAACAACGGCGAATTCACGAAGCGAAAAAAGACTCGGTCTCCATTCTTCACCAAAAGAATTCCTTCATCTGTGTGGCATAAGCGTTTCCTTCACGTCATCACCGGCATTAGCGCTTGATTTTTCCCTCTGGACTTTCCCACATCTGCGTCGTTGTTTGTCGTTTTGTTAGCGAAAATTTCCTTTTCAACTCTTTCTTCGACTTTTTTCTTTCCCTCTCTCTCCCCCCAACGAAACCGGGGGGTGGTGGAGACGGAGTTTATTAGCGTGGAATTCGATCACGATTTCGGATTGGCGAATTACCACCAATTTTTTTTCCTGCACAGCTACCTTTGATCCCCCATTTTCGAGCGAGCGAATTGATTTGATTTGAGGAAAGAGAAAAATAAATCATGGGTTTGGCTGGATGGGGGGTGGGGGCGGTGTGGGGCAAAATAGGGTGGAAATATGGAATGGAATGGAATGGATGGAGGGGATGGGATAGATTGCTACACTACATTCGTCGAGCTGGCTTTTTCCTTTTCTAAGGAGAGCTTGGATGGGGAGGGAGATCGACTGGATATTTTGATGCCTCGAATGCGAGGGTCTTTGCTCATGGATGTGGATGGATGGGTGGGTGGGTGGAGAGGATGATACCCGGGTTGCTTGCTGCGATGGCGAGAGAGGAAATAAGAAATCGTAAATCGGAAATCGACCAAGACACATGGGGTGTTGAGATACGAGGCTGTGCCGAGTGCATGGTTTGCTTGATAGATAGTTAATTGAGGCATGCAAGCACATCTTTTGTTCCCTTTTTGCTGTGAATGTGATTGTGAATATGACCTACTTGAATTCTTTCACTCTCTGCTTTTCCGCAATATGCGAGGGAGGGAGAGGAATTTGCTGTTCGGGGAATCTCGGGATATTGGACATTGGGAGCTGTGAATACTACCCCGTTGCCCTGCCGATCTGAGAAAAGGGGGGGTTGCCTAGGGGTAAGGTCTCGCTTAAAAAGTGGGGCGGGTTCTTGGTTAAAAGGGGCCGCGGTGGTGAGAATCAGGACAGAGTCGTAAGAAGCAGAGCGGTCGGATTATAATCGGCAGCCTAATAGGGGAAAGGAAAGGAGACGAAGGATGTGGTTGTTGTGATAGTAGAATGGGGTTAGGGGCTGTTGGGTTTAGTGGATGTGAGGTGAACGAAAGGTCGAAATTAACAACGAGGAAACGGTTAACAGCAATATTTAATATTAACCCATGGCTTTGTGCAAGGGGCGCATAGAAGTATGTCCCGCTAAAGAGTCAGAGGAGCGGGATATGATGGTAAGGGACTTTGACAAGTGCCCAACTCTCAAGTATAAAGACCTAATGCAAAATTCGTGATTCCATTTTTGTAAATTTTGCGCTAGAAGCATTAAGGGGTAAATCAACTTTACATGTAATCTGTCAGTCACGAGATACTATTATGGATGTAGCTTACCTGAATTTCTTGATCTTTAGTAGGATGGCTGCGTTATATTCGTAGGGAGTAAAGGAGAAGTACTTCTTTTTTCGCTTTTTAGGAAGAGGGTTTTTGAGTCTAGGTGAATTCGTTAGTGTCTTTGTGTTGTCTTTGGCCTGGAATTTGAGTGATGTGCTCGCTTAGGTGGGGGGTATTTCGTCGATATGAACGAAGGCGAGATAGGCATAATACGGTATCCAAAGTCTGGATGGGTACCGTCAGGTGATTAGAGGGCGAACGGAGGGTTATATGACAAGGGAAGAAAGGAGATCGAATGTTTGGGGATGAACTTAGGAAACGGGAATAGGCACAAGGGTTGCTAGGAGCTTGTGCAGTTTAGCACGAAGGTGGATGAATCCGACATGCGGTTATGCGGTGACAGCGACAGGAAGCCGGACGACAAAGGTGCACGTTCGTCCTTAAATTTGTGGAGTCAAACACGAAGGCGGTGGAATCCGACATGCGGTTATACATGACAGCGACAGGAAGCCGGACGACAAGAACGCACGTTCGTTCTTAAGACAGAGGGTCGGGGCTGCAATGTGCACTGCATTACATATACTGTACTTCTAAAGAAGTCGGGAAAATCTTGTGCTTGAAATAAAAGATCTGGGCTGCGGTCTATAGTGCCGCCTGCACATCACATAGTAAAAGCTATGAGAGAAGGTTGAGCAGAGGAAGGAGTTGCGAGTTTTATAAGAAGAGTCGAAGGGAGAATGATCACAGGCGGGTAGTGGACGGGCTTCTATTCAGGCAGAGACCTCACCGTTTTTCGAGAGGCACCGAACAAACTTATATGCATTGACCTATTAAGGATCAGTCGGAGCACTTGGCCATCAATATTGCTTCTCCGCAAGAGGCTGCAATCCAGCCCACGCTAGCAGCTTATTCATGTTCTCAAGCCAGATTCTCTTCTCATCGGTTCTTACTAGAATCATATGTCCGCCGTTTTCGTCAGCGAAAGGCTTCATCGGTTTTCTGACCGCATCCACCATTTCTCTGCTATGCTTGTCTAGGGACGAGTTCTCGTGTCTGTAAACCATTGAATCGTCTCCGAAACATATTCTAATATCCCGAAGATACATACGCCTTAAGTCGCCTACGACCAGGCGACCAATAGAAAATACTTCTTCGGGTTGTTTGGGAGATTGGAGTAGCAGAATAATGTTGAAGAGCGTGCTAAGGCGATCTTTCAATTGCATTTTCGGCCTTTGCTGAGGTTCGATGAGAAACCGGGTCTTAAGCGCAGTTTTCAAGGCTTCTTCAACATTGCCGCTATTCGTGTGAAGTAGGATCAAGAGCTGATGAGCTTCTAGCATCGAAGGGACGCCGTATCCAAGCCCTGCTCGTTCCAACATATCGGTGGCGGAAACGAGGCTGGCAGGAGATGGTGGTGGGCAGGAGTTATAAACTTCCGGAATTGCCGTACGAACCGCCCCGAGTGCCTCGTGTGCGCGCACAAATCCATAGTCGTCGTTCCATAGGCACTCTGTGCAAATTGAGCAGGTGCAGCGGATTCCCCATAGCCGTTGGAGAAGTTGTCTCCGGCCCTCGTAGTCCCCAACCTGTCCTAGATAGCTGAAGGTGACCTCTTCTCCTTTGGAGATATCCCTTGATGCTCTGACACGCAATTCAGTACCTTCGAAGACATAGTGTGCATTGGGTTCACAGGAGTGGCTGATCAAGGCAACGAAAGGTTCGAGGCAATAACCGGTGTTTGAGAAATTATGCTGGGAGGGTAGATTTGTCCTGTCATTTTTCAAGATTGGAGTTGACAAGTTGACCCTATTGGCCTTGAACTAAGTGGAGTCAACCATGCCAACCCAATAGCGGAGCAGGAGAGATAAATTACCTTGTCGATGAATACCATCATCTCAAACGCAGAAACTTTTATCTTCAAAGCCGCTTCAAGTACAGCGACAAGCGACTTCATTCTTTCGTCTAGTTGTTCTCCTTCGTCCTCGACGATATTTCCAGTGGGACAGAGAGCCTTATAAGCCTCGTGATCCTCTTTTGAGATCATGTTCTTCGAGAGCAGAGACAAGAATCTGATGACGGCCCGGTATGTCAAGCCCCAGGCAAGTGATGGGCCACTTTCCGTGCGCACAAAACGGCTGTGTAATTCTGCAAGTACTGCACATTCGGCATTATGATGGTGGTTCCAAGCCGTCTCCTGGCATTCCTACATAGAAGTGTTAGACTGGCAGATGAAATGACGACTGCAAAATATCTCACCTCGCTACAATAGCAAACCATTTGACACTTTTCGCATGGTGAAACCCATACCTGGATTTCTTCGCCAAGGCTGGATTCCTGATCATGTGGATTGACGTGGAAATACGTATTGCTGGCAAAACAGTTATTACAAGTGCTAGTCACCTTTTCGATACCGTCGCCAACCTAGAAGTATGTCAGTACGATTTTTGTATTTGAGGTTGAGAGAGAATACGATGCAGAGCAGAGGCTTTGATATGCTGAAGATGAGTTCGCCTTTCTTGATTTCGCCTAGCAAGGCAAGACCCCGTCCAGCATTCGGAATGGTAGACGTGATGATTTCAAGAGGAACTCGAGAGTTGACGTTGAATGGAAACGCGCTCCCTGGGGCGAGAGCGCCCTTTGTGGACGCCATACTGGTTGTGTCAAGTTCTGAAAGGGGATCGATGTCGTGGTTGCGTTGTAGAATTGAGAACGTTGAAAGTCTATGGCATGAAATACAGGCTACATTGGGCTAAAATTTATGCCGTACTAAGTGGGTGAATTGAAAAAATAGAGTGATTTCGTTTCAGAGCTTGAGAAGAAGGAGTTCTGTTTGCGGACAGAGCCTTACCAAGATCGTTGACACGCGATGTCGCTTAAAAAGGGAGTGAATATTTTGAAGGTGAGTTAGAAGGTGGGGATAATTGAGAACGGGAAGCGCACCCGCTTGTAGAGCAGAATGAAGGACAAACCCTAGCAACATTTAACAAATATGAATCTTATGATCAACTAAGTCACAGGGTTCAGCGGAACACCACTGCTTTATGCTGACAAAAGTACTTTCCTAGGCTTTAGTCGTGAACTTCAACCGCTTATAGGATCTTATCCCTCATCAACCTGAAGGTGACTAAAATTTCTCGTGTCTCATATCTGCTGTGAACAAGTATGGCCGCCGCATCAACAATCGATCATAAACGTGATACAAGGCAAGATCAATATCAGGACGTACCCCTATCTTAACCAAGGTCACATGGTATACACACCTAAGTCATTTTCAGTTATAAGGTCTGAGCCTCCCTAGTCACGAGCGCATTCAAACGTTATATATGAACAGTACTATTCCAGCACATGCTGAGTCATAGTGTATATTCAACGATAGAAGAAGTAAGATACCATCCAATCTCAATCTTATGTCCTAGACCCCGTAAAGAACTCGACTTATAGAGAGAGATTGATGATTGAAGAAACGCAGGTAATGTGCCAGTGGTTGTATGCGTTGTTCTTGTACTATAATAATCTTGAGCATCAATAGAGATATAGATATTTCTCGTAAGGAGAAAAGAAATACTGGGTTGTAGTGACTTGAAAGAGAAGATGTTTTCAAACATATCCACGGCAATAATCCTCAATGAGTAATGAAGGGAGATCGATCCAAAAATACTATCATAGAGAAGCTTTCTAAAAAAATATATATATAAAATGTGTATATCTAGAAAGAGAGTGGTTGTGCTAAGGAAATACCTAACACCGAAGCCCAGACCGCGCTTCTACTCTACAACACCCACACCACTCAATCAAAGAGATCCAACAGGGAATGGTACCAGCTCTGATCTACCTCTATCTTCAAATTTA
This sequence comes from Stipitochalara longipes BDJ, assembly GCA_009732865.1. NCBI lineage: Eukaryota > Fungi > Ascomycota > Leotiomycetes > Helotiales > Hamatocanthoscyphaceae > Stipitochalara > Stipitochalara longipes. The sequence goes on along the minus strand of ML769343.1, from coordinate 598,611 downwards.
GACAATCTCGAAGGATAGTTCTAATCTTATAGCTTTGGGCTTGTGTGTCTTGATGCTGTGGTCCTAGCATTGCCTTTAGACTGTCGAAGTTCGTCTTTGCTGACTGAAGAAACTTCGTCGCCACTAGCATCAGAGCGGTGCTTGAAATGGCGTCGGATACATCTTTTGGCATGAGATTGGCTAAGTCCAGAAGGTGAGCGGGGTCAGACCAGTTTTGCTGCTGATAAAAGCGTTTATATTCCTTCCACCACTTTTCATCTTTAGGACCGCGACCGCTGCCAAACCAGGTCATTCGAGCTTCCCATTGGTCCTTAACGCTCTCCTCGAGTAGTGTTTGCATAAGCTGAGCCTGCTCTTTACCAGTGGTGGACTTTGCTACATAGTATATTGGAAGGTTTCCTTCTGAATCCCGCATCATTGGATTTGCACCCGACTCCAAGAGTAATTTGGTGAATGCAACCACTGCTACTCCTAGGTTGCTGAGTAACAAGCACTGGAGTAGTGGCGATTTTCCTTTTTTATTAGCTGAATTTGGATTGGCGCCACGGAGCAATAAGACTTTTGTGTACTTCAATATTCTCTCTTCATTCTTATAGCATATGTTTGTGGCTATCCAATGCAATGGAGAGTTTCCGTTGGAGTCTGGTTCGTTCACGTCTGCAGTGTCGCAAAGAAGCTGACCCAATTCGAAATCCTTCCAGGGATGTTCAATGTAGTTACGCAATGCCTCGGTGAGGAAAGTTCTCCCTGAACTTAGCATAATTTCAGTGTTTGCCTTCATAGCAATAAACATCTTGAGATCAAGGTTGCGCTCCCCTGATAGTGTTTCGCGGTCATGGCTATACCATCGAGAGCCAATTTTCTCCAGAAATATGTCAAAAGGGGGTTTCCCATCACTCGTTTGGAGTGAGATATCCGCGTTATTCTCGAGAAACATCACAACAAATTCAGTGTGATATTTCCCCTTCGAATCAATCTTTCCCAACATCATATGAAATGGTGTGGTTTGAGCCGTGTTGAGCGCATTGACGTTTGCATAGGCCGAAACCAATTGTTGAATGGCACTCCCTTTCGGCCGTTCGTCTAGTGACGATGAGGACAGGGCAAGGTGAAGTGGCGTATCTCCATTATCGTCCTGACTAGATATTGCCGGGTATGCCTTGAGAATCTCCTTCATTACCTTGGGGAAGCGCACGGACATATGTAACGGAGTCCTTCCAGATTTTCCTCTGGCATTGGTATCAGCTTTATATTTTAGCAAGAGCTTAACGATCTCTTGAAATCCTCCTTTAGCTGCATGATGGAGAGGCTGATTGTTTTCATCATCTTGGGTGTCAATTGCTAGCCCCATCGACAGATACTTCTCGACATCCTTTAGGTTTCTGCTAATAACAGCTTGATGAAGAATTGTTCTACCGCTGCTGTCCCGAGTATTCAAATTGTTGCCATTGTTATTACCAGGAAGGAGAGAATATGTAGATGCATCGGAGTTCGGCATTGAAGCAAAGGAAGTGGTTCCCTGGCCGAATTGACCCAACGTTACACTTCCATGTAGAGACGAGTTTGGCCACAATCCTTGGCTTTCAGATGGTGACGGCACTGAATGTGGAAAACTGCTAATAGGAGACGAGACAACATTAGCGATTGGCATTATTACTGGAATTTAGAGATTCCATCAATTTTAGGACATACTTAAAATCAGGAAGACCGCCAAATATCCCAACAGTTGATTGAATCGATGGCAAAGCAGCATCGGCATGACCATCCATAACTCCAGAAGTTGGAAGTTGTAGCTGCAGATCATGTTGCCTAGACTCACGTCTGAGATAGCCCCATTCTTTGAGTTTGTCGCGGTATGCTCGAATACTAAAGCGACGTAAGATACTGTTGGCATGGAGGAAAAAAATTCCACGGGAAGCTGTCATTCACTTACGAGGCGTCGAAACCGTAGGTCCTGAGCATGAGATCTTTGACTCGGCGGAGAGTTTGATGTTGTGCAATGTAGAGTGAGTGTATATGGCTTTGCGCCTCCGTCCAGTTCTTAAGTGGCATGACGAACGAGAATTTCTTAGGTGTGGTTATGCTTAGAGAAATAGAATGTTGCAGATTTCCACAGCCTGGTCTTTAAAGAGTGCTTCAGACTCTTTCATGGTCGGTGCCGTCCTTCGCGTGTTCTGATGTGGCTGATGACGCTGCAGTAGGCTGAGACAGTCGTCCTTGCGGATAGGACGAAGGAAACCTTTGTGCATGGGCACGACTAGGATTGAAGTGACGAGGGCATGATGGAAGGTGCATTTGCACACATACTCAGCGAAGGTCTATTTGCTGACTTCAGATATGGAAGACGTTTAAGTCTCACGAATTGCACCTTTTTGTGCAGTCTGCACCTTCTAGTGGCGTTGCACACACTCGGCAAGATTTATTCGTCGCGGTCGTATTGCTCGCCGACGTCAAAATATGACGGAACCTGCACCTTTTTGTGTAGTCTGCACATTTTGGTGACATTGCACACACTCGGTAAGGTTTATTCTTCGAAGGGGAAACCCATGAGGAGACGAAAAATTGCGCGACTGCACCTTTTTGTGCAGTCTGCACATTTTAAAGGCCTTTCGATTGGTTGATAAAAATTGGCGAAAAAGCCTAGTGGGCGTGGTGCCGCCCCCCCCCCCGAATATTCTCTTTTCAAACCGAGCAGCAGCAAGCCGGGAAACACTTTGCTGGCATTCTGTAAGATTCTGGGCACCACACAACACTCCTAAAAGAATTCCGAGGCAGCGAAATGGAGTACGCTATGTACAGCTGCCTTTTCAAGTGTACAAAATGGCTTGCACTTAATTTGCTGGGGTTATTCGGGGAAGGTTTCCCGCAAGAATCCTTCCCTTTCATAAATGGAGACAGCTGGACTTTTTTGCATTCTTCATGAAAGATCAAACTGGACTTCACTGAAAAGTTTCTATTGTTATCATTCTTGAGCACTTGTTGCGTCCACCAACTTCCTTCCACATTGAGTTCTACACAAGACCCCAGGCTCCTTTCAGTACGCTCCATTGCTACGTTCCAAAATGACTAGCTTGAAAGACAGTTCTTCAAGACAGATGGATGAGAGAAATACGGGTAACGATCATTCTAAGCCGTAAGCACTCTTTTAAACGCTACTTCCCTTATCTTGGTTTTTCGAGCGGTGGAGGTACACCTTCTGCCACCAAGACTTGAAGTAATCTCAACGTTAGTTGGTAAATCCAGTCGGAGGCAATCGCAAAAATCATCTCTTAGACTCCAAATTTTCTTCAGACACGTACAAAATCTCTTCCAAACCATACTGACTCCACTATTCTACCAAGAAATAGCCCTAGCTACTCGACCAATGCGCAGATGGGTGACAATCCTAGCGAGGCGGAAGCTATCCTCGACAAGCCGAAGAGCCTCTCCCCTCCTACCCATGCCGAAGGAAAACCTCAAATAATCTCTATGCCAGTGACGGGCATGAATCTTGCGGAGCTCGAGCGCCAGCAGGAGATGATTTGGACTGATTCCGCTAGAGCAACAAGACAGCGGCAGGAACAATCTCGCAGAATCAGAGAAGGGGCGAGGAGTCTGGGAGTTGAAATTGCATTGCCTATCTTTAGAGATATAGCACAGAGTCTTGATGGGATGACGCCGATGGAAAGATTTGTTGATGGGAAAAACAATTCTTGAATAAGGCAGAACTTTTTGTCGTGGAACACTTGATCAATACCAGCAACCTTGGATAGTGCTGCTACACCTGTTTCGCTGTTCAAGCAATGATAAATGTTCCCAAATTTAATCTTTTACGCACACAACTCTTGAATATTAGTCTTTGACCAACCTTAGTGATATTGATAATTTGAGACTGCATTTCACAAAATATATGTTATTGAATTCTATCGCCCTCAGGGTTTATATAATAAAGAGGGGCCATATTTTTGCTCCATTGGTAGAGTCTCGCCAAAAGGGCCAGAGAATGAAGAATTATTCTAAGTGCCTTGCTCGACTAAGAAACATAATCCATGTGACAGACAATACGCCGCGTTGTAGAACTGCTACACTAAACCCTCTCTTTCTTGGCTATGAGGTAAGAGATAGAAAGTACGATATTAAAGACTTCTAAAGGCACTCAGCATATTTCGAAAGCCCTTTCTGGTTGACGGCGGAGAAGTGGAATCTTTATTGAAGCACTGCATAGTGACAGTCTGGATTTTTCCTACTTCCAGCATAAGTTTGCCGTTCGTCCATTCTTTCTTGGTTGTCCAATGAGCTTCGAGAAGGGCTTTCAAATTGTCTCTGCTTGCGATGATTGATCTCAACGATATTGCCTGTGGTGGGAGTTGTCTTAATAGTGTCATTATGATCAAGCTTGCGGATTGGCGGTGTGCCCCTAGCGAGCTCCTAATTCGATAGTTGCATTTACATCAGCGCCAGGAAGGACAAAGTCCTCGAGTAATTTGACCCAGAGGATGATTTCGTCCTCAACAAAGAAATTCCAGAATCCCTCGGGGTATTCAGCTAGTTTCGTCGTTAATTTAAGCGCTTGACCCTAGGCAGTTGAAAGGACTTTTGACATTCTTGCTTTTGCAAAACCATATTAAGAAAAAAACTTATGATTGCGATATAGTTCTCAGAGGGAACAATTTCATCGCTGGTGAGAAACTTGGTAATTGTTCCTAGTTGCTGGTGTTAAATTTTTATGTTTTTTCGAGCATAGCTAGAACTGCTAATCGATACCCATTGCTGTGCTTGGCCCCGTTTGAGCAGCCTGGCATCTTTCGAGGGCTCGTATTTCAAATAGTTGATCATTACATGGGCTGCATCTACTGAAAACAAAGATTCATTACTATTACAATGCCAAGGAAGATCACCAATATCGTCCCATCATCGAAAGACCGAGATGAGCCAATGGGATCGATCATAAATACCAAGCATGATTTGACTGCAGTGGAGTTTTGAATAGCGCTAATTTTTGGAAGTCATTAAGCTTTGCGAAGTTTACCCAGTGGATGTTCGATCAGGCTCCAGCTGAGGGCTTGAGAGGGTGGCTCCCTGTTCCGTTATTCTTAGCCACATTAATAAACTCCAGCATGCGTATCCGAAACCCGGCTATCAAAGCTAAATCTAAGCTTTGGCAACAACACAAGTATTACGATGAATCGAAAACTCTCATAATATTCGCCCCAGCTGGAGTGAAGAGAACTATAACCTTCATTCCCAAAGGTTTCTCACATGAGGAAGGAGACAGAATGCAAACCTACTCAGATAAATATGAGCCCATGAAAAGGCTGACGGTGATTCTAATAACAAAACTGAGCAAACCAATACTTCGAGTGTAATTAAATAACAACTACTTAGGTCACTAGTAAAAACTTAAAATTGTAATCACTTTCTTCTTCGAAAGTTTAAACCCCTTCATTAATCGTGAGAACAGATGGCAATATCATTGTTCTTTGGTCTTATTTCTATTATGCGCCCTCCTTTACCTTTATTTACTGCAGTATCTAGAAAATTAACTTGTGCAACCTGATTTCGGCCATGCGAAAACCAGTTGATCGAGTTACCAGAATCTAATGAATTCCAAGCAGTGAGAAAGAAATGATTATCGACTTTTAATAGAATATGTTTTGTCTAAGGATATTCTCTCTATAGGTTAAAATCAAACTTGGGGGAAAGGGGTAGTGTCACGTGATATCACGCAACTTTGTCCTCTTAGTTGTCAAATCTTGTGGGATATGAAAGCTCAAAATAATTATCAAACAAATTAATTAGAGACTGGCCAGTACTACGGGTATCGATGAATGGGATTTCGTTCCTAAAACCTGTTAAGCTGGCATGAAGGTCTGACGAAGCCCTTGCTGAAGTATGACGAGAACCATTAAACATAGTTTTTTAATCACTAATGGTGAGTAAGGTACTGTAGTAGGATAAGGGACTCTGTATCAAGTCTTGTGTCACCAGAGATGAAGTTAGTGTGCCCCCGCAGCAGTTGGAGTTTGACTCTGGAGAGATAGACACCTCCCCACTGGTTCAGTAAACAGCAGGCCAGCTTATTCAGGGATGGGTTTAATGTCAGTTTAGGCCTTGACCTATCAACTGCCGAGCGCTATTATCTATATTCTGAGTTTAGGACCTAGTGATAAAAGGGCCGTCTCGCGATCTGCCGTTGGGCTGAGAGTCAGCAAGGCACAACTTCAGATGGCAGGCCAAACTTATCACATATTTGCCTCGGAACTAGGGATGGCCAGATGTCTAGGCCATGTAAACGAAAACGCAAAACTCAATTTCTCCCATACATGCCGGAAGATCGCGTTCAAGCCGTTCGGCCAAGAAGCATCGCTCCTCACTAGCTTTCGCACGGTCTTAGAGTTCATGAGTCCCAGCCAATAATGCTTCTCCCCCACATGCCCCATCCCAATCCTTACACTAAATGTCGATCTAGGCGCCGCAAATAGTCTGAGCGATCATCGTCTAAACTTCCTTTGGCAATCCAAAAAGCAAGTCTCAATGGCGCCTCAAGCACGCTCGGTGGTCGGCTTGCTGCTAGTGACATACTTATGCATGCTTGGGCCTCCCTCGAAACTCAACTTTGAGACTCGAAACATGTCCATCTTCTCTTTTCGAAATCTCCAGTTTGGTCCCGCTTTCTTCGATTTCAGCAGAGAATCATGCTCGTGAATTTGTTATTTACTTTGAGTTTGTGTTGGCTGCAGGTGGCGGCGGAGAACCTGACCCTAACTGATATCATCACTCAAACGCCGAAATGCGCTGTAAGAAGCTTTCGGCCAATCTTTGTTTTGAGTTTACTCATATCAATCATAGCTTTCATGTGTCCTGAATAATATCCCTACAACTGCTCTCGTCGATGTGCCAACACTTTCGCACGCGTTTTGTTCAAACACTACACGATTATCCAATGTGTCGGTTTGCGTGCAGACATCATGCGATTGGCCAGACCAAGTGAATGCGTCTAGGATTGAGAGCAAGCTATGCGCGGGCTTTCCTATGGAATCTCGAAGCAATCGTCTGATAGTTCTGGCTGCTGTTTTCTCCGGTGTTGTATTTCCCATCGTTGGGCTCAAGTTGTATACGCGGTGGACTATAAGCCACCAACTATGGTCCGATGATTACACGGCACTTGCTGCGGCTGTAAGTACTCGATTTTTTCATGGCATTGTATGTCGACATTGACACCAAGACATAGATATGCCTTGCAGCTATAGCAGGTATGGATATTGCCGGTATGTTGTGATGAATCTTTCATGGCTGCTCGCTAATAGCCTCCAGGTGCTTCCATGGGTCTTGGTAAACACTACTGGAACATCAATCCTGAACATTACACACCCTTATACAAAGTAAGTCTTTCACTTCTATACTTGAGCCAAAATTAATAGCTCTCAGATGTTTTACGTGTCCCAAATTATCTACGTCGCTGTCCAAGTCTTTGCTAAAACTTCGATCCTCCTACTTTACCTGCGAGTATTTACACGCCGATGGTTTACAATAGCTTGTCATCTCTGCATCGTATTCCTCGCGTTACATGGCATCGCGTTTATCCTCGCAGTCAGCTTCCAATGTAAACCCGTCGAATCTATCTGGAATCCTCGAACTACAGGGAAGTGCATCAACTTGACAGCCGTTGGGGTTGCCGGGGCTATCTTCAGCATCGTCGAAGACTTTGTTATCCTCATTCTTCCGATATCTGAGATTTTAAATCTTCAGATGAGCAAGAGTAAGAAATGGGGTCTCGTGTTGCTGTTTGGTATCGGATCATTGTGAGTACCTCTGGCTACAAACCGTCTCAAAACGCCCACTGACCATCTGCAGCGCATGTGTTACAAGTGGTATCAGACTCAAGTACTTCATGAGCTTTGGGAAGAGCTTCGATCCAACTTGTACGTTTGATCTAAGTCTATCGTTTACAGCTTTCACTCATCATTGCAGGGGATTATATCAATGTTGTAAAGTGGTCAATCATAGAAGAGTTCACGGCCGTTCTCTGCACCGCGCTACCATCAATGCGGGCGGTGTTCAGACACACTTTTGGAATCCTCACTGAAGCACTCCAATCTCTCACCGAAACTTTCACCGGCCGTCGCGATCATTCGCAGCCCTCTGGAGACAAAGCAAGTTCTGTCCAGTCCTTGACGACCGATCCCAAGCATCGACACCCAAGTATAGCTGACTCCGGCCTGGCGATAAGACGAACGATCGAGGTTAATGTCACAACTGATCCAAAACGAGAATCGCAATTTTTGTCAAGTTGAAATAAAAAGAGGGTTTTGACGTTTTTGAGATGAAGAAACAGGCAGAGAGATCGGCCTCTGTAAAAAGGTCGAGTCAGGCAGCAGGATGAATTCACCAGAGAATTGTGTGTGAAAATGGTTGGCTTGGAACACGACTCCCAGAAACCAGCTATGAAAAGGATCCTACAGGTTCAGAGAAGGCAAGATGCGGTTGAGTGAATGCTGGGCTTCTGATCACTGCGATGTAGCACCCTGGCTGGGCAGAGATGAAAATGGTGGAGAGAGAACGCAAAGTCCCATCAAGCTCAGAATTGCAAACCAAAATATCCTAATTCAGCTGAGAATCCTCGAGGATTCTAGAAATCATTGAAATTTTTGAACGAGGTATACCAAGCATGACAGCAGGGCTGATGGGGATAGAAGAGATTTAGCTTATGATGAGTGTAATATCTCTCTTCCAATTTCACAGTGGCAAGGAAAGCAGAATATCGACACTTAATTACCAAAGACTGAGGGCTCAATACAATCACTTTGCGCGTTCTGAGAACCTCGAATACTACTACAAGCCTCGAATTAGATTAATCAGGTGTCCAACCGGGAAAAGTCCACAAAAGTGTTATATAGGAGAGATTGACAAACAGCAGAGTAAAGATACTAAAGAGGAGCAGGAAGAAGTAGGAGAAATTGTTCATCTTCGCGTCGCTGATAAGCATTGACTACATGCTAAACAGCGTGACCGGAAGAGTGGCGGGGAGTAAGAGCTAGAACGTAGTCAGCTAGGTAGAGATGTTGCATGTATGATGCAGTTTAAACTGATGACGAAGCGGGGATGGTGCGAGAAGATCTGAAGCCTGAAAAGGCGTCGGGGGCTCATTTAGCGGACAGTGTGTTTATTTGTGTCTCTATTTACCATATCAAGTTACACAGACTTAATATACAGCATTGATACTGGAAATCGATATATAGACAATATACAATCGAATCAACTGAACAAAAAGCCCCCAAATGTTGGATCTAACAGCATCATTGTCCGCGCCTTCCAATGCAGCTGAAAGCCATATTTGTGTCATGGCAGGCATTCTTCTTCGACTTCCATGACTTCACATGTAATGTTAAGATATATTGGATCTCATGCTGCGCCACGGAGTTTGTGTAGCTCCATTCGACAATCCCCACAGCGCCAGTGATTACAAGTGGTATCAGCACAAGCGGGAATGTTGGTAGATAAAGGTCCGTCTCCACACTGATGCTAAAATCTGTTAGCTGGTACATCTCTTGGAATAAAGGTAAGCGTACACAAAACCAAAACCATTCTTCCGTATCCGTAGGCCGGTTACCCTTATGCCGGTTTGGCCTGCGTGAACTGTGGTGGCTATGGTGCGGGCGTCCACGAAAGCCAAAGGGGGCGGCGGTGGGGTTATCGAGGTCTCGCGTGGAGGAGGCAGTACTCATTGTGCTACTGTCATGACCAATGCTACTGGCGTGAACATTACCTCTGCTCCAACTTGACGGTCCAGCGGAAGCACTGGGCTTTAGTTTAGGTGGATTGTTGAGGGAAAGGTCGCGGAAGCTTGATGCGTCCTGGGTAGCCGAAGGTGTTCTTCGATTGTGTTCATTGCTTGATGAGGCAAAGGACGAAGATGGACTGCTGAGGCTAGTATATGAGGCCGAGCCAGTTTTAGGTCGTTGTCCATCTCTTTCCTAGAATGTTTGCACCGGCATTAACTTTGGATCCATGTAGAAAATACTTTATCATGACCGGGGTCAGAAGTGGAAATCAGACTTACCGCCACAGAGAGGGGTACTGGTGGCGCAGTGGAGACTTCGCTCTGGATGGGATCAAGTTGAGCGTGTTGTGGAAGCGGTGAGTCTTCCATGCTTCCTATCTCGCCTCCAAACTGTGATGGTCCTCTACTGACCGAGACCAAGTCGAATTCCATGTTCTGTGGCGTGTTCGTGTCCGGTGTATCCGCGCCTGTCGACTCGTCTGTAATCGAAGCTGCAGAAGCTGCAGTACAGATTTCACATAAATCTACACCTGTGCAATCGCACCTTTTCGGTATGGCGTAGTTTTCAGACGTAACATATCCTAGAAACGTGTATGCTAGGTTACTAGGGAGTAGGTTCCAAACAGCGGTGGGCATCCGGATCAGTAACAAAGTTGAGAAGCTATCGTATGCGCCTTCGACATGGATGTCTTTTGCATTGTCGGGAGCATTACGAACCCATTCCACCCAAGCTTGTTTATTGTAGCGTTTCTCCAGCCGGGCCGATATGAGGATAAAAGGACATTTCCCCTCATCGTCAACAGGTCTCTTCCTTTTCTTGCAACCTATCTCTTCTTGTGGCGGGACAATTCCCTCGCTATCGATGTCCATATTAGCCTCTGGCATCTTCCCAGAAGCGTGGGTGGCGGATTCCTCTCCAGAATCCGGCGAAGGGTAAATTTGCCCAAGTGGTGCAATGATAATACTTCGTGTTGGATTGGCCCTGCACACTACTGTAAAAATAGGGGTCCGCCGATGCTGTCGCTCAAACAACAAATGATTGTCCGCTGTGTCAACATAGTTGCCATCCTCTCCCTTTAGCAGCCCAGGCGCCCAACATCTCAACTTGCTTACCACGCGAGCGTGCAACTCGCTGATAGTGAACGGTAATCCCTTAGAGGCGACCGCAAGCTCATGGGTTAGAGCATTTGTAAAAGAGTGGTCTCCGACATGAGCCGCTCTAGTTTCATATCCACAAGCCGTAATCGCTTCCATAACTTTGTTATTCCGTTGTTGGGAGTCGGTGGTAGGGATAGCAGTCGAGTGACAACAGTCACAGAGAAGAATGACATCTGCATCAGCCTCTTCCAGCATGGATTGGATGCCACCTGAGGGAACCACAAGATAAGAATCATCGCGATTGCTGCTTGATTAGCCTTTAGACCAGCCGGGACATTGGCAGAAGTCACTTACGCACACCAAAGAGAAGCCTCATTAGACTGCAGAGCACTTCTTGCGTGCCCAGCATAATAGACAACAAGAAGGGTATCCCCGTCTTCTTTCTCGAGGAAGTCGTAAATCCTCTTCTTTAGAGCCTTGTCCGGTTTCAAGCTCGGAATCTTGTACTCTTGTACACTGAAACGATACCGATCCTCAAGCACTCTTCGAAGTGGCTCAATCTCTAAATGGACTTCCAAGTCGTCAGCTTCCCACGATAGAAGCAAAACGTAGACTTGGGAGTAACGAATACTGTGTCGTTTCGGCCATGCTGCTTGGACGGCTTCGTTCAGGTCAGCCCCGAGCTGTTCGATGTTCTCGATATGGTATTCGATAAAAGAGATATCGTGCGTTCGAGAGACCTGGTTTGACATTTTGGCTTGGTAGTTCGCGAGGCCAAGAGACGTGCTAGATGTTATTAGGCTCGAAATGCTTGATCTTGCGACTCACTGCTCGGGAAACGGCAGGAGTTTGAAGCAGCAGGCGTCACTACATCTTAGCACACCAATGCGAATCTGCGGACTCATGAGAAGATAGCAAGAACAGAGAAGAAGAAATGGGGAAGAGAAGCTGAGAATCCGGTGCAGCTTTCTGGCGAGGCCGAGGTGTGCATTGGATTGGTAGAGCTTGGTGACGCTTTAACAGGGAGGCTGGTCACGTGTCCGGTCAGAAGCAGATCGGCGCCAGTGCCTGCTATCAATTCGTCAATTAGAGACTGGTACGCCGCTGTAACCCTTTCTAGAATACATGTCCTTTTGATTCCCAAGCCTTGGGGCTTGAATGACGCCATTCCATATTATCCTCCATTTCAGTTCCCCTTCCCAAAGACAAGACAATATCCATACTCCGCCGTGATGTGAAAAGCGCCTTCCTTTTAGAAAACCCACAAAACTTTATCCTTATTCAATGACGGCTGCAACGGAATTGATGAACGCCTGATGTGACTCCTCTTCCGTAAGCAGCTTCTTCACAGGTTTGACTTTTGCTATGGGTGTCGGGTTCGTAGTTGGCCAGAGAGGATTCGTATCCATCTGCTCTGCTTTCTCTGCTTCCTCATCCTTCTCAACTGGAGGGGCTTGCTCAGTATCTCTGGGAAGACGCATAGCTAGAAGAACATATTCTGCTCTGGTTGTTTTGTCCATTATCTCATCCATATATCTCCGAACCTCATCGGGAGGAGCGACAACTTTTTGTAGAGCATCAAGTTGCCGACCTTGGTGTGCATATAATCGGATCGTGATAGGTTGATAGTAGTCGAGTTCTGGGTCATACGTGGGAGAGTCGCTGCTGCTGCCTTTTCGGACGATCAGAAATGATGCAATAACTTGTCCGCCAGGAAGATATTCTAAGATGCTAAATTTCGGGAACAGGAATCGATCTCCCGAACCTCCTGTGAACTCAAAGACAACTCCTGAGATATCAGGTTTTGTCGGAGGCAGCGGACCTTTTGATCGCAGTGCTTGCGGTTGAGGCTGGAATTGAGGGTCGGGTCTCGCGGTAGGTGGAGTGGGGGCAGGAGTTGTTCTGGCAGGAGTTGGGGTAGGGGCAGGAGTCGGAGCTGGTCTTGCTGTCGCATGTCCATTTACGGGAGCGGGTACAGCAGCAGAGGGAGGCGGAGGTTGAGTAGGTGGTTGTGGAGCTTGTGCTGCAGCTTGACGCGCTTTTTGTATACGGGTGAGCTCATCAATGTGAGCCTGGAACTTCTTTAATTCTTCGGGTGTAGCCTCTCCATTTGCCACGATCCGCATTAGTGCCTTCAGATCTGGATCAGTCGCAGCTCTCTCCGCGAGCATCTGAATGACGGGATCTGTGCTCTTGCCAGCTGGAGCGGGGGTAGGCGGTGGTGCTGACAAGGCAGGTGTATGCTGCGCAAGGCTTGTTGGAGGTGGTGGTTGGCCGGTCGCAGCTCCGTTGACAGAACCAGGAGTATGTGTATTATTCGCAGCCGGACCAGGGCTTGTATTTGCCATTTGCACATCCTGCGTTTTAGGAGTTGGTTGAGGAGTCGCTTGTGTAGGAGGGACCGGCTTTGCTTGGACTGGCAGAGGTGTAGGAGGTGGTGGAGGCATCATTCCGCCAGGCGGACCGTATTGAATGATCGGACGGTACATAGGTTGAGCAGGAGGAATTGCTGGCCGAGGATTTGGGTCCTTGATGGCAAACATAGAAGCTTCAAATATGTGTGGCTCAACGGTGATCGTGCATGTTCCCAACTTCGTCATCGACTCTTTCGGTGGATTGTTCGGAGGAACCTCTGGAGCACCCTTTCTCTTCACCGGCTTCGTCCAATATTTCTCGAATATGCCCTCGCTCAGCCATTTTTGTCGTGATCTGTGCAATGAATCTGGCAGAACTCCGCTGTGCCACCAGTCAGCTAAAGTAGGCAAGGTCGGACATGCAAACTCACCTTTCGGAGATCGACTGAAACTCCCTTGACGGCAGGTTTTCTGGTTGAGGCTCATTGACAGTAGGGAGTGCTTTGCCCGGTGCAATGCTCTTGGGTAGGCTCTCTTCGGGGAGCGGAGAGGGCACTGTGGGTGTTGGCGTTTGCGTGCGTTGCTCTGGAGGAGTTGACATGCGCTTCTTGCTGACGGATTCGACGCGCGCAGCACGAGCAGGAAGCTTCCTCTTTCTCTCCATGGCTATGGTATCGGTCGTCCACCGATCGGGTCACGCTGGATTGTGACGCGTCGCGGAGAAGGATTTGTGAGGAGGAAGATGTTGCGAACTTTAGACGAAGCTCGACGGATCTTTCTGCTGGAACGTCAAACCCTCGTCAGCCGAGTCTTGTGTTTGGAACCACATCCGCCTCAGATTGTCCGCACAGGATTGGCACAGCATGGATAGCCAGAAACAGACCAGGATTTAAAAAGATTTGTGTTTGAAAGCCTGAAAATTGGTGAGTTGCATTGGCGTTGGATATCTCACTCTGCCACTCTTCACGTGAAGCTGCCTGGCATGTGAGAGCTATTAGGGCTGTAAGGCAGCATGCTCGGGTCTCTCCTCTTCCTTTTTGTATTTGCCTTTGTTTTATTTAAGCTTCACAGTACAATTTCTAACATAGATTCACGGCAGTTTGGGTCCATTCCATTCCTGCCAAGGATGACACCTCTTGCCCCAATTTTCAAGAAAGCCTACTTGACTGTGCTTTTTCTTACTTCTTTCTACGTTCTAGCATTGATTGCTCTAACCAACCCATGGCTTCAACGGCAGTAAGTAATTGCTCGATCCTTGGCGTATCCGCTGACAAGATACTAGTGTCATATACGTCCACAAGGTCCAGGCATGGTGGCAAGACATGAACAAGCCGGAGCAGTTCGGATTTGCGAGTTGGTTTCTACGAGCTTACGTCTCCCAAGCAGACTCTAATTAAGCTTCCAGAGAATCAGATCACTCCTTTCAATTTCAGTACTCCAGATGGGGAGACGATTTATGCCTGGCACGTGATGCCGCTTGGGTTGTACGCAAAGCATGAATCTGAAATCCTACAGCAGCCATCGGGATGCGCTGAGGATATCACAAAGACGAAAGCTTTCAGGCTGTTGAGAGATGACTTAGACTCTCGATTGATCATCAACTGTCAGTTTTCCCACAACTCTCAAAGCTAGTGCTGACCTACCTAGTTCACGGAGTATGCTTCACCTCCTGAGTATCGTGATTCCTTCTAATCCGTACAGAATGCCGGCACAGTCTCACAGGCATGGCGCACTGACTCATATCGTGCACTCTCGGATGGCAGCACTTCAAACATTCACATCTTAGCCATCGACTACCGAGGGTTCGGCTATTCCACCGGATTTCCCACCGAAGATGGGGTGATTACAGACGGCATAGCTGCGGTTGACTGGGCAATGCAAGTCGCAAAAGTTCCATCAAATCGTATTGTTATCCTTGGTCAAAGTCTTGGGACGGGTGTGACAGCTGGTGTAGTAGAACGCTTTGCGAAGCGAGGTATTGATTTTGCAGGTATTGTCCTCATTGCTGGCTTCACTTCTATGCCAAATCTGCTCGCGGAGTATTCGATTGCTGGTTACCTTCCACTCTTGTCGCCGTTTAAACACCATGCCGCCCTCAAGAGGTACCTCATGAGTTACGTTGTAGATACTTGGGAGTCCGCGGCACGTTTAGCCAACACTGTTCGGCTGAGCAAGAAGATCAGGCTTTTTATCATCCACGCCAAAGACGACTACGATATCCCGTGGACTCAATCCGAGGCTTTGTTTGCTGCTGCTGCGAATGCTACGACTGAAGGGGGCATGGACGTTACTTTGTTTGAGAAGATGAAGGCCAGATCGACAATTGATATGGGTGATGGGGCCTTCATCAGCACTTGGAAGGCGAGTGAGAACAAGATTATTCGGGAAGAGATCGTGTCTTATGGACGTAGGTCTTAGACTGCAACTCCCTGTGAGTAGGCTAATTTTTCTATAGATCATAGCAGAATCTTGACCTATGCTCCCGTGGCCCTTGCAGCTTTGAAGGCGTTTGGCTTGGATGAAGGCGGCGTTCTACCGCTATGAGGCAGTTCGGAGGTTGCCTGAAAGCTCGTGTACGAACTAACAAGACTTGTGATATGTACCCATAATTAAAGAGCTTTGAACATGTACTTTCCTCTAAAAATTTGAACAAGAGCCATTGGGGAAGCTCTGCGCACGTGACATGCCACTCTTAGCGCGGAATTGAAAATGGCGGGGTCGCTTCAGGTTGAATTTGGTGAAACTGTCTCTTAACACGACAATACAACACCTAAAGCCGACATGGCAGACGAGTCCAAGATTGATGACCCTAAGGGCAAACAGAAGGCCGCAGAGGAGGCAATCGAGGAGGTCAAAGCCGACACGTCTGCTAAAGTCGAGTCCGAGAACGAAGACGAACATGAAGAGGACACCGGAGCAGCAGGCACGACAGCCTCGGGCGCCGCAGCCAAGAAGAAGAAGTCGAAGAAGAAGCGTATAAAAGCTGCTTTGACTGGCAAATCGAGCGAGAGTAGCAGCGGTGGCTCGAGAGACGACATTCAGAAAGCTGTCAGCGGCCTCAGCAACGACCAAATTACAGAAATCCTGAAGATGAACCCAGCCTTGGCAGAACAATTGGGTGTTGGAAAGGATGGAGATCTTTCGGGTTCGAAGGTTACGGAATCGCTCAAGAGACTAAAGCTAGAAGATATCATGACTGGGCTGGCGTCGAGTGGGAAGAATGTGAAAGATATGGCCAACTACAAGTTCTGGCAGACACAACCGGTGCCGAAATTTGGTGAAAGCTCGACAGAGGTTGAAGAGGGCCCTATCAAAGTCTACGGTGTGGAAGCCGTACCCAAGGAAGCTCCTCCTTTATTGGAAGGCTTTGAATGGGTCACCATGGATTTGACGGATGACAAGCAGCTGGAGGAGTTATTTCAGCTGCTCTATGGGCATTATGTTGAGGATGATGAGGCTATGTTCCGGTTTAATTACTCGGTGTCATTTCTCAAATGGTACGCATACTGACCCAGAGCTCTCAGAGCTTTGTACAAGGCTAATACTTTCAGGGCCTTGCTTTGCCCAGGATGGACTGCGGAGTGGCACGTTGGTATTCGCGCAACTAGTTCACGCAAGCTCGTCGCCTTTATTTCTGCGATTCCCGTCTCACTACGCGTCCGAAAGAATATTCTCAAAGCTTCAGAAGTTAACTTTATGGTTGTACACAAGAAGCTACGCTCGAAACGATTAGCGCCAGTCCTGATCAAGGAGATCACTCGACGATGCAACCTTCTAGGCGTCTTTCAAGCCATATATACCGGAGGAGTTGTTCTACCAAAGCCAGTCAGCACCTGCAGGTATTTCCACAGAGCAATAGACTGGGTTAAGCTTCACGATGTTGGGTTCAGCCCCCTTCCACCGAACAGCAAGCCTCAGTATCAAGTCCGCAAATATGCGCTCCCGGACGTCACAGCGACGAAAGGTCTTCGAGAGATGGAGGCAAAAGACATCGATGCAGTTTTAAGTCTCCTGAAACGATTCTTGGAAAGATCCGAGATGGCACCTATGTTCACTCGAGACGAGGTAGATCACTGGCTCTTGCACAAGAAAGATGCGCCTGGCGAGCAAGTGATCTGGTCATACGTCGTTGAGGTAAACTCTGCAACTTTCACGTCGTTCAATATAATGCTAATATACCCAGGATCCGATCACCAAGAAACTCACTGACTTCTTCTCCTTCTACGTCCTCGAATCATCCGTCATTAACAATGACAAGCATAAAACTGTCCGCGCAGCCTATCTCTTCTACTACGCCACCGAACACGCCCTCGTGCCCAAACCCTCGAGATCTGACCTCTCAACCCGCCTTAATGAACTAGTCAACGACGCCTTGATCCTTGCCAAGAAATACAAGTTCGATGTCTTTAACGCGCTCACACTAATGGACAACAACCTCTTCCTAGAGCAGCAGAAATTCGGCCCTGGTGATGGACAATTGCACTACTATTTGTTTAATTATAGAGCAAATCCGATTGCAGGGGGTGTGGATAAGAGGAATAACATTGATGACAATTGCAGCGGAATTGGAGTTGTTATGCTGTAGTTTGGTTGATGCAAAAGCAGATACCCAGATCGTTCTTCTCAGCATGCATGACATGCTCAATAAAATGACCTCCACCATCGTCCCTAAATTTCACATCTCATTTCCTCTCGGTTTCGTCCACAGTCCACTTCCCACGTGATACATGCAAGCAACTCCATCCACGTCCCTCTACCAGCGCCAAATACCTCACTCTCGCAAGAAAATACTACTTAAAGCCACCCGCCCTAATAAAAAAACAAACTCAGCCGCACATGCAAGACCCCGCTTGTTCTCAATCCAATCTCACCCGCGTTATAGCGAGGAAGTGGGTACCCACACCGCAAGCTATCTTTCCGATCGGGATAAGTGGACCAGGTGGACGCTCACTCTCGCGACGTGCAACAAATCCCTCGTTTCTCGTAATGAGTTTGGATTTAGGTGGATTTGAGAATTTGAGAAGTGGAAGGTGGACTGAGAATAATGAAACATTGTGTTGGGGTTGAGGTGCAGGAATGGATGGCAGGGTGAGTGAGTGATAGAAGAGCCGAGGTACATTGAGAAGAATGGATGATGAGGGGTGAGTTGATGTTGGCGAGAAAGTATTGTACGAGGGTGGTTTGGAAGATTGATGATATATCAAAGTACGAAAGTATTTTCCAACGTTGTTGCGATATGCACCAGGACTTTTGTGTTGGGCGATGCGCTCGTCTGTGAGAGCTCCGACGCTGTGAAGCGCCAAGGACACGAAGCTCTTATGAATGTGAGCCGGGAAGTAAATATAAGTGCGATATGCAACAAAATTCTTGGAAGTCGAGGTTCACTCTCGATGTGGACTTCGGATGAAAATCTTACTTGACTTCGTGGGCAGAAATTCACTCAGGCTATCGGCTCCATCGATGCGAGCCAATATCCCAGAATACTTGGAACATTGAGGCGATATTCAACAAAGCAATCACAAAGCTCAATTCGCTACTTCAAATGAATGATAATACAAGCTGCCTTAGACTCGAATCCATCTACGTTTTCCCGTACACAGCGAACCACTCCTCGGTCACGTTCTACTTCTTCCCCTCCTTTAATTTTTCCGTCTTCTCAACCAGGCTCTCCACCATCTCATTATGCCACTTCGCATCCTCAAGCATAAACACATGTCCAATTCCCTCCTTAATAACACCCACGCCCGGCTTAATCAACTCAATCAGCTTCCTGCCATGCGGAACACTAATCATATTATCCTTCGTGCCATGCATGACCATGATCCTCTCCCTGCCCACCTTATCGCCCAGTTCCTCTAGCTGTTTCGGACTCTTATAATGCCAACCCGCGGCAATGGCTTGCATCATGAATCCTTTCTTAGGAAATCCTTCAACATCCAAACGTTTCGTCAGTTCTTGGGCTGCAAAACGCTCGTAGTTGGTCTCAAACATGCCGTAGGCGCCAGACTCTGGGAGCTTAACATTGGGTGTTGAAGAGTTAGGGACTTGCGTATCATCGGGAGAATCCAACCAGACATCAGAGAAGAGCATATGGCCTGCATCAGAGACGGATCTGTCGAGAGACTTGGGCACGAACATGTTGACTCGTGTGCGCAGGTTTTCGACGAAGGAGGTTGTGTTCTGGATTTGTGCGGCAGTGGAGATGAGACTTAGAGAGCAGATACGGTCGGGAATCATAAGAGCCTGGTATTTGTTAGATCTGGATTGCATTGAGTTGGGGTATGTGTACAAGTTCTTGAGCAATCATCCCGCCCATTGAGACACCTGCGACGTGGAGTTCACGCTCAGCGGTCCAGCCCAAGTGATCGAGGATCTCCAGGACATCTTTGGCCATTTCACTGGTTGAGTATCGCAGTAATGGTTTATCTGATAGGCCCATTCCTGCAGAGCGTATCAATATCAGTCTCGGAAGGCAAAAATCATGTGACTTGCCTCGATTATCAAAGACTAAAGAGGAATACTTGTCTCCTTCTTCGTGACCAAACTTCAACGTCTGTCTTTGCCAAGCGCTCTACCTCATGTTAGTTTCCTGTCACGTCCTGCAATGAGTATTCTCACTTTTCTTGATCCCAACCCCATAATCCACTGCAACCTGTTAGCTTATCATGTGATGCAAAGATACAATGGCAACATAGCCATGGAGAACGCACCACAAGCTTGATGGAGCCTTTTCCATGAACCTCATAATGAATCTTGAATGGTCCTCCTCTCCCTTCACCAACTGGGAGGTATTCGCTCTTCGTGGGAGTCAGCTTCCATATCGTGTCCGGATACGAAGGATGAGCGAGGATTGCGGCGACGTCTGGTCGTCCAGTAGGGTTTGCCCTTGCAATTGCATCAGCTGAGTGCATCCGTAAAGAGACACAGATACTCACATTATGTTACTTGATGGAAGAAGAGACGAACGACGTTGATATCCAGGGGTCCAAGATGTTTTAAGTGTCTTGAGCCTCGGTCCACTTCTCGCTTGTGGATAGCGTCGGCGGGTTCTATCGCCGACGTCAAAAGGAAGTCCTCCTCTGAACCACTTCCTCGTTTCTTTTTCTTGCGTTCATGTCATTGCAACTCTTCAAGAGGACATTCTGCAGAATGAAGCTGTTGGAAGAAGAAACCCCAAGAGGCGACGAGCTTAGGGATATACATCACGTGAACATCGTCACCGTCAAGGATTAGTGTCCAACCCTCTCCTCAACTATGGTTTCATGATCCCAAAACTGTTCATAACATTTCAATCTCATCATCAAATCTACCAGACTTGGGCCGGCGAATCAATTCTCTTTGAACTCTTAAAGCAGCCTTCCCAACGAGAGAGGGGTCACCCCTCATTCGGGCCAAATAGCGCCGAACATTCACATCACCATCTGTGGCCAGTTGTCCCACCCTTCCTTTCTTCACCATCAACAGCTCTCTACTTTCAATCAATCCCATTCATCACGATGAAGGTCGAGTCAGTAACTTTCGAGCATCACCAGAAGGAAGAGAATCTTGGGATCGGCGAAACCACTCCTAGGATATCATGGAAAGTGGTGGGCGACAGCCCAAATTGGATCCAAACTTCCTATGAGATTCGTATTTTACGAAATAGTACCTCTTTGGACAATGCAGAGTACTACAAGGTAGAGTCTTCTGACTCTGTCCTCGTTTCATGGCCATCTACCCCACTGCGGTCTCGCGAAGAGGCCCAAGTCCAGGTCAGAGCAACAGGAGCCGAGTCAGAAACCACTAAGTGGTCTGATGCTATACGAATCGAGGCCGGGCTGTTCAAACGTGAGGATTGGACAGCCCAAATGATCGCGGCAGAGCAAATAGTCACTGTCCGTGGTAACCTGCGGCCGACGTACTTTAGGAAATCTTTCGAATTGGCCGAGGATGTCACTAAAGCAACAGTCTACATTACTTGCTATGGACTCTACGAAGCTTCAATCAACGGCGTCAACGTTGGAGATCACGTCATGGCTCCAGGCTGGACCAGCTACAAGCACCATCTCAGTTACCAGACATACGATATTACCCATCTGCTCAAGAAGGGCACAAATGCGATTGGAGTTGAGGTAGGTGAGGGTTGGCATTGCGGGAGAATGGGATGGAATGGTGGTGATCGTTACATTTATGCGGACCGACTTGCTGTGCTGGCTCAGCTTGAAGTTACCCTCGGAGGCGACCAGAAGGTGACGATTGCGTCCGACGAAACGTGGAAGACTTCAGGAGGCCCCACTGTGGCATCGGAAATTTATGATGGAGAAGAATATGATGCAGCTTTGGAAATTCCTGGATGGTCTACAGCTTCTGTGAACACTGATAAGTGGTCATCAGTGAAGCAGATAGCCTTTCCAACAGCGAAGCTGCAAGCTGCGGAAGGACCTCCTGTTAGGGTAACCGAGATTGTAAAAGCCCAGGGTATCATCAGAAGTCCATCTGGAAGAGTAATCCTGGACTTTGGTCAGAACCTGGTTGGGCGATTGCGTGTCCGGGCCTCTGGCCCAAAGGGGCAGAAAATTGTCTTCACCCACACCGAGGTCCTAGAAAACGGAGAAGTCGCAACTCGTCCACTTCGAAATTGTAAACAAACGGATTCTCTAACACTCGGTACGAGGACCATTGTTTGGGAGCCTAAGTTTACATTTCATGGCTTCCAATACGTTCAAGTGGAGAACTGGCCATCAAATCAAGGCGAACCACTTCTCAGTGATATCGAAGCTGTGGTTATTCATACCGACATGAAGCAAACTGGCTGGTTTGATTGCTCGGAGCCCATGGTTAACAAGCTGCATGAGAACATCCGATGGGGTATGAGAGGCAATTTTGTTAGTATTCCAACAGATTGTCCTCAAAGAGATGAGCGATTGGGATGGACAGGCGATATTCAAGTTTTCTCACCAACTGCCAGCTTTCTCTACAATACCTCCGGGATGTTATCCGGATGGTTGAAGGACCTCGCAGTCGAGCAAATCAAAGACTTTGAGGGAGTTGTTCCGCTGGTGGTACCTTGCATCAAGCCCGGTGAACTAGCCTTCCCAAGAGCTGCGTGGTCTGATGCAGCTATCATCGTTCCGTGGGATCTATACCAAGCATTTGGCGACCGCAAAATCCTCCTCGATCAATATGAGAGTATGAAACAGTGGCTCGAAAGAGGCCTGGATCGCCAATCCAATGGCCTATGGAAGGCGATCTTCCAATATGGTGACTGGCTTGACCCGGATGCTCCACCAGAAGCTCCAGACAGAGGGAAAACCGATGCTCAATTCGTCGCCAACGCCTACCTGGCACGCATCACGTGTCTTATCTCGAGAGTAGCAGGTGTTCTAGATCTGACAAATGATGCCAAAGACTGGGCCTCCGAAGCTGAACGGATCAAAACGCTCTTTCAACATGAATACTTAAGCTCCAAAAAGCCTCAAGGATCCGATTCGATGACGGCTATCTCTCTCGCTTTGTCATTCAATCTGCTCCCACCGGACCAAATCTCCTCTGCCACCAAACAACTTGAGCATGTAGTCCACTCCTCCAAATTCAAGATCTCGACCGGCTTCGTTGGCACCCCACTCGTCCTTCCTGCTCTCACGGCAGCAGGCAAAACACAACTAGCGTACCGCATGCTCCTGGAGAAGTCCTGTCCCTCATGGCTCTATCCAATAACCATGGGCGCAACAACAATGTGGGAACGCTGGGATAGCATGCTACCTGACGGATCCATCAATCCTGGCTCCATGACTTCATTCAATCATTATGCTCTTGGATCTGTCGGTGCTTGGCTTCACGCAACAGTAGGAGGAATCTCGCCAGCCACACCGGGATGGAAAGTCGTCCGCTTCGAGCCGGTGCCTGGTGGGACGATCGATTGGGCCAAAGTCAGGTTTGAGGGACCGTATGGAGAGGTGAGGTGTGAGTGGGAAATCAAAGGGAAGGTATTTGTAATGAAAGCTACGGTTCCGCCGAATAGTACGGGGGTGATCAAGCTACCGGGAGTGAAGAAAGCGATTGATGTGGGATCTGGAACGCATGAGTATGCTCTTGAGTATACACCAGAGCCATGGCCACCAAAAGCGATTTGATTTGGTATGCACGACAGAGAGAAAATTTGAAAGAGGTGTATCGCTCATTCGCATTTGTCAAAAGTTCAGCAAATGAAAAGGGATTAAAGTCATTTTCGCGAATCAATTACTTCTTTATTCACTAACCACTCACTTTCGGATTCGATCCTCACAAATAGTCAATGACGTCTCCTATTCTTGATCCATTGCAACGTTGCCCCACTCCTCAAACACAAACGACCTTCCCAATCCAGCCCCTCTACCCATCTCCAAAAATAGAACTCACCCCCACCCCCACAAAAAGACCTAGCTTCTAGCTCCTTAACCCGCGAATTAAGCTCCATACCAAACCTAGCAGCCAGTCACCAGCATTCTAGACGGAAGCTAGAAGACGCTAATTCGGAGCGCCATTGGTGGGCATGTCTCAAAATAAATGAATTCTCATCGCGAAGTGCAACAAACATTTTCCGGACCCGGTCCGAGCCATGGATGGTGATGTGATGGGAGGAGGTTACGGGGGGCTTACGAATCGGTACGGAGGTACTTTGGATCTTGGGTGAGGGGAGGTTTTGGGGTTTCATTCATTGGTGGGGTGATTGCAAATATTGGAGTAATGAATTTGCGTATTTCTTTGTCATCGCATTAACGAAATCCAGTCCCAAAAGCTACGAATTTCAACAAGATCCTTATTCTGTATTCTTGAAGCTCGTTCAGAAAATGAAATTAGCGCTCAAGAGCGATAATAACGGGCTCTGATATCTTGTGTGTATTGTGTACCTTTGGAGACTGGTTCCTAAACACAATCTTCAGTGTCGATATGGATGTGCGCGGAAGAAGAGCATCTGGTTTTGCCAAACACGTCACCGTGGGCTTGAGTGCCAGCTTACCAGGATGATGATTATTGAGCTGCATCCCCAAATCAATAGGGAAGAAAATATTGCATATAGAGTACACCTTGATAACCTTAAGCTGTGTTCCTAGATCACTTGCTTTGAAGTGAGCCATAGTGTTACTTCCTTTAGATTTGGAAACACACGAACTTTGTATTCTGAGTTAACTCACATTGATATTTTCTGTGATTTTCCGGGGTTTTCTTTAACTCTTGGTCATTTCCCAGAGACTTTGGATGTCGCATTCAAAAGAGTCTAAATGAAATTTGGCTTTGCGAGGGTCAAAATCAATTATCATCACATGACTACTTGGAGACCGAATTGTAGCTAACTTCCTCATGACATAAGGTTTTCAGTAGCTATGCTGGGTGTAGTCCGGCGTCAATCCGTGAGCAGGCTGCAGGTCGTTACATTCTGGGCACTCCATGACAGCATCAACCTCTGAAGCGAAGGGTTCTGTGCCGCTCAAGACGACCCTAATATATAGCAAGAACGTAGTTGGCTGCATGACCACATTTATTGGCTGCATGGCAGCTTCACTTTCTCCTTGGAATAATTACTAGGTCTTCTCGAATTGAAGAAAGCTGGTACTGGGCGAGAGAAGCCCGTGAGCGAGGAAAGGCTACCATCCGTGTGTTGTAGCCTAGAGTCATGAGACGTTGGCCAAGGGTCTATATACCTGCTTTTCATAAATTTTATAGAGGGGTTCTGATGGGTTCTAGCGCTCCCAGATCTGGACTACCGACTACCTCAGTGTCCTGCTCTTGTACGAAGAAACACTTCTCTAGTTGATATTTTCTGAGCTGAGTAGGATTAAATCATTCTTAGCACCAGAATTAGTTCTCATTTGGTCCTATCTTGACGCAAGGAGCGGAGAAGCAAAACCCTGCCTGACAATATCTCTCCAATCCTAGATGAAAGGATATATAGGAGGATCAAGGCCAAGGGCTCAAGGAGAGAACGCGCGCGGTATCCCACGCGGTGGAGCGAATGGATATGGAGCAACCAATACCAGCATGATTACCGCTGTCAACAGCTAGCTGAAGGTAGTCTGCCCAATACTAGTTCGCTACTGTGCTGAATCTCGTATTGTATAGTGTATAGGAGCGGGACTACGCTCAATCACCAGCACCTATTTGAGAGAGTGCCAGCGACGCCGATGAGCTTCCCAGATATCAAAGCCTCTGCTCCAGTTATCCAGCTGAAAACTATGGCGCTTCAATTCCGCATGGAGGCCAAAGTTGAAATACAAATGCCGCGTCTTCAAATTTGGGAGACGATGATTTCGACAGGCATCCCCCTGAATATTCTAGCCATGCCTCCCAAAGTTCTGACCATCGGCATGTGCACTATCAAGGTCAACTACCCACAATATCTGCGAATGAACATCCGGTCGAGGACGGCAACGAGCGTCTACTGCAAGGGATTACTGGTCCAGATTTATCCACCGGGTGTTCAAGATCGACTGACAACGCGGTAAGATCTTATTTTCCTTTCGAATAGCACCGCTTATACTAGTTGCAGACTGCTGCAAACGCTCAGACCTCTATGAGCACAGCGGCACTGGTTGCATCCGATCCATATGATGACCCTCCACCGGCATACAATGAGGTTATGACAACAATACCAAATGCAATAAAACCAGGGTTATTTTAATCCTATGGAAGAACGGAGGAGACTTGGTATGTGCAAGCGAAGTGAAAGAGGTGGCGAACGCGATGTATTGGTATTATTTGACAGCAATCCCAATATTTCTTTCTCGAGATGGTCCATCGTAATGCGTGCAATTAGTGAAAGCTTTAGACACTTGTTTCATCATCTCCATAAAAGCAGTTAGAAATTCTCGAAGAGAAGACAGCCCCACATGCAACCTTTGCATACTTTCAGATGCTCGAGGCGAGCTGCAGAGTGCAGACTGCTAGCTGAGGTACGTGCATCGCTGCGCGGGGACGAAAAATTGCCCGGGATCGACATGATTTATGTCTCAGCGGGACAGAAATTTGAAGTTTTTTAGATCAGTGGACGGCTCTACTCTTCAGATGTGGAAGGAATTGAATTTCACACTAGTGTATGAGGGGTGGAGGCGAAGGAGCTCAGCCCTGAAGGCTGAACGCCTCGAACTACGGGATTGGGTACTGAAAAGCAGCATTTCGGACATGAAGTATTTGACTTACTTTCATGTGCGCAGCACATAATGCCAAGAAATTAGAAGATAGTGAAAATCGTCGCAGGACCTTGAGTACTCCTATGTGCCCATAAGGCATTTCACATATTGGGTTGTAGAAGTGGTTGAGTGAGGTGGAAGGAACCACGATCCGCAAGATGAACGAGAAATTTCTCAATTCAGTCTACCAAGCAAATTATAACCCAAGGTATCATCCGCATCCGCACCGAATCACTGCAAACAAGGTATCAAGGTCTCAACATCCTCCTACTCCCGCCAATAAATCTATCGGGTATCATTCGTACCAAGATAAAGCACTCGGCTAGACTCTTTACTGAGGAGCGGCGACCATAGTATCAGGTGCAACATAGCCCTCGGATGAAGCGCCAGATTGGCGTGCAATAACCTCCTTCTCGACCTGGATCAAAGAGCAGCAGGCGCAGCAAGCTGAGAACAGAACATCGGTGACGAGATCGCCCTTGATGTCGTACTTCTCGCGGACTTCGAGACGCTTGAGGAATTGGAGCCTAGAGAAGAATTAGCTCCTGAAGGTAGGGTGTAATGATTGGGAGACTGGGAAGAACTTACACATATCCAATACCGCAGAAGGGGAAGATCAAGCACTGGGAGTTTGTTAGGCCTTGTAGAGGTTCGGAAGGGAGATATAACGTACGTCAACATTGAAGCGGTTGTAGCCGGTCAATGTTGGGTCTCGCGTGCGGTGCGCCAACTTGCCGTAGACGAAGCAAGAGCAGAAGGTTGCCTTGAGGCCTGGCCACATATTAGTGGATATAAAATTGTCTTGGATAACCGAACTTACAGAGGTTATCCGGCCCCTCGAAGCAGTTGAAGATATCATCGTGCCACTGCTCAGATCCAGTCGAAGCCTGAAGCTTTGACAAAGTGGTTGGCTGGGCTTGGGTAGCCGGTTGAGTGGAGACAACAGTCTCTGGTTCCTTGACGTCGCTCATGTTGAAGATTAAAAAAAATTGTATTCTAACTTTGGAATGTAGGGAACGTGTGAGAAGCAAAAGTTTCGAGTTGAAAAAGTAATTTTGAACAGCTGAGAGAGAGAGGAATGCAAGGGGATACAAAGCCTTATATCGATCAGCAGGCACACTGAATAAGGTTTCGCGAGCTCCCACAATGATCGTCCCGCAGTGGCCAATGGTAATCAAAGATAAAACGACCTCTCATCTCCACGCCGTGACGAGAATAGCAGAGCCAAGGCGGAACGGGTTACAACAGTCTTCGCCCATTTGCTGCGAGTCTGCGGGAACCCAAATATTGACCGACGCATCGCAGCCCTCTCCTAGCCAACGGAACACGGCACCAATCGATGGAGATGAAGGGGTAAGCACTCCGCAAAAACGCCAAAAATGTCTCTCATAAACACGGGGGAGAGGTCAGGAATGTGCGCCCACTTCAGCCTTGCTCAAGGGTGCCAGCATTGAAATTTCCCTAAAGCTGAGAATGTGGCGTCAGCCTCATTCCCCTTCCAGCGGGTTCGCTTGCAGCGTTTGCATGCTTCGAAACACATAGTTACTTTTTACTGGCTATGCAGTGACCCCTCGACGTGACCTGCGTTGCGACAGGGTAACTGCCGTCACATCCATGCCATATAATTCCGACCCCATGCATGCCCCCAGCCGTTGACTTGAGACCTCAATAGGTCGAATTTTTGAGGGTGTTGCGACTCGAAGGATCGACGGAAGCAGTCAAACGGCAACCACTATTATCATCTCGTATTTTTGCTCAAGATAACGTACTCAGCCTCGACCTTCGTGCCGTTGCGCAGTTTCTTTGGTGGTGGGGAGAACTCGTCCTTCGCAAAGTCCAGCTTCTTGTAGAATTTCACCCCACGGACATTGCTGGTAAAGCATGTGAGCATTACTTTCTCGGTACCGGGGATTCGCGCTGCAATCTCATCCAAGAGCTTCATGAGCACCGTGCCCAATCCCGTTCTTGACTCGTCAGCGTCGCCCACATCGAATGACGCGGAAGCCTTACCCTTGCAAAGCTGGAGATAGATGGATTTCGTAGCAATAGATGACTGGATAGTCATCCTCGTATGTCGGCATGAGTGACACGAAGCCTTCGACGTGGTTGTCCCGTTTGACAAGGAGATATTTGAGATCCAAGAGTTTCATCTCCTTCCGTTTGGATCGTGGCTTCCAGCCATCTTTGGAATTTTTGTAATCTGTTGCACTGGTGAACTCGATGAGATGAAAGCATGCTTCAAAGTCTAGTTCTGAGAGTGCTTTGGCTGTTTGTAGTGAGACTTGATAGTCTTCCTTGGTCAAAGGATGAGTCCATATCTTCCATTCTTCACTATTTGGAGTCAGGACTTCAGCTGCTGAGTCGTGGGGCAGAGCTTTGGGACGTGTCTGATGCTGCAAACCAACGAAGGAAGGGAACTAACTCAGAGGGAAGATACTCGCTGATAAATTGACCTATGGGTTTCGAATTCGCGACCTCGATGTGATCAATCTTCTTGGAAGGCATTTTTCTTGAGGATGTTGACGATGAGAATCAAGTAAAACGCGTCGACGCGTGATTTTGGGTTCCTCGCCAAGAACGACTTCCGCTCCGCTCCTCTCCGCCGGTATCAATCTCATTGTTGCTTCGAAGCTTCCTTTCCCACCACGCACCAAACCTGAGGGTCTCGCAGATGCAATGCTTGATGCTCTTCCTGCCTCGATCATGCATTACTCGGACATTTGCTTCGCAGGCTAAGAAACGCCCTAGTCGATTAGACAGCACGATTTCTCTCGACCATGTTTGTCTGCCCGGTCAAGAGAGCTCTGGTCTGTAACCTTGCTAACCTACAATTGCAGTTCCTCCAAAGAGGGAGAGCTTTATCTCTATGGCGCACAATCGTCCGCGGTAGTCGAAGGATCGCAGATCCCAATACTCGTCAGGAAACTCTGCGATTCGCAAGGGACGAATTTAAGAGGAATAAAGAAGTCAAGGATATTGTATGTCTGTCTCTGCATAAACCACTGGCAAAACTGAAAAGTAGTAGAAGCTAATTCATGTTCTCTTATAGACCCAGATCCGCTACTTAATCTCTACGGGCAAGACTCAATGGGAGAGTATGGAGAGGTATATTGAAGGGTTATGACATTAGCTTGACCCGGGAGAGCAGGGCAAGAGCGTGTGTATGGAGAGTTATATCATGAAGCTATGGTTTCGCCTCAAATTCCATCAATCGCCATCTCCATCTGGTGTTCTCATCCGCATTGCCCCTCCTAACTGTCTCCCATCCGTGACTATACAGTATATCTTCCTCATAATATCTATCCCACCAGAACGCCAACCTATGCCTTAATTTATAATTGCTTCTTATCTATGTATTCACTCCCTAGTACCCTCCCTGAAGCTCACTTTCCCTGCCGCTGCTTGTGCTTCGGATTCAACGAGCAGATGATATAAACATGCCCCTTCCCACTCTTGCCTCCTTTCCTCCTCACACTCTGTACACCTGTTAGCCTTAATTCTTTCCTCTCACTCTCCCGACCCGCATCCAATTCCCTTCTAAGCAGCCGCACCATAGAAGCAAACATACCTTACAACCCTCACAAAGCTTCTTGACCGAACTCCTGACTTTCATGCCTCTAACTTGCTCCTGTACTCCGCCAGCTATCCTCATTGTGGGCCGCCTCATTACGTGTGCTGCTGGTGTGTTTAGGCATGAGAACGACCTCGTACTTGTTGTAGTAGCTTGGCGGAGAGGTGTAGAGAGTGTGGTGATTGAGCGAGAGAACGAGGGGAACAGCACGCGCGCTGTGCGGAGGAGGGTTGTTGATGGAAGCATTTCGAGAATTTTTGGCGCCAATTGAGCGTTTACACTTCGAGTGGATGTGCGACGAGAGGTCGTTGTGGTGTAGGCTTGAGGTTGGTGGGTTGATATATCTCGGCGAATTTTTGGAGCTCCAGGAGTTGGTGCCTGATATTTAGGGCGTCAATTTTCTACTACCACTTTCAGTACAAAGTGAGGTGAAGTCTAAGATCAAGAGAATTTCTTTAAGAGAATGCAATAATATTGAATAAGGTATGAAGGATATTATCTCTATAGTCATTTCCACTTTCCTTTTATCTATCCCATAATCGAAGGAAAGAAGTCAAAGAACTCCCCAACACCCGCTAAATCATCAACCCCATTAAACCACCCCCTCGAAAATTGAGAGATCTCAGCTCCTCAAGAACGTCTTAAAAACGTCACTCTCAGTGCAATCTTCCCACGGATACCCAATGCGCCTCAAAAATCTCTCTAGCTCCCCGACCTCGGCGTCTGGACAAACGATGCCCGTCAACACCTTCCCGATATCACTGCCCGCATTCCTATACTGGAAGAGGCTGATATTATACCTCGGTCTCAGAGTCGTAAGGAACTTCTCTAAGGCGCCAGGCCGCTCGGGGAAGTTGAACATGTATAGGCGTTCGTGGGGAACGCCGGAACGGCCACCGACTAAGTAGCGGATGTGTGATTTTGCAAGCTCAGAGCCAGAGAGATCGGTGGCTGTCATTCCACTGCTAGAGATGCGCGTCAGGAGCGAAGAGAGCTCTTCGTCACGCTGTGAGGCGGGAGAGGTGAGCGAGATGCCGATAAGGACATTGGCGATGGCGTCTGTTGCGTAGCGGTAGGAGAACTCGGTGACCATGTGTGGCATTATCGCTCTGATAAGCTCGGCGAATGCTCCTGGGCGCTCGGGGATACTGACACTTATGAGTGCTTCTCTCTTTTCTCCTAGTGCTGCGCGCTCGGCGACGAAACGTAGGCGGTCGAAATTCATATTTGCACCGGAGGCGATGGCGACGAGGTTTCGTGACGTGTTGGATGAGGGGTGGGAGGCGACATATTTCTTGAGGCCGGCGACTGCTAAGGCTCCTGCTGGTTCGACGATAGAACGGGTATCTTCGAAGACGTCTTTGATTGCTGCACAGGTTTCGTCTGTTGTGACTTGGATCACTTCATCCACCACTTCTTGACATAATCTGAAGGTTTCCTCTCCAACTGTCTTTACTGCAGCTCCGTCTGCGAAGAGCCCGACATCCTTTAATACTACTCTTTGTCCCTTGGCCAGAGATTGCACCATGGCATTCGCATCGTAGGTCTCGACACCAATGATCTTGACGTGTGGAGCTATCCGTTTGACATAGACTCCAACTCCAGCAATAAGTCCCCCACCACCAACACAACAAAAAATAGCTTCCAGCTTCTGGATATTGGTTTGTCGTAACAGTTCCATTCCAATTGTTCCCTGTCCAGCAATAACGTAAGGATCATCAAATGGCGGGATATTCGTCAATCCATGCAGCTTCTCCAATCTTCCACATTCCTCCTTCGCGGCATCAAAATCTGCACCGTTCAAAACCACAGATCCTCCAAGTCGAGAAACATTGAGATGTTTGATAGACGGTGTGCCTTCAGGCATAACAATTGTGGCCGGAATCTTGAGCTTGCGTGCTGAATACGCAACCCCTTGTGCGTGGTTCCCAGCCGAGCAAGCAACAACTCCCTTCCAGCTAACCCTTGGATCCAAATGCGCCATCTTATTGTACGCACCCCTCAGCTTGAAGCTGAATACCGGCTGGAGATCTTCCCGCTTTAGTAGGACTTTGCATTCTAGGCGGTTACTTAGGTTTGTGGCGTGTGTGAGCGGTGTTTCTTCGACGACTTCGTAGACTCGCGATGTGAGGATCAGACGCAGATACTATTCGATTTCAATTGTCAGGATTGAATTGACGGATTAGGGAATTGGAGTTACATACGTCAGGATAGCCATTGGGTAGTATAAATTCATCCGGCACCACGCCTCTGATCTTGTTCCTCGGGCTCTCGCTCGGCGGTGAAGGGTTCGTCGAATACTCCGTCAAGCTCAGCGTATTCAAGCTCGGGGTCCTGGGTCTGCCATTCTCTGCCACAATTCCATTGCCATTGCCATTAACCACAACTCCGTTCTCCATCGTGCCTTTCCGGGTGTGTCCCAAGATCAATTGAAACAAAGAGCTGGTGTGGGGATGATGTTGTTGAGTCAAGCTGTGACAGCGCAGGGGAAATTCTTAGTGGGGTCAATTTCTTTGTTTACGGCCCGCGACTTCGGAGCGCCACCAATGGCTTGTTGACAGGGGGGTTAATCCGATCTTTCTTCCCCGGATTAAAGTTCAACCATTATTACCTCACCACTCTCCCCTCACTCCCCAATCTATTCTCACACGAGCATCGATTCATTGCTTGCATGTGAACAAGATGTCGAATACGCCGCTGCCCTCGTCTTTTGACGGCAATAGGTGCGCTTCCCTTCTTTTATGTGGAGATAATTGGAATTAAGCTAATTTGGACACAGTGAGTTCTACGAAGAAAACCGATGGCAGAAATTCTCGCGGCGGTTGAAGGAGGAGCCTTTGATACCCCTAGGTATTTCCCCTTCCTTTCTCGCTGCCCAACCTTCTTGCTAATAGACAACCAGGATGCGTCCTAACCTGCGTGGCCCTCTTCGGTGCCTCACGCTCCATCCGCGCCGGCGACCACAACCGCACGAACCGCATGTTCCGCGCCCGTATCTACGCGCAAGGCTTCACGCTCGTAGCTATGATTGCGGGGAGCATGTACTGGCAGACGGACCGGCAGAAGCGGAAGGAATTTGACAAAGTTGTTGAGGAGCGGAAGGCGAGGGAGAAGAATGAGGCGTGGATTAGAGAGTTGGAGGCGAGAGATGAGGAGGAGAAGGATATCCGGAGGGTGCGGGAGGCGAGGAGGAGGGGTGTTAGTGTTGATGTTGTGAGGGGAGAGGAGGAGATCAAGGAGGCGAGGATTAAGAAGGAGAGGGAGGAGAGAAAGGGGAAGGTATTGGAGAAGATTGCGGAGAAGGGCGCGGGGTCTGTGGACGAAGTTGAGAAGGAGGTGAAGAACAAAGGCGTGCTTGAGAGTGTACAAGAGATGGTCTGGGGTGGGAAGAAATAGGGGGGTGTATGAATGCATTTAGGGCTTGGAGTTATTGATGGGGGTTAGTGGTGCATCCAGGATTTGTACAGTACCACTGGGTCAAAATGTGGAAACGCCATTCAACTTATCATTTCGAATCTTGAAGTGTTTGTATGATGAAGGCCTTTCTTCACTTTTGAAGATCAAGAGGCACACTTCACTACCCAAGTGTTATACCGAAGCATTGATCACCAAAACAAGCGGAGAACTTCTATAGCGGAGGGTATTTAAGCTAGCTTCACCAATATACAGCGCTGTCGAAGTCTATCCAAATCCCTAGCGTCAGCAGAAATCTATCCTAATTCATGGACCCGCCGCTCCTGTTACCGCCAATTAATCCCGCCATCTCAAGGAGCGCTCTATCAGCCTCAATATCTCCTGTCCCCAAATTAACCCTCCTCCTGGCCTCCGCCTCCCTCTCTTCCCATTCCCACCTCTGTCTCTGCTCCTCCTGCTCTTTATCCCCACCACAGCCCCAGACCTCCAGACTCTCAATCTCGAATCTGTCTTGCCAATCACTTTTCCTGCTTTGACTATTATGAAATGCGCCTCCACCGCTCGTGTAATTATGAGTGAAGACTCCAAACTCAAATGAAGAGTCGAGCATTAGCGAGACAGCGCCGAGAGATACATGAGGTGGTAGGCCGGCTGTAGGTTTATGCTTCGGGTGCGGGGAGCCGAAAGCAATTCCAGCATGTGCAGTAGGTGATTTGGTGAAGGAGACATAATCTTTGTTTAACGTAGAAGCGTGGAAAACTTCATGAACAGGCTCGAGTTGGAAGAGTAGTGTATCCGTATCACCGATGCATTCTTTGTGCGTTTGGTGCCAAGGCTGGGAGAGGTAAACACCGAAGACGACGTGGCTCGATTTGCTGCTGTCTGAGAAGCGCTTTGGAGGGAGTGTATCTGAGAACGCTCGTTCTTGGCCGCCTATGGGAGGTTCTGAGATGCGGTTTCCTGATACTAGGAGAATAGTTGGAGCTCGCCAGTTGAAGACTTTTGTTTCGAAGCTACCCATTGAGAAGCCGGCATCTCCTCCGGAATATAGGAGACGAAGACGCCTGAACAGTGTATCGCCAGGCATAAAGAATGACAATTGTGACAGAACATTCAGGTCCAAAATCTCTCCTATTTGCGGGAGTAGTGGTTGATCCAACGTTGGATCGGGCGGCGGAAGAGGCGTTGAATCTCTCCGTTTTGTGAAGTCGATGTTTTTAGAGAAAAGGAAGTGCTCAAACAGGGCATTAAAGCCATTGAACATGAACGGGAAAGAAATAGGTATCACAGTATTAAATTGATGAATTTTGACTCCAGGAAATTTTTCCACGTTCACAAATGCACCTAGGATATTGTCCGCAGTTCTTCGGAGGCTTTCGAGATGGTCTCCGGATAGCCTTTCAGCGTGTCGAGCGAGACTCTCTTGGACTCCGAGAGGTGCTATTAAGAGGAGGAGCATTATAAGCTTCTTGAGGTTGTCTGAGGGTATTGATGCTTGTGTGATCGGAGCATCGCCGTGCCTGAAGACTTCGATGGCGTCTAATGATTCTAGCGCAGCTAGAGCCAGATCATCATCATCTTCATCTTCTTCGTCGTTCGCCGCATCGTCCACAGCGAAGCCTGCAACGTGACTTCTTGCAGCACTCGCTCCCTCGTCCTTGTAGGTCTCTTCTTTCGTTTCAGACTGTTCCTCAGCATTGTGGGACTCTCCTCGATCATAGACTGCCAGACTTCGAAAGAACAGCTTCGTTCGATCTCGATTGCCCTTTTTCAGCACCCGCTGATATCTCTGCGTCATGATCACAACCACCATTATCATCTGTTCAAATCCTAATACGACCGGGGCATCTTGGCCAAATGGAAATGCGCCGAGATACGAAATCATCTGGAAGACGATCGAGGATGCGCCAATTATGTCTGGGATCTCGAGGAATCGTGCTATCGTATCCTCTTTAAGGTATGCGATAGAATCCTGATGGTCTGCCAGGCTCTTGAAGACATCTTGGAAGGAGTAGAGTTCGAGGGGGGTGAAGCATCGTTTTGCGAATTTAAGTGCCTGTGGGGATCAGCGGGGTGAAGTTGGGGAGGGAGGGGCACCGTACAAGTTCGTGGCTGACCTGCGCCGTGGTGAGATGCGGCACTTCTTCATTAGACTGGCCTTGTCCCATGGTGAGAGTGCAATTATTAGCATGGAATCGAAGTCCCAAGACCAGCTTGAGGAATGATGGTTGTAAGCAAGTGAGGTGAGGTCTGCCTGCCCGCTAAATTGACGACTTCAGCCGAGTCGTCTGCTTTTCGCAAGGCTGCGCTTTCCTCCTTCAACATCATGCAGCCAAGTACCGACTCTCTCAAGCCGAGGCTGTCTAGGTAGCAAAGTGCGTCGTCGGCTTAAGCGGTCTCTTCTTCTCTTAACTCGCCCAACTTTCTTGCCTTTGTGTTGCTTGTACGGGTTCCTTTTCGGTTTTGCATTTTTTGGTTTGCTGTTACGTTGGGCATCAAGCCAGATCCGAGAAAGTATCTAGATACGGCCCAAGGCAGTATTTCAGGGCAGCATATTTCTCTAACGGTCCCGAGAGCCTGAAGGTCTGTTCACCCAAATAAGAAGGATAGTCGAACTGAAGATCCAAGATCTGTCCTGCACCGATAGGATGCACGTTCGTTCGGGCTGATCAACTCGGTGAGCGGAAATCTTCCGGCGGCTGCAGAAGCGAGGCTGTGCTAAAAGATCAATCTAGATTACTGCTTGATAAATCTCTCAGGCGCTTATGAATGACTTTCGATCTCACAGCAAAATCAAATTTCACGTCTTCAAACACAGCCTCTCATCGACACCCCAACCTCCAAACAGAGGAGGGCAGTGTTTTGTCGAGAATTTGATTCGAGTAGCCAATCCTTTTAAGACACGTTTATCATGGTAAGGCACCCTTCTCTTCTCCAAACTGGTGCATTGGGGCTGCATAATGAGGCGTTCGACGCCCGGTTCAACACTAACAACCCCAACAGCCCGAATCTCGACGCCGCTCTTCTCATGGTCATGGTCACGGTCAGAAACACAATCGCGGCAAAAGAGAAGAGGAAAATAAAGCGCCAGAGTTTGTATGGGAATGGTTCTGGAATTGTGTATGAAGAGTTCATCTTATGATCTGACGATCTCTGCTAACTGGGCTAAGTGTTATTGCCAGGGGCATGCGGGTATGAGCACCAATATTATCATGATATGTCCAGGGTGCAGCTACTGTCGATGTGAATACTGCCCGATGGAAGCTGTGAAACTGAGTGCCGCCGGGGTCATATCTCACAAATAGACGGCTGTTTCGTTTGCCTCAGAACTAGAGCGAAAACCCTGGGGTACGACTACTTCGGAGGGAGTACGTTCAGACTTCATTATGCATAGTTCGAGGTTTCAAAACGGCCAGTCAAGAAGATACGCATTTGTATGGCAGCCAACCTTCTCGCAGCGGCAAACGCAGTTGTATCCAGCAGAGAACAAACCCCGGGTCCAGAGAGTGTTTTATCTCTCCCAAGGTTCTGCTCCTGTGCCAACTTCTGCTCCAGTCTCGAATGAAGATATTGAGGAAAGATTTGTGAACAACAGATGTCAGCTTGACGTCGATCGATACTTATGTCGAAAACTTCAAATGGGCAGATTCCTCCAGGCAGCAGATATCGGAATTCTTCGAGGACCGCCACAACAGTTGGTATCAAAGCGAATGGCGCTCTTAGATGACCGCAATAATGCAAGTGTCACGCGATTACAGCAAGCCGGCACTTGTAGACCGTTTCGTGGCCCACTCAATGCACAGGAGCTTTTTGTAGAACTGTCACAAAATGTGAGTTGCTAAAATTCCCAACATAACAAAGACTAATAGGAGGCTTCTAGCGATTACCTGAGGGACCAACTGCCCTAAATATTGTGCCTGCAGAGCGCCGTCTAATGTGACTCGATTCATTGTTAAATTCTTTCTACTTTTATTTCTAACACTTTTGACAGATATATACCTGATATTGACCCTTACTGTGCCCTGGCTTTAGCAGCCACGGTCTCGATCTCCCAAGCAGCTTTTTTGAGGGATTTCTTTAGTAGATACTTATCCTTTCATCCATTCGTGGAAGTTGGACTCTGGGTAAGGATGCTACCTCCAATTATCACCCCCCTTCCGTACTGTTGTCGTTTCTCCGTGGGCTTTTGTTACAGTTTTCGAAATGTCCACTATTATATCGACACGGAAGAAGACAGTATAAGTGCATTTTCCGGTACTAAAAGTCTGCAGTCGTCCCCCACTGGCTCTTCAACCTTTGCACTCGAATTTCACCTCCCGTACTAGGCTTGGCGGCCGATGAGAGCGATGCTCAATGACTCGCGAGAACTAGCCGATGGCAGCCCTATTAGACGTTCGGAAGAAGTTATGCATCTCCCAAATGAAGGCCATGCGTCACCAAAATCTAGAGATATGCCTGAATATATCTATGAATCCCAGATATCAGTAATGGTTAGCGGGATCGATGATTGGATATGGACAGCTTATTGCTTTGTCGATGTCTACTTCAAAGAAAGCATACACACTGAGCAAGTTGAGTATTATTCTAGTCACGCTGACGACAGAATGGATCCCCATTCCTGCGGAAAGTACGCAGCGGACCGACCAGTATGGGATCCACGAAAATATTTTTTGAGAGCCCTTTCAGCTCGAATGGAACAAATTAGGGAAGAATGGGACAATTCTGTGTCGCTCTTGATGTATCAGATTGACCCCTATGTTCACCAGGTTTGCACTCCATCAACAATTATGATATTGTAGACTCATGCGAGCATAGATTCATTCAGTTCCACGAAATCGGATGGATTCCAAATCTGGCCATTTAAAAATCACGACTGAAGCGGCATTCCGATGGACAATCATCACCCTACGAAAATTTGCAAATCTCCTTGCAAAAGTTATCATCTCATGGGAAAGGTTTGAAGAGGGCGAGATCCAATATTTCTACAATCCTCAATCGGGCGAACTGGCAGATAGCTCGTGGGGAACTTATATTTCTGCGATTGGCAAAGATGTCAACCATTTACGTGATCTTATGGGATCGCTCAAGGATCAAACAAAACTATTTGAGGACATGACCACAAATGTATGTTGGACTTCTGATCTCCCAGTAGCATTTAGCTGACTGTCTTAGCTCGTTATGCATGCCCAGTATGCGGAGACTTGTATTGCATCAGAACAGAGCAAGTCGATTCAAGCTCTTACAAATATTCGCATTGTAAGCGTGTATTTCCAATTTTCGTTCTGGCCATGCTTGCAGGATCGGGGGAAAAGCCTACTACTAGAATGCGAACGGGAGCACTTGGTCCATTCCTTGGATATAGCAGCCCAGAGGCACCTGTCAAAATTTGCGATTGAAGGTCCTGTTGAAGATAAAGAGTGCCTCGAAGCTTTTCGATTAACTCTTCGCCGTCGCATCAGACTCGAATATAGATGCAGCATAGTTAGCTCACTTTCTTCTAGCTCTTCCTCCCCGCCACACTCGCCGCCACCCTCTTCAGCATGCAACCAATTCTGCCTAGTGACGTAAAGATGAAGGATTTCTTCTATTTCTTCTTCATCCTCTTTATCATTACTATTTTGCTACTTATTAACCCCTCATATATAAATACGTTTGTGCAGTGGCTGCGGAATAGGCAAAATTGGTTGTGGGCTAGGCTCTTGCGACTTTTGGAGGATAGAAGAATTAAAAGGAATACCGAAGAGGATGAAGATTCTGGGGACGAAGATGAGGACGATATTGAATTGGATGACTTGGATAATCGGAACCTACGTCTTCGGACAGGTCGAGGGGCTCCTGAGGAAGTGTGATCTTACTGTTCTGGGTTATGATAGGAAAAAAGGATTGTTTAATACTTTGCACAGGTTTGATGCTCCTTGTGATGTGATGCTTTCCTTCTCAGTCGCGGTTGACTGGAAGATTCCAATCTTACGAGTAATACGGCATTCAACTCGAAGATGGATCAATACCGTCAGTACGCAACTTTCTGTTTGCCACCTTGATTCATCTGACGCCGACCATGTTCTGAGTACTTTGACACTAGTGATGTTTGTCCTCAACTCAATTACATCTCAATTTTCCGTTACTCAGAGCCGCGTGAACTCCATGAGGAGTCATTTAATTCATCATGAGACTTTTAAAGATGATGCTTCTATAGCCAATCGATAGAAATCAGGCTTCCCTATAAGCGTCAGACTGATGGAGAAGAGTCAATTGAATCACTCAGAGCATTTGGCTGGCAAACATGGAGGGATATAAGAAGGGCTCCTGGGATTTATTTCGGGATTGAAGAAGTGCTCTCTTCGTTATTTTATGCGCTCATTCGAGAACGAAGCAAATCTCTTCAAGCCTTGATTCAAGTCGATTCGACCAACCGGCAAGTTTCGACCTCGCCATGAATGATTCCAAGACAGCTGCGCCTAATGGAGTTGCTCAGATAAACAAGACAAACGATGTTGCCTTGGAAGGAGCTATTACTGCTAGCGTAGGAGACTTCTCTTCCTCTTTAGAAGAGTTCTTGGGATAGCTAATGGAAATAGATCAAAAATAGTTGCGTGCTCTCTACCGGAACTATTCCATCTAGTCTGAAAAGAAGACGCAGCTGCATGGATGAGCTGACTGACGGAATGGAAGATGTCATCCATGTTGATAGTGCCCTGACAACCGAAGTCGAGCGCTTTCTGAATCATGACCAAGTCGTCAATAGTCGTGACCATTTCGAACTCGAATTGCGAACAACGAATGTGGCAAAGAGACTATTCTTTGCTCGACAGCTGCCACCATCCCAGCTTGACATACAAGGGAAGGTTGTCATGGACTGGACCGGGTTCTTATCCTTTGTGCGTCACGTTGCACTGTTCTTGATGCTGCACGATGGAAAGTTCAGCCCTGCTGCCTGGAAGGAGCGGTTAGCGTTGAAAGAGAAGATTCATGACAAGTTTGAGAATCGAGTATTTGGCGATCTGTTCTCGAGGTGGCAGTGTGTAAGTTATGCCTAGATTCGATTTTCCCATATCCATGCAACTGATACGGGTCAGTGTAAATGCAAAACCCGGAACACGTATAGCGGAGAACAATTTTGGCGATGCGGTGGAGCAGCATGCAAGCCAAAGCACGAGTTGTGCGCTTCTTGCATCCCTATTTGAGAATGCTTTTGCGAATCTGCTGGGTTCTGGATTTTTTGTGTTTTGGCTTACGAGCTAGATTTTCATACAAGGATTTTATGATTTTAATATATATATTTAGCTATGTGAGTGAGACCAGGGGAGTATGAAGGGCCATAAATGGTTTAGGGATGAGTCTGAAAGAATGAGGAAATCGAATTATCTTCGAGTTGTTCTCCTGCTTCCACGTCTTCGCTATATTATAAGAAGCTCTGGCCACTTTAGTACCTATCCACCAACATTCTTTCTGATATCGATGATGCGTAATTCCTAATTTGTAAGACTCAAAAAAGCCAAACGAAGACTATTTCATAACCAAATTTGTGTCTTGTACTACAACTTCATCCGAGAAACGATATACGACATCGCTAAACGCAGCCGTCGGGAATACATAGAACCATCTGAGCTCCTCCTCACCCTCATTGACGATCCCATGTTCAGCGTTGCCTGGAATAAATATTGAACACCCTGCTTGAACTTCATGCTTCTCTTCATCGATGCTTATAATCCCTTCCCCAGATATGATGTAGTAGATTTCCGCTTGCTCGTGGCGATGGGGGCAGAGTCGTCCAGTGCGGGGAGGGCAGACTGCTATCCCAGCGCACATGGAATCCGTTGCGGTGTTAGGTTGCGAGAACAACGTGTGCCATGCGCATTCTCCTCTGCTTGGGACATCGAACTTTTCTGGCGTTCGTGCAGAGATGTAGTTGGATGAAAAAACTAAGGGACAAGTAGTTGGTTCCATTACAGTTCAAACACGCTTAAGCAGTAGGAGGCTGATGATTCCGAAGCGATTTCCCCTCTGGTTTGGATCGTTGCTTTTGTATCTCTAGCGCGTAAAAAAGCTCCAGAAAAGGCAATTCTATCCAGGGACAGTGGATCATTAGTAGGACGAACTAATGATGTTACGTAAAATTAACTATCTTATTTAGGATCACAGTCAGACTATGATATAGTCAAGATAATGGTGAAAATTTATCTTTAGGCCATGCTCAAGGGGTATTTACTATTTCAGTTATCATAGAAAGGGAGGGTTGTGAGGTGGAGGTGGTCAGGTGACCAACCACAACACAGGGGTTGGTAAAACTTCGGGCCCACCAACCTCTTCAGAAGTCTCTTCAGATCAAATAAATGCAAAATGAGATCCAGAAAACAATTATCTAAAGCCTCGTAGAGCGATAAGCTCAGGGTGATGAAGGACATTCATGAGGTCTTTAGACAGGTATATAAAAATCTTGCCTTGTATTTTTGGTCAAGAAGGCACTGATTTGTGATTTTAGGGTGAACTAATTTTCTCTTTCTTGAATGAAATATTGAGTTAGTGAGCTTACTGCTCTTGCTTATACGTAACAACCCTCGGCTCAGTCAACTCACCTGAGCACCCGCCTGACTCATGTAATGCTCAACTGCTTCTGTCGAAAGATATATATATCATGACAGCACAAATCCAAACTCTTTCCCCTTGCATTCTCTTATATTTTTAGGTTTGGGTTTCTAACGAGATACTTCTCTCCGGTTCATTCTTCTCAAGACCCGTTCTAACCTCAACATGCATTTTACTCAACACCTGCTTCGAAATGAACCCACAAGCAAGAACTGCACAAGCAGCTGTACATGTGGAAAGAATCCAGACCCCCCTAAGAGAGTCTGCGAAAGCTTCCTTGACAACCATTTGCTGCATCGGATCTGAGATAGTGCCCACCAGCATAACATTTGCTGCTGCGGATGGACCAGAGAACGTTTGTGTCAAGTTTGCTGAAAGTCCATTTCCGAGATACTCGGCTTTCTGTGAGTTCATGCCATTGGAGAAGATTACCCCTCCGATAACTATTGCGAGGGATGTCGCAAGATTTCTCACTAGCCCAAGGGTAGCAGTTGCTGATGCGGTGTCTTTAGGAGCCACATGGGCCTGGAGTGCGATGAGAGGAGGTTGAAAAAGAAAGCCTGCTCCAGTTGCTGCGATGATCTCGAATGCAACAATTTTGCCGAGTGAAGATGCAGCATCCAAACTGATATAGAGGCCGTTACCTAGTGCTAGCATTATCACACCTGCCCAGAGGATCTCGATGTATCGGCCTGTTTTGTACACAATGAGGCCTGTTACTATGCCGACAACTGCTTGTGTGAAAGTAATTGGCATGATAAAGACTCCGGATTGCACGGGTGAAGCAGCTTTGACTGACTGGAAATACAAGGGCAGGTAGAATTCCGTAGAGAAAACGCACTACTAATATTAGCAGTGAATATCCCAAAAGGTCCGGAGACTCACCCAATCGTGCATGAATCCGATCACAAGGACTGCGATATTCGATGGATGATGAAATATATAAAGTGGAATGAGAGGGTATTGCGCTCGTTTTTCGGACAGTAGGAAGACAACAATCATGACAATTCCAAATGCTAGGAGGCAAGTCACCACAGTTGAGTTCCATGCGAACGTACTGCCACCAAAATTTAAGCCAAGAAGTAAAAGAACCATAAAGCTAAGGATTGAAAAACTCCCATACCAGTCCACCGCTTGAAGCCCCGGTAGCAATTTTGTTCTTGGATTGTGGACATCAAGAAATGCCAACAGAACAGCGAAGGAAAGTCCCGTGATGGGCAGATTGATCCAAAAGATCCATCGCCATGAAACATACTGAGCAAGCGTTCCACCAGTGACCGGTCCGATTCCACCAGCAACCGCCCACATCATCTGTACAAGACCAAAATAGAATGTTCTGCTTCTCATACTATATATATCGGAAATGGTAGCATACACAATCTGTATCAGACCGCCGCCGGCAGTCCCTTGGAAAGCACGGCCAACGATTAACATGTTCATGCTTTGGGAACAGGCACAAACGATTGATGCACAGAAGTAGAGTGAAACCGCGGTGAGTAAAATCAACTTTCGTCCCCAGATGTCGGAGATCTTCGACCATATCGGGGCGGCGATGGCATTCGAGAGAAGATAGGAAGCACTTATCCATGCGTAGCCCGACGAGGACTTCAATTCATTGCAGATAGTGGGAATGGCTGTCGCTACAATGGTTTGATTGAGGGCTGCCACGAATACTGCAGACTGTAACACAGCATTTCAGTATTAGTCTGCATGGTTCTTCTAGCAAAGAGACCTACACATAAGCCGGCCATGATTGCGAATGATCGAAAACGGCCAGGAGCTGCTGCAGCAGCTTCTATGTTTCCGATATTTTCATTTTTGGTCGTTTCCATGGTGGAAATTTGGCCATTGTCTGGAAGTGTCACAATAGCATCGTCACTCGGTTCAATGGCGAGATCAATGCATGAAGTCTCTCGGATGGACGCGGCCTTTGCCTAATCAGAAAATATGCCTCATGCAAACGATGAGATATAGTAAGACGAACAGATTCTGGGGTTTTGGGGGACATCGTTCCTAGAAGGTGGGTAGTCGTTTTGGTGGCCGAGCAGAGGTAGAATGTTTTTGGAAGTGGTTGCACAGATTGTTGTCGTAAAGCGATGGGAAAATATGTCACACACGGCCTGCCAGAGCGAAAACTCAGTAGCAAATCGAATAATATGTATACTTAAGAAGTCAGCGTTGTCGGCTGATACGAGGAGTCATACAGTATTACCCCACTCTTGCTGCAGCTTTCCCCGATTCGAACAAATCCATTTGCGGCGAATGCGACCTGGTTGACAGGAATCGCCTGGAAATTC
Organism: Stipitochalara longipes BDJ; assembly: GCA_009732865.1. NCBI lineage: Eukaryota > Fungi > Ascomycota > Leotiomycetes > Helotiales > Hamatocanthoscyphaceae > Stipitochalara > Stipitochalara longipes. The sequence continues at coordinate 554,386 of ML769343.1, read as the reverse complement.
CAACAACACCCAAGCAAGTCCTGAAGCTCATTGATAACACGATATTTGACGTATAAAGATCTAATTCGTGCGATTATCTTTTGCCTTGGATATATGATTATTTTGGTTATCTTAACTGTTCTGGGTAAACTGGGGGAAGGGTGCTTCCACGGATGTACAAGAACTTTTTTACCCCTGTATGGCGTGAAGATAAAAGGTGCGGCCATAACCAACCAGTCCCGGGAATAAGTACCCACAGGTGGCCAAAATGGGTCCACATTATCCGCGTAGGCTAACTCAGACCGTGCTCAAGATGCTCAGAATCTCCCTTGATAGTGTATAGTTCATGTGAAGTCTACATTATGCCTCTCCGATCCCCTCTTCACTGTTCAGCTCATGTTAATGTCTCATACGCGAATCAACCAAATCATTCCCCATCGGCGTCCCCACCAGCATCCCCATCAGCATCCGTGGCAGCACTTATACCTTCCGCGAGAGTAGCTGGATATTGCGCTTGGGCTGCATTAGTGCTGACTATTGCGGAGTTGGATGCCGCGTTTTGCGCTTCCGCCATATCAGAACCAGTTGCAAAAGTCAATACCTTTGGCAACGATAGGGGGATGTTTACATGGGACTCTACTCACGAATCGTTAGATGACATGGTGATGGCAGGGTAGTGAGATTAGGAAAGCAACCAAGGGAATAGCGGAGAGATTCTAAGATTGAGAAAGCAATCGAAGGAATGGCAGAAAGATTTTGAGATGAGGAGAGCAATCGAGGGAATAGCGAAGATGTTTAATACTTGGTGGTGGGGAGAGGAGATAGTGGACTCAGTATGTAGACTTTCACTTTTACTTGGGATGAGACTTGGCGATCTTAAACCCGTTAGCGTATGTAAGATATTAATGCAGCTCTTCATTATTGACTTTACGCGCTTTGGTTTCTATCCTATCACTTACCGTCTTGATTCGTTTACTACTACGCAAGTCTTAGCCTTTTTCCTTTCTTATCTAGTACACACTATTTATTGGATAACGCATCCTAGTACGTGTTTTGTGGCATCCTAAACCCGTACCCATACTCGTATCCGTACTCGCGACTCCCCAGCTCTGGTTAACGTAGGAGTTGCTCACGTCCGTAGACTAAAACGGAAGCAGCAAAAGGGAACATTAATCCTGAGTCTATGGGTGTTCCAGCGAAGAAGTGGGGTGGCTGGCCTAGACTTGTGGTGGTAGCTCGTGAGAATGCGGCGGGTAAGGATGAGAAGGAGAATAGCAGGGATTTACAGGCTGGGAAAAGCTTTAAGATAGAAATATATCCTTCGTAGGCCACAATAAAGGCATTGAAAGATAGAGTAACCAGGATCGATTTTTCTGATTGTGGATCCTACTTCCTATAATTCTTGCGTGTTGTAATTTCTATTCAATGAATGGGAGCATAAAACCGAAATCTCTCATCGGGATCATAGACGCTCTTCAACTCTCTTAATCGTACCATTCTCCACTCCTCATACCCATAAATTTCTTCCCACCTCTCATCGCCAAGCGCGTAATTAATATACACATGCATCTCCTCCGTCCCCTCCGCCTCTTGCAGAACCTGGCGGATATCATTTCCGGCTTGAATAGCGATAGGATCAAGTGTCGCGTTTGGGGCATAAACCATCACCGGAGATCTGCTTTAATTAGCCTCTCTTCTCTTCGCTGCTTCTCCCATGTTGCTGAAGATTTGGTAGAGGCAGATTGAAAATACTCACACAAGCAAATTATCCCTTCTATGCGGAAACGCCGTGCTCTCCTCGCTTATTCTCTTCACACCACCCACTGCGTAGCCCTCAAATAAAAAGAAAGACCCTCTCAATTCTGAGATCACGGTCGTGATCTCAGCGAACTTATCGTATACGGCTCGCTGAGCAGTGACGTTGTATTTCTTGAGGCCGATGGGGAAACGGAGACTGGTTGTTCCGTGACCGCAAGCGAGGCCGTCGTTGCCGTTTCCAGTTAGGGATGCGATTCCGGGAAGGGTGGTTATTCCAGATTGAGTTGGAGAAGCAGCGTTGAGAGAGTGGAAGGGTGCGGTGTAGTGATGTAGCGACGAGGGAGACCCTTTGTAGAGAATGTAGAGGAAGATACATGGCTGGAAATTTGAGTTTAGTTTCGACTTCTGCGGAATGATATGATGAGAAAGAAGGTAGAGGTGCACTAACGCCGCTGCTGGAAGTCTCAGGGTTCCATGCAAAGAAAGAGAAGGTGAAGAGTTCAGGAGGTCGTGTGCCATCCATCGAGATATCGTTTAGTTTCTCTGCTATGGCTTCCACGTGCTCCCCAGTAAAGATGAAGGACTCATATGACCATGTTTCGTTTGCTGGCACGTCGTAGATCTTGTACGTGAATTCTGTTACGATACCGAAGTTGTGGCCAGCGCCTCGGACAGCCCAGAAGAGGTCTGGGTGTGAGGCTGACGAGACGGCTATGGCGCTGCCGTTGGCAAGAACCAGACGTGCTGAGACTAGATTGTCTGCCAGGAGACCGTAGTAGCCTTGTAATAAGCCATGCCCACCGCCTAGGAGGGGACCGAGAACACCTGTGCATTCGCACAATCCAGTAACTGAATATTTTCAGTTGAAAAGAGAGATAGGAATGCGTCACGTAGACTGACCTGTCTGCTTGTCTGCAGCCCATAATGCGTCGACGAGCTCTTTGGAAAGCACTCCACCGCCAATTGTTGCTGTATTTCCGTCCGGATTTATGGTTACCGAGTTCATTTGCCTCATCCATATCTCAATGCCATGCTTCACGTTCCCCAAACTTCGAATTGCACCGTGTCCTCCAGTGATAGCGAGGAACGGGATATCTTGCTCGTTTGCATATTTTATCTTGAATCATCTGTTAATTTGCAAGCTTTAGTTCTGCTCTTAGATAATTTGCAGTTTCTTGGATATCAATTTCAGTAGCCACCTCAACAACAACTGTAATGCTGGGGTGCTCCCACTCTTGCCATCTCAATGTTGCATCCGCAAATTGTGGTGAGCCTGGAAAAAGGATAGATGCATTTGACGAAAGTCTCGGGCCAAGAATTGTTTCAATCGAGGAATCTCTTCCGCTCGTTTTATTCCATGATGATGAAAATAGACGCTGAAATGGAGTTTGGATACCATCTAATGCAGCTATCATCGAGCCTATTACTGCAAGAACTTCCATAATTGAGGTGGGAACTGGATGCAAAGGAACATGCAAAGATAAAGTTTAGAAAAGTTGTGAAGAAAGTGACCTGGGTTTACAGCAGATAATGAGCTTTGCTTATAAGGCAAGGTGGTCAGAACTAAGGACGGAAGTGGAATTACGCACACCACGACCAATCCATGTGTCTACCCAATGCGATATGGCACATTGACCCCATATAAGGCTCCACTTGGTGGCTGGTTAAAAGCCTGGATTTAGAAACAGAATCTTCAAAATATCGGCTTGTTTGCGTGAATATGTATATTTCAATACAAAATCAAACATCTCGTTAGCCCTATCAAGATTGTTCTTTCCACATTAGTTGCACCCCCTAGCTTCAAAGCGGAAGAATATTATGAAGCGGTCCAGCTGGGATAATGGCATTTGGTGCCTTGGTCGCCAAAACATATCCCTTCTTAATCTAGGTCGGAAATTAGTATCGACGTCCAGGAAACAATTCGTGTTATAGAAAAGCGCAACTTACAGAATCAAAGTACGTTGTCTTCTTGAACGCACCGCCGTTTGACTCCTCCCCTTCATCCCAATACAATCTTCTCAACCAGTCATGCAACCGCGGATACTCATACCGAATCATCTTCAAATTACACTTAAAGATCGTAACATAAGCAGCATCGAACCTGATCATTGTGGTGAACAGCCTGATATCCGCTTCCGTGATATGATCTCCGAACAAGAAAGGCGAATGGCCTGGCTGCGCTAGATGCTCCTCCAGCCGATCCAAAGAAGCAAATAGAACATGAACATGTTCCTCATAAGCAGCCTGCGATGTCGCGAAACCGGTTTTATAGACGCCGTTGTTAACAGTGTTGTACACCCACTCATTCATCTCCTCAATCTCCTGCTGTAAATTCTTCGGAAATAACGGCCTCACACTCTCTCTTCTGTCTTCTGGGATGAAAGCATCGAATTCCGAATACAGCATTCTCAAGATCTCGGAACTCTCATTGCTGACCACGGTTTCCTTTTTCTTGTCCCAGAGGCAAGGAACCGTATAGCGGCCAGTATACTCTGGATCCGCTTTCAGATAGATATCACGAAGGTGTTTGAAACCGTAGAGTGGATCAGCAGTAGCGCTGCCGTCGTCGCCGGTGAAGGACCAGCCGTTGGGGACGAGCTGACAGTCGACGATGATGGTTGGTATCACAGAGGTGAGGCCTTTAAGATGCAGGAGAATGTTTACGCGGTGTGCCCAGGGACAGCCTCGGTTGATATAGACGACATAGCGGTCTTTCTCAGCAGGGAAAGGGGAACTTGGTTCTGACGAGATGAAGTTGCGGAACTGGGAGGCTTTGCGCCGGAACTGGCCGTCTTGATCGGCTAGTTTGAGAATGTCTGTTTTTGGCTGTCTAAAATCAGCTTCGAGTGAAATGTGGAGTTGTGATCAGACGAGATTGGTATACCTCTTCAACTTTTGTGGAAGACATTTTGGTGGTGACGTAGGTGATTGGACTCGATTTGACTGTATGAAAAGATCTTGACTGATAGATGAAGCTTCGGATGGTATGAAGACCTCTTATTGTCATATATCTAAGGATGAAGTAAGATCAAGAGCTCAAGGTTGTGATTGTTGAGCTATATCGATGCATTGCTAATCCGGAGCGGAACTTTGACAAATTGCGGGGAAGCTAGGGATTGGCTGACTTCGACTTCAGGTCATAAGACGAAGACGCCCAGCGGCCGCTTAGCAGGAAAAAGAAGCCCTCTAACCACTTTAGGAGATAAGTCTCATGAGAACTCGAGACTTCTAGAAAGGAGAAGTAAACATAGAGAAAAGGCGAAACAGCACCATGTGACAAGCAGCACGTGATATGACAGATATGACAAGGCGTTCAAGGCCGCTTGGGCTTGAAGCGAAAGCGAGCCGCGCATGATAAACGAGTCCCAAGTACATAGAAGAATAACTTTGCCTCTATTAACCTTAATGAAGTAAAACAGTTGCCGAAACTTGGGATGTCAGAGATATAATAGACAGGATCTCGGAGAATTAAGAAGGCTGGCTAGCGCCCTTTCTAAGCGAACCCCCATAAATGGTATACAACCTCGTCGCGTCCGTTGCGACGAACCCTCCATCAACAACAACTTCTCAAAATTATCGATTCCATCAACCCATATCGATTTTCTCCAAACTCGCATCACTTTTGATCCTCATTCATCCCACCACATCCAGTCAACGCTCACCAATCACCGCTCAACCAAATTTCCGCAATGGCTGTCAACGCTTCCGCCAAGGCTGCCATGCAGAAGGGACGCGTCGAGAAGGCCAAGAGCAAGAAGGCGAAGAAGGAGGCTGCTAGAGCTAGAGCTGCGGTTGCCCGTGAGGCGCGGTTCGGAAAGAAGGGCGGTGCTGCGAAGGCTACTCCTAAGAAGTGAGGCGGTTGCGACGGGAGCACTGGAGAGGATGGTGAAGCGCAATGGTATATCCTCCCTCAATTTGCACGATGATATTTGCGTTTATTGCGCGTCACCTTCACATATGTCATGGCTAACGTAATTTTCTTTTAGGTGAATCTGGATATGATCATGGATATTTGCTAGCGGAATGATACCTGGTTGCGCGATATGACCTAGCACGAGAGCTAAGATGTCCTTGGGAACAACGGACGAATTGTACATGGGTGGATAGGATAGGTCGCGATTTCCGCTTTTTGTTTGGGGTTGGGTCTGGTCTGGTCTGGCAAAAGGCAACCATAAAAATGGGTCTAATGGGAACAGGACAGTCGGAGAATGGCGTATCTGATTTCGCCTCATTGCTCACCTTCTGGCCTGGCAGGTCACTTGAGCCTAGGTGAAATCAGAATATATGGGCAATGAGATTCAGATGCCTTCCTCCTCGAAGACCTGCACGCTCTCATACTCACCTGCAAAAGCCAGAGCTAAACAAACCACACTTTAAGTATTCGAGAAACCGACCCTAGTTCGAAGCAACGACGAAATGTCTTTGATTTGTTTTGATGTTCCCTTGTCTGTACAATGCACAACGCCGTGCGACTTCGAACCTCCCAGGAGATGCTCTCCCAAACAAGAACACTCTAAGTAGAGACTTGTTCCTTCCTTTCCTATCATTATTTTCAAAACTCCCGTTCTAAACTCCTAACGCCATTCTCACCCTTTCTTATTCCTCCTCTGCGCTCCTCAACCTCCAGTCTCCACCTCCCGTCCTCCTCATCGCTTCCCTCTCTGCACTCGTCTGATTCCATGGTTTCCTCCTCTTTACATCATTCAATATCTCCGTTCGATCAAGGATCGTATCGCTTCAAGCTTTCTATTAGCTTTTACTTAGGTCACCCTCCAACATAACGACTTGTGAGAGGAGAACTTACGATCTGTCTTGTTCCACGTGTGTGTTGATTTGGTCTAGTTGTGTCCGCATCCTGTTTGCGATTCCAGCTGTTTTGGTTGGCTTCAGTGCATTTACGGCTGCGAGAGCTCCGACGGCGCCGAGGAGAAGTAAGGTTGTGTTTCTTGCTGCGGTGCTCATCGTGATTTGGCTTGGTGCTTCGTTTGTATGGGGAGTTTAGGATTTGGGCGTAGGTACTTCGTTGCTTTTTATGCGAGAGATGCACGATTTCAAGATTTGTAGTTCTTGAAAAACGATTTGGATAGGACTCTTGATCTTTTTGTATTTTGGAGAGAATTAAGTCATGTGTTGTGATCTTCGCGGTTCCTGGCGATTGTGGTACGACCCTTTCGTGATGTGGGGTGACTTTTCCCCGGAAGGCTCCCGCATCAGCTAACATGTTCAAATATGATTCGATGCCCTTTAAATTTAGCACTTCGAAGACCAGAAGATCTTTGAAGGTCGCTATCCTCCGGAGATATGGTACGTCATTATGAGTTGTGCGAAATATAAATTCCGGGGCATGGCGGGGGAGTGAGGCACGTGACGTTATCTATCAAAGCTTCATATTCAATAAGTAACTGAAGGACTGGAACAAGACAATGTATAATAATACATTACTTCTGTACTAAGAGGCTGATAACCTATATCGATACTTCCGTGTTATTCATTGTGAGCACGTGAGCCTGCCGGCGAACCTGAAGCTTTTCGCTAATCTCGATCTCGTCTCAACTTCATCCATCCATCAACAAGAACATCGTAAATGGGAAGACTCTCGCAGCATGTGACAGACGCTCTCTCGCATCTCCACGACCCTAGTTGGGTGGAATAGGTCAGAACAAGTACGATGCATCTGGGGTGACATGTGTCGACAGCTTCCAGCAGTCCCAGCACCTGCTCTGAAGGTCCTCTTGACATGGCCATTGAAACATGCTGTTGATCATACGCAAACCAATATATTTTTCATTATTTTCATCTTATCGCCGAATCAGTCAGTGTAACTACCGCAAGCAATGTCGAGGAAGCAACAAGTATGTACAGTGCTCCGCGTTTCGGGTAAACGAAGCAGGCTGAATCTGAATGCGGCTCCTTCAATGGAAACACATTGCTTCAACGAGACCTCGACTTCCGTTTGGGGGGCTCCAGATTCAAACAGAGCTTCGTCATTGTGCAATGAATCTCTTTGGCTTGGCCTTCATCCTTTCATGGGCTGCTAGCGCAACTGCCCATGGTGGTGTCTACACATACAGCATTTCCGGCAAGCTATATCAAGGGTAAGCATACCATCCTCTCTACAATCGCTATTCTCAATCGAAACCGCTAGGAATCCTTGGCACATCTGGGACTATGGGCCTTTTTACGGCGATGGGAATTCCTCTGGCATCCCAGCTGGGATTAGCAGCATCCAAAGGCGCTGGTATTTCTGGCCTATCTACGACATCTACTCTGGGAATATGACTTGTAATTTTGACGGCGCGGAAACGAACAACTCGCTGCATGCCTCACTCGTGGCTGGGAGTACGATCGTTGCCCAGTACAATGCTTTGAACTTCACTCTTACCACTGTTGACAAGACAATTGTGAATGACCTTTTCCTCCTCCTTTTCTCACTCGCTCTCTGATCTCAAGAACCGAAATTCCTTTCTCCTTTTTCGGCTCAAGGGAGCAACGCTAATTGTTGCAGTGGTACCACCAATACGGCCCACTTCTGGTCTACATGGCTCGCTGTCCCGGATTTTCTTGTGAAGGTTTCGACGGTAAAGGAGCAGTATGGTTCAAAATTGCACAGTACGGGCTTGCTCCCGAGGCAACGAATTTGCGTGGGCCATGGTTACAGGCCAGTATGTTGACGGGACAAAACGCAACGGGGTGGCCAGTGACAATTCCTCGCGATTTAAGGTCAGGAGCTTATTTGATTCGTCACGAGGTCATCAATTTGCAGTCGAGCAAAGACTATGGGCCGCAGTTCTATATCGAGTGCGCTCAATTGAAGGTTGAGGGGAAGGGTGACAGGTTTCCACGTTCGGAGTTTATGACGAGCTTTCCTGGGGCGTATAATTATTCGGGTCAGTCCTCTCTAATTCTCTGCTTCGAGGTGTTGCCAGCATTGCTGATCTTACATCAGATTCTGGTCTCGCTCTGGCGGGCTTGGAGATTTCCGATGGCGATCTGCTGCCAGTTTATAACACGACTGTGAGTGCACGAACGGACCACCTCAGATCGAGTGCTGGCTACCTGCTGACACATTCAGACCTACCCATTCCCAGGGCCTCCTGTATGGAATGTCGAAAATTGAACTCAAGTTCAATCTGCATAAGGTGCCAGCACTGAGAAGGGCAAGTGCAATTTCGCACAGCGCATTCCTTCTCAATTTTCTGATCTGCGATTGCTCAGTGACCGGTGAGATCTCACTGCCATCCGGGAATTACGCCCCGGCTTTGCAAGATCATGCCCTACATGATCCGATGCAGATCTAGCATGGACCTACAGGACCGGCAGCCCCTGCAAGGCTGATTTCCTTATCACTAACATTTTGACTGCTCCCTTGTATTTGCAATCGATAACCCCCACACACAAGGGAGAGCTTCCACTACCCGGTTTATCTTTCAAGCACGGGATAATCCAAGATTTATGCTGCACATGTTTTGATCCTTGGATGCGATCCGAAGAGGAGTAGCCGGCTTTGCAAGGCCAGGGGCCCTCCCGCCGGCCGTGTTACAAGATCCTCAGCGCTTGCATCATCGGCCGACTCCCGAAATCCCTCCCCCAAAATTACTAGCCCCTTGCAACACCAACATATTAGCTTCTTACCAGTTTCAATCAGACTTGCCAAATCATGTGATAGTGCGAGCATCTTGACATTATTGTTTCCACGTTTCGGCTATCGCCCTCCAAGCACTATTCGAGTGATCGGCGCTGTCACTTGTTTCATCGTGCCGCCCAGGCGAGAATATCACATCACAGGCGAGGCTGGGCCGCAGGAAATCAGCCCCGCCTATGCTTGTAGGAAGCAGTGGGAGCATATCATCTGACGAAGCTTGTCTCAGATCTTGGCCTCGGGTATCTTTTTCGGAATAGCGAACGGAAATGTATCTTCAAACGTCTGGCTACGAACAGTTCAAGATGGGCTTCCTTTCAGGTCTGTTTTGGAACACCTCAGCCATCTCTTCTTGGGTTCCGTTCAGTCAGAAACATGTCTGGGGGTATGGTGTTGCAGATTTGGAACTATTGGAATCCGAGGGAATGGATGCAGCTCTCGTTGGTGGATGAAGGTAACCCCACAATACTTCAATTAAGCCTATTCTTCGACTATGGCAAGCTCTTTCGAGTATAAATAACAGTCCCTCCTTGCCCACTTGATTCTCAGACCAGCGATTTCCCATTTCTTAGAATCAAATTTATATCTTCTTTTCACGCCGCACCAACGTTAAATTCCACGAAATTATTCCGGCAAAAACTTCTCAAAAAACCCCATATTCTCATCACAATATTGCAAACGAAAATATGGGATCCATCCAAGGGTCTCCAGATACGTCCTTCGGGTCCAACGACTTCTCCCCGAACACCTCGTTTGGGTCCATTGAGCTATCTCCAGGCACCCCACTTGGGTATGACTTTGAGGACAGCCAGACTCGAGCACAGTTGGAACTTATCGATGATCTTCAGAAGCTTGGGGTGTCGAATTATCTTGGCCTTCCACAAGTAAGATATCTAGGTGTTCCTGACACGCGATTCTGACAAGATCTAGCTAGTTGTGGTGGGAGACCAAAGCACCGGAAAAAGCTCTGTTCTTCAAGCTGTGACTGAAGTACCATTTCCCATCAACGATGAAATGTGTACCCGCTTTGCAACAGAAATAGTGCATAAGAGAACTTCTGCCGAGCAGGGGACCACAGTCAAATTTGAGATCATTCCTGGAAATGAAGTAGCTAGTCCTCGGAAAGAAGCTTTGTCCGCATGGAGTCCAGCAGGATTTGATGGCAATGCTGAGCTGAACAAGTCAACCATGGAGTCCGTCTTTGAGCAGGTACGCAACATGCATGTTCCCTATCGAAATCAGGAAATAACGTTGCGCGTAGGCCAGAGACATGATATTTAGCGATAGTTTCAGAAAGAGCATTCGGAAGCAAAATGCAAGCCAGCTGAGCAGCTCCACATTGCGCATTACACGGAGTGGACCAAAGGAAACCAACTTTGCGATAGTTGATATCCCCGGCCTGATACGTGGTAAGCTTAGTTGATCTCTCGTCATTGAAGCCGCTCTCTTACGTTAAGATAGGGGACGACTCTCACGCGGAATCCCGAACAGCAAAACAACTTGTTCAGAAGTATCTAGAAAATCCACGGAGTATTATCGTGTACGTTCATCAAACACCGATACTGTTAGCTCCTTGCGTTACATTCGTTAACGATATTAGGCTTGTGATTGACATCATAGATACCGAGAGGCAGGAAGTATTTCAATTGCTGAAGAACTTACCTGATCAAGAAACTCGAGTCATTGGTGTCATCAACAAATGCGACACAAAACAGAAAAAATCTCATGACTGGGTATGTGCTCATCTCCATTTGTATTGATTTTGTTGTCTGATAACTTTCAGGTCTTCGATCTCATCGAGAATGACCCTTTGAAATCTAAACATTACCTCAAAGAAGGGTGGTATGGTCTACGAAACCGTCAAGCCTCTGAGGCGGACATCAGCGATGAGGAAAGAGACAAGCTTGAGAGGAGCTTCTTTGCAGGACTCGACTGGAAATCTCTGAACTCGAACAAACTTGGAAGGCATCATCTCAAGAAAGCTCTCATCCAAATGCGCAATCAACATATCAAGAAAAGCATTCCGGCCATGATCTGCGATATCCAAGATAAATTAGACGAATGCATACAGGAGATCAATAAACTTGGCGAACCGCGCACTGACAATCAAGCTCGATTCACTCTTGTGAACAAGATTGCAGCTCGATACTCCGCTATGGCCGAAGGCGCATTGAATGGCCGTTACGAAGTCCTTTCCAGTGAAAAAATGTTTGCGAGAAAGCTCATACGAGACAATCTTGAATCTTTCCAGAAAGATATGGCCAACGGTGGCCTCAATGTTCCATTTGGAAAACCAGATATGGATGCAAAGATCTTCGCTCATATTGAAGAGCCTAATTGGGCCCAAAAGCTCACGGAATTACCTATATATGCGTTGATTTCCTCAGCAATCAAGAAGTACAGGGCAAAAGAGGATATCGGCGAGGTCAATCCAGAAGTAAAAGATCATTTGTGGAGGGAACAAACCACCAACTGGAACAAAATTGCGGCCCAGTCACTCGATAAGGTGGAAAGAACAATCGAATCCGTCAATGCAATCCTGTTCCAAGAAGCTTGTCCGGATAACCTCCTTCGCTCCAATCTGCAGATTTGGCTTCAAGACGAATTCCGAAAAGCTTCACTCGAGGCAAGAGAAGAAATGGAGCGTCTCATTGCGAACGAAAAGCACGATCACTTGTTTACGCTTCACCCCTTGAAGAGGGAAAGGCAGCAAAATTTACAGAGCGAACGAGTCAAGGCCTGTGGGGACGAGTTCAAGTTGAGGGGTGAAGACTACGTGGGACCGTATGGCCTCGCAGAGTGTCAACAAATCAAGCCTCTACCCACAGAAGTGGTTGTTAATTCTCTCATCTACAAGAACGCAGAGGTTGTTGGCATTCTAAATACGCATGACAGTCTAGCTGCTCATTACGACGTCGCCTTGTATCGTTTCATCGACAACTTTGCTCTCCAGGTCGTTGAGCGACATTTATTAGGTCCGTTTGGACCCCTGCGGCTTTTCAACCCGGAATATGTCACCAAGAAGCTGTACGGAGAAAAGAATGCAGATGAGTTGAGCAGGTTGGCAGATGAGGATCCAGCCACGGCCCAGGCACGCGCAAAGTTCGAAACTCAGAGAACGAGTCTGGAAGAAGGAAAGATCAGAGTACAGAATTTCATGGTACTCTGAGTTTGAGCCAGATGCAACCTCCAGCTTGCTTGAGTTGTATTTGTTATCGAAGTGGTCTCATCTGTTGTTCTGGGTCTTCATGTCTATTGTACATCTTTGTCCGCACACATCTGAGTATCCCAGTTTGATCTTCAAGAGAGACGGCCCCCTTTCTAAAAAATCAAAAAATAAAGAAGCACAGTCGCACCTGATAACAGATATGCCATTCGTAATTTATGTTTTTCGTCATGCTTCAGAGTTAAACGGTCTCATCAGCTTGACGTTCTCCACCTCGGACTTCGCTCCTTAGTCCGCACCCACCACTCTATTCTTACTATGTCTACACACTCTCTATTTCACCCGCAATATGCTATGCCGCTTGCTAGCCACATTTTATCTTTGCTATCTGCTTAAACACCGCGCCAGAAATAGTTTTGAAGAATCGTCTCGGTTGCCAAGTCCGTTGTTATCAGCTCCGTTAAACCATGCGAGGAAATTATTAACAAAACCGCGCCTCGCATATTATTACTTGTATTAGTACATACTGATGCGCAATTCATATGATAAGTGGGATCTTTTCTATCTTAGCGACTTGGAAAGGGATTCATCCAAGCCGGTTAGTGCCGTCGAACCGTTGATGTACCTTTGTACAGCCGGGTGTGCCTTCGTACCGGCGGATATATCCAATCTTTGCTCCTGGCGACATGTGTGTTTTGTTTTGAAGTAAATGCGCGCACATTTACGTGCGTATGATTATGCAGCCAAGGTAGTTTTTTATTTGGTCGGGTGTGCACCAGTCCGGTTTTGGTTTCTTGTGCCCTTCCTGATAGGTAGTTCTATGTATGGGATGTTTCTTGGGGCTCGAAGGCGCTTCTGGTTAAATCACGAACCGAGCCTCCATATTATATGCATTGGCTACGAGTGCCTCGAGCTCGGAACCGAAATTTTGATATTTCCATATTACATCCGCTAATCTGACAGGTCCCCCAAAATTGGAACCGAGGACGGGTATTCCCAACTACCTGAAGGTGGCTTGGGTGAGCCATCTGTCTGGGTCACAGCGATGAACACTGAGCTACCAGTCCCTGTGTTGCAAAATTCCGTTCGTATTAACTTACGTCAATGTGAGTAAAATGTTACGATGCTGCATTCCACTATCATTGAAAGCAGCCTTTTCCTAAGCAGATCCGCTCGAAAACGAAATCCATCTCTCAATTGATTTTTAGACGGAGCGCGCCAGGCGATCTGGACCGGAGTATATTCCCCTCGTGAACCGCAGGTCCGTTGACTGCATGTACTAGATGACGCCTCCCCTGGAGAGAACTCGACTTTCCAATATAAATCGGGCACCTGATACCCCTGCTTATCACTACATATACCATGTTCTCACTCGGATCCGAACAAACACACACAGGCTTCTTATTGCATGCTTGGCTAATTCATAGCAAAGCATGGGAAACATGTGCGGGCCCAGTGACTGATCTGAAGTCTCTTTGTATATAAAGTACTTCCCCATACCTCCCCGAATTAATAGCTGTCTTATACTCTGCATAGTAATAGCTCTCAGAGACTTCAAGTCGAAAAAGTCGCCATGTTTCTCTCCAACTCCATTGTTCTCGCTTCACTCGCTCTCCTGGGTGTTGCATCGTCGGTGAGTCTACTAGGTAGCTGATGCTACTCTCCTGGAATATGAAGCACTAACAATGGACAGCAAGTCGTCGTCACTGTCACCAACGTACGTGTTCTATGAAACTACATAATCTTTATCTTTCTCAATGCATCCCTCGTTGTATGCGAGATTGTCATCCGTCAACATTCTAGCAACTGTCAGCATGTGCAAGACTAACTAGATATTTCTGTCAATAGACTGTCACTGTTATTACTGTTACCGTACCTCCGTTGGTAAGCCTTAATCGCATCTCATGCCAACCAACAGTTATAATGGTTTAAAATAGTCGACTTCAACTTCAACCGTCATTGTAACAGTCAACGCTCCTCCTCCAACTACAAAGTAAGCGAGCGAAGACCCATTTTCGATCCACAATGTCTAATAATTCACTCATAGAAGCACGTCCACTAGAACAGTCACTGTCACTGCTGGAGTACCAACTGCCACTGCCGCCTCCTGCCCTATTCCACAATGGGGGCAATGTGGCGGACGCAATTTCCAAGTGCCTTGCGGAGGTAGTTGTGGTAATAGCGCTGTCTGTTTGTACGACACTGGTATGTAATTCCATGACCTCTATACTCCTATTTGCTGACTGTTGTTACAGAGTGGTGGTCTTACTGCAGCCCATTGCCACAATTTGCTGTGGCGACTTCTACATATTGGGCAGGGTGGCATGGAATATATGCCTCAGCTGCTTAGGTAATAAGGAGAAGTCGCCTGAGATGCAGTGATTGACGTTTGAAGGCCTGAAATTCTTAGATCATGTATAGGTAAAATTCTGGTTTTCAGATATTGGGCAAGTTTCGAAAGCAACGTAAGGAGGGCTAGTACTTTTCGGCTCCAGTAACAGTATCGAGTAGGAGCTCCACTCACAGATTTTTATATATATTCTTCCTACCATGATTGCATATCTTCCTTTTGAGCTAACAGAATCTATGAAAGTTTTGAACGCCCGAGTTCTTCTTGAAAGATGATGAAAATCCATGTCATTGCCGCATCCCCACTTCCCTAAATTTTCACGTTCCATTTCCAACGATACTCCAGGCACGCCCATCTAGCCATGAGAAAGCTTGCCAAGGACAGCACAAGCATCCCACCAAAGAAGGTGACGAATCCTGTGCTTCCAATAGTAGGTAGGAGCTCTCCTCCGACAGGGATGCAGATCAAAGTTCTATCATTAGTCAGCAAATCATGCCCTTCACTTCAAGATCTCACTCACGCAAAAGCAACAAGCGAGTAGCTTGTTCCGTAGTATTGGCCATATTCATCTGCTTTACACAGCTGGCCAAGGCATACAGGAGCCATGCTAATGATGCTGCCACTGCCAAAACCAAACAGGGGGGCAAAGATATAGAAGAGGACCACGTGATTTCCAACTGGTAGCCACAGAGCGAATGTAACAAACAGTGACCATGTCAGAGTGATTATCATAGTGTTGAAACGTCCGATGTTATCGGAAATGTAGCCTGAAAATGAGCGTCCCAATGCTGAACCACTGTCTCAGTTAGTTAGCGAGACCTTAGCGAGAATAAAAGGGGGGTACCTATGCAGCTAAAACTGCTAACTTACGCATTCAAGATTGCGATGATGTTAAAACTGGTCTGGCTACTAAAGCCCTGCTGAAGGCCATAGGTTGGAAGTAATCCAAGAGCTCCAAATAAAACAAACTCGAATACTAGCTCAAATCAGCATACAAGGCTGTGACATAAGAGCTGGGTACTCCAGAGAAATGAGGTACCGGAAACAACGACTTACAAGCAACTCCAATAGTAGCCCAAGAAAATCTAGGATCCTGAAAACATTTCAAATCAACAGCCCCCCCATTCCTCCTTGGCGGCAGGCGCCCTCGAATACACAGATTTCCTATAATCATCAACCCGAGGACGATAAGGGCAACAACTCGAATAGCCCAAGCCCAGTTCAAATGCTCAAGAGTCGCTTTCAGAACTAATGGAAACCCAATCCCTCCAACACTGGAACCCACGAAGGCAATCCCACTCGCCATTCCCCGCCTCGCTTCAAACCAGTGTGCCACCACTGCTAGAGCAGTAGTCGTCAGAAAGGCACTGCTCGTTCCGCTGAGAAGCCCGTAGACAAGCATGAAGTGCCAATACTTCACACACTGTGCCAACAGTACCAAACTCACGACATAGATCACACTTCCCGTAAGAACCAGCCATCTTGGTCCATATCGATCAAACAATGGTCCGATCTGGACTCCGAGGAACAGGTTGAGGAAAACATTGACAGCGGAGATCCAGCCGATGTCGCGAGTGGTGTATGAAGCGAGCTGATGTGCTTGCCAGTAGGCTTGGAAGAGGCCAACTGAGGAGATGAGACCAAATGTTCCACAGATTATGCAGAAGGAGCCGAAGATCACGAGCCAGGCTCGAGGACCACCTTCTGGGAAAGTGTAATCGTTTCTTGAGCGAGAGATTGTGCTTCCTTCGTAGTCTTGGAGCAAATGTTGTGGTTGTGGAGCTTGGTGTGGAGAAGTGGGGTAAGGTGCGGTGAGCTCATGGGAAGTACTTTCTGTGGCATCTCGGGCCATTATGTTGATTACTTCTCCAAACAACTATGCTTAAAGATTAAAGTGTACATCAAAAACAGTTTGAAAGGGTTAACCTAAGATAATGAACAGAAATTTATGGGAAAATTGAGTCATCCGGTGCGGGGACGGAAGGGCGCGCTCGTCACTACGGCACCTAGAACTATAGTGGAGTTGCAGCGTCAGTTGCCCGCGGCCAAGGTGCATAAACCCTACACTACTGCAGGAGGAGGTTTATTTCCAGCGCTATTGGCCGCTTGGGCACGCTGTGTGGAAAACTTTACTGTTTGCGATGTTACGATGTATGCTCGCATTTCGCCGTGACGAGCGCCACATTGGAGACCGGACCCCGAGGAAAGGAACACAAACGACAGGTCAAACTCAAAATCAACGGCTAACTTTGGTCAGGAGTCCATTGCGATGTGTTGTGAAAACCTTAGCAAACTAAACTTGACCCATATATAATATCACGACGCACGATGTCTATCACATTTCACCACTTTATCACAAAAGCGCTTTCTCAAGCAGAGGTACAGACACACGGCTCTCATGCATTGCATACTAGGAAGTCCTTCCGCATATTTCACCTAAAAATGCGTTGCACTAACCTCTTAACAAGTCTTCTCGGCTCAGATGATCCGGACTTCTAAAACAGTAAAAAATTACAAGGTACTATAGCACAATATACTAAGAACAGCCCATAACCAAAACAAGTGCTATAAACATATCATCAGTAACTTAATCCCAATCACTCAAAGCAATACTACTACTTTGTGTAGTTGAATCAACTCATTCACTTAACTTAAACCTCGCCTAGCTCTCCTTTCTTCCGCTTCCCGAATCTCCTTCGCCTCTTGCATCTTCCGAATCTCCTGCCTCTCCTTAAAATCCCGTGCTGCCTGCGCTTCTCTCTCAGCCCTTTCAGCAGCAGCAGTTCTATCCTGCCGGTCCAGGAGATCCCTCGCATCCTCCATAGACATCGGAAAATTGACCATTAAGGCACTTCCGCTTGTTTCATTACTCATAATCTTCACAGTAAGATCCCTCCACATGTCGTCTCCGAGCGGAGCATTAATCATTCTAGAGTTATCTCTAGCGGTATTGGCAATGATAATGCGCTCAACCCGGCTCGGGTCGAACTCGGAGGTGCCGTCAATTTGAGACCAAGAGGAGGAGGACGAAGTGACTTCGTCGTACGCAGTTGCGATATCGACTTTGTCGACTGCAACTAGACCGTCACCTGAAAATTACTTGTTTAGCCAGAGCTTACAGCAGACAGTATATCTCAACAAACCTCGTGGCGAGCGCCCTTTGATGAGATCGGCAATCTTCAATCCCCTACCTTCACCAAACACTCCAACAAGCACCTGATCTACCTCCATAATGACTCTGGGGTCAGCGAGCAGGACTTTCGAGTCCTCATACGACTTCGTCAGCCCAATATTTGCGAGTTGGATAACCAGTGCGAGGTTAGACTTTTCCTCATCCAGGTCATCCATCAGATCGTCCAAAGTCTTTGCATCTTTCCTACCACGCGCTAGCTGATGCCAAACTTTGCTCACGCCATTTTTGTCGCTGCACTCGCGGTTAAGAGTCTTCAGGCGGTCCTTGATTCCACTCGCAACATCGTTCACAGCTTTCAGTTGTAGGGTCACAGTGGCCGTCTGCAGTGCAGCCTCGTCTTGAACCTCTCGAATGATGGCGAGGAGGGAGTTTAACCGGTTCTCGCGGCGTTCAAGGGCCTGAGGAAGTTCTTTGGTGTCCTTGTAGACTTTGCGGAGTCTGAGTATGAGGCGTACGGACTGATCAACGAGTCCGACTGTAAGGCTTGCTATATCCTGGAGTGGTATATTTTAGCGCGTTCTTTTCGCTGTAAAATACTTAATCTCTTGGCTTACTTACCATATTATAGAACTGTATCCAAACTCGATGCGATGTAGTCTATAGGAAGAAATTCGAGCCAGTACTGAGAGCCCTTGAGTTCTTGGGGCAAGTTGCAGGCGTAAGGAATTACTCCTGAGAATTAGTTAGTCAGGAGACTTGGTGGGTCCGTGCGAGTGAAGATATACTTCTCGGTGGACTTTGAGGCTGGTCGTAATCTGATGAATGTGCGCGAGGTTAATTGACGATACACAACTGAGACATGAATCTTTCCGCGCTAACTTGAGAGCATGGAATTGAAGTGGATATTCTCCTTTTAGATGCCTTGGAGAAATCTTGGAAGGGCTCGCGCTCTGACGTCGTCTCTCATATCGAAGACATACGAAGTGTACTCGGCGAAGAGTCAATAAATCCACGAGGCTCTGAGCTGAAACAGCCTGCACGAGAAATCCATCGAAATTCAGCCACCTTTCTGCAAACGCTGAAATTGGTATAGTCCTCTATATGATGACTGTTATCACTGCAAGCTGAGATTCCTCCGCAACAAGTTTCTCCACACCAAAAAACCCCCTAAAACGCCAAAGCACAGGGGTAGGAACAACTAAAAATTTGAGCTGGTTTTCAAAGTTCTTAGAAAATTTCCAAAATTCTACAGCGTGCTAAGAACGAATCTCCGATGGCGAATTTGAATTTACCTCTCTCAATTTGCATCGTTGTTGTGACGAAATTGAACATTGAGGGGCACGGGTGGTTCTTGGGTCGTGTTAGCGGGAAGGCAGTGAAGTGTGTTACAGCCTTGTCTTAAATACCGTCCAGGCAACCCATCTCCTTTGGTTTCCCAGCTGTTGCTTCTCTTGTCTAAAGAATGGGTTCTCAACAGCCGCAGGAGTCGTCGTCGTCCGCTTCTGCACTTCCGCCGCAGGTCGCGCAGCTGCCAAAGCGGCCAGAGACGCAGAGGATTATCAGCGGGAACAACGCTGAAGGCTACGGTATCATGTATAATGGAGACCTTTATGAAGAAGTTAACAATATCACGCATGTGACAATACCCCCACAGTAATCAGGAAACCATGCTGACCACTTCTAGGTATAACAACACTTTCATAAGCAACACATATGTACTGTGTTTGTCCGAAACTGCTTCCCAAATAAGGCCTACCATAGACGCAGTGCCGGGAAGGCTCAGTAGTGCCAATGGCGGTGCTAGCCGTGATACTACACCAAGGGCTTCTCCACGACCACGAGGACTGTCGTCCCCTCCTTTGCGTCCTCTATCCTCCAGTCCCAAGGGAGTAAGTGTATTCCTGGCACGTCGTCTCCAAGATAATATGCTGACAAGATCTATGATTGAAGGTCGAAGGGCGTCCCCCATCGATCAACATAAAGCTATGTGGAGGGCAAGCAACGGCAATAGTTGTCCCGGATGTTGAGGGCAATTGGGTTCGATCCGATATCCTGAAGAGAATGACAGCCCCACCAAGAAGGAAGAGCGACGGCGATATACGGAGACGTCGAAAAGCCATCTTCAGAAACTATTCCTTTGAGTCCACTGGAAACTTTCTGGAACTGAAGTGTCATCGGGATAAGAGTCTCGGCTCTTGCCGCCATCGCTTTTACATCACCGACGATCAGGTCGGCTTTGATGTGCTTTTGGGCACGGATATGCTAACGACAGGGGCAACAACTGCTGGCGTTTTAAATGGCATATCAGCTGGACCAATGCTCACCCCCGGAAAGTCTCAAACTGCCCCTGATACTGGAAATCATAATGCTCAGCAGAAGGTCTTGGCTTGGATGAATGGAGTTGGGTAGGCCTGCGTAATGAACAAACAATGAAACTTGGATGAGTGATAGAAGAATAATGACAAATCTAACTAAATCTTAAAATGGTCCCCAAAATTATATCAGTGTTGACGAGTTGACGAATTTAAGTTAAAGAAGCTAGGTAGGTAAAGAAGTTGAAATCGAAGAAGTCGCGAAGGGGCCAGGCGCTGCCTCGGCTGGGAGACCGCTCTAGAACGAAAGCGGAATAGCTCCAAACCGTAAGACGATTAAGACCTGAAATGCCAGGCCACAAAGATACCACGCCCTGCTCAGCCTTGTTCTGAACCTCCAACTGGATATCACCATATTTCCGCCCGCCTAAAGTATGTATTGTGCAGCAAACTTCCTGGCGGATGCGCTGGATGCAACCACGCCCTCTATACGCCGTACGCCGCGACTCGTGATAGCGATCCTTGGCCTGCCCTGACTCACACGAACGAATCCCTGTGCGACTGCGCTGCCGACCCCGCAGCAGGTACCCGTGGCAAGGTTCGGGCCTCTCGCCCACGATGGACGAACAAGCAGAGCTATTCGTGCATGCGCAGATCCTCGTAAAGTTTGATCAGCGGCGGGCTATCGACTTGATTGTCAATATGATTCTTTCTTCTCAAAGCGGTCATGGACCGCCCGGTTCCGCAGACTTCAGCAAAGTACTTAAGGAAGAGGTCATCAAGCTATGCAACCATCGTGTCAAGAACTACAATCAAGTCATGTACGCGGCACGACAAGGAGAATTCCGAGACCTGCTTCCCCGAGATTCTTCGCATATCCTACGCGACAACAACACTTCGCACGAGCCCTCGAGGTCACCGCTACTGATGCAACAGCATCCGGCACGGCTTCCTGCAGCACCAAGTCCACCCTTTGTTTCGCCAACACCTCCCGCGAGCGTATACTCTGGCAACTCGGAGAACAGGTCTTCCGTCGAACATATCCGCGTTCTCGATCGAACCTCTGGCACCAAGGAGCACCAGTTTTCTGTGAAATACAGCGGCTTAGGCTTGAACTTCATCAGGGCAAAAGCGCTGGAGCAACTAGATGGCTGGTCACTTGAGCAATGCGAGCAGGTTCGCGAGGTTTCTTTGGACGCCACTGGCCGTGATCACTTGTTCATTACCAATTGTTGCACAAGATTAGCTTGGTATCGACCTCAATGGCGTGAAGCAGACGATATGAGGACAGAGGAAGATATATTTTACATTGTCGAAAATCTGAATTCTGTAGTTGTTCTTATGGGGGAGTCTCGTCCACGCCAACCACTGGCCCTACCCGAACGTGGTTCGTGTCCCTTGCTCGCATTTGAAATTTTGAGAAGGTGCTGACTATCTGGACTAGGGATGTACGAAGGACTTCGGCAATATGAATCGCACAGAGGAGACCATTCTTTTGTGAATCCCACGGCATCATATCTGTTGCCTGTAGGAGGTACACCACAGTATTACGAACCAAGGTTGGAACATGTGACGCAGCCCGATCCTCCGCGCGATTTCTCAAGTCGACTTCATCAGCCTCAGCCACAGGCAGGCTTTCCACCCCAACAACCCGCTTATAACGTCGAGACAAGATTTCAGTCGACTGACCCCGTAATTAGAGATTTTGCAAGTGTTCAGGAGTCGCAACAACAGCAGCATGCGTCTAACAACCCACCTACACAAGGCAATCATGGCCAGACCGAACAGTCCCCGACCGTCGTCTGGGTCAATTGGTCGTTTGACGGGCAGGAAGCGGACGAAGAATTGGACCTCAGCACATCGGACCAAAATTTCAAAGACACACTAAAGAGAGTCTTAAGAGACTATTTGACCATGGAAGCAGACCTGGATCTCTACAAGCTGAAGTTCTCGATATTACCATCAAGGAAATCAACGACTGTAATATTCAAAGACAAGAATATCAAGTTGGTGTGGGGTAACATCGTAAAATGGATGCAAAAGAATGATCCAGGCAACGAACATTACCAATGCCAAATTGTCATGTTATCTGGTCCAACATGAAAGGAGTTTCAGACAATAAGCTGAGACAATTACATCGCACAAGTCAGATGAGTCAATAGGTTCCAGCCATGAAGTGTTTGAAAGGCTGGAAGAACGACGCGACGAATTCCAAGTACCCAACTACTTGCAGGATCAGCCGATCACCGTCACCAGACCAACAAACTGGTTTGCGAGATCCAGCTCTCAGACGAAAAATACACTGGAAATGGGAAGTCAACGTCAGACTGCGCGGGGATAGATGGTTCGCTGATCCCCAAACAGCTTTTTTTACGCAACGAAGGTTGGTGGCTCATTTTCAATTAACATTTCCAATCGATTTTCTCTTACTGCTCAGCATTCTAATGTACTTCTAGAATATGTTGCGCCGAGGTATGCCACCTACCAGGGTGGCATATTACATTTTCAGCTGAATCTGACAAATAGATCCAAGCCTGGATCGATTTAAGCCTATACAGTATATTGGGCAAGAGTTCAGCTATGGAATCTCCAATCTGGGCGATGATACATACCATAAATGCTAGGCTTGAGGAGACGGGATCAAGGCCCCACATCTCGCTGAGGCCCCGAGGACTTCTACCAGCTCGCCGCTAATAACCTACGGCCGAAATGCTTTGTCAAGGATAGCAAGGGCTATTTGAAATAACTACCCGCAAGCGCCCATACAGCCCGATCTCCATGGAGCGGTACCGTGAACCCCTTCCGTGTTCCACCGTGCCATCACTCTACAACAGTCTCAACTGGCCGCTTTTTCTTTGTACAAATTTCATAGGTTGGCGCAGAATTTGCTTCGAATCTTTTAAAGCAGAAGGGGCGAGCCTAGCAGCTTTTTAAACAGACGGTGTTGGCATATGAGATCTAGTCGAGGTCTTCAAACACTCTAAGTGGGGTGTATGTGGTAAACGTTGTTCAGTGTCGAAATGGATTATATAAAAGGCGGTCTCTTCTTGAAACTTTGTTTGCAACTACCTTGTGTTCCTATTCACGAGTTAGTTCCAGCTCTTCAAATTCTTTGATCCCGTCCTTTTTCTTCCCCCCATGGACTGTGCGATCCTCGTAATAGATAATGGATGTCACCTATATTTGCCACAAGTACTGATATATACATTGATGCCAGAGCAAGCTATCCCCTCAAGACAGCTGATTGCGTGTAATTATATATGAATATTTCATGAATTGTATCTGTCGTGAAGTTTTGTGTAAACCCTCTAATGTGGTGAGGGTGGCTTAGAAGGAGCCAAAGGAACACAGCGCGGTAAATATGTTTCCTACTAGCGACCATCTTCAGCCACCAGAACGGCTCTGTACCTTACAGAACCTGCCTTCAACTTCTCCACCGCCCTTCCTAACCCTTCTTCTGAAAGTGGAAATGTCTCAATCATGGGTCTGATTTTGTGGCGAGCAGCAAATTCCAACATGTCACCGTGTACTCCTCGAGAAGCAACGAGATTAGTGCGAACATTATAGCCCTCGAAAAACATTTGAAGGGAGCTATTTGAAATGAGAAATTGCCAAAAGGTTCAAAGACTCAGAGGAAAACTTACGGGAGTTCCATCGGTCCACTCGGTTCAGAAAGCGGTATGACTGTCCCCGTGCGTGCAAGGACAGACTTTATCAGAAATCTATTGCCATCAGTTCAGTCCTTCCCGAAAATCAAAATTCATGGGTTCAAGTGGGGAGGCTCACTTGTTCCAGTCAGGATATCTGTTTGCAGTGAGAATAAGCACATCAACCGGAGTGGCCATCTTGGATATATCGTCAAGAGGATAAAATTCCTCCGCTCCAAACGATCTCGCTTCGGCCTCCTTATTTGCACTGTGGCTGAACACGACGACACTTGCGCCAAGTTTCGAAGCGAACTGAATCGCCAGGTGACCGAGTCCGCCAATCCCAATGATTCCGACTCGCTGAGAAGGCTTCACAGTGCCAGCCATCGCCCCGTACACAGTTGCACCAGCACACTGCAACGGAGCAGCAAACTCGCTCGGGATACCCTCCGGAATCTTATGAACATATGTTTCTCTCCCAATATAATATGGCGAGAAAGTCCCGTTGTCATAATCACCCTCCCCAAAGATAACTCTCTCGTAGCACCAGATATCTTGCCCATTCAAGCAGTATTTGCAATGACCGCAGGACCCTCGGTGGTAACCTCCTCCAACACGATCACCGATCTTGAGTTGTGTGACTGCACTTCCTACTTCTTGGATGATTCCAACGCCTTCGTGCCCGAGTGCAATACCGTAAGCAATATAGGCAAGATCAGTGCCACAGAGGCTGGAGTGTGTAATTTTGATGAGGACATCCAGTCGTTCGAGTGCTGGGAGAGTTGATGTGATGCTCTTAACGACGTTCTCTACCCCTCGGTAGGTGATTTGGGAGGTGCTCGACATCTTGCGAACGGACTTTTGCGATTTCAAGTTTGTAAAGCTAACCGCCAGCTCAGCTGTTCGAGAAAGATCAAGGAAGAGATGGTGTTCGAAATATATTATACATTACTAAAAGTCTGTGCCATGGCTCTACTCCGCGCGCATGGTTGATGGTTTCTTACCTTCCAATCACGATGAAGCCTCTCCTCGAATCGCGATTCTAGCAAAGCCTGCAGGAAGCTGACTGTGCAGCAGACACCAAGAAAATATTGCGGGTAGTTTGTGTGCTAGAATTGAACTGGTTATGCAGGACCGTATTCCGCCAGAAACTTTTTCCTAAAATTACCTGAACGGGAAAGTGCTGCGATGACAAAGCTAAATCAAACCTCATGCAAAGGCTTGCAAGCGGATCACGACGGAATACAGATAAATATCAAAGTTTTGAATGGATCAGACTACCATAATAACGTCTCGAGAGAACTATATTGGGAAGTACTTAAATGCAGAATTGGCAACGATAAAGGGACAATCTGCTATATCACATGATTTTTATGAAAAAGGGGGCTTCGCTTAGCATTCGTCGTTTAGGGACCCCTATTCTGACCCCATCATACATCTGATTGAGTAAGTGCTTGACAAGATTTTAATATATAGAAAGTGTGGGAATAACCTGATTAAAGGCTTACAGGTTGTGAATATTAACCGTGGCTGGAACAAGAAGATGTAGTAGCAAGGATTGACAAGACACGTGACTCAATCTAACCTCCACTCCAGCGCCTTTTGTTCTAACCGTCTAAAGAATCTATCAGATTACTAGGGGAAAATGGTTGGTTGTAGCTTGCAATATCTTATTGGTCAATCGTCACATGCATTCAAACTCAAAGCAAGCCCAGCAACGGTTCTTGTTTTCGCCCTCATCTAAACATGTGGCTCGACGATGTGATCAACATCATCCAATAGGTGCCCCTTTCACTCATTCGAAAAACTGAAAGAAGAGCTTCAACACAAATTTGAGGACCACATGTCCCTGTTGCCTGGGTAGGTCCCTTCCAGGAGTTCCAGGGCTGTGTATTTTGACCTATAGCAAAAGCGGTGTAGGCGAGGGCTCGCGGGCGTTCACGCTAAGGGCGAGAGGGCTGCAGAAAGTGAGGCTGTCAAGGCAATCTAGCAATATTCGCCTGAGAAGTACAGCTTTCTATGGGAGACGTTGCTTCGTTTCGACGCTAAGGGCAAGAGGGCTGGGGCAAAATGGGGCTGTAAAGGTGAGGCGAGGCTGTGCAGCAATTGTTGAGGCTTTGGGCAGCCTGGTTTAGTGTTGCGGAGTATTATAAAGCTGTCGAGCCTTCTTCTGCTTAGAAGATAACTAGGTTAGCGGCTGATACTGGGAATTCTCCTTCTCGTTCCTAGGAATCCTCGTATCTAGTTATTGTATCCATCCACAATCATGGAGTGAGTTTTTTTTTTTGCTGACGTTGGGTGGCAGCTCTAACATTAGAGCTTCAAAGGGCTCTAATGAGTTGTGATCACTGGCGCTGGGAGTATTGGCGCTGTGCCAAGTGCCCCAAGTCGCCACGGGTTTACTATCAATGTGCCATACGGCTCGACTTTCCTACCCATCAGGACCCCTTGTGGACAACATATCGGCCAAGTCAACCTCCAAGACGGACTAGTCCACGGTATCGATGGATTAGTCATTGGACTGTGGGACAATCAACCACTGCCTCTCACTCCCACAACCGATAACTTCACTAGTCAGAGCTATGCTTTGCCAACACCCAATGGCTTTCAAGTCAATTTTGGACTTGATACCACTTCGCAGAAAGTAATGCAGCCTTCAGCAATACCGAGCTACCAGTCATGGAATTCGGCTTGCACAAGTTACTTCCAGGCTGAACATGGGTCCTCAACAGTTATGTGGTCTCCCTCACCCAACACTAGCAACTGGCAGGCAAAAAAGCTCCCATCTCAGTCTTCACTTGGTACGAATAACTCTTGGAACTGGGATCCTCACAACAACGTTACCGAAGGTGCTTGGGTCAGTGGTCACCAGTTCAACTCTACAGCTATCCATCCAGAATACGCAACACCACATGTAGGAGATTCCATGTCCTTGCTGCTTAATGTCGATGTTCACAATATGAAAGAGTCTATCCATACTAGAATAGGTAACGCTCTTAGAGACATGTCCTCCCAATCGGTATCGAACCATGCTGATATGGTCGATAACCTTGAAGACATGCTCGTTTCACAACTGGATCCTTACACCCAAGGTCAAGCGACCGTATCCTCAGTCAGCACAGTCACTACGAACACCAACCACAGCACCCCTTCTGCTGCCACCAATCCTCAAAATTTGAACTGCCATTACTGCATGGTTTCTTTCAAGCGCTCCAGCGACCGTATCCGTCACGAAAGAACAATCCATGCGGCGACATATGGTGTGAACCTCTGCCCGGTCATAGGCTGTCCAAGGAGTCAGGGAGCAGGCTACAGTCGCGCAGATAAGGTGACGGAGCACTTGTGGAAGAAGCATGGGAATTTGGGGTATGTTAAGGCTGCTTGAGCCTGAGGGTGGGAAGAATGGGTCGAGGAGCGTTGGTGGTGGAATTGACATTCTTTGCAGCGGGTTGGAAGTGCTTACTTACGTGGTGGGAAAACTGGACGTCGGACTTTCGTTCTTTTCTGCCTCTTAAATGGGCATTTAGTGAATCTGTACGGAAAGCGAATCGTTAGCTTTGAACTTTGTTTTTTGAAATCTGAATAGTCTCCAGAAGAGTATTGCTATAAATTGGTGCGTTTTCCTAAAATTTCCAGTTGCATTGAGATTGCCCATGAGCAGAGAGTGAATTGCTCATCGATTCTAGTTTTTGAAGAAGATTGGACTCTGCATTGAGGGAATTCTGTTCAATGATTGAAACCAGAATTTGAATCCTTGATTTGACATGGGGCATATGACCTACCTTGCCTTTCTAGAAAGCCGTCTCCTCGATCTACCCAACATCGAATACTTCCTTTCTGAGTCTCCCATTTTAACGAAGTTAGACATCGCTTCATACTCTGCTCATGAGAAACGTTTTAAATATGCAGAATCCTTCAAAATGGGTCTAATCTCACATGATTCCAAACTGGAGGTCAACTTTGACTTCGACATTTTTTCATAGCCGCATTAAAGATTCCACAGGGGAAGCTAAGTCCTGAGATCAATTAATCTTTCTTACATGTGTTGTAGGCGAAAAGTGTCTTCAACCTGAGAAGAGGGGCTAATTGCACGTGACTGTGTGTTCGGTCTGAAACTTCCTTCGCGAGCTCCCAGCTCCTTCACCATTCTCTTGAAGTTACCAACATCAACAACTTGACCCGGTGAGTAAGAGCACTGCATCTGAATACTGAGGACTAGCTCATGCAATCATAGGCCAACGAATTGGTTGTTTACAGATATGGAACTCGGAGAAAGGGAGAACTTCAACTTGTAGGCCTCGGCCCTGGCGTCGGCGAGCAAATTTTTACGTTGTTTCCGAAGCTCCCCATCGAGTTTCGAGTTAAGATTTGGGAATAAGCTTGTTCTGTGACGCGAAACGTCGATATCTGGGTTCGCGTGCTTCATCTGGCTACTGATATTATAGAAGATGACGAAAAGCCTTACTACTGGCGTTCATGCTTAGCAGCGCCCTCGCTGCTCCATGCTACTAAGGAATCGCGCTTTGAGGCTCTGAAACACTACACCCTCGACTTCGGTACAGAAATGGAGAATGTTAGAGGATTTGAGGTGTCATTCTCCATAAATTTTCCATCCCAAATTTACTTCAACTGGAACTACGATAGACTCTGTTTTCCTGATCCATTTGCGCTGTGGGAGAGCGATTACATCACCGATTCCCGACCTTATATCGAATTTGTCAAAAAGTGCAGGGAGAGGGAGCCCCGTTACCTTGCAATGAACATCCATGGTTCCTGGGAGCGCGATCGCGGGGAAGAAGACCCGCAGGATGCCTCGTACCTGGAGTACATACCGCTGACGACAAACTTTGAGGAAGTGGTTATATTTAAGGATTCCAGGGTGCGGCTTTCCACACTTGGAGCACTTGAGTTTGTGGATTTGCTTCCAGAAGAAAAGGGCCTGAAGATGACTATCGCGGAGGAAGCTCTTGCGGAGAAGATGGTTGTGGATCGAGAGCAGAAGAGCCTTTCGACTGACACCATTCCACTGATCAGGACTTGCAAAGTCATCCTCAAGAGCCGCGCTGCAATGACGAGGCATTGATCAATGTCAGTGGTTCAGTGGTTTACTCGAAAAAGCAAGACGAGAATGAGATATAGTCCAGACGATCACTGGTCTTGTTGTATATCAATTCACCTGCTAGTAGGAGTATCGCAATTGCCACCACATTCCAAGCCGAATGCGAGACGGAGAATCGTTCTATTGGTATTCCTACACTTCACTCTGAATCCCTCGCCGTCCTCCAAGAACGCCAGCCATGCTTTGCCTGTGCTCAGTCCCAATACTTAATCGCGCCATCCAAACCTGCCGTAACAACCTTGCTACTCTCCTGCGGATGCCACTCCACACACGTAACCGCGCCATCACTGGCCTGAAATTTATGGTACATCTTGCACGTCTTCCAGTCCCAAAAGCACACATACCCACCGCTATCCCCAGACGCCACAAACTGGCCATCTGGACTACAGGCCACGTCTATCGCATACCCAGCATTATTATGTCCTTTGAAGACCTTCTTCCTGTTTTGGCGGAACTTGTCGTTGGCGCCGTAGACAAAGATGTTGTTGTCTGAGGACTGGTAGGCGACGTATTTGCCTGATGGATGAAGAGAAGCACGTGTCATTGGGTACATGTGTGGTTCTGCGATATACTTAATGGGCACCGGGATGTTGTAATCCCAGGCTCGGAGCGACTTATCGTCGGAAGTGGTCATGAAGCGGCGGTTATCGTCGACGAATGTGATGGTGTTGATGGCTGCGAGATGGTGGTCGTATTCCTGGACTATTTCTCGAGTCCGGATATCGAATTGGATGATCTTCTTGTCTGACATACCAGCCAGGAACTCATTCGAGTGCTCGGGATCAGGGTTGAAGCGGACGACGTGGGGTGTTTTGCCGGTTGTGAAGCGATTTACGCATTGGCCGGTTTCTGTATCCCATAGCTTCATCATCCGATCGTAAGATGCTGACAAAAACTGCGTTCCTGATGTGTTGAAAGTGACATCTGACAACGCCTTCGTGTGTCCCGAGTATGTCCTCAATAACTCCTTCTGATGATAAACATCCCAGATCTTAACCGTCGTATCGGCACTGCCAGAAAGCAGCAAATGTCCCGCTCCAGGAAAGAATCGTAATCCCACAATCGGCTTCGTATGCCCTTTCCAAATATGCACCATCTTCTTCGGCACATAGTTCTTCGCACTACCCGGCTCCTTCCTGAGATCAATATCCAGATCCTGTGGGATATGCATATACGTCCGTCCCTGATAATCAAACTGCTCACTCCCCTCAAAAACACTCGTCTCGTCACCCATCTCCTCGGCCTGTTTCCTCTTCGCAATAGCTTGTGGTAATGCCGGTACCACTGCGCCACTCTCGATAACCTCTTCCTCTTCTTCCACCTCTTCGTACTCCTCATCACTCGCTAACTCGTCGCCTTCCTCCACATCCTCGTACTCCACGGTCTTGTACTTCGCCCAGGGTCCCACGTAGGCGTTATCCCCCTCCGCAACCGTAGCATCGCCCTTCTTTTGCCGTTTGGAACGTATCCTCGCCGCCTCTGCCTTCTCTGCCACGCTTCCCCTATACTGCCTATCCTCCCCCCGCTCTACAGCTCTGTGTTGAGTTCTGAAGGTGTGTTCACTCAGGTATGTTTCTTCCGCAAAGCCTGTGAGGACATTCTTCCGCTTTAAGGAGTTCACTTCATCTTTGAAGGGGTTGGCGGGGCCTTGATTGGGTCGAGAGAGATCTTGTGCTGTATATTGGACGACTTCGTGGTCTGCGCCAGCTGCTTGGCGGACGATGAGAGCGTTTTGGGGCGCCATATTAGGCGGGTAGGCACCGAAGTCTGCCATATTGATGTCGAGAAATAAAAAGAGCGTCTGATATGTTCGAAGCTGTTGCGACAACCTCACAGGCGTGGGTTGACTCAAGACTTCGATGTCAGTTTTATTTTTGAGGTCGGCGCAAGTCACAATCGCGCTAGCGCCAACCTTAATTTTTAGCTTGGCGTGCTCTCACGTGATCCTATTCCGAGTCCGTTCTAAAGCTCACTTCTTTTCACTCAACTCAGGGAATAAAAGCAAGTATAAACTCCATATTGAAAACATGCCGTTACCAGCATGCTAGGTATCTATCCACGCATGACTTCTACAAGAAGTCCCAGTTATGGAAATGCCCCACCCATGCCAAGCAGCACATCACTGAAGCACACGGCCCATCATGTCTAGTTCGCCCAAAATTCGATGTCCGCGCTGATATTATCCTGCAAGTCCCAGTTTGCTGCTGTACATTCATCACTTCCCAGTCACCCCGTCCAACTAAGCCCGCTCTTCGACCATCAACCCACTTCCCGCAAGGCTAACGAGAGATCCACCCATATTATGTCTATTTCTCCATCTTATATTGACGATCGATGGAGGAAACAAGTCAATTCGCTTCGTCTCGGATCAAGGCGACGATCATCGAGTAGAGGTAGAAGAAGAACATTATGAGATGGAACCCTAGTTTGATGAATGATTCCTGTTCGCAGACTGTCAGCCCCCACTCTTGCCCAACCATACATCTGAGAATGCTCATACCTTCTTGTGTACATTGAGCTTCCTGAAAATCTCAGTGGCGTCGAGTAAATGTGCGTTATCCACAATCCTGGTAATCGGTCAGCAAGGCTCCCCACTACGAATGCCCAGTAGAGCTCCGAAGCGCTTGGAGGAGCTAAAAGGAGCTAGGAGGAGAAATGAGACATGTATGGGGTAGACGTACTTCTTAACATTGAATGCTAGGAGTGGCAAATTGAGCAAGAGCGCAATCCAGTACCCGTTGATAAGAAATAGGAAGGTCAAGAAGCCGTGCACCGCGGCTTCAGGGATGATGTAGGTGTTGAGACGGTTGCAGAGATCGATGGGGTTAATGTAGTCACTGCGCACACGCAATATTAGCCCGAGTCCATTGCTATGCACGTATTTTTACATTCCCTCCCAGCAGCCCACAACTCCTTGTCGCCGACAGGGACAACAGTCAAAACCGCGGGAGCTGCCTGCAAGGGGGAAGAAAGAGGAGAGACTCACCATTCCAGATCGCTATACATGATCGTGAAGAACACTTGCAGAAACAGGTTGACGGCATTAATCAATACCGCCAACAAGTACAGCCATGCCTCGCCGGACATCATGACGTTGGTCTCGTAGCGCGTGCGTACGCGCTTTCCTCTCCAATATTCCCTTCCTTCTTCCTTTCACTACTGTCACAGTGCGACTTCACTCAAGAGCTGATTTCGACCGAAGACGAAGCTTGGAGCTCGGAGCAGGGAAGGGATTTTCCGGAGGCTGGGTGATCGGCGGAGGGGTGACGCGACCTTGGCTTCGACAGGAACTCGAGAGTGCGGGAGTTGAATCGAGGGTTATGAAGAGATAGGGCGTGGGCGGTAAGAGAATTCTCGAGGCTATCGATCGTGTGGTGGCAGTGGGGAGAGGTCGGACGAAGGTGCAGCGCAATGATGAAATGTGAGGCTCGCCTGCGGAGCTGTTTTGTTGGCGCTCCCCCATCAAGCTTTGGCCGGCGCCGCCTATGATTGGCTGCTTATTCATCACATGCTGGGAGTAGCAACATCGAGTCCGTCTGATGTCTCTAGGCAGGACTTGAGGAGAAGCGCACACATCTCACTTCATAGAAGACACAGTGTTTGTTCATAGCATATATCTGGCTTTTGCAACTCACGTACATGTAAAGTAATCTTACATGCTTAACTTTTCAATGATTGATTCCTAAAGTCATGGGTATTAGTGCGCTCCCTCAACTTTTGTTTCTCCATTTGTCACTCCGTTTGTCACTCCGTTTGTCTCAGTCACCGGTATAGAAACAGGTCCTCCAGGAGAATCAGGAAATCTCGCCGTCAAGATCTCAACGCCATCAGCTGTCACCAAAAGGGTATGTTCTGCTCGCCGTCAGTTCATGAATCCAACTACATTGCAAGCAACCTACCGAATTGTGCGGTCCTCTTCCCATCCTGAGTAACACTTGTCCAATCATCAGGCCATGTCTTATCCTTATGAGTGCCCAGAGCAATCATAGGCTCGATTGTAAAGCACATTCCTTCCTTTGCAGCTCCAACAGCCTTGTTCTTGGCATAATGCGGAATATTTGGTGAACAGTGGAACAATGTATTGATACCATGCCCACAATACGTCTTGATGACACTGCAGTTCTTCGACTTGGCATGCTTTTCTATTACATTTCCATACTCACGGAAGAGCGATCCGGGCTTGACGAGTTTAATGGCTGCATCCAGACATTCTCGTGCTGCTTCAACAACCCGAACAGAATCCGGATCCGCTTTCGCCTTTTCGCCAACGTAGTATGTCTCGTTCAGATCACCGTGATATCCACCGTGGTATAGTGTAACATCGATGTTAAGAATGTCGCCATCCAGAAGAACCCGCTTGTCCGGAATACCGTGGCAGATGACTTCGTTCGGAGATGTGCAGACAGATTTGGGGAAGTGGCCGTAGTTCAGGGGTGACGGGTATGACTGAAGAGATCAGTAACTAGAAGAATCTGACATGCGACGAGTCCTTACATCTCTTTCTATGCAAGCTTTGTGAACAATCTCATCAATATAATCTGTCGTAATTCCAGGCTTGACTGCAGCCGCCGCAATATCCAGGACTTCTCTTGCCAGGCGACAAACCTTCCTCATACCAGCTTGCCCCGCTTTGTCCAGAATATCGATCCTGTTCCTGCCACCAAATGTTCGCTCGCTATGTGGGATTCCATCTTTCCAGTAGTCGGGGTGTTTTATGGTTTTCGGTACCTCTCGGTATTCTGATAGAGGATAGACGGGTCGTAAGGAGCCCGTGTATGGGAAGGTAGGGAAAGGGTCGTAAAGCCCGGTGTCTGGATCCGAGTCAGAGACGGCATTTGGGGGAAAGAGATTTTGAGAAAATTACTTTGTGATTTGTGCAGTGCTTTATGTGTACCCTGAAGTGATTGTCAGCCTTTGGCTCCACGATGGTGGGGTTGTTGCTTCTTGCTCTCCGATGGCGCAAGGAGCTTTGGAGGAGGGAGCAAAATCTACGCAGGGGGACATATCATCAAACGTACCCAGTTCCTCTTGAAACAATCCTGCGAACAGAAGAAGCTATCCTTTATGCCTAGTTTGAGGCAGGTAGGACATTGGAGAGTGCCGGCATCGTTGTCGCAGTCGGCGCCACTACACTTGCGCTTCGCTTCGCCATTTGCTTCGCCGTTTGATGCCATGGCTTGACTGACGTGCCGAATAGAGGGACCGAGATCTAAGAAGAAGTAAAAAGGAAATCACGAGGCTCCGTGGTTGAAAAGTATCGTTGTACGGCGGCGCAAACAATCAAAGAGGAATTTCGTCAGCCGCGTCGAAGGAAGGGCGCCGTGAAGCTAGAATTTCTGGAGGTGTGTCTAGCTTCCAAAGCCGACTGTATCCGATTTGTAACAGTCATTGACTCTTCTTCTCTTTGCCTCTCTTCAGCAAACACCTTTACCGAGATGGCCGAAAAAAACAAGAAACAGAAGACGATTATCGTTGGTGCTGGTCCTGTAGGAGCTCTTGCAGCATTATATGCTGCTCAGAGAGGTCACGATGTTGAAATCTATGAGTTGAGAAGTGGTGCGTCTCTCCCTTAAGAAGGTCGACTCTTTCTGTTTATCACACGACCAGAATTCCAAGGGAATTGGTTTTATTCTCAACATGAAGGATCCGAAAGCTATTTGAATTCCCATCCCTTTTGCTCACTTCCGTTTGCTATAATTTATGTTCATCTGTTGAGGACTACTGTTTCCCCTCCATCCCCATCGGTCACGAGACCAGGTCAAGCTGGCCTGGCAGATCAGTCCTTTCATGCCAAATGCTATCTATGAAGCCCTCAAGACCTTCCTAGTAATTGCAATATCGTCAACGATTACTTATCAAGCCCCGCTTTCATAAATCACATCATTTGCATTCTAACTCCATCCAGATCTCCGAGATCCCTCTACCACCCCTCTAAACTTCACCAAATCGATCAACTTAGCTCTCTCTGAACGAGGAATCAATGCTCTTAGACATTTTGCTCAACCCTCACTCCTGGAGAAGATCTTTGCCGAGACAATTCCCCTGGCTGGACGAATGATCCATGGCAAGAACTCGGCCGGGCAGCTCACCGAGCAATCGCAGGCGTACGATATCCATGGAAGGGTGAGCTTTAGCCTTACCTTTTGGAGCAAATTCTTATGCCCTTAGACAAACTTTGCCGCGGATCGAGGAGGCCTTAACAAGTTGCTCCTCGACCAACTAGAGACAATGCCAAACATCAAATTCTTCTTCAACCACAAACTCACCGGTGCCGATTTCCGGAACAACAAAGCCTGGTTCGCAATCTCTCGTGGTAAACCTCAGCCCGGAAAACGCGAAGAGGAAATCGAAATAGACTTCGACTTCTTGATCGGCGCTGACGGAGCACACTCCGCAGTCCGGTATCATTTGATGAAGTACGCCCGCATGGATTATCAGCAAGAATACATCGACACTCTATGGTGTGAGTTCCATATCGATGCCAAAGCAGTACAACCTGGCGAAGATCCCAACTCAAGATTCCGCATCGACCAAAACCATCTCCACATCTGGCCTGGCAAGGACTTCATGTTCATCGCAATCGCGAGCTACGATGGTTCTTTCACCTGCACACTTTTCATGCCTTCAGCCCACTTTTCGCACCTCTCCACAACCCCGGACTCTCTTCCTGAGTTCTTCGACACCTACTTCCCTGGCGTAACTTCTCTTATCCCACCCCAAGATCTAATCTCCTCCTTCAGGAGCAACCCGCACCTGCCACTAATTTCCATAAAATGCTCTCCATTCCATTTTTCTTCCTCAGCCGTAATTCTCGGCGACGCAGCCCATGCAATGGTCCCCTTCTACGGCCAAGGAATGAACGCCGGCTTTGAAGACGTCTTCGTCCTCTTCCAATTTCTCGACAAACACATCCCACCCTCGACCACTTCCTCATTCTCTCCCTCCGAGCTCGTATCCTCCCGTGCAAAAGCTCTCTCTGAGTATAGCAAACAACGAACAGAAGACGCTCACGCAATAAACGACCTCGCACTGCAAAATTACAAAGAAATGCGCGCAGACGTCACCTCGCCCCTCTATCTAGCGCGCAAGCATCTCGAAGAGAAGATTAGTGTCTGGATTCCGAGCTTGGGTTGGAAGACAAAGTATTCACGCGTGAGCTTTGGTAATGAGAGGTATTCGGAAGTTATCAGGCAGTCGGAACGCCAGGGAAAGATGTTGGTTGGTGCATTGCTAGGACTGCTGGGAACGCCGATGGTGGTAGGAGGCTTGATCTGGTGGGGACGGTGGGGGAGAGGAATAGGAAAGGGAGAGGGTCTAGGATTGGGGAGATTGTGGGAGAAGCTGATTGGTCGCTGATACTTGATGAAATATCGGGTAATGGGTCATGAACTCAGCCCCCGATTCGTCAGATACTAAGTAAATTCACCCCTTCCACCCCAACGAGCCAGATCAAACGTCACATGCCCTAACTCCACGAACCCAAATTGTCTATACAGTTCGAAACCTTGTGGCGTAGACTGTAAGCGAATAGGGAGAACTTCACTATCAGCTAATCGAATGTCCCACTTCAGGAGTGCAGTACCAGCTCCTTTCCTCTCATGCTCTTGCAGATTATGCAAAGCTTCCAATTCTGTGATATTGCAAACGAGTAAGTCACATATCTAATTGGAGACGGGCCACTAGCAATTCTTTTTTTCTCAACTCTGAAAACATAGAATGAAAACAGCAAAAGAAGAATCGAATACAAAGTTGCTAAGAAGATATATATTACTTACCAATATACTCCTCAGGCGGATTTGGTGCATTAGCACGCATCCAATCCAACGCCACGCCCGCCTCTTCCGGAACCCTCGTATCCATCCCTATCGCAGCTCCATTCACGTACCCCAGCTCCCTCTCCTTCCTGTACCTCTCCAGGCTCTCTTCACTCTCGCCCTGCAATCCCATCGCACCTCCCTCTTTCTTTAACTCCTCGCTTAGCCTCTCAAACACACGGGTAGGCAAGATCCAATGTGCAAATGCAATCGCCTCATTGCCCCGGCTAAAGCCCAGTAGCTTGAGATGCCAGGCGTTGGCTTTGGAGAGGTTGCCTGCTGGAAAGCGGAGTGCGAAGCCGGGAATTATATCATTAATGGGTAAGTTGGAGTATTGGAGGCGGAAATAAGGGTTGCTGGCGTAGGAGGTGCAGAATATTGTGCTTATTATCTCGCGGTTTGTGGCGGTAATAGGTGCGAGGGTGTAGGGAGCCATTTTGGTTGGTGTAGTTGTATGGGATGTATATTATACAATCAGCACTGGGAATGCTTGGGGACATTTGGTGAGTTGATGATGTATGAGATAAGATAAGATGTTGTTAATTGGGAAGTGTTCTCCCCCACTTTATATTCAGATAGTCATCACTAAGCTGCATATGAAAGGTGCCGCACTTCACTGTCTTCCTAATTTGGAATGACAACACAATAAGCACTATCATGGAACGATACTTTACGATGGATTCCTTGGCTAAGCGTGTGTTATCCTCATCGTCTGTTGAAAAGATTGTTACAGCACCCGTTCTGATAAGTTCAATGTCACATATTCATGCTCATAGAATTTGGTATGAAAAGCCAGAGATGTGTGCTTCTCATATTTTGCTTGTGTCACTATGTAAGATTCATATTATACAACTGCTCTTGTGTGTCACATCCATTCTCGTTTCCACCAATTTGGCATCGAGTCAAGCATTGAGCTCCACACCAACGCTCTCCACTTTGCTCTTTTTCATGCTATTGCGCCCGACATGATACAGTTGCTAATCATAGTTCGTTTGTCATTCACCAAATCGCTCTTAATTCTCGGCTTGTGCGGTAGGACTTGCGCTTCACAGCTTCTGAGCTGCAAGTCAGAATTGCATCTTCCTGACTCCTTGCGAGCAGCGAGTTCTTTCTCGACACTCTGCAGCCGATTCTTCAATTGGGAGAGTCTCCATTGATCATTGGATCCATGATGGGGAGAATCATGGATCTTGTCAACGATGTCATCCACCTCAATATCAACAAAGTTGATTGCACCAGCAAGGTCCGGAAGCGAAAATAATACCACCGGCTCCAGTTTACGTCCCCATGGTATCATATTCCATGTCACATGGCACCCAGGAAACCAGCATCTGTTCCAGATATTGAGCGCCAAGAACCGCAGTCCTTTCTCAACATATCTGTTAAGTACTTCGGAGGCCAAGTCATGTTTATCATCAAAATAGGGTTCGAAGTCGTCTGGGTTCATGAGGCACAACCTATCGTACTTCCAGTTGAAGTAAACCCTCGATGGTCGAGAGGCAGTGCTTGAAACACCACCTCCTGGAAACATTTCGACTTTGATACCGAAATCCAGCGTATAAAACTTCAGGCCTTCAGCGCGAGACTCTCTGCAAACACTCAATACCGCTGGTGGACGTGACTGAGATCGGAAAAAGTGAGGATAGCCAGGGAGGGTACCGTCAATATTGCTGAGCCACCATCCAATTTCGACCCAAAGATCAACGTTGCGTGTGACCTTGCATGCCTCCTTCCAGATCTTGATCCGGATCTCTGGAGCGAGCTTGGGGAAACAGGTGAATGTACGTTCCTCTTGAGTTTTGAAGGCGGACATCGACTCGAATTCGCCCTCTAACTTGGAGGCAGGCTGGAAGTTCGAATCGGGATCAGATTCGTTGATGACGGCGTCGGATTCGGAATGGTTGTCGGCACCATGTTGAGATTCATCGATAAATTGTAAGTCCTCCTCTCGTACACCGGTCTCATGCAGATTCTTGGACGCCATCACGAGAAGTGGATTTCTTGTGGAGGTTGTGAAGCGAAGGTAGAAGTATTGATCAAAGGTGAGGCG
Organism: Stipitochalara longipes BDJ; assembly: GCA_009732865.1. Taxonomy (NCBI): domain Eukaryota; kingdom Fungi; phylum Ascomycota; class Leotiomycetes; order Helotiales; family Hamatocanthoscyphaceae; genus Stipitochalara; species Stipitochalara longipes. Next base: position 515,419 of record ML769343.1, on the reverse strand, counting down.
GGTGTGCAGAGTAGGCAAGTGCGGAGTTGAGATCTTTATGTTTGATGAGCTTCGAACAAATACTGAAACAGAAGGTACTTGGACTTACTAATAGATTGGGAATACTGTAGCACTGTTGACCTTTAGTGGTTGTGGAATTGAAGTTGTAGTTGTAGTTGTAGTTGTGGTTGCACGAAAGAAGAAGGATAGAGGCCCGCGAAAGACTATTTAAGGTAATTCGCAGCATCGGGTCACCTTCAAGTGGCAAGCAACTAGTTTATTTTATTTCGGGAATTTTGATTCACCGTTAATGGTATTTAGAGAAGGTGCCAGAATTTCAATCTGCAGATCAAAGGGATTTGGATGTACAATACGGGACGAATCTTTTAGAAAAAGAAGCATCAACGCCCGAAGATTCAAGAAGACGCAAAGATATTCAAATGTGGAAATCACAAGACATGCTGCTTGGATCTCGAGATAAGATAGACAGACAAAGCAAAGTTTCGTAAGAACGTATCTCGTCCTCTATTATTAGCTCCCGCAACACTGCCTGATGCTGATATCTCAAGACTTGTTATGTGAAAGCAAGAATCGAGGCTATGCGAGAAGCAAATGTTCCCAACCTGCCACAGAAGCCGCTGTGCCATGGTTCCATCCTAAATTTTTTTTATCAACCTGTGAAAAGCCTTCATCTAAACTGTCCCCTCGTTACCATCAATACACAAGCCATTCTCCAAGATGTCTCCAAGACCACCGCTACTGTGGATAATCCATGTCCTGTCAAATTGACTTGGCTGAGTTCTGGAAAATTGCAGTGCAAGTGCGGATAACTGGCATGACCTGGCTCATCTCATCGCTGTATTCTTCTCGACTACGCTGTATGTGGTCGGCAAGCCCTTTCTTCACAAAGTCAGGCCTTTGATCAACGCCCTCTTGCACATCGACAAAATCGAGTCCAGTGATGGCGCATTTGCCTGACCACTGGAGTAGCCAATGATGGTTCTCAAACAGCACCACTTCCTCAAGCATTACATCTCTCGGCAAGTACCGCTTAAAACCCAAGTCATCATCTTCTTGTCCTTCTTTCCAGGCGAGATCTGGATCCCGAGCAGTATTGATCGCGAAGTAGCGTGGTTTTTTCCAGGCACATTTCCATTCGAAGTCTTGAAACCGCTTGGAATCACCAGAATCTCGATGTCCCTCGTCCATCCGATATGGGTCGAGTAGGCATAGCCTATCATTCTCCCAGGTGAAGTATATTCTAGCTGGAGTATATACAACCATGGGATATTCCTTACATTCCACCCCAATGCGCCTACAGGATTTGACCATCTGATTGGTCGCGAAACTCAATTCATAGTGCTTCAAGCCTTCGGCGCGGGATTCTTTGTTGGCGTGCAGAATGGCTGGTACGGCACAACTGGAGTACCAGTAGTATGGCAGGTTGTGGGAACAATTGAAATCGTCGTAGCTAAGCCACTTCACCCAAAGGTCGGCATTTCGCGTGATAGAACAAGCATAGCACCAGATTTTGATTCGAAGCTCAGGCGGAAGCTTTGGAAAGCAGGTGAAGTTTTCTGGCTCCCCTGCAGCCTTGACGACTGGTCCTGGGGTATTTTCTTCTTCTGCCTTGAGTGTTCTTGGAGCTCTTGTTTGGGGTCATATCGAGATTTGCTGCCGTTAAAGCTAGAATTCGTTCAACTTTGTTCGTCTTTATGTGCAGTTGTACCTCTGTACAATGAAATGAGGTACGTGGAAGAGAAGCTCGATGACCTGTGCTTCAATGAGCTCTTGCTAGAATTTTGGATGCGAAGGTTGCGCTTACCGCTCCGAGTCGTCGACTTTGTTGATATTTGGATGGTTTGAGGTGAAGGGGGCGAAGGAGTTGACGACGTCGCGAAAGCCAGGTGAAATTCTGGTTATGTGCACTAGGTGACACCTGCAGCAGAAAGTGAATATCCGCTAAGACTTTTATATATCTGATGCCAGGCCTGGGTTCATCATGAGAATATATTAAATCGACTTCCAAATTAGAATCTTGCGAGTTTGGTACCAATGTCATTTTCATTTCCGTTTACGATTAGTTGTCTAACTTGTTTAACCTTGTCTGCATCTATGATGCGTTGCTAAATAGGTTTTTCTAGTTTCCGGTCTGCCTGGAGCGAAGTATGAGGCTATGACGAAGTTCATTATGTGGCGGGGTGCTAGGCACGACGTATTTGATGTCGTAAGGGATGGAGGAGAGGATCTTTTGAAAATATGCTGGAGTCACGCGCTTCGTCATTTGTTATGCCAGTTCTTCTCCTATCAGTCCCTGCTCTTCCTTTCGTGAAACCAGAATTTTCACCTGGAAATACATCTTATGATTCTTATCGAGCACTTAGTCAGAACGGATCAGGAGGTTCAAAATAGGGGGCCGAAGCGACTAGCGCTAAACTAGGTCCCGCGTTGTGACCGAGATTTCTTCATTTCCTTGACGTTTGGAACTTCTCCTCTCCCATCTCTTCACACCTTCCCGAAAGAAAATTCGACATTTGACATCCACGAATTGAGTCGCACATCTTTCATTATTCCGGTCGCAATTCCTCTTCAAGACTGTCTATTCCGTGCGCGATGTCTCAAGCGGGATCGCTTCAAACCTCGATCGTCCTTCGTCGACTCCCTTAGGCCCTATCTTCCCCACACTCTCCTACTCAACCACTCCAGTAACGTTACAACAATCATCCGGTACCTTTGCCCTTGCATTCATCTTCCTCCGATTCAGTCATCTGGTCCCGCGCGACATTCTTTCCCTGTCAGAATAGCAGACCTTCATTGGCACATGCCAGCTTCGGCACGGGCCTCATTCCATGCCCCTGGCGATCTCCCTTCTTTATCAAGACGCGACGTTACCACGCGACGCGCATCTCCCTCTCTCCCATAAGTGCGTGCATAGGGCGATGATCTCTCCCGTCCTGAACTCTCTCGGTTCTTATCACAACGTCGAGCCTGCATCGAGGTGCATGTCAAAGTTGGGATGAACTCCTTTCACTCCTTTCCCCTGCTTCGGACAAACGGTGCGGATCTTAGTGGTTCCGACGTCCTTCGTCCAATAGGGAACAAGGAGCCTCTCCTGAGTTCCCAGTGGCTGTGTGGTTTCAGGGTGCGGAGATGGAGGGTGTTAGGGAGATTATTGCTCCTCCCAGCCGCCGAAAGGAACGTACCTAGACATCTTCAAGCTCGTGGTACCCTCGTGCCTGGGGACGGCAAGTAGTGTCTTGCATCTGAATTCCTCGTGCCTGGACCGCCTTCGAAGGCAATGGCAGGGGTTCTAGAACCCCGACCCCACGAAAAAGTGCAAGATGAATACTTAGATGTTACCACTGGCTGGCTTGTTCCTCTTCATTTCATTGTTGCAAGGTTGGGTAGCATTGAAATTTTCATATGCCGAGGAAGACGTCTTCTCGAAGATATAAGATCTCATATAAGGCCCTAAATAAGACATTCAGCAACCAGCATCAGCAACCATCTTTCGCTACTGCATCCGACCGATGCTTAACTATCATTAAGTATATTTTTTGTCAAACGCCTACTTCAATTATGTATTCTGTATCTGTGCCTACTCTTTTCGCAAGCTTGCTTGCATTCATTCCTTCAACCTATGCAGGCTTCAGCTCTTCGTCTGATACCAATCTCGCTATCTATTGGGGTGGGTAGCTTCTCTGAATTCTTTTTTGCTTTCACTAACTCTCGGCCAGGACAGAATTCGTACGGTCAGGGGACTGGTTCCCTTGCTCAACAACGATTGTCCTATTATTGTGCGAGTAAGTGACCCCAATCGGTAGACCGATGTTCATTCTAACATTTACCAGATACTGAATTCAACGTGAGTTACGATGATGCATCCTTGCTGGAATCACCTCTAATAATGAACAGATCATCCCTCTTGCTTTTCTCGTCACCATTTCCAACCCATCCCTAAACTTCGCCAATGCTGGCAACAATTGCACCGCGATCTCAGGATCCAACCTCTTCTACTGCCCTCAGATCGAGTAAGTCCTTCATCCTATCACATGATTTTTCTAACACCTTCCAGGGAGGACATCGCAACCTGCCAATCCACCTATGGAAAGACCATTCTCCTGTCTATTGGCGGCGCCACCTACACAGAAGGCGGATTCTCCTCCTCAGCTGCGGCGACCGCCGCAGCTACTAACCTCTGGTCTATCTTCGGCCCCGAAACCTCTTCCTCCGTCCCCCGTCCCTTCGGAGCATCGGTAATCGACGGTTTCGATTTCGACTTCGAGTCCACAGTCTCAAACATGGTCCCCTTCGCAAACCAACTTCGCTCCCTGATGACCGCCTCTACTGCCTCCACCGGAAAAAAGTACTTCCTGACAGCAGCACCTCAGTGTCCGTACCCCGATTCCGCCGACGGTGCCATGCTCGCAGGTGCCGTTTCTTTTGATGCCATTTGGGTACAGTTCTACAATAATTACTGCGGCCTGCAATCCTTCACCGTTGGCTCCAGCACACAAAACAACTTTAACTTCGCTACGTGGGACAACTGGGCAAAAACCGTGTCTCTCAACCCTAACGTGAAAGTCATCCTCGGTATTCCAGGAAACACTGGTGCTGGCGCTGGATATGAGAGTGGCAGCACGCTTGCAAGTATCATTGCTTATTGTAAGGGATTCAGCAGTTTTGGAGGCGTGATGATCTGGGATATGAGTCAAGTGTATGCGAATTCAGGGTTTTTGAATAGCGTGGCGACTGATTTGGGGCTCCCCGCGAGTGGGAATGGAGGTGGTGGAGGAACGGGAACGACGACGAGTGCTACGGCTACGACTTTAACGACTGTTACGAAGACGGCGACGACGCCCCCGCCGACGAGCACGGCTTCTGGGACAGTGGGCCAATGGGCTCAGGTACGTTGCCATGCTGAACTAGGAAGAGAAAGAAGAAAGAGTGCTGACTTGAATATAGTGTGGTGGAATTGGGTATACTGGCTCGACCGTGTGCACACCGCCATATACTTGTGTTGAGAATTCGGAGTGGTGGTCGCAGTGTGAGTGAGCGGGCCTGGAGACGTCCTCTGGCCGGCCATGTAAGGTTGTTCCGTGGTTGAATGAGGGGCGGCTTGATGAAGCTTTCGCCCGTACTGTCGCTTCCGACACAATTTTGTTCTTCACTTCATCTTCGTTGTATATATTTATCTCGAACTTGTACTCTAATTATTTCTTTTTATATATAATTTAGTCGATTTGTATTTATGAAGACTGCAAACGCATACAGTGTGTACTTCGTCTCGAGAGGTCAGGTCAGAATCACGTGCGAACCTCTCAATTCCATTCTTCAATTCAATATCATGACCGCGAGTGATATAAATCTACACAAAACAGTCTCTATGTCGACATCTGGGCTTCAATTGACGGGTACACACGGCAGGGGCTTTCAACAGATGAAAGCCTCCGACTGGCCAATTCGCACCCCCGGACCCGCTCGGATCTAGATGCCGGCTCGGAAGGTGGGGGTGGCTACGGATACGGAGTTAAATCTCAACCTCTGAAAATATCTTCAAATTCTCATCGACATGTCTCATCTTTTGTAAACCCTTCCTTGAATCTTATATTGAGTGTGATTATGGGCTCTGATGAGTTGAGGGACAATGGCTCCTCAAACCCAGCCAAGAAGGCCCTCTCGCCACCAACCGAGATCCAGACCGCAATGATGCAGGAACTGACCCCTCTCTCAATCCAAGCAACCTCAGCCAGCACCGCAAAAGAAGTGACCATAAAACAAGTAGCCCCCTTAGTCCTTGTCCTCACCGGCGCAACATTTCTCAGCGCAAGTCCCTCCACCCACCTACCAAACTCCTTTCACCACACTGACAACCGAACGAAGACCATCTCAGCACAATCTGTAGTCATCATCCTCCCACAAATAAGCAGAGACCTCAACATTCCAGAAACGCGCCAGCAATGGATCATCTCCGCCTACGCGCTTCCCTCCGCTGCTTTCCTCCTGCTGTGCGGCAAACTGGCTGATGTGTACGGCAAACGGCGACTCTTCATCCTAGGCTGCTTTTGGCTGACTGCTACCACGCTCGGAGCAGCCTTCTCGCCGGTCGAGGTTTGCATTTATATCATGCGTGCTTTGCAAGGACTGGTATGCTCTCATGATTTAACAATTTCACCAATGGTACCGGGAACTAAAAACTAACTTGACCAGGGAGGAGCCATCACGATCCCCACTGCCATTGGTATCATCGGCCACACGATCCCGCCGGGCCGTGTGAAGAATTATAGTTTTGCATTCTACTCAGGTGGTGCACCTATTGGGCAGGTCTTGGGAAACATTTTAGTAAGTCACCTTCCTATGATTCAATGTTATTAGTCTGAATTGACATGTTTAGGGTGGAGTTATCTCCGAGTGGGCGAACTGGAAAGTTGTATTTTTCGTTATTGCAGGCGCTGCTTTCATCACTGGCGCCACGGCTTTCTTCGTTATTCCCAAAGAGCCGTCCAGGACCAATGAGAATGCGGACCATCCAAGAGCATCAAATGTTGATTGGATTGGAGCTTTCTTTTTCACTTCTGGACTGCTCCTCCTACTCATAGCATTATCTGAAGGCGTTTCGCTGGGCTGGGACACGCCTCTAGTGATCACGGTTCTGATTGTATCGGTGTTGTTCCTGGCGATTTTCATCTCCTGGCAGCATCATCTTGAAAAGAAAGCCAATCCTGGACAGGAGCCCCTTATGCGAATATCTGTCTTCAGAGTTGGACGGTTCTCTGCCGCGATGGTCATTGTGTGTTTATTTACAGGTGGATTCACGAACTTCCTCGTCTATTCAACCTATTTCTATCAAGATTACCAAGGACAATCACCCATCGAAACAACACTTCGCTACATCCCACTCGGTGTCGTCGGCAGTAAGTTCACTTTACATTGAATCTGATAGAAGATAGCTAAGAAAATCAAGTCCTCAGCACAATAGGCTCCGGATACCTCCTCGACCGCATCCGCGGCAACTATATCCTAATCTTCGGTCTCGTCTCCGCCACAATCGCCAACCTCCTCTTCGCGGTCCCCATCCCGCCCTCAACCTCCTATTTCGCCTACGGCATGCCAGCAATGGCACTCGCCGCCTTTGGCGCTGATACCGTGTACCCGTGCATTGGACTCTTCACCACGCAATCCCTACCGCGGAAAGATCAAGGTGTAGCAGGCGCAATGTTCCAAACCGTCGCGGGCATCGGGAGGAGTATGTTTCTGCCAATTACAAGTATTGTGCAGGCTGCTGCGCAGAGCCAGTTGGGAAAGCATGGGAAGACGGAGAAAGAGGCTTTCCTTGGTGGTCTGAGGGCGGTGGAATGCTTTTGTGTGGGGTGTATGGCAGTTGCCTTGCTGATTACAGTGGTGGGGTTGAGGAATATTGGGAAGATTGGGTTGTTGAAGAAGTTGGGGAATGTGCAGTCTGATGCGAAGCAGAAGGATGAGGAGGCATAGAGTATATAATTGTAATGCGGAGTAATTGGTATAGAATATATATAGACTTTCGTGTGGGAAAGAGGAATTTCCTGGAAGGCAAGTGGCAGGTGTTAGCGTTCCACATGCTGAAAGCCCCTTGTAGTGATCTGAAACAGAGGCTGGTTTACGCCGCAGATCTCCTTTGGTGGGGCATCTCAGGGCCTAAGACACACTTTTGACCCCGCAGTGCCTTCCCATCCCTCTTCACTTTGAATAATCAACTGAAATGATTGTAGACCGAATGTTCCATTGTTTATACGTTCAATGTCAGCAGCAAAACTCTGCAAGCTATATCTAGGTCTCATAGGACTGAATCATGTCACATTATTTTACCTCGCTCAGGATCATTCTGCATGTGAAGTGGATTGGCATCACGAGCAAAACAACTAGACCGACAAGCACAGCGGCCGAAATCTTCGGAAATTTCTTTCTCTTTATACCGAATTACATATTATGACGTATTATCACAAGCCGTGCACAAATTATTCATGTTGTTCCCGTTTGCTCGTGAACAATCGTATGACTTCCGCCAACACGTGGTTGCGAGCTACATCATCAACCTCAGGTGATGGCGGCCTTCTGGATCACCACATCACTAAGAAACTTTCCACATAAAAGACATGGATCCTCTTCCAATTCTTGTGTACGTTAATAAAGACATACTTGAACCATTTCCATCACCAAAAACAACAACTTACAAAATGCCTCACGCACATCACGAAGGCCACCAGATCAGAAAGCCAGAAGAAGTCAATGCATACCTAGTCGGTGGCGGTATAGCATCTCTTGCCGCAGCAGTTCATCTTATCCAAGATGCCAAAGTCCCCGCCAACCAAATCCACATCCTCGAGTCTAGTCCCCTTCCCGGTGGCTCGATGGATGGAGCCGGAAATGCAGAAACAGGGTACATCCTTCGTGGCGGTCGGATGCTAAACTTCAGCTATCTTTGCACCTATGATCTCCTTTCGAAGGTCCCTTCACTGAGTGAGCCATCGAAGACTGTCAAGCGGGAAATTGATGAGTTCAATGCTGTTCCGGGCAATAAGACGAATGCCCATGCGAGGCTTATTGCCAAGGGTGGAAAGGGGCCGGAGATCGTGGATGTTTCTCATATGGGACTAAACACGAAAGAGAGAGCAGATCTTCTACACATTACAGCAGAAACGGAGAAGCGTTTGGGCACGAAGAGGATTGATGAATGTTTCACTAAAGAGTTCTTCGATACCAAATTTTGGTATATGTGGGATACGATGTAAGGACTTGGCACTTTTCAATATTGTTTTCCGAAGCTAATCATGACTAGGTTTGCTTTCCAGCCATGGCACAGTGCGGTGGAGTTCAAGCGGTATCTGCACCGGTTCATTCAAGAATTCCCTCGTATCAATTCTCTGGCTGGAGTAGATCGTACACCTTACAACCAATACGATTCAATTATCCTTCCAATCGAAACATATCTCAAGGCTCAAGGCGTTGAATTTCATTACGGTTTGTCTTCGTCCCTCACAATCTCAACAGAGCTGACATTTTCTAGACACAAAAGTCAATTCGCTTTCCTTTCGGCCTGGATCTGCTATTACCGTCTCCGAGATACACTTTGCATCAACCAAGGACGGTAAAACGGGCTTGATTCATGTCGAAGCCAATGACCTGGTATTTCTCACTCTCGGCTCAATGACCGCCTGCTCTTCCACCGGAACCAATACCACACCCCCAAAACCCCTTCCGGTAGTCGAAGATGCACTCAAAGCCCCTGATGGAGCCTGGGAACTCTGGTCTTCACTAGCAAACCCGGAAGTAAACCCACACTACTCATCCTTCGGCAACCCCTCCAACTTCTATACTCGAATCCCAGAAAGCAACTGGCTCTCCTTCACCGTCACCCTAAAAAACCAGGAGTTTTTCTCTGCTTTAGAAACAGCTACAGGCAACAAAGCAGGAACTGGCGCGCTAGTGACATTCAAAGATAGCAACTGGCTCATGAGCATCGTCGTCCCGCACCAACCTCACTTCCTCAATCAACCCGAGAACGTGCAAGTCTTCTGGGGCTACGGACTCTTTCCCAACAAAATTGGAAATATCGTCCAGAAAGCCATGTTTGAATGTTCCGGATCCGAAATCCTGCAAGAACTACTCGGCCATCTGAACTTCCCCTCCAGTCCGACCCTCGAGAACGCGATCACGATTCCGTGCATGATGCCATACATCACTGCGCAGTTCCTGACGCGGAAACATGGGGACAGACCGGAGGTTATCCCGAAGGGAAGCACGAATTTGGCGCTCATGGGACAGTTTGTTGAGTTGCCGAGAGATACGGTGTTCACGGTTGAGTATAGTGTGAGGTGTGCCCAGATGGCGGTGCATGAGCTTATGGGCACGAAAGAGAAACCGAAAGATGTTTACATGGGGGAGCATAATGTTAAGGTTTTAGTTGAGGCGCTAAAGATGTTGCTTACTTGAGCACTTAACGGCTTTGGGTGTCTTTGGTGATTAGGGCTGGACGGCGTTGGTGGTTATTAGTTTCCTTAAAACTATTAGAATACTTCCTTTGGGGACAATTAATTAAAGCATAACGCCTATTATTTCCGTCTAGTTCAATTATATATCTCTACTAGCTATCTAATTTATAGGTTATAGTTTATCTCCCCTATTGAGGACGTTGGCAGAGCTGTTTTTATTTGAGATATCACGTGTGAGATTCACGTGACTGGAATGCAGCTAATAATAGCATATAAGTGCTGATGAACGGCTAAGAACTAACTCTTGGTTATATAACCCTTGGTTGTGATACAGCGTAAAGATAATTGTTAGCGGCTGAAACGTCAATTTGAGCAGGCATAAGTCACGTGCTGCTGCTCTTTGCATTGTATACTTTTGTCCTGACCACTCCTCCCTTACCCCAAACCAACTCATTTATTATATAACGACAGTATTGATCTGAAACATGATCTTGTCACCCATCATAAGTCGACAATTCATCTAGCCTTACAGTTTCTTGTCGCGTTGTAAATATACGCTGTACAGAGTCCCAGAATTTGACAACAGCCCATGTGAAATCAGAAATCTGTCCTGTCAACTCCGCGATCTGAACAACATAACCCTTCCACACCGCCCAACTTCCTACTTTCTAAATATCTTATTAATACATTTACTAAGACTATTCAAATACTCATCTTTACTTGAAAGACCTACCCAAAGCGTTGGCATTCTTATATCAAGAGTTGTATTAATCGAGTCTGAAAACTGATATCCTTTGCTAAGCAGGGTAAAAGAGGTACAATGTTATAGATGTGTATGTCTGTGTGACCTGGTTTTAAAGTGAGCAGGTGAAAGTACAGCCCAAACTCCCCTTTCCTCGGATCTTTCTTCTTGAATGCTTTCTACTTATCCCTCTGCCATTTGACTAACCACCCTAACTGAACCAAACTATCTGCAGCCTCCTTACGCAGGTGTATAGAGGACCCAACTAAGGTGCGATTCGGTCTAACAGGGGGTTATTAACTTGTTATTGGCCCACTACGTCCTGTTGGGTATCAACGCATTTGGGGCGCAACTAATCCTCTGGTAGTGTCACACAAGTTCTGATGCCTAATAGCTCAGGGAATCTACCAATGGCAGACGCTGGATAACTGACCGAAAATTTCCCCCACCCCTAGACGGCGGCTGGCAGTGCCAGTCCCAATGAGCTCTATACTCTGCTGTAGGGACCAAAGGTGTGCAATAGTTCATGAGACGGGGGCCGAAATTGGACGAGGCTGCATGCTGCAGGCTGAGGTGAAAGGGTTCTAGTAGTCAAAGCCTCCAATGATAGGCGCATGTGCAGTGATGCAACTGATTTATCCAAAGCTTCCGATTACTAATAAGATTGATATTGTACATGAAAATAACATTAAAATACTACCCGTAGACGTGGTAGATCACAAGCTTAAAGAAGATGGCCTCAAACTCTCTCCGCAACTACTGCAGCGAAATTTGCTTTCTTGCACTCAGAGCTCCTTCTACGCGAGAAATTGCGGACTTTCTAGATCGGAAGGCCACAGGACTCCTTCTTGCACATTCTGGAAGCATGTCGCCTTGCAAAAGATTCAACTAGAGATACTTCGGAGAATGAGGAGTGATTCCTCTACTTGTGGATTATGCATGCTTTTCTGTAGTATTATTGCCAGACAAAGGGCAGTCTTTGAATTCAATCGGCCATTAGGTGACGAAACCATTTCTTTTCTGGCAGATCCGGATATGGTATATTATGGGAGGATCAGAGGCTTGCGAAAAGACAAATATAGTCCTGATCAATGGGTCATAAGACGAATGCATTTGAGCGATTACCAACAAGGGAACAATCACCCAGTTGTGTCGTTCGAATAAGTGCTCCAACCTTGCTCTGTTCGTACGGTATCATCTCCACTCCAGGATCCTGATAGCGGGATGTTATTCGGTGGGAGAAAACGTGAGCTGGTAAGAAATTCGTAAATTTGAAATCTTCTGAGATCAGATATGCGCTCTAAGATATGTCTGGGGTTCATACCCAGCTATCAAACTGAAAATTGACAATGTTGAGCAATTTCAGCAGCCTGGGTTCCTCGGAGCACTTCAACTTCCTCAAGCTATTACTGACGCTTCGGAGCTTGCATCTATGCTTGACACCGACTATCTCTGGGCAGATACTTTGTGCATCATTCAAGATGACGACGAGGATAAAAAGTACCAAATCGGCAAAATGGGTAGCATCTACAACTCGACATTTCTTACCATTGTTGCAGCCTCTGGAGACGATTCAGGCGCCGGTTTACCAGGACTATGGCCAAATACGCGCTTTTATAAACAGGAAGATATTGTTGTCATCCCACACGGCGAAACAGATGGAGGTCTATCACTCATGACCACCGTAATATACAAGCAACAAATCGAGGCGAATTTCGTCATTGATGCAATTGAAGTATTGATCAAAGCAAGTGAAATAACCATGCCTGGACAATGCAAGAGCGCATGCTTTCCCGATGCAACATCATCTTCACAAGGGAGCAAGTATTATGGCCTGCCTGCAAGCCTAATTTTGCGAAGAATCTCGATTTGAACTTCGAAATACCAGGTTCGAACATCGATTCCAGACAGAACATCGAATAGGAAATGCGGCAATCGCTAAGATAGACTCCCCATCTTTCTGGACTGATTACTTGGTTGACAGTTATACGCGCCGGGATAAGTCATTTTATGGCAATGTTCACGGCGCTTCCAAGCTATCATTGATCGTTTGCAACAAATCTCAACTGAACGTTTCCTTCGGGGTTTGCCGTGCTCACGCTTCAAGATTGCCATTTCATGGGAAACGTTTCATGGAGTGAGTAGGTAAACGACACGCTCTACACTTCCAATGACCTCACTGAATGAGAATGTTGTCTTCCCAAGTTGGTCTTGGATGGGTTGGAATGGCCGTGTACATTGCTCGGTCTGTAATGATCGTCTTGGAACGTGAGTTACGGTAGCCTGATTTTTAATCTTCCCCAACGCTTATATATTGCAGAGATAGACCTGAAATAACTTGTTACATCCACCAAAGTGATCCTCTACGATTCATTCTAGTTAGTCAAATGAATAGTATCGAGACCAGTACCTTCGACACTGAAGATGTGGACGATTATATTCGAGTTTCTCAAGCTGACGCCAAGAAACATTTGAATACTCTTACTGTGGGCAAATTGAGAGCCCTCCCCCCCCCGTTCTTGCGATGCAAATTGAGTGGAAAGATGAAATTGAATCCAGGGTTAATATTGCAGAGATTGAAAAATATCGCTGGATTGACCCAAAGCTAAAGCGGAGGATCATTGCCCTTATATAAGAGAAACGAAATATGGGTTTTATCCTTAACTCGAGTATATACTAATAAAGTTTATACATTTCTTTATATAGTACTTAATAATATATATATATTTCTTTTAGTTTTATACTTATAAAATTCTTATTATACAGATTTCTTTTAATAGTAATAATAATAATAAAAAGAACCTATTAATTATCTATTCTGTGTTTCAACTTATGACGGAATGTTGCGAATGCATCATGGTAGAACTCTTTCCATCCGTAACCTCGCGTTGGTCCTACCCCTTCAATTCTCTCTTGTCTGAGTTGCCAAAAAAGAGTCCCATCATAACATCGCCTCAAATCATCCTTCCATATCCTGCCATCTCGCTGAAGCAATAACCACGTAGTGAACCACTCCATCGCAGCAAAACTCCAACCTGCCAGATCTGCCGCCACCCGATTATTCCCAACCATTCGCCATAAATCTCCAGCACCCAGACTTCCTGTTCCGGTTGCATCAAACTCGGTATACATGCCTTCGAAAAACTGAGGTCTAAAATTGCCTTTCAGATCGTAGACGCCTGTGTCCGAGCCGTGTTTTGCTTTGTGGATGCTATCGACGTAAATCCGGAACAGGGGGTCTGGCACGTAACTGTGGCCTAGCCGTGAAGGGTAAGAAAAGAAAATAGGAATCAAGAGGGCGGCGACTGAAAATGGGACGGAGAACCCAATCTCCCGAAATCCTGTGTAGACATCTTTGGGATAGATGATACTGTCACCGTCACGGTCCCAAAAGAGGACGTGTTGTTGGAGAGCGGTCATAGGTCTAGTGATCGAGGATCTATCCTCTGTCTCTGCTTTTCGATTTAATGCAGGGTGTTGGAGGTTGGACTCAGATTTGAACGAGGCGAACCAGTAGTATGTGGCGGCGAAACAAACAATTGCAACCGTGCAAACGAAAGTACTTCGTACATAGCCATCTTGTCCCAAAAAGATATTCATGTTTTACTTTCCCTGTATCATTGCGAATGATGTGGAGAAATAAGGGGAGTATGCAACATATGCGCCGAGCATTTTGCTCCTTTTTAGAATAGGAGTTTGCTAAATAGTGTGACGACATTAACTCCTCGACGTCACGCTGCGACTGCATGCGCCACCAATCCCCTACAAAAGCACTTTGCGATGCATAGTCGCTTACAAAACCCCTGCGACGACCACCCCATATATTTATCCGTAATCCTTAGCTCGTAATCTATGGAGAAGAGCTAGGAGAATGAACACTGTTTAACGAGCCCGTTTCAGTATGGTTCGAAGAAATACGTCTATATTAAGACTTGAGCTAGACCGAGACACTAAGTCCCTTCAGCGTAACTTTTTACCATAAATTGTCTCTCTCTTTGACTCCAACTCTCGCCAAAGGGCCCCAGTGATCTGCTCGCATCCGTCCTTCCAGAATATAGCTTCAAGGATGGCCTGCATATCTAGCCAAGTCTCCAAACCTAAAGCTTCACAAGCAGTGACCAACTGATTAAGAAACCATTCTCTCTCAGATTCAAGACTAGAAGTAACGCCGCCAAAGTAGAGAGCCCAAACGAACTTCCTGGTGGTGTTGCCACTGCTAGAACCAGGTGCTGATCTCCTCATCGCCAATTGCAGTTCTGTTTTCAACCGTAAAATCAAGATATTGATAACCTTCGGATGAATCCTAACCTCGCAGAGACCCGTATGTACGTAAATCAACGCCGCTAAGGCGCATGCCCTGTCAATATGTGAGCTTTCGTATTGTTTGCTGTACGCAACATGCATGAGGCTTCTCTGCACCAAGTAGATTTTATCGCTATACCAGATATGATCAATCCACTCGGGATCTTTTTCCGAGGCGGGAAATTTTGACAAATCTGCAAATATTTCTTGTAGATTAGAATCAAAGGTTCTAAGAAGGGTTGTTCCTGAAGTGGAAGTGGGATCCTGTGTAGTCGTTGCTGAGTCTGGGAGGACGAACGGCCAGGATGGTGGTGGTACGACGTTTGCGCGTTCGAAGCCCCCGAAGTGTGGAGTTGATTGGAGGATATTTGCTGATGTGAGATCTGCCCTTAATCTGCATATTAGATAAAGCAAAGGGGAAAATAAGATAATGTCATCAGGCATACCAAGCAACGACCCGTTGAAGGATCAATGGAAGATTCCCATTTCTCAATCCACCTCTCATGTCAATTAATCGCTGCAGACCCTTCATGCGAGTCAGAATCCCCAGTCTGGTTCCATTATAAGCCTACCGAACCCACACGTCTGATCAGTATACTCTAGAATATCAGTCGAACCTCTGCAATATTACCTCATAAGTTGCAGTTCCTGCAACGACGCAAATTGTACCATCTCGAATTGCGTCTTCTGGGCTCGAAAGCCTGTCGTTAACAATTCTGATAGCCTCCATTCTGTATCGAAGAGATTCCATTGGATCGCCCTTTTTGAACGATAGGTTGTAATCTGCGGATGAGTGGAGAAAATGGTGTTTAGTAGTGCCGGGTCGTTTAGAGCATCGTTTACCCAGCCTTTACGATAGCTCATCATAAGCGACGGGGCTGCAGTTCCGGTGAAGACTTCACATGGAGGTCAGTACCTCATTAGTCACTGAACTTGTGAAGGAAACCTGAAGGGAAGAATCTCTTTGAAATATAAGACACACAAATTTTGAAGGAGGTCGAGCATAGAAGAAAAGAATACTCTCTTACAATGCTTGAGCAAAAGATCTTCACGGAGGTTGATTGGTAATGGCAGAACGTCGAAAGGATCTGCAAGGGCGTTTGCTGGATTGGTAGATGTTAATCCAGACAGTATGGGTAAGAATAGCTCTGGATCCTGCTGGGTATATCGTCTGAAAGAAGTTGGGGATTGGTTCTTCTCCAAAGAATTAATTTGTAGTTTGCCGTCTGTATATCCATACAATATCGATCGATTCCCGTTGAGTGGGTCTTGGGTCAACCTAGATGTCTCTCCTAGAATTTGGCGTGAGTTTGTTGAGCCAGAGTGGCGCTGTGGACTTCTCCGGACTTGTGATTGGGAGGCTTTGGGGCGTGGTGGCTGCAACCTGAACCTCCTCATCTGCTTCTTGCGGTCCGATTTGTCCAACGCCACATTATCCGTCGAGTGATAGGAACTCCATGTAGCCCGAGAGCGTATGATAGTACGCGTGCTCTCGTCAATTTTTAACGAATCATTCACGTTAACGAACTGAAAAGCAGCATCTTTAGAGGACCATCCATCACGTGGGCCGTGCAGACCAGAGCCCTCTACAACATTCATCCTTATCATAAATGTGGCGGCAGTATTGTTGAATACTGTGCATGAGGCGCAAAATATAAATTGTCAAATTGAGCTGGTGCGTGGAAGATGGCGGGTTCTGCAAGGGGTTGGCACGCAATTCAAATGTAGGCACGAGAGAGACATCGCGGAGAGAGTTCGTGGCCTGATTACAAAGATGCAGAACCCCCTTGAACCTTGAACCTTGAACCTTGAACTGAGATTCGCTGACAAAAGTAGACATGCTGCACGCTGAGTGGTGGTTAGGAGATAAACGCGTCGTTGGAGTGCTTACTGTATTTATTTACCTGTGGTCAATAATAGGTCACCTAAGCGAAACGAACGAAAAAGGGGGAGGGTTGCGATTACTCATCACCGTTGCTAAGCGTTTTATCTACTGGAGACCCCAATCCGGTAATTCTGAAAGTTGCTTGATTCTCCGAGATGCAAACACAATTGCATGTAAACACAGAGTACCTCGATGCGGCAGTATCTCGCGTCGTGGCTGAAGTATTTCTAACTTTAGGGACAACGTGGTTGCAAAATATTTTATCAGGTTGTCAATCCTTTCTTTGTAAGAACGTGCCGGAGCGCAATTAAGATTGTTCTCGATGGCCATTCAGTGTTCCGTGATGCATGAGTTCTAAGGATAGAAAAGTATATAACTACGCAACCGATACCTCTCTCAATCTCTTTTGTTCATCACAATCTCATACTTTATCTCAACAGACAAGTTCAACCATAACCGAAGATATACACACTATCAAACTTTCAAACTTCCAAAGAGTCTACCAAGCAATCCACTAAGATGTCTCCAACAGTCTATCTCATCACTGGTGCCAACAGAGGTAATTACCACATCTCAGGACAAAGACCAATATCTAACAAATTCTAGGCATCGGTCTCGCTCTTGTTACTGAGTACGCTCAGCGTGCTAACAATACCGTCATCGCAGGTGTTCGCGATACCACCAAGAGCGCTGCTCTCAAAGCCATTGTCCCCGCCTCTGGCAGCAAAATCATCATCGTGAAGATCGACTCCCTTTCCTCCACTGACCCAGCCGCCGCTGTCGCCAGTCTCTCTAAACATTCCGTCACCCACAATATCCTCTCCTCCAGAAGTCGACTGTAGAGCCCAAGTTTGTTGCCATCTCTACCGGCATTGCCTCTATCACCGACATGGGCAGCGGAAGTGCCAAGTCCTTTGGTATGGAGGATGCGCCTACTACGTTGGTCGACTCTATTGTGGGCGTCACGAAGAGCATTGACAATGCTACGAGAGAGGGGCAGTCCGGAAAGTTGATTGCATTTGATGGGACTGTCAACGGGTGGTAAATTGAACAGGATGTAGAGTCAGGAAAAGGTTGCAACGTTGTGTTTGTGATGCGATAGAATTTCTTTGGTATTGTTAGCTTTGTCTAGTATTAGCATAAAATCGAACGGACTTTCCCTTCCGCAGATATTTCATGGACGTGAGTTGACATATCGTAAGTAAAATTTTCCGATCACTCGAAGTCTGGTCAACGGGCTCTCCCCTTTTCCTCGCTTCGCGCCTATTTCCAAATCGACTCAAAAACTTCAAGGAACTGAACGTTGTTTATTAATATATTATAAATGCAGGGATCTGTCTCTAGAAGGGTTCACTGAGTAATGGGCCAAACTTAGTAATGGGCCACCTTAGTCAGTATTATAGCGCACAGAATACACGTGATTCCACTACTAATAATATTAAAAAAATACGCTTTTTATAATATTCTTTAATTTTCATAGCTATTAGCTTGAAATATTAGTCTTTTATTTTATTATTTCTAATTAGAATCTAATTATTAAAGTATAGTAATTAAACTTAGGCCGGGTTAATTAATTTAGCTTTTTCTAAAAATCTCTTATTCTTATATTTATAATCTCCTATGAAATTATATTAAAATTAGATATTAACTAGTATTAAATCTAAGCCTTTTTATTTATTCTTAGCTTCTTACTTCTTATATAATTAAAAATATAATTATTATATTTATAGGAAATATAATAAAGGGCTTAAAATTACCTAATTCACTATATAATAAAATAAAAGCTTATAGAATAGGCTAAATAACTTAAAAATATAATAATATTTATTTATTATCTAAGGAATATATAATTACTTATTTTAGTAATTTTACTAGAGTCTTATTACTTATTCCTTTTTTATATATCTTAATTATTTCTATAGAATTCTCTTATACTTACTCCTTATTTTAGGCTCCTTAATAACTAGGATATTTTTAAAGCCCTTAAAGTAAATAACCTTTTATAATACTCTCTTTTATAACTTCTTTAATACTTATTTCTCCTTTACTTACTTTCCCTCTTTCTTTAGTGAAATATATAATAGAATAAGTTCTATACTTAATAATAGCTTTATTAGAATTATAGGAGTTTAAAGCTTAGGAGTTAAATAATTAAGTATTTAAAGTAAAGTTATAGCTAGTATTTTAATTATAATAATATTAAGTAAAGAAGGAGTATTAGGGAGGAGTAAATCTTTAGGGATATTTATAAGTTCTTATACTAGGATTATTACTTTCCTCTTCTTCTTTGCCTTTTCCTTTATTATTTAAGCTAATTACTAAGGTATTTTTTAAAGCTTCTTTACCTTTAATACCTTTTTCTTTTTAGTTATTTATTATACCTTAATTCTAAAATAAACTAGTATATTTCTTATTTATATTATCTATTATTTAAGCTATATCTTATATATAAAGGTATCTTATATTTCTATTATTTTATAATCTAGAATCCTTTCTTTACTAATATCTTACTAGCTCTTTTAATTCTTTTATTAGCCCTTTATTCTCTCCTTTTAAGCTTTAATTACTTAATCTAAATTATATTATATTATAATTAGCTTTACTATAGATTTCTTTATTACTTTTATAATTTATTCTAAAGATTACTTTACCTCTAAGATATCTAATAAAAATAAAATAAGCTTTTAAAATAAGCTATTTAGTTTAGTTTAAGTAATTTTAACTTTATAGATATTTTCAGGTATTTACTTTAAAAGGGGTTTAAGGATTATATCCTCTTTTATTAATAGATAAGAAGGAGTCTTAAGGTTATTAGGATTATTAAAAGGATTAATATTAAGTTTATAAATACTCTTACTAAGCTTTATAGACTTCTTTAGGTAATAAAGAGTAATAATAATATTTATATTTAATAGAAAGTATTTATACTTTACTTATTTACTAGAGATATTTATTATTATAAAGGCTTATTTTATTACTTTTTATATTACTTTAAGAAAGTATATTTTTATAATATTATATCCCTTTTATTAAAACTTATAAAGATCTCAAATTCCTTACTTATAGAACTTTAATAAAGTAATAAATAAGGAGATATTAAGAGGCTATAAGAAGTATATTATATAAGTAAGTAAATATAAGAGAATAATCTAATTCTTAATATAAAATTAAATAATTACTAAGTTAATATAAGAAGAGTAGTTATTAAAAATTATAAATTTATATTTTCCTTTTATTATCTTTTAAGTCTATAGTTTAAATATCTTTTTAAATTATTTAATACTTAATTTAATATTAGTTTATTTATTTAGAGATATTATAATTACTTTATCCTTTATAAGATATTAAAGTTATTTGAGTTTCCTCTTAAGTCCTTTAAAGATAATAAATAATAGGAGATAAATACTAATTATTAAGATATAAGAGATAATTATAATCTACTCGTAATTATTATCTTAAGTAATATATAATTTCTTATTTACTTTTATATTTATAGTAATAATTACCTTCTCCTCTCTAATTACTCTTATTATTATACTCTTCTTATTTATATTATATATATCTTCTAGCTAAATATTATATTTCTTAATAGTCTCTATATAGAGCTAGAAGAATTAACTAATAATCTCCGTATCTTATATTATTAAGTATATTTTATTAAGTAATAATATATATTTCACTTTAAGATTAGAGTATTAATATAATTATTTTTAGACCTAATTAATACTAAGTTTAATATAATCTCCCTTTATAATTAAGAGCTCCTTAGCTAATATATAAAGTTAATAAATCCTAGCTAACTAGCCCTAATCCTCTAATTATTAATACTATTTAATAAGAACTTCCTCCTCTATAAGAGATAAGTATTATATATTAGTATTAGCTTTTTCCTAAGATATTATTCCTTTTAATTAATAAGTTAGAGTAATTCTTATTATATTATACTAATAAGTATACTCTTAAATACTTCTCTTCCTAATTTAAAGGTCTTTATATTAAATATATATAATATAAGTTACCCTAACTCGTGCCTTATATAGAATCTTACCCTAGAAGCTTAGTTTATTTCACTATAATTTTAATACTCTTAATAGTCCTTTATGGAATTAATATATCTTTTATACGCCTATAGTACGCCGGGTAATACTTAGCTCTCTCCCTATAATTAATAATTAATTTAAAGAGAATTGGGTAGTTTATTATATAGTGGGGTATAAAAGAGGGGTTAAAGTACACTGACTAAGGTGGCCTATTACTAAGTTTAGCCCATTGCTCAGTGAACCCTTCTAAATTATTTTTCTAATTATTACAAGCTTTAGAGAAGCCTTGAGCTTTTTTGAAGTAACTCAAGGTTAATTGGTAATTAAGCGAGGTGGTAAGACGACGAGAGCTAACAGGAAATTCTTTACCTAGCAAAGTAGAGCGTTGTATCAGCTTCTTCTGTGCCGCTTCTCTTTTCATCGCAAAAATTGCCAGTACAGCTTTTCGCACCTTTATCCCCCAACTCTCCTAGACCATCAAGCACGATGGACAACTGTAATACCAGCACATATAAGCATTAGCCTCGTGGCAGCAGGAGAGTTGATAAGCTAGCCCCCTGGACATGACTTAATGTATTGCGATTTTATTTCATCCGATACAGAAGAATTTCGGCCGTGTCACGCACTTTTCTGGAAGACAGGTGATTTCTTCAATATAGGGACAACGTACTTCCGGATTAGTCCGTTATCGGGTTCGTATAATCTTACCCAATTAACTCCGTACTTTGCAATGAATCTCCGACCATCTGTCGCAAATCCCAAGTCATACTACAGTTTCTGTAGAAAATAAGGCCGTGCTGACAATTTTCCAGGCACCCTTGGTCAAAAGGCCTCGTGTAGCGTAGGGGAATTAATGTCGCTATCGAACAGAAAGGGATTACAAAGCGGCTGCTTGAAGAGACGGCCTTCGGGTGAACCACCAATTGCGAACGCTCAGAAAGTGGGGCGCCGGATCCGAATTAAACGGCACGAATTTGCAGCATTACTTCCTACTCCGCCGAGCGGAGGCCGATTGACGAGTCACCAACGGCCACGAGGATGAGCTCGGTGGAAAAGTAAGAAATTAAGTGCTCCGTGCAAAGTCCGGGCCCTGCATCGCGCCACTTCACGTATCGAATCGCGAAACACACTTCGTCTCTGATACACGAGCGCGATCTTTGACCAATCCGCAGTTGACTTGTTGGAGATCACTGTAGATTCGCTGTCAGCCCTAGAAGGACTAGCTTATCGAAAGGCCACATTTCTGTCCGATTCGCCCAAGTAAGCAATTCCCCCACCACAACTCACCGTCTTATTTAGCCCATTAAATAGGCAATATAGAAGCTATTTACATTCTAATAGAAGCATTTGATAGCTGAGTACTTAATTAATGATTCTAGCAACTCAGTATTTTATATACCACCCATTTGCGGCCTTTACGGCGTCTACTCGCTTTTGTATCCCCTCCGCTAGCTTATTTAAGAGCTCTAGCGCCAGCGTCTCCCACGCCTACTATGCGCACTCAATCATATAGTCCATTGCGGCCTGACTATTGCCTATTCCCTTAAGCTCAGGATATGCTCTATCGATTTCCGCTTTTAGCATCTTCCAAAGGTTTTCGATAGGGTTTAAGTCCGGCGAATATAGCGGCCAAGGCATAACTTCTATCCCTATCTCTTCAAAGATTACCGTGACCTTATGAGCCTTATAAATAGGCGCATTATCTTGTATAAAGACGCTATTGTGTTCGAGGATCGTAGGAAGGTATTCGGCCAGGACTTTAAGGTAAACTTTCGCCGTAACGCCTCCCCTCTTCGTATTCTAGTCCCCCTCTATTACGACTAAATTACTCCTATACCCAAAGCCGAACGCTGCCCAGAATATTTGTGTTTTGCCTTTCGGAGGTTTCGTTTGAATCGCCTAAATTTCTAGAGCTTTACCTATAAGTGTGGACGAGTAATTAGTAAGGGCATATAGCGTACGAAGGAGGGGGAGATTTACCCCGCCGGCGATATACCCACTCGATGGCGCCCCCCTTCCCACGCTCGACTAAGCACTCATTAGACTACTGTAATTATCTCCAAAACTCTACCGGCTTCCCATCGTACTTTATAGCCCATTATATACGTAATAAGGTATATTCTGCCGTGAGAAATGGCCTCTGCTTGGCCCTCTACTTCTGAATGCCCGATTTCTTGAGGTACCGGTAAATCGTCTTCTTGGAAGAGTGAGGCGCGCAGGATTTGAAAAGCTGCTGGGCAGTTATCTTCGGATTGATCACAATCGCACGTCGTATAAGCTTGTGATCGCCAATTGTAAGGATGGAGGGGGCACCGGGGCGTAAGGGAGTGATACAACCGGGCTAATGAGGCGCGTTCTTATAGATCTTCCGGCAAGTCGAATCGTCCAGCTTTTCCATGCGCGATATCGCCGCAAATTTGATACTATGATCACGAGCACCTATGACCCGAGATCTTCTATTAGGAGAAACCTCCCCTAAGGGTGGGCGTGGTGTTCCTGGAGCGCGCATTATTGTTGTTGTGGGAGAGAGAGACGTGTAAGAACTCTATTATTTAAGCGAATCGGACAGATATGTGGCTTACTGTATCTCATTTATATATTTCGCGCCTGCCTGCTTACTTCTTGGCCCTCTAATGACTTTATTGAAGCGTACCTCGCACGACTTTGTTCGGATTGAGCTTGTATTCCAGCATTACCGCTGCATCTCTGCCGGAGCAATAACCGAACGGCCATTATAATATTCCCAAAAACGCCGTAGAAATGAGCGCTTCTTCTCCCATTCTGCGAAGGGTGGATGTCGGGGATCGCATCGACGACGAGAAAAAGATCGAGGAACCTGCATCAGACGCCAATACGATGGTTGAAAAGACTGATGGAACAGATACTAAAGCAGAAAACGATCCCGAGCCCATAACCGAACCAGAGGAAGATCAATTAGCAGAAGACGAATACCCCAAGGGCTTTC
Source organism: Stipitochalara longipes BDJ (assembly GCA_009732865.1). Lineage (NCBI taxonomy): Eukaryota > Fungi > Ascomycota > Leotiomycetes > Helotiales > Hamatocanthoscyphaceae > Stipitochalara > Stipitochalara longipes. The sequence goes on along the minus strand of ML769343.1, from coordinate 491,538 downwards.
AATTTGCCTTCATTCTTATTGCTTTGATTTTGTTAATTTTCATGGTTGCGTTAGATTTGGTATGTATAGTTATCGTCTTTTGATAGACAATGCTGATTCGGTCTGCAGACTATCGTAGCAACGGCCATCCCGAAGATCACGGATGACTTCCACAGCGTATCACAGATAGGATGGTACGGATCCGCCTTCTTCTTAACCGTTGCCTCATTCACATCACCCTGGGGCAAACTCTTCAAGTATTTCACCTTGAAGTGGACATATCTGACGGCAGTGTTCATCTTCGAATTGGGAAGTCTCATCTGTGGTATGTGTATTTCGAGGTTCAACGTGCCGTTAGACTGCTAACTTCGTCTTGCAGGCGTTGCTCCAACTAGCACAGCCTTGATCATTGGACGTGCCATTGCTGGTTTGGGTGCAGCTGGTGTTGGGTCTGGCGCATTTATTCTGGTCGCCTTCATTGCCCCTCCGAAAAAGCGGCCTGCCTATTTAGGCATCATTGGCGCCTCTTATGGAATATCAGCTGTCATCGGACCTCTTCTGGGTGGAGTGTTCACTGAGAGACTAACCTGGCGGTGGTGCTTTTACATGTGAGTATCTTTCTGGCACACAGTAGAGAAAACATAGCTGATGTTGAGTAGTAACCTTCCAATTGGTGGCCTCGCTGCCGCAATCCTCGTCATCTTTTTCCGATTACCAGCACATTTCAAGCCCGCAGAAGCGACTTTCAGGGAGAAGATGCTCCAACTGGATCCCATTGGTATCGTTCTCATCATGGGAGCTGTCATCTGCTATATCCTTGCCTTGCAGTGGGGCGGGCTGACACTCCCTTGGAGCTCTTCGACTATTATTGGCCTCTTTGTCGGATTTGCCCTTCTCCTGATATGTTTCGGTTTTGATCAATGGTATATGGAGGAGCGTGCCATGCTCCCGAAGCGACTCCTGAAAGACCGATATATCCACCAAGGCATGGCCTACTCCTTCACTATTGCAGGAACCTACTTCCTCGTGTTATATTTCCTTCCGCTATACTTTCAAGTTATCGACAATGTCTCTCCCATTCAGAGTGGAGTTCGGAACTTGCCCTTGATTCTCGCTATCACTATCGCAACAGTGGCCTCCGGAGTCGGGATCACCGTAACAGGCCGCCCAATGCCATTCATGATAGTTGCCGGAGTGTTGGGTACCGTCGGAGTTGGACTACTTTACACACTTACTATTGGATCCTCATCCGCAAAGTGGATAGGGTATCAGGTTCTTGCCGGTCTTGGAATCGGGCTAGGCTTTCAAGTGCCTGTCTCTGCTGTTCAAGCAACTTTGCCTCAAATTGACATACCTTCTGGATCAGCCATGATCATATGTGAGTCTTCTCAAGACCGGCTCATTGAAACTGAGCAATTATACTAACAGAAATCCAGTCGTGCAAACAATTGGTGGCTCCTTCCTTGTCTCAGCTGGAGAGAGTGCCTTCGAAGCTGTCCTAACGAAGAAGCTGCGCCTGACAGATCCATCAATTGACCCTCTAAAGGTCATTGGTACTGGCGCAACGGAGGTGCGGACAGCCTTTTCCCCTGCTGACATACCGTTTATTCTTCGCGCGTACGTGGATGGCATTCAAACTGCCTTTATTGTCGCGATTGCATTGGCCTGTGCATGTACTGTTATTGCTTTCGGGACAAAGTGGCAAAAATTGCAAGCGGCGTCCGAACATAGAGAAGTTGATAGCACGGAGTCAAGGAGCAAGACTGCTAAGGACACTATGGTGTAAACATTTCAGGAGACGTTATAGAGTCTAGAGATTTTAATAGATATGTATCAGTGGCCAACGAAACTGTTCACCGATGAGAAGATCCATTCGTGCTAGAAGAAGAATGTCGCTATAGTTCTCCTTTATTACTTCTGCTTTCTGAGATCCTGGGCTAGAGCCAGAGTCATTAATGCCAAAGCATCGAATGAACATCGCCAATCGTTGCCAAGCCTGATTTCGCACTCATATATTAGGAGTATGGCTCGCATTCTATAACATGGCCCAGGATTAAATAAAGACTTATTAGAATTATTCTGGAACCACACAAGCTGGAGAAGCGTCAAACGCTCAACACCCTAGGAATGCATTAAAGCCCCCCTTAATTCATCATTCATTTTTCTTTTCTATAACATTTCGCTCTTAGCAGAAGCTAACAATTCGTTTGCTTCGACGTCAACATGTCGAAGCCATCAACCAACCAAATAAAGAATCATCACATGGCAATCGAACCTCTCAATCAGGTATATTGTCCGTCAGATACTCTTTCCGGATGGAAACCAAAGAAACTGTTCATGTTAAATTACTGAAGTGTTGTGAGTGAATAAGCCAAGCGCTTCCTCCAAGCTTAATAGCCCACGGTCCAGTAGCTCTACTCAGCAGCCGTGGTAACACAACATGATGTGGCGTATTATCAGCAGGTCTACGCAAAAGATGTACATGGATTGATTGGCTCCATTCAGCTCAAAGCCCGTGACGGAAATATATTACCCCGCTTTGTCGTGAGAATCTGCTGCCTTCACGGTCGCAACATCCGAAAAAGATTACTCCCATACCAACTCCCCTAGCTCCAAAGCACCGGCTGAAATACACAAAGTTCAGATTACAGATTCTGGTGGTCAAATGAGCATGGACAACAAATTTTCTGCAGATGGAGACCTCAGTGACGCACATAAAGGGGCTGTTAAGGCCCAAGGTGAAGACAGCATCGACGAACTGGCAACACTGCTATCACCATTTGACTCATCAACAACGCTCATTCCCGCATCACCGACAGAAAATAATCCAGATCCAGAAGCGCAACAGCCATCCACTGTTGTCAGCGATGAAAACTCGCCACCGATGACCTGGCGCGACACTGGCTACGTCGTCTTCACTATCTTCACAGTCTTCACTAGCTTCGTGGTCCCAAATGCTCTTGAAATCTCGGGATACGACCCTCTGTACTTCACAAAGTTGGCTTGGTCTTCAATTGTTGTTTGCCTCGTGGTGTCAATGATCTTCGTACGTTGTCTCTTGCCTTTTAGTCTCTCGCTGGGCACATGCTATTTTAAAAGATGAACAAATATCAACCAACATTATAGGTCTCAATCACCGAAAGTGATAGGGTGAAGCAGAGAAGGAATGATAAGTCGATATCAACACCCAGCCATATTCGATTCGCCTTGTTTAATTTGGCGCTCATCTATTGGGGGACATGGCTCGCCTTTTACGGCATGATTTGGTTATGGGCAGTGCTTCGATATCCTGGTTCTCAGCAGAGCCTTCTTCAGATGAGTCGAATTTGGAGGGAATTTCAGACAAAGATGGAGACGAAGGATGCGCTGACTAAATTGACGAGTTGTTTGAGAGAGGCTATCCCGGATCGTAATGCAACGATTGCAGATATCACAACCTGCTTGAAGGAAATGGGTATCCACGATGAGTGATAAATGCCTTTCATTTACGGGAAGATTAATTTGTAGCAGTATAGACTTGCGAGCCGGTCTCTAGCAGGTTGTTTATCGTCTGGAGTGGCAGCGCTATGTGTTCACTTGCCAGCTCTTAAATCAACACATGTTTCTCAAAAGAAAGTGGCTCAGAAGGTAAAACCAGCCAATATTAAAATATTCAATTATTTGGCAAACGCTTTGCGATAGTGATCGAAATTGTGTTTGGACTTTTATGTATAAGGCTGAGAGGGACGGATAGCCGTTAGTTTATTTTTAGCAGTCATGCATTCAGCTCGACAACTCAAAAAGCAAACATGTCCAGCCTTACGCCAGGAAAATTTCCAACACCTCTTCAATTGCCATCATTATAATTCAAATGGCAGCGACACGTCCACTTCAAAGTCGAGCAGACTGCGAAGCTAACTTCGACCTGATTCGGTTCTGGATATCACAATGCGAGCTCCATCCAGTCTGCGCTCGAGTGCCTGATTTTGCCTCTAAATTTCAGCTTCCAACAAGACTCATCGATATTGGATTAAACTCAGACGCTAGTCCTCGGCTTATACTCTCGTCAGACCTCAACGAAAGTGCAGATTGTCGTTATGTTACGCTATCGCATTGCTGGGGCGACCCAAGCAAGGTCCCAAAGACTGTTCGAATGACACTCACGCAACACCAAAAACGGATTACGGGACTTAGCAAGACCTTTGAGGATGCTATAGAGGTCACGCGGCAGATTGGAGTGCGGTACCTTTGGATTGACTCGTTTTGCATTATTCAACAGGACATCACGGACTGGGAGATTGAATGTTCCAGGATGAGCCTGACATATGCACGAGCATACTGCGTTTTATCTGCGATGGACGTGGTAGAGGGAAGTGACGGCTTGTTTATCCCGAGATCTTCCCTTTCACCTCCCACTCACATTGATAATGTGACAAGCTGGGACTCGGCGTCGAAAGGCCCTCTAAGCACCCGAGGGTGGGCATTTCAAGAACACCAATTGTCCACTAGAATTATCCACTTTACAAAGTCTCGTATTCTTTGGGAATGTCGTGCGTGCGTTGCATACGAGGAATCCTCAGTTCCTGTACCCCGTGTACTTCTTGGAAGTGAGAGGCTTGACCATTCCGTTCCATCTGGTCAATGGAGACTCTTTGACGGTAGACTAGACAAATACGTTAACGTTAGAAGATTCGAAGATTTCCCAGAGTCAGAGGCTCTGCAAGTACAGCACGATATTCAAACACGCTGGTTAAGAGCTGTAGAAGTATACTCATCTCGGAGTCTGACATTCTCAGATGATAGACTTCCGGCCTTGTCTGGGCTTGCTTCAGCCGTGTCATCAATCATGGTGGGAAATGATTATCTAGCTGGGATCTGGCGAGATGATATCACTAGGGGGCTGCTCTGGCAACGTTCACAAGCCCTGGCGCCGATTACGAACAAATTGGCATCTGTACCTTCTTGGTCGTGGGCTTCTTATCCAGGCCAGGTGCGATTCCTTCTGGTGCTTGGGGCAGTACTTAGCCCGAAAGACTGTGATGATTTCGTAATCCCAGCTATCCCCTTACCAACCACAACGGCAGATATGAAAAGTCATTGGATATACCGGACGTTAGAAAGGACAAAATGCTGGACAACTTTATCAAGTCTTGATCTGTTCGGACAAGTTGATGGTGGATTTTTGCAAATTGATACAGAAGTAAGAATATTTAAGATCGCAGCGTCAAGCCCTGGGTTGAAATGGAGTATTTTGGGAGAGGAAGTTGGTAATGTCACTATCTCTATGGATAACCCAGACACTGCCAATGCCCTTCAAGTGACTTTCGCCATGCTTGTAGGCGAAGAGTATGGGGAAGGTGGCTGTTATGGTCTTATCTTACAAGAAATTCGATTAGGTATTTTCGAAAGAGCTGGAGTTTTCTGGTTGAGGAATTTCCGAGGAAGGCCGAAATTCGAAGACGCTAGGTTAACAATTGTGTAGAATGGTCTAAAATGCGAAAAAAATATTCAAAAATTGTGCACCTGGTCAAGATTGCAGTGAATGATTTAGATTCTCACAATTTTGTTTTAGGAGGAGATGTGAAGGATTGATAATGTTCTGGGTTGCACTCGAGGTACCCAATTCAGGGCGTGATAGCTTGCAACTGACTAGCAAGACCATTTCGAGGGTCTTCCTAAGCAGCAGCTTCTTCAATGCACTTCGCACATCTACAAGGCATGCCAAACCAACCCATCAATTTCCTCCTCCTCTCCACGACATTCATGCTATTCCCCTGAGAACCAATGTAACTGATGCATAACTCTTCGCCCTTCTTGCAATCTCTCGTCGCAAACATCGTGACCTCACTGCTGGCTGAATCATGTCTCCAATCAACATTCGGACTGCAGCTATGATTCAACATGCTGTACAACCCGCTAATACTTGTTCCAGGCCAGTCTCCAAGAGTTTGACCATGCTTGTTATTTTGTAATCTGCACTTGATGGTATGCAGAACCCAGGTGTCATAGAATGGTTCAGTGAAAATATTGATGCCAAAAGTCTGAAGAATGGTGATCGGCAGTTGGATGTGGTCTTCGAAGTTGAAGATTATGAGATTTGGCTCCTTGAATCCGTAAGCGGGCGTAAGTCTCACAAGGACTTTACTTTTCAATGGGTGGCCAGTATCCTCCACTTGGCTTATTGCTAGAACTCTCATCAATAGAAGAGCATCAAGGGAAAAGTCTGTGGTGGCGGTCGCTTTCCTCGCAGCTGCATAGAGATACTCGAAGTCCTTTCCGCAAATTGGCCCATGGAATGCATTGATAGCGACGTCAGCGCAGACTTGTGAGCAATAAAGAATGGAGCAGCAAGTGTTCCAGAAGTTTTTCACCGGACTTGCGCAACAGGTCGGACAACCTCCAGGATCAGCATCTATACCCACAGAACCTGAGGACATTGTGTCGATCAAGATGGTTTCGCCGGCAGTGATGTCTCTAGTCGCAATTGCACCAATACAATCGTCTTCCGTTGTTGCCTCACTCTCCCCCTCAGCAGGGGTATTTCGAATCGTACTCCTCATCACCATACAATTCGTCGACACCCGTCTAAAATCTTCTTCAATACCTTCAAATACCGCTTCATCCCTGACCAAGAACTCTTCAGCCATGAAAGGATATGGAGTAGGATATACCCCACCATTCGTCAAAGTAGTTGTCATCTGCTCCTCATTCATGTGCCCATCCTCCACAGCCGTTCTCAAAACCTTTTCCCGCTGAGCATACCAAGCATCGGCATTCGACACCTCACTTGGGAAAAACTCATCATTTGGGAATTTCACCACCGCTTCACGGCTCATGCGCGCATAATCGCCACAGCAGTTCGCCGCCATCAGCCCCTCCATCAGCTCGGTCCAGATTTGCAGCTCTAGTCTTTTCAACATCTCCTGGACTTTATTCGCCAATAAATCGGGAGTGGATACAGTGTGTGCCCATTTCATCCAAGCAGGATCTGTAGTATGAAGCTGATAAGTCTTCTTACGGAACGCTTTGCGTACTTCGTCTCCAAGCACGCTTGGGGTGTCTTCGATGCCAGCTTCAACCAAGAGACGAGATTTATACACATCCCCAAGAGCTAGCTCCGGATAACCCAAAAGGCGAAGGCAGTTGCCGCGATTGAGCCATGTTTCTGGGTCATAAGGGTGGATAGCAAGCAGCTGGGTGAACATGATCACTTCCGAGCTCTCGCTTGCAAATCGCTAATCTCGCTTATTAGCGAAAGTGAATAGGGGGAACTTTGCCCTTTACAAGCAACGTCCCTAGAGGAATATGTAGCACAAACGGTGGAATCCAGGGCTATCGGCGGGGCGATTTCGCATGCTGAGGAGGGACTGTACTGTCCAAAGCGCCATGGGGAGTCCATTGTCCTGTTGATGATCCAAGGGCTGTTGAGTATAGATTTGGCGTATCTGATTGGACTGTAGGGACTTTCCTTGTTCAAATCCGCTATTCCGTTGACGTTATCAAGGTGAAGCGGTCAAGTCTAAAAAAATTCGATACGTGCGATATTTGTCAGCAGGGATAAGTGGACCCCTAGATTTAAGGGTCCAACCTGCATAACGCCACTAGATAAGCGGCTAAATAAACCCGTGCATAAAGCTACAGCGCCGCTACAGCGCCCTTCCAATGACAGCAGCATAAAATATAAGCCCTTGACAAACCACTGAAGATGTAGTTCTTGATGAGAAATCTTAATGTTATGTATAAGAGCATTAGATACCTCGTTCCATTCTTCATTCCTGCAACAGCCGCCCTGCATCGTTGAGAATGTCTTCCTCCAAGAAACAGCAGAAAACAGCACTCTTGTTGATTGACATCCAAGATGGCTTGTCACATCCAACTTACTGGGGTCCATCTCGCAGCAATCCTTCATTCGAAAGCAACATCACATCTCTTCTTCCGATCTACCGCAAACTCATAACCAGCACAACGTCACCGAGTGAAGCATCACCACACAAGATCATTCACGTAGCCCACGGCTCGAAATCAGTTGACTCGCCGCTTCACCCTTCGAAACCTGGGTTCGCCTTCCAATCTTTCACCACACCTCTACCACACGAACTGGTCATCACCAAAAATGTGAACTCTGCCTTTATCGGGACAAACTTGGAAGAAGTGCTAAGAAACCATTTTGAGGCAAAGGCAGGGACACTTTGGGTGGTGGGACTAACGACTGATCATTGTGTCAGTACATCTGTACGGATGGCTGGCAATTTGGGAGTGTGCGATGGCCGAGATGGCGAGAAAGGAGAGGTCATTCTGGTAGGAGATGCGACTGCTTGTTGGAAGAAAAGTGAAGAGTTTCCGTTTGACGCCGAAACAATTCATGCTGTTCATGTGGATAGTCTGAAGGAATTTGCGAGTATTGCCAAGACGGGGGAGGTTGAAAATTTGTGGCAGGAGTGGATTTCCGGTGCGCAATGAGGATGTTTCTTTAGAGATTCTATTAACACGGTTAGGAATGATATCTTTCTTGGATTCAGACTACGTTGTTGCCCTGGTTATTCTGCATTGTCTATGTTTATCATCTAGTCGAAAATGAAAGGAAGGCTGGGGCTGATTATAGGAGTTTACTTTCTTGACATATTTATGAAGAATGCAAGTGAGACTTCCTCTTCCTCGTGCCAAAAAATATTCCATCCCTTGCGTATACTCTTGTTTTCACTGAATCAAAATTTAAGAAGAGAGCTGAAAATAATACTCGGATGATGGTGCTTTGAGAATTGGCTCTGACTCTTTCTAACGTCTAGACTTTCGACTGTATTCATTTCCCAATTTTGATACATATCCAATCTCCCCGCCATCCAAGTTCTTCATATATCAAGGAGCGGCATTGGGCCCAAAAGCTCTCGTATCTCGTATCTGGAAGTTCCTTGTGCATGTCTCGCAAATCTTGTGATGACAGATTCGGCACTCGTTGTCCATGAATGTGTTATCCTTGAAGCCAAACTCGGAGAAAGTCAGCTCTGAATCTAGCAATGAATGAACTGTTTACCCTTTGTCGAAGGCTTCCCTCTGCGTATCGCTTATCGATGTATGCACAACACTCCCACGTATACACCACCCGCTTGGACATCATGTTGTGAGCGAGCTTCTTCAGAACGAACTTTGTAGTTTGCATCTTGAGGATTTCTGGGATGAGGAGAGGGGTGGATGCCAAAGAGTTAGGGATGGCAAAATATACCTGTAGCTACGTTGGCTGTGAATCCAATTCACGATTATTCGGGACTGTGTTTCTTGTTCAAACTTCTTGTGATTAACAATAAACATCAAACGGCTTCAAGAGAATTGTTATTAAAGTCACGAGATCTACCTGTGAGTGAATCCTAGTATCCTACATAATGATGATTCAAAATTGCTAGCGGAGATATTATCTGCTTCTTTTTCGATGCATAGAATTAAGAGAGGTGAGAATAGAACTAACATGCAAAGATCACATTTTTGTGGCATTCATTTTTGAAAATATAATGTCTTTGATTTCGCTCAGTCTACGCCAGAAAGACTTCAATTCTACAAATGTCCCTTCAAATATATGCAATCCTATAGCTAAATGAAACATCAATGATTAAACCATCTTTGAGGAAGATGCTTTTTATATGAAGTTTTTGTTCAATCAGCCTAGTTATTGCTACACTCATGCCTGGAGGTGCCTTATTTGTAAAGCTCTGAAAAATTCGTTGTTCGTTATATTAAATGCGCCAGGGATGATGTCCTTTCATTGCTGTCTCGTCGTCTGGAAACAATTCGGTAGACATCCAGTCCATCGTTGTCCTGTCCCCAATTGGCTGTTTGATATTGGAGGAACTTGAGCAGTTTAATGCAAAGCAACAGCAATGATTGCCCCGAGGAGAGGACCAAGCCAGTATATTCAGTGATAAGTGACGAACTTTCCCAGGACGACTGAGGGTCCAAAGGAGCGAGCTGGATTTAAACCGGCACCTGTTGTGGATATCCCTACATTTAGACAATCAGTTTCAACTTGTATAGCAATGAGTTGGAATAAGGCTTGCCGATGAGATGTCCAATGAACAAAGCCAGTCCTATTCCCGGAGGTGCCATAAATGTGGCTCTATGTTTCTCCACCGCGAGCATCAAGATCGTGCGTATCAATTGCCCAGTCAACATCATCTCAATTAATAGACCTTGCCATGTTGAGGTATCGGCTCCTAGGGAGGTTTGAACCACTAGAGGGCCGGGTAGGGGGCCGGCGACGATGGCAGACGCTGCGATGCCAGCTGCAAGCTGGACCGGTATTAGTATAGCAACTCGGATCCATGGTACTGCTCCAACAAGACACAATACTGCAGTGACCTGCACTTGTCAGTTCTATCCGATACTGATATTGACTATTTTACTGCTGGATTGAACATGCCACCAGATACCCGGAAGAATATCCAGACGTTGACAGCAAGTCCAACCCCAAATCCAGCACTGATGAAGATCAGTTGGAGTAGACTTGGGGCCGACTGAGGTCCAGTTCGATTCACCGTATCCGGCTTGTTGTTGGCAATTTGTCCTGCTGCCTTCCCAAAGAACAGGAACATCATTGTGCCGACAAACTCGCCAAGCATGGCTATGGCGTGATTCCGAACAGAGTCGCTGATCCATGGAAAATAGTAGTGTCCGCCGATGGAAGGGGACCTATCATGTCTCTCGAACCGGGGAGGATCATATCTAGGAGCGGTAAGTGGAGTGCGAAGATATGAAAAGCTGCTTTTTGTGTTGTGTGGATATGTTAATGGGATAGCCATCTTTCAAATGCCTTGCAACTAGGAATAACTTTAAGAGAGGAGCACTCTTCACTTATAGAAGTCGATCATATTGCTCCACTTAGACGTAGATCGAGTATTCTCGTTCGTAGTTCCGAAGAACCATAGACGGTTCATTCATGCAAGTCGCGAGGGTTGCGCAATGACGAGCACCCGGAACGTTAGCCAGAAGTGCACGGCCGGATGACGGGTTATATCGCTTCAAATATCATGCGTATTTTAGGTTGCGCATGATCTGTGGCTGGATTTGACCATCGTCGAGTTAGAGTTCACGTCGATCACTCTCCATTGGTGAGTAGTAGGGATGACTCCTTGTCAGTCCTGGATGTAACTTCGGCCCGTACAGATACAAGCATTTCGGATTATATGCGCTGAATAATGGGCCGGTTTGTATGGCTGTCATTTTAAGATGGTTGTTGTAGTGGTTTCATATCTCACCATGGAACGAAACATGTCTTGCGGGTTGGAAAGGAGAGAGGCTCGATAAGCGAGAGTGAGGGCGATTGAAACGAAAATCCTTGGCGCGAACAGAGAACAATATTCTCTCTATGAATAGGGCTACATGTTTGGATTGTTGTTAAACTGGAGTCAAGAGTTTTAATTGGTACGACAGTCGTTTCTAGGAGATATGTTGCTACATTCACAAACACAGGACTGAGAATATGCGAGATTAGGGTTGCAATGAAAACAAAGATCATGTCTTACCAAGGCAAGAGTACGCCTGGTGTTGCAAAATCCAGCTCACTTTGGGCTTTACTATAATGGTGGGATAGCGGATCAGTGCATGCTTGGCATAATTTTCATTGGCCGAGGGACATTTTAAGCCCAGCGGAGACACCAGGGGCGCCCTTCACGTACGCCAAGGTCATTCCCTGAATTCCTCCCACTTAAAAATTGTTCTTAGAACACTCAACCATCTTACACTTTCCTATGTTACGTATGTTCTTTGGACCTATTCCTGAGAAGTACGTTCCTAAGTCATATGTGCATTCCTAGGTTCAATTTATGTGTTCAGGCCGCGAACCATGTCCAATTAGTTTTTCAACTTCTTCTTAAGTACAGAAACCAAAATTCTAGTAACCTCAACCAAATTTTAATAGTGCAGCTAATTGTAAGGATAATTGTTTGTTCCTGCGCCCTGCTGTGACATCTCTTACAAACGGGTAGCGAATTATCTCATCTACATCACACTGCCTCAAATCTAAACGTATGAACGTTGGCCTAATATGCTACGATGGTAGTAGAATATATCTGATAAGAAGCTCAACTTGTCACGTGTGTGTAAAACCGAGCCAGGTCTGAGGGTGGGCCATAGTATTGAAATCTGAGGGCGAATAAAACAGAACTTCGGGACCAGCCTAAGCTTTTCCTGCTCGTTCCAGACTTGTGAAACATTGGCCTTAGGTACCATAAATGGCTCACAAGAGCACGATATATCGTTTTGTTGAGTAATTAGGTCAAACGTCTCGTATTGTCTTCTGCAACCCTTAGGATGCTGGTCTGGCGGTTAAACCACAATTCGCTTCGACGCGGGCCAGGCTCGGCTGTTGAGTGGCGTTCCGGCAGTTGAGGCATATCGGGCGGGGAAGATACCCCAAACATATACGACATAGCCTATGAACGAGATCTTGAGAGGTCATGATTGGCCAGGATCATACTATGAAATTAACAATCAATCGATATTAACATGATCAACATATCTTGCGACTGTGCCCGTCCTGTCCCGGCGCGGGAAGCGAGAGCGAGAGATAGACGAGTTCTGGTTATTGTGCCTGGTTCTTAAAAGGATATGGTGGGTCAAATCCTTTCAATTGAGATTCTCGCGATCTTGCCCTGCAATTTTACACTCGACGCATTTACAGAATCATGAAGCTTCATATTTTTCTAGCCTTTACGGCGCTGGTTCAGGCGATGCCTCAGACGGTACCCCAACCTATCGCGAATGATACTAGTAGCCTCCTCCGCTTTGGATGTTCACAAATTGTCATTGATCGCATTGATCCGTATGTCAAACCCCATCGAGACATAATTCATCGTGCAGAAATCTGAGATATGTCACGTTAGTCTTGTGAATCCAGGGGAAACCCCTTCGCCTCATGTCCATCAGGTACACTGCTGAGATCACCAACTTCAATTTATGTTAACCATTGCTGACTTTCAGAAAGGTAGTCGGAGGAGTATGTTCCGACGTGTGATCATTTCCTTCATCCTTCTAATTGCGACAGAATGCTTTCAACGTCACGATACCATCAACAGATGTCTCAACTCTCGCTAACTGCACCTCATGTACTTTCTCCGAAGACTTGTCTAATTACTGGACGGCAAATTTATACTTCAAGGCACGCAATGGAAGTTACAAGAGAGTCCCACAAATTGCCAACAGATTCAATGATGGAGAGTCAGGTGGCTTTACCGTGTATTACACTTCTCCTGGCCCGAACAAAACAACAGCTTTTAAGCCAGTAGGTCGTTTCTAATTGCAATTATGATTTGATTTGGTACTGAATTTGCTGCGTAGGGCTTTCGCATGCTTGTTGGCGATCCGATGCGCCGGGAGGCAGGTGTCAACCCATCAATGAAATACCAAAGCTGCTTTCGATGTTATAGCGGACCCAACTTCAAAGGAGATGATCTATCGCCATGCTTTGATCCGACGGTCGACACCGAGGGCTTCCCCCAGAAGATGTGCTCGGGTATTAGAACCAACTTGCACTTCCCTACGTGAGTTCGATACGATTGGGATATTTTCAGGCGAAACTAACTTTGAATCCAGGTGCTGGGATGGAAAGAACCTTGATAGCCCAGATCACAAGTCTCATATCGCCTATCCGATCGCTGGTCCAGCCACTTTCCATGTCGACGGGGGACCTTGTCCTTCTACGCACCCTGTTAAAATCCCACAGGTGATGCTCGAGGTAAGCCTTCCTGAAGTTCTGGCATGCTAACGGAGGATACACTGTTCTATTGATTCTTAAAACTCTTAAAGAGGAGCAGCATATTAAATATTTCAATAAAGGGATCAAGTTCTGACTCATGGTGATTACTTACAGGTTGTCTGGGATACGACGCCGTTCAACGACAAGAGCCTTTGGCCCAAGGATGGATCTCAACCTTTTGTCTTGAGCACAGGAGACCCGTGAGTTATCTCCTATTCAGCGCTAGAAAAATTCCTGTTAACATAGTTGGAGGACCGGATATGGCCAACATGGTGATTATGTGTTCGGATGGAAAGGAGACGCTCTACAAAGGGCAATGGACACTGCTTGCTTCGGAAACTGTGCTACCCTCAAGACGCAAACTTATGCCGATGCCAATCAATGCACAGTCCCAAAACGTGTCAACGAAGATACTGAAGGATGTAAGTCAACGGACAATTCTAAGTCTCCATTACAGAATCTGACACTTGATAGGGCTCACGAAGCTCCCCGGTACTGGACAATAAAGTGAACAGTAGTGAGCACTCATGTTGGCGAAGCAGGCGAGACAAGCTTTTGTACCCGTTTGTAGAAAGAGCAATTTGAATAGGAGGACTAGAAAAATGTGTTTCAGTCGTTGTGGAATTTATCCAAACCTTTGGCTTATGAACAGCTTTCTCAACTTATTATCATCCTTTGCCGGTATTGAAATTGGGGCTCGACTACCTACGCAGCTGTCTATTCGCCCTGAATTAAAATTGGTGATCTGTCTACGTGCTTAACTAGATTGTGTCGAGAATTTGAAGTTGTAGTACTTTGCGAGTTAATATTCTCAGTGGTACAATTCTTTGCGGCAATTTCAGCACATTGTTGATATAAATACATGTGGTCGAGGGTTCTTTGAGTCCTGAGGACAAGATTTGCCATATTTCATATCATAAAAAATGTCATCCACCCCCTTTAACCCTTTTACAAAATAAAAGCTCTATTCATGCCTATTGGCATTCATCAATTCCATATTTACTGCTATTTGGATTGTTTCCGAGTAGATTCCCATCGTCATGAGCGAGCTGTGCAGTCTGTGCTCTGGTAAGCGGCTCATCACAAGGGCTGCAAGAAGGGCAATTCTCTCTAGGCATGATGGCTTTCGGAGTACAGTCTTTGCTTGTTGACGGTAAGATAGCTTCTTGAGTCTCCAACAGCTTTGAAATATCAAATCTGTATTGGATTTCAATGGCCGGGGCCGAGAGTATGTTGAAGTTTGCTTTGTTAAAGTGGCCCAAAAAGTTCGCTTGTAGGTATCTAGTAATGTGAGATGGGGTCATGTATCCAAGTTTCGATGATGAGATTAATAGACAGGAGAATCTCAAATAAATTATAGGTTTCGACGAAGGACTATTCTTCCGTTATTTAGCAATATTACATTAATTATTCCAAAATCTCTTTGCCTCACATTTCCATTCCAATGTTTTGATTGTTTATTATCATGTTTAACTATTTCAAAGCGCTTACTTTAAGAATTTTCTTCAGTTGATAACAATGGAGTACTTACCCTTCTTTGTTTCTAAGCACTGTAGAGACATATTCCATTATTGATGGAATAAGCCTACTTCTTTAGCTAACGCAGACTCGTAGTGAGCGGTAGAGGAGGAACGCAGACACCTTCTGTTACATAGTTGATTATTTAACGGCTAAACTAAAGTCTTGATAACAAGACCGATGGAAATCTTATAACTCGGATGAACCGTGATTTGGCTCTTATGTTCAAATACAATAGAACTATAGCATTGAATGATCTAGTAGTAATATTTCTCAGCCTCCTCATTAAACTGGCGTAAAAATCAGCTTCAGCTTCCCCGGCGTGGCTGCAAAATGATCCGTCAGGTTTTCCACGACTTCTTTTCCATCATCTCCAGGTGCGAAATTAATATTGAACTTTGTCACTAAGAGGGCGACAATAGTGCGGAGCTCTAAGAGAGCAAGCTGTTTGCCCGTGCAACTTTGTTGTCCTAGTTTGCTATTAGTGCCCCAATCAAATGCAGGGACCTTGCAATGGAAACGAGTTTCGAAATTCGAGCTGCATCGAGCTTACCTAACGAGAAAGGTGCATATCCAACTTTATTTGAAATAAGTTCTGGCCGTGAGAACCATCGTTCGGGGATAAACTCGTTTCCGTTTACAAAACAGCTTTCCACTGAAAGACTTGTTAGTAACACATCGACGATGAAACGTGTAGTCATAATTACATCTTTGCACAGTATAACTTGGGGAGTAAACTGTAACGTTCCCCGGGATATAAGTTTTCTTGATGGTGATTCCTTCTGGAGGCGTCGTGTACTGTAAACCTGATAGCACTGGTGGCCAGAGACGAAGAGTCTCGCTGATGACTCCGTTCAGCATTGGCGCATCTTGCAGTGCTTTGAAATCAACGTCTTCTGTATTTTTTACTAGGAGAGACAGCTCGGCCCGGAGAAGAGCTTGCTTAGAGGATTGAGAAGCCAGAAAGTAGAAGAGATGCGTCAGCGTTCCAGCCGTGGTTTCGCTAGAAGCTCTACTGTTAGCTGAATTTTAAAGTGATACGATCATTCTAGCACTTACGTCCCAGCAAGAACGATAAGTCTTGAATCTCCATGAAGATAATTCAAAGCATACGCTTTGTCTTCAGACTTATTGTAGTCCTCGATCAGGTTAGACATTACATCAGATATTTCTGTCTCCTCGTGCACCTGCGATTCGTTAGTAGCCCGTCCTACTTAGAACTACAACTTAACTACCAAAACTCGAAATAGAAGAGGACGACTTACTTTCCTCCTTTCATCCACCAAATTGGCACACCACTCTACAAACTTCTCAAACGGACTTCCAGGTAGGCGAGCCAGTGTCCCAAACAACCACGGAACTGGACCTAATAGGGCAAATGGCTTGACACTTCCGGCTAGAATCTGGAGGATAAAGTGCCCTTTTCCGGTCTCGACAGTCCCAAAGGACTTTCCAAACGCAATTGCGCTTATGCTGTTGAAACTGAATTAGAGAAACCACTCATTAGCATTGATAATAGAGTTAGCGTGAGCACTCATCGCACGCACGAGGGAGTTGGATGTTTGAAGGATACATTGTTGATAAGTGCGGAGGGCTGAAGGCCGTCAGTATCTCAATCGATAACGAGAGGGGAACAACGCGACCTCTCATCCCAAAACCTTTATCCCACACTCGACGTCTCTTAGCGTGAACTTGCTTATCCCGGGTGGTTTGCACACTTATGAGCGGCTTGGTGATGTCGTAGAAAGGGCCTTTTATGCACCGTGACCCCGGACCCAGAATAATCGACACTGCAGCTGGATCGAAAATTGCGATTTCATTCGGCCCTTGAGAGACGGTCAGTCATAAGTACAAGGGATCTAGCTGGACGTCATAAGGGAGAATGTGGTCTGACCAGTGCGCACAAAATCGCCATATTCATGGTACATTCTATCTAGCCACCGAAAACCATCCAACCGCGGAAGGCTATTGTATGAATGCCAAAACTTAGATATCTTTGCACCAACAGGTCCTGGAAAATGCCGTAGAGGATGGAAAAACAGTCGGTATATCACCATGCTCATCCAAAGCGCAATTGCAAAGGAGGCAGAAACTGCGGTGGTGGTGAACGCAGACGCCACAAAGCTTTCTCCGAGGTATACTAGCTGGATCCAAAATATGAGGATTGGAGCGATGAGTGACAAAGCTATGGTTGCTGGCGCTTGCTCATGCCGCTCTCCGTGAATGAAATATCCCAAATGTGCTGTCACGCCCGCGGCGACTGCATAGCAGCAGAGGGTAGCAAGTCCCATTATTCTATACCTTTCTCCGTCACTGTATTAGTAGGATGAGAACGAGTCCTAGATAGAAGGATACATGTAAGATATAATAAAGAGTTGTCAACAGATTAGAAAGTTGGAAGGCGGGGTGCCTCAGCTTACAGCACCTCTCAGCCCTACTTTGCATCTCGGCCAAGGCCTAGCTCTCACGTAAGCTTCTAATTTCGGTAATTTCGGTAACAATGGCTCCATAGCGTGGGGACCACGATATCCTATCTAGCCCTGCACGTAGTACTGAGAAATACTACTTAATAATGATTTCCCAAAGAGCGAAGTCTGTATCAATCAGGTGTTGGTGGCATCAAGGGGATGAAGAGTGACACGTGACCTCGTCCTCCTCTGTCTAGTATTCACACCTGATTACTTCCACAGTTCGATACAATACTCCGAGCATGCGAGAATGTGTGCTGAATGATTTCTGGCGGACACAAATGAAAGCTCCCAGCCCTGCTCCGTTCCCTTAGCGAGCTCAGGGGGGCTTCTCGACTCGCTAAATTGTTAACCCGCGGGCGGCGGGGGGGCTCACCCCGCATATGAGTCAATCTCAACGTCCTTGAATGACTAACCTGCTTGTTTTAAGTAAAATATACACAATCAGCGCATCGCCTCCTGTTTCAAAATGAAAAAAAGGCCACCTTTAGAATTGCGACGAAGGCAAATCTACCACTCGTGCTGCCGAGCTTACCGATAGCCACTCATGTTAAGAAAGCTCAGCTCTTCTCACCAGTGGTCACCAAAACGTTCATCCAGGGCGAGAAGTTTGACGGAAGTGAAGTGATTGAACTCAACTTAGATGATAGCAAGACTTTCAATGGCAATTCAGTTGCCCAGCACCTTGCGGGACTTGTCAATGGCAATAGCCGGCAACAGTCGGAGGTGAGTTCTATACAAGCGCCTCTAGCCCCGCCATCTAAATTGTATTCTGGCTTCCTGACTGGCTTGATATAAGTCAAAACCTAACAAATACTGATGTTCAATCCCTCGCAAGTCTTTAGATAATTAAAATCTCCGCCTCAATCTACGCACACATCTCGTAGGCTACACTCTGAGCCCCGCAGATCTCGCCATGTGGGATACCTTGATCGAGCATCTACTGTAAGCGAGCAAATAGGGCTCAGGACACGCAAGAAAAACGGCCCTAGTGTTTACGAGCTGCAATTGAAGTTGGATACGAATAATCTTTCGGGTTATAATTATTGGAGCTCTGGTATATTGTGAATTCTCACAAATTACCTACCGTCTCCACATTCTAAACTTGGAAAAAGGTCGAGCTTGGGCTTCGCATTTTAAAATCGAGTGCGATCACTATTAAAAGAGTAGTCTCGTGTGCAGGGGTCTGGTAACAGGAAGGATATATCCTTTTTTGCGCCCCGAACAACCTAGGAAATGTTGCTCCTTTATCTGGTACCTAGGTAGGTACTGCTTTACTTGTCACGGCAAAGAGGAGGTTTTAGCGAAGTTGCTGGATAGTGACCCGCATAGCCCTATATTAAGCGAAGGCCCCTTTTCACCTCGCAAAGTTTTACAATCTTATGAACGCCTCGCAAAACTTTGCAGGAGATGTTCGTTGGCACTAAAATGCTTATATATATGGAGGATGGTGATCTATCTGATAGTCGAGCTCCCCAAATTGTCTTGTTCAGCAAACGTGCTCCTAGCATCCCGAATTCGTCTTAAGAAATATATACGAGATTATTAAAATCCAAGTCTTCCAAAGCTATGTTTTCCTCAGTAAGACTAGTCTCTGTCAATGGAAAAAAGCAACGGAGCAGACTCAGGATCAGCTGCAAATGGAGATACATTCCCAAAGCCTCAGCCAGGTGACCCAGGTAAGGGCACGCCCTTCGCTAGGAATATTCACCTAAACTTTCCTAGGTGTTGACAAGTAAAAGTAATACTGTGGTATTAATCACGCAATGGAAGCTGCGAGGAGCACAAGAAGTGAGTATCCAGTTCTCTTCCGCACATGAGAGATACGGAATATATCTAGCACGATCCTAATTCGTACAGGGTTCAGTCTGATAATCAAAGCTTTCAAATTGATTCATTCCACTTGGTAATAGTCTGAGAAAGAGATATGATGGTTTTGGGTAAATCTATGGCAGGAAAAATATGCTCTACGGAAATATATACAATGTTCCGCTCGTGCTTCCTTGAGCGGTCAGCCTGTAGTGTTGTTGCTCTTCTGTTCTGGCATCACCGTTTGATTCCTGACTTCGGATGTGAAGAATAATACTCAGCTTTAATTTCCACCGATCGAGTACTGATTAAGCTACTGTACAATATCCATAGCTTCAAGTCCATTGGCCACGCCAATCTTCTTCTACGTGAGGTGTGACGTCAGGCAATGCAGATTGTCTCAGGAAATTTGCAGCCTCGGAATCGAAGTCATATCCGCAGAATTGACTGAGAGCACTTCCTGGGAGAGCAGTATCAATACCAGCTGAATGACCTCTGCCCTGAACAAGGGACGTTGCTGACAAAGGTAGTTCAGATATCAACTGCGTATGGTCCACCCCACTGCCTTCCACAGTTCTGTTTTGGAAACCACGTTGTACTGAAGTTAGTTGCGCAATCCTCGATGGGTAGCCTGCATAATCTCCGTAGTTGAAGAGAATATTTCCCAGGCCCGAGGGGTTGGCTTGGGTAGCGGCTGAAAGGATTTCTTGACCTTTTCGGTCCTCCATAGGCTTGTCAAGCCGCAGCAGTCCAAGAGCAGCACTGCATGCTTCCAGAGTTTGCTCGAATTGATATAAGATACGCTGAAGGCCATCCCGTTGTATAGTACCGTCTTGTACATCTCCTTCAATTCGGTGCGCGAACTCTGATCGCAATTCGTCAATACCATAAATGTTATGTGCTATATAACCAGGCCGCTCGATACCTGAAACCATTAGAATTCTGCAAGTCGCAAATATTTTTTTGTACTTACGCGTACTCGAAGGCTTGGCTAGGCCTGGGAAAAGGATACGCCAGATTTCATACCATCTGAAATCATCGTCGACATGCTTCCCCTTCTGACCAAGAACACGATTTATCTCCTGCCATTGATCCCCTTCAATTCCTTCGACAGCATGAGAGAATTCCCTCGAGGGCTTACATGTTACTGGTGCTTGAGAGTGATCCTTAAGCTGGTTTGTGTTCTCAAATGAGCGAAAACAGTGCTTGCAATATGGTAGTGGGGTATGCGCTTTTTTGAAGTGACGTCTGCAAAGTCATAAGCCACATATCTCATCAGAGAGCGCAAAAAAGGCTTACTTGATGTGACGCAACTGGGTAATGTGTGAACTCGAGCATTTATCATACTTGATGTCTGTCCAAGGGCCATATTTTCTTGGATCAAGCTTGTGAAAGTGGCAAGCGAACAGTCGGGGTGGACTTCCGAGAGGTTCAATGATGTTTTTGTTGTCTCCAGGGTTCTCAATAATGGTACTGAGATTCTCCAAAAAGCATCCGTAGATATCTCTAGCATTATCGTCTTCATGATTCTCGCCTGAAAGGCCACCCGGAAAGCCACTCGGACACTCGACGAAGTCGCCATAGACATATTTATCTTGCATACGCTCCAACATCGGATCAAACCCATGTCTTGGTCTTTTGGAACTGCTGCTATTCCCCTGTATTCCAGCTTCTTCTACTTCGACTTCAGATATTTCTACTGGCGTGCCAGAGAGGATGTTCCTAATAATGGGTCGTGGAGTATCTAATCGTGCGACACCAGTCGGAACACTTCAAAGACTTTTAGTCAGTATATTTGCTTTAGCAGGATATATCTTACAAGCCACCTGACTGAGAGTTGCCTTGAATAACTTTCGAGGTCGAAGAAATGCTAGTTGACTTGGGAGGCACAATTTGGGATATGCGAATTTCGACAGTTTCCGTAGCACAAGAACCGCAGCGAGTGTGCGAACACCCTGGACATTGCTCAATGAAAATGGACATCGAGGCGTGATCTCCACAGTAGCAGCATCCCCAGAACAACTCCGAGACGGAACCAGAGGCTTTCGATCCATCGTGCTGATGCCCATGGCCGTGGCCACGTCTCTTGTGGTTTCCATGAGAAAGTTTTTGGCGTTCGTGAGTAGACATGTCCTTCAGCCTTGTTATAAGGGATCTGTTTTTCAGCCTCGGGGTCGATTGTAATACATGAATTAACTGTTAGTTTTAGGATGGGAACCCGGTAGAAAGTTACTGTGTCTAAAATGACTGGACAGATCCAATTGGATGATCTGAGATTTCTAGAGCCTGGGAGTAGGGGTCAATGGATGGTACATTCGGATGTCAACATTAGGCAGCCTAAAGCTGGTTCGATACCTGACGTGCTCGGATTGTTGGGGAAAGGGTGGCGCAAATGACAATGAGATACAGAATCGCACACAAGGCTCCATGGAACAAATTTGGAAACTGGGCTCCACACCAGATGGAGATTGAAGTAAACTAGTATACCCATATGGCCAGCGAGATATCAGAAGCGGCCCACTGGACGGCCTCGTAAAGTTTTGCGTGGTTGATGCAGTCCTCTGACGTGTCGAGGATCTAAGCGAGCGAATAGGGGCTCAGGGGGCGCAAGAAAGCGGCACGGGATTTCCGCGTCGGAAAGTGAAATTGTATACTTGTATGAAACCCAAACACGTGTATTGTTCGAGTTATAGCCAATGGAAATCTCCAGTCTATTGTGAATTTTGACATCCTGCTTCGCTCTAGACTTACCGTACAAAGAGGCCTAGCTTGGGCGTCGCATTTTGAAATGGAGTCCGATTATTATTGAGAGCAGCTTCATATGCGGGGGTATGGTGACGGAAGGGGTATGCCCCTTCTTATCCCCGAACAACCTAGGAAATGTTGCTACTGTATCTACCTATTAATCAAATGTTGCTCTTGAGATAGGGGCTCGGCTAAGCACCTTCTGTGGGCCTCGCGGACGTACCCCCAACTTAAGCGAGTCCAATTCTAAACCTCGCAAAAGTTAGCAAATTAGCGCTGCGATCAATTTCAATATAATGGGAACCCTAACTTCGCCAACATTCGCAAAGTAGACGTCTTTAACTTTGAGATACATAATTGCAGATTGTTGATATAAGAACTAGGAAATTCCCTCATGCGTTCATCAACATCTTCTTTTACAGTCCAAGCTTTTCAGACCAAATACCTATCAATACAGCTGCATACTTTCCAGGTAACCAGGCTCAGCATGATGCTCTCAAAGAAGCCGTCCCTTTATGATCAAGCGAATGATGAAACAGTTTCCAGCGATACTGGAGAGGACACTACTTGCCCAAAGCCTCATCCTATTGATCCAAGTAAGAGTACCATCTCAATTTGGTGGCGCTTCTAACTTTTCTAGGTTTTGGCAAATAAATTCCTAATCTTGATGACGATTTTCGTAGTGGGGACCGCGAAGTGTAAGTATCAAGTCCAATCCCGAAGAAAGTGGAGTATCTAACACAGTTTCTCTCCCTACAGAGTGCGCTCAGCCGCACACATCTATGCTTTGGTGAACTGATGTCTGATGCTCGACACCATCAAATGAAGATGGCATGTGAGGTTTTCTGAAGGCTTTGTATACAGAGGTAGATAATATTATTGACGAGTATTTCACCTGCTGCATTTCAACCTTGCCACAGAAAACCATTTCCCGTATCATTATCCCTCAATGTTGCCGTCTCCTCCGATCTCTCGTTCTCTGTGTGTAAGAGATCCACTAGCTGGCCATTACCCAAATTGTGATCGAAAATTAATTCCTCGAGAGGAGGATTGGTTTCATAAGTCGGAATCGTTTCCACTTCTGGTTGAGCCAAAGATTGGAATTCCAAATTGACCCCGGTTTCAGTATCCGGGTCATATCCCCAGAACTCGTTAATTACACCCACGCCTTCAACAAAACCAATATTGGGGTTCGATGGTCGGAAAGTCTGGTGCTCGAAAGCTGAATTTAAGTCTGGTAACACTGCTGGGGCTCGTAAAGAATCGGAATTGGGGATCCACAATCTGTTCATGCTGGAGTCAGATGGCCCTGGCCAATACCATGAACCCATTGGTTGGAGTTCTCGCGAATTTTCAGCAGACGAGTTGCTTCTAGATCTAGACTCACGCCTGGTGTTTTGAAGAGGTAGGGGCAAGTTCCTTCTGCCATTTGAGAGCATATGGTCAGTGTTCGTGGCTGGAAAGTGACCAAAGCTTGCAGGATTGATTGGATCTTTACCAGATCCTTGAAGCTGAATCATCCCGCAACCACCACTGAGCTCTTCCAAAGTCTGTCTGAGATACTTAACGTAACGTTCGTGAAAATTTCCATCTTTTTGGGAGGTCCCTTCTCGATCACTGGCTGGAATGCGTGCCTCAAAGCTCGATAGGACCTCTTCAACATTTGTAGGACGTGCGGGATATATTGGTGGCACATTCCCTGAAAGTGATCATAAATTTCATAATCCTCGATGACTACGAATATCACTTACATGGATTTGACGGTGCTTTGATGTCGGGGAATAGGATATCCCAAATTGTATACCATCTCTGATAATCACTGATATGCTTTTGACCCTTCTTACACAGCACGTTGTCAATCTTTTCCCATTGATCATCATCAATCCCTTCTTTGAGAGACGAAAATCCCTTGAGACATGCCACAGGCTCCTGGTAGTGATCTTTAAGCTCGGTATGGTTCTGGAATAAGCGGTAACATCGATAGCATTGCGCTAGCCTGTGTACCTGTTTAAAGTGGTATCTAGAAAATGTAAGCGTTTTGAGTTGTATCATGCGGAGTAGTCTGGGGCGTTACTTGATGCGGCGTAGCTCGGTGATGCAAGAACCAAGGCACTTTGCGTACTTCTTCTTGTAAGGACTATATTTTTCTGGATCTCGCTTATGGAAATGGCATGCAAAATCGGGAAGATCAGCAGTACCATTAGGAAGGCCTGGGTCACCTCCAGGATCTTCATCTGGATCGTTCGGGCTCCCATCTGGAGCATCGAATGGGTCTGTACTTTTATCATCATCCCGCCCTTTATCAGAGGCCCTGCCGCGTCGTGATCGCTTGTTGAGGTTGCTGCTGTTTCCCGCCCCGTTCCCAGGAGAGTTCCCGGAGCCACGCGCATGTTTCCGAGGTGAAGAACCGGAATCCGAGCTTTGTTTCGCCGGTGAAGCATAGGACTCAGAAGCGCGTTCTTTACCTTTTGAACCTGCCTCTCCTCCATCATTCGGAGAAGTTTCAAGATCAAGCTTCGAGACACTGAAGATGCCTGCTTCGGCTTCCTCATTGAAGTGATCATGAATTTTTGGAATCAATTGAGCAGCGAGGTCAAAGTCACCATTTAGGATCGACAGTAAGTGTACGTCTAGTACCCGAATCGCTGTATCAATTCCCACATCATCGAAAACTGAGCCATCTGATCCGTCCAGGTCCGAATCTGTGTTTTCGCTGTCGAAATCGGTGGCGCTATCAAAATCGGAATCCTGTTGACTAAAAGAAATACTAGGACGCCTTGAGCAGGGAGTTGAGGTGGAGGTAGATGGTTGTGGAGTTACAAGTGACGGAGTTGTTGATAGCCCTAAACAGTTGTTCATCGAGTCTGGTCTCCCAGGAGATGTGGGATAACTATCCAGCAATCAGAGTGCTTGACTTGAAATTGGGAGCTATGTTCAAACTCACGGTTGCCCAACTAGAGCGGGTGCCTTGGAAGCACTTGCGCTTGTGGATTCAGATTTGTTCGCATCTGAGGTTGCGAAGTTGAGGTGGCTTCCTTTTCATTAGCTTGTAGGAGGACGAACCATCTTGAGGGAGGGAGTTACACTGTTGAGCCGGAGACGGGGTATTCACGATTCCGCGTTTGCTGTGGTCCATCGATCCCAGTCAGACGACGTTCCGGAACAGGATTTAGAGTCCAATTGGTTGCACCCCCACCCCCACCACCTCCCCCACCTCCCCCACTGACACCTCTGCTCCGTTTGATTTTGACGCTTTCCATAGGACAATTCTCGCATTGGATGTGTTGGCATCCGGGGCAAGCAATAATTATCACCGTGGACATTGCAGCGTGACCTTGGCAATAGCAGCAAGCCCAGAACCACTCCTTGACATAGCTGTCAGATTTATCGCCGTGGCGGCTGCTATGGCGCCGATGGCCGTGTTTGTGATGTTCGGGCATTGCAGCCGTGATGTGGTATTACTCCGCGTTCAGAGATGGCAGTGCGACATAAATCAATTGGCGGTTGTAGGAGACTCAGACTTTATAAGAAAAGACATTCCAGGCAAAAGTGTGTATGTGTCGTGGAGGGCGGAATGAAATTGATTGATCCTTGAAAGAGGCTATAAGTCTGGTCGTGATAAAAAATATTTTGTATTTCAAGGAAGAATTAGGCGCTGATACATCGGAAATTTCAAAGGGAGTGTGGTGATAACGAAAGAGCAAACTCAGACACATCGCTCTGTCCGGACATCGGTCCACGTTGGAGCTCATGCCAGAAAGACTTTGCAATGGGTCAGAACACATTGCTCGTAGTCAAAACAGTTGAAGCCCGTAAACGATCTCGCGAAATTTTGCGAGGTGAAGCGTCGTGGATCTGCAGCGACAGGGGTCAAGCGAGCGAATAGGGGAAGAAGCGATGAGTTCAAACCTTGCGGAGCAGCCTTTGAGACTGGTACGACCTTTCATGGAGTGGCCTACCTAGAATTAAAGATTGCGTCTGGGAATTCTCGGCCTGTGATATGGATCAGTGAAGGAGGTATGACATTCATCTTCAGGTCCTCTCCTGCCTTGACTATTTCTGACTTTTGCTTGGAACTCACATGATGCGGATATGTGGAAGGACCTGGAGATAATCTCAATGGCCATGTCAAAGAAATTGAGAACTTTAAAAGAGAGTCCGCGAAGCTTAAATGGGGCACAAGTGGGGTTAGATGAACTTCCATACTCAGGTTCCAAGCGCTAGAAACCGTGACTGAAAAATCAAAATTAGTTGTCGCTTTTGTTGATTGGTGGAACGCTTAGCTGTCTCACTATCGCTGATCCTTCCACTCTCAGCTTATACTGTTAATCTCTTACATCATCAATTGCATCACCAATCGGTGCTTATTTCTCAACACCGTAGGAATCAGTCATTACATCACTGGTAACTTGTACTTGAAATGCCCATATCAGGGGGACTCGGCTGCCAATGGCTGCATCAAACTCTGCTTAATCATCTATCTTCAGCTGTACTCTGCCCTCAATCAATCAACTGCTCAATCAAAAACATGCTCTTCAGCTACGTGAGACCATGATATTATCGCTAGAATAACAGCGTTAATTTCAAGGCTATATAAAACTTTCAATAAATTTGTTACTCTAGGAGAATTTTTGTCAGTTTCACGCCTCTTGACTGCAAAGCGCTAGGTAGCATTCGAGGATCAGAGTTGATTTCGGTTCCAGTCACGGTATTTCTGAATCGAAGGGTAAAGAGAGGGCCATCCGCAGTTCTGTCGTCGTCGGGGAGTTCTTCCCACTCTTCCGACACAGGATCAAGCCTTGTATCAAGCTTAGAAATCTCCCGTGTGTGCGTATTTTCGAACAAAACTGTCATGCTCCCTTCCCGTGACCCTCCAATTACCGGTCTCCATGGATCCGGGATCTGGCCAAGAAAAGCCTCCGCATACATCAACCCTTGCACATAACAATCGCCAACTATATGAAAAGAGCCAGGTCGAGAAGAAGCAAGTCGTAGAATAAGTGGTGTTGGGCATCCGAGCAATACAGAAATAATATCACCTAGGTTGGTTAGCATTGATATAGCTTGGATGTCATACTCCGCACCTGGTTTCGTCCATGACATACAGACGCCAATGTAGCCCTCCTCGGTCTCGAATAGACAACATCCTGCAAGAGATGCTACAGCTTGTTGCGTCAGAAAGTGGATATCATCCTCTAGTATACCGCTATCGTCACGCTGCCAAGACAAGAAACATCGTCTTGCCATTTCCATTGTCGGAGATCCCATGGCTTTGTCCAAAAAGGTCTCCTTGAGGAGGTCGAGAAATAAGGTTACTGTCAATGCATCCGCGAATGAAGTTCCATCAATGTATGTGCGGGCCTTGTTATGTGCCCATATAGGGCTATCCCGGATAACCTGCAAAGCTCGTGTTGTATTAAGGGGGATCTGCTGCCCGACAGTTCGTATCTTTGCTTTGATAATACCAGAAACCTCCAGCATGCTATGTGAAACCAGGTTGAAATGCGATGACGATATCCCCGAAGCCAGAAAATGCGCCTTGCGATCTCCAATCGACCCACCTTCAATAGATCCCCAATCTGCATTCCAGGACTGTGTGGCTTCAGCACGACTAGCTAAGATATCGAGTCGTTGAAAATGATCAAAATAAGCCAAAGCAAAGTTTCGATTAACTTCTGCGAGAGGCAGAGAGTAGTTTGGCTTGATTCGACTCGCAAATCTGGCTGGAAGAAGGCCAAGAACACCATAGATCTTGTCCCGTGGATCGGTAGACTTTCTGTTACTGGCCGAGCGGAGAATGTCTTTGATATTACTGGTTTTGCTGCCCATCATGGTAGCTAAAGATATCATGTAAAGCCTCGTTCTGTCGATATTTGGAGAATTCTCCTTGGGCCAAAGGCATGACACTGCTTTGCGGAATGAGTCCCACTCCAAATACTCATGGCCACATTGAATGAGGGATTCAGGACTGCCGACAGCGATTTCTTGCATGGTCCATACTCTTTCGAACCATGGGCGGTGCAGAAGTTGATCGATACTAATCCATTGGTCAATGGAGAACGGTAGAGCTGTTTCCATGTGGAACCAGTCTCGATACTGCGCGTCTGGAGATCGCATCACGCCTCCAAAAGGGATGATTTCAACTTGTTGCGAAAAGAGTCGAATTGCGTTCAAAGCTAGTTGGCTGTTTGGGGACTCTTCGCCAAGCCAGACAATGACGCGTCTTGCGGATTTGTAAATATCTCTCATCCGTAAAACTTGTTCATTGCGTTCCACGACGTTGTTTTGGTCAATACAGATTGCGTCGATCCATATCCTCCTGGGGGAGATTGGACTTCGCAGATATTGCAAAGCACGTGCAAGATTGTTTCCCATGTTGACGGTGGCAGGCGTGGTTGGGGGCCTTCTGCCTTCTCCTTCTGCAGGAACGACAAAGGCAGTCTGAGCTGGGTTTGGATCTCCCCAAACATACGAGAGTGCTTCAAACTCGACATTGCAAACTGAATTCGTGGGATCTGAGTAAATTACCTGAGGGAAGCTGGGATCGGGATGAGTCCATGAGCTGTCTTCGGTTTCCTCGTTCTCGAAAATATATCTCCCTGCCATTGTCTCATACACGTTGAAGGAAATCTTGAAAAATGTGGTATTGTATTGTGACGTGGACTAAATAACAACAAACGACTCAATGCATATACAAGACTGGCAAATCCTCTCACTCTGTTTCGTACCTTCAACCACGAAATTAAGGCTTAGCGGCCAAAGCCTCTCTACGACTCTTGCTCTCGGGATCATAGAAAGGCTTCTCACCAATACTCACAGTACGAACACCATATCTCTCGCCCTGGCCCTCAATATCATATGTCGCGCTATGGAACGTCGACCTATTATCCCAAATCGCGAGATCATTCGGGTTCTTCCACTTGAACCTAACCTGCAAATCATGGTTATCGACCAACAGCCTGCTAAACCACTTCAGCAACGCCTTGCTCTCTAGCTCCGTGATATCGTTGATGTGACTAATGTGTCCGCCGATCGGGAAGATCGACTTCCACCCGCTAACGGGATTCGTGCGCACGACCGGGTGAACAGCTGTGAGCTCGCGTCCGACGTTCTCCGGTGCGCCGCGCTCCTTCTCGTAGATCTTGTATCCGCCGCGCTCGGCGGCTTCGATGAAGCCTGGCTGGCTGAATGTAGCTGTCAAGCCTTCGAGGAATTTCTGATAAGGAGCGGAGATGCGGTCGTAGATCTCATATCCGGACGCCCAGAGCGTGTCGCCGCCAGTCTTTGGCAGGTTGACTAATCTTAGAGAAGAGTAGTCGGCGGGAACGGGCTCGAATGCGATGTCCGAGTGCCATTGTCCTGAGTTCTGCTTCTTGGTTTGGGTGAGGGCGGATAGCTTGTTGGCGCCGATGTAAAGCTTCTTGGTCAGCTCCGAGTCGATGGTGCTGATTTCGGGATCGGTGACGCGGTACCCTTCGCGCTCGGAGTTGAGAATGGGGTGGATGTGCAGGCCAGAAGTCTTGGGCTTTCCGGATGCGAGGCCGAGGCGTTGGATGAGTTCTTTCTGCAGGTCGGCAGTCAAGTTGTCTTGGGCTCGGAAGAAGACGACTCCGCGTTGAGAGACTGACAATGGATGTTAGAAGATGGAATTTTGAGTGGGAAGGAATGGGTATTTACTGGTCAGTGCAAGTTCTCGCAGGAGTTCCTCGGAGTTTGGTGATTTGAGCAGGGACACGAGGTTCACGTGAGGATATTCTCTTCCAATGATTGGTGTGACCTCAATATGCTCATACTGGTCCAAAGCTCCTGTGCTCTTCACCCATGGCTTCGCGGCTGCGGCTTTCCCTGGGTGGATTGCGGTAGTGACTTGGGCTGGTTCGGTTGCCGAGGGAGCCATGATTGCTGAGGTGCTGGCTTTTGTGGCGTTGGTGTTGTCTTGGGTGGATGGCTATGAGAGTATATGATTTGCGTGATCGTCTTGAGCGACAGAGAACTGGAGATCATGGTGAAGGTGTGGCAAGGAGGAAGATATATGCGTAGACTTATGCAAAGAAGTAGAAGAACGCTCTGGGCCTATTCCTCGTTTCTAGTTGCGGGGAATCGGAGGCCGGTGCTTATTTTTCCGATTATGGATGGTGGTATTCTGAGATCTGGATCGGTTTGAGTCTTTGTTTGTCACTGATAAGCCCATCTTTGCAGGAACATGTTCTGATGTGGGGTGGCAGTGAGGTCGTCTACCCCCTTCGACCCCACTAGCGAGGCTGGGCAACCTGGGATTCTGTCCTGTAATCTGACCCCCAGATCACCTCATACATAGAATCACGGGCAACCTAAAGTAGTTCCCCGGAAGTATTCTTACGTTAAAGTTTGTCCAATCGCTTGTCTAAGCCGAAGGTATAGAAGGCACGAAAGAGAGAGCCTGGAGATGACGGCATCCATGCATGAGAAACGCAATCCGTATTACACGAACGATGATTGGTCTGAGGCTAACTTCTGTGAACGGCGAGTTTTAACTCCTATCTCCAGATTGCAGAGTAACAAACACTTTGTTTTTGGTAAGACACCCGTCTCCAAGCCCACGGTGCCGGTAGCCGGGCCCGTCCCAGCCTCCAGGTTGAAGGTGGGAGCACAATGGGCCCTTGCCGGACCCGAGTCCGAGAATCTAGAGTTCTCCATTTTCCAACCAATCATCACCGGACCCTTCACGAAATACAACTGCTTCCTGTGGCCCCTCACTCTCCAATATATACCCTAGCTCGCATCTGTCAAAGCTAACCGAAGCAGAAACATTTGCATAAAATTTATCAAATCTCTTGTTTAGAGCTCCCTGAAGCGTTTTTACGTTGCCTGCTGGATGAATGACTGACCATGGATGAACGCACGTGTGGCCTTTGCAGCTCTTGGTGACCATCAAAAGTGCGTCCAACCTAGGTAGGACTTTGGAGACAGGTATTCCGAGAATTGTGTATTCTGACTCCGATGAAGAGGTGGGATATATGTTTTTCAATTGTCCCGGATCATTCTGCAATTCTTGTTAGCTAGATAAAATTTGATATCTGGGTTAAAGCGCCTACCGTCAAGTCATAAAGCTCGTGTTCGTTAGTGCACCAAACCGAGTAGTACAAGCTGTAGTCCGGCCCTACAATGCGAAGGGCTTTGTACGTATTGTTTGGTCCATAATCAACTGCAATTTCTTATAAGCTTCTTGGACATTGCATATTAGTGGCAGGGGTTCGTACTGATCTTGCCATCGTCTAGTGAGAACTTATGCTTTCCTTCGGGGATACCTCGCCCCCAAAACTCAACGTTGACATGTTCTTGCCTCTCCTTCTCCGCATCCTTAAGATCTTTCTTGTCAAGTGGGACAGGACTCCCATCAAGACCATTCCATCCCCATTTAGCGCCTGCAAGCTTCAAGAATGTGGGAGCGAGATCTGTGTGCGCTGTGACAACTTTCGATTCGCCGACCGGAACTCCGGGGCCTCTCACAATCAAGGGAATATTGATATCTTCTTCAAAGCCGCACTCTTTTCCTGGATTGAGACGATGCTGGGAAATGTGGTAGCCATTATCAGTCGTGTAAAAGATATAGGTATTGTCCAAAATTCCAGCTTGCTCAAGGCGTGTAACCAGTCCTTCAACTAGTTCGTCAACTGCTTGAAGAGCTTGCAGTCGTGCTCGGTAGAAGTCATCGTTGTACTCAATAACCTCGTCAGTTAATCTTGCCAGTCGCTTGATCCATGAAGCTCCACCAGGCTAGTCTGAATCAGCTTTTTTCTCGAACAATCTTCGGGGAGAAATACCTTTTCGGGATTGAAGTTGGATTGTCGGGGGACTTTTGCGTTAGGAAATAGATGCTTATGTCTCTCTGCTGGAATCGGAGCAGTCATATGGATATCCTTCAAAGCA
The DNA here is from genome assembly GCA_009732865.1 of Stipitochalara longipes BDJ. NCBI lineage: Eukaryota > Fungi > Ascomycota > Leotiomycetes > Helotiales > Hamatocanthoscyphaceae > Stipitochalara > Stipitochalara longipes. The sequence continues at coordinate 459,390 of ML769343.1, read as the reverse complement.
TCTTCAGGAGTTCCAGTTACAGGGAACGGGTCAACATTGGAATGCGGAGCCACTGGTGCTGCAGTCAAGAAGAAGGGCTTCCCAGACTCAATCCCCTCATTGAGAAGGTCATAGGCTTTCTCCGCCAAGATATCGGTCGAGTATTGACCTTCGTAGCTTACTGGAGGTTGGTCATTTCGCTGGAAGCTTGCATTGAGGTACTGGTAGGTGTGTGGATCGAGGAGGAAATCCGAGGAGGTCCAGCCTGAAGGATGTGGACTATTCCAATTCTCAATTGTGTGTGCATTGAAAAGCTTCCCTGTATAATATGTGCTGTAACCTGCTGCTTGTAGCCATAGTGGTAACCAGTTCTTGTTGAATCCTTGGACGACAAATTTTGGGTATCCTCCTGAATGATTTATTAGTCCAGTAATTGCAGAAGCGCAGGAAGACTCACCGTACGGAGGGAAAACATCAGTCACATTGGTGTTGTGAGCATTGCGCCCAGTCCAGAGGGTAACTCGTGATGGGCAGCAGATGGCAGTTGAGCAATAATGGTGCTTATAAAATGTTCCGTGGTCGATTACATGTTTCTTCAGCAATGGCATATAATCGATTGAGTCCATATGCAGATCTTGGTCATCGGTCAAAATGACGACGATGTTGGGCTTCTGCCCGCCATTGTGAGGGATTGGTTGTTGCCCGAGAGCATTGATTGAGGTAGCCAGCACCCACAAAACACTTAATGAGAGTTTCATTATGCCGAGCTATAGAGGACTTCTATGGCCTTTCAATTGAAAATTTGAAGTTCAGCACAGTTAAAATCTTGACGCCTTATCAGGTCGAAGAAGGCGGGCAAGGATCAAGAGATAGTGGGGAACGCACCTTGCCGTCCTGCATGAGTAGCGTGAATGGCGGGCATTTTGGTGGGGTAGTGCATATGGCGTGCACGCCGGGTTTGAGCTCGTCATCCCCCAAACCCTCAGCTCTCGATTGACAGTGGATAAGTCTTTCCGCGCACGGAAAAATGTCCGAGGTCGGGAGCGGGACCGGCCGAGTCACTTTTTCTGGCCCCGGGAGTCTGTTATCGAATTTTGCTAGTGGCAAAACCATGCTCGGGTGAATCACTTCCATCTTCTCCCGAGTCCTCCATCTTATTTCAAAGACAGAGCGCACAGGACAGAGTGCACCACCTGCTCTTAAGTACAGGAAACATGGCGAACACTGATCCAGAATGGGATGGACTAACTCCTCAGCCCCCTCGACCTACCGACGATGCTGAGAACTATAACTCAAGCAACAACTCTTCGGAATCCTCTGAGTCCATCTCAGAGAGGGCTTCTCTCCTTGGAAGAGATAATAAACAAGCCGGGACTTATGGAGCAACCGAAATCCGAGGAGTGGAAGTAGATGTTGTAGCTGAAAATGATGGCACGACGAAAGCTCAGAAGACGCCAAAGGCCATTGCTGCTATGATCAGTGTCCTACTTGTTGGTGAAGACCCCTCTTCCAATAATATTCTAGCATAAACTAATCGTTTTATTACAGGGGTCTTTATTTCCAACGCGGATGGAAGTCTGGTACTGGCCACCTACGGAATTATATCTTCTGAGTTTGGCGCTTTCGGTAATGCTAGCTGGTTGACGACGGGCTTTGCACTCAGCGTCTGCGCTGTACAACCTTTAACTGGCAAACTGAGTGATATCTTCGGTCGCAAGGAAGTGCTTGTCATTTCTTATGTTCTCTTCGGGATTGGTTGTGCTGTAGTGTAAGTGCTTCCTATCACTCTGCAGGGAGTTTAACTCACAACACTATAGGGGAGTTGCACAGTCGATGTGGCAGGTCATTGCCGGAAGAGTGATCAGCGGACTTGGAGCAGCAGGAATGACCGTCATCGTCTCCATTGTGATCACAGACCTTGTACCCATACGCCAGGTAGCAGCTTGGAGGAGTTATGTTAATGTCTTCCACATCTTTGGGAGGAGTGTTGGCGGACCCCTTGGTGGCTTTCTGGCTGATACCGTCGGTTGGAGATGGTCGTTCCTCGGCCAAGTCCCTCTTACTTTCATAGCTATCTTACTGGTGGCTATCAAACTTCCAGCTTCCGAGGCCGCGAAACCTCATATTAAGGGCCAGCCATCTAAACTAGGACGAGTGGACTTCATCGGTTCTTTGTTATTGGCTTCAACGATGCTATCATTGCTTGGTTCACTCAGCTTAGCAAGTGACACGTTGCCATGGTCGCATCCATTAGTCATTGGTCTCCTGCTTGGCTCGGTGGTACTGGCATCTCTGTTCATCGTATACGAAGTCAAGATACCCCTGGAGCCAGTGTTCCCACCGAGTTTGCTGATTCAGCGTGACGTTGCAATTCAATACCTTATCATAGCTTTGCAGACTGCTGCACAGCTCTCGGTGAGTCCATCTATTCCAGGTCTTGAAGTCGGTGTGGCCTAATATAGAATCATAGATGATGTTTTCAGTTCCCCTATACTTCCGAGTAACGAAAAACATCTCCAACGCCGAAGCTGGCTCGCATCTCCTCCCCGCCGTGCTAAGCAACACATTCGGTGGCCTCCTCGCAGGAATTGTAATTCAACGGACGGGGCGATACAAGCTGCTCACAATCCTGGCATCAACTTTTGCCTCCATCTCATACGCTCTTCTCATCATTCGATGGACAGGGAACACATCCTGGCTAGAGAGCTTGGAAATCATGCCTAGTGGGTTTGGCATGGGCCTCGCATTTTCTGCAACTTTCGTCGCATTGCAGAGTAGCGTGAAGAAGGAAGAAATTGCTATCTCTACAGGAGGTCTGTACACAGCTTCTGCCATTGGGATGGTAGTCGGTATTGCTGCTTCCAGCACTGTGCAGCTGGGGACCCTTCGTGCTGCCCTTGAGGCAAGCCTGGATGGGTTTAGCGGAGCGCAAGAAGTATGTTTTCAACTTGCTCCTTCATGAAATTCTACTTAGCTAACTTTGGCTAGATTATCAGCGAAGTCATTTCGAACGTTTCAAGTGTTGCGAATCTGGATGAGCCGCTGAGAAAGTTGGTGATTGGGAGTTATGTTAAAAGCCTGGAGAGTAGTCACGGTAAGTGATTTAGCTCAAGTTGAAGAGAGAAGCTGACAGAAGATACAGTGGTCTCTCTTACCTGCTCACTTGTTGCTCTGTTGATCGCCCTGACGATACGGGAACATCCATTGAAGTAGACCAGCGGAGTTATATATCTGCAAAGAAACAGTTTGATATTTGACTAAAGCTAAAGCATAGATTTCTAAGAGAGTATTAAAATAACGAAAGAGAAATGATACATCTGCAATGGAAGCACCGTATACATTTGTTTCAGCGCCCGTTTATAGAATAACCGACGAGCCTTCCAACACTAGATGGAAAATTGATTTGTTCGATTACCACGCGGTCTCAGAACCCTGTTGAGCGAGCGAATTTGAACAGCAGTGGGACCCCCAACTGCACCTATTTGATGAATGATGTTGTTGTCATCTGCAGCGGCCATTAAAAGAGGCCTGGTTCCAGGCGCCCCTGGAGCTACACCGGGGTTCGTGAAATGGTTTGCTTCAGCGATGAGTCTGTCGACTTCTCTAAGCCTTTGTCTTGGCTGATGAAGACCACCCACGCCCGGCGCGTTGCCTGCAACAAAAAAGCTGATGCAAGAATTAGTCTTTCATCTTTTGTATCACACAGCTAATCAGGACTTACTCCCAGGCCCGCCTCCAAGCATTTTCAATTCGTGCCGAGTCTGATCCGCGATGCTCCGGAACCAGCAAGTCTATTCTCACGATCTGCGCCCTTCTCCCTGCACCAGCTAAGAAATCATTGAACCATTCTGTAATTGCAGCAAGTCCTAGCTCTGCTGAATTCAGGAAGCCGTAACCATCTCTGCACCCCAGTAATGGGAATGCAATGGAGGTAGGTCTCACTTGCCACGCATCAACGGGGAGCGGGGCCGGACCGACGGGCAGAGTCATTGCATGATCCAGAATCTGTGTGTACATTGCTTTCAATGTCGCATCACCCCCAATTCCTAGGGGTGCTTTGCGGATTAAGTGTGCCATGAGGACCATAGTATGCGCGGGGTTATTACCAGCTAGAGTTCTGTTAGCAAACTATAGTGCGTGGATATGGATCAACGCCTTTGACGAGGGTGTATTGCAACTTACCAGGTGCCTCGAAACAAAGCCCAGGCAACAAATCTGGAGCCCCTGGTCTAGTATTCCACGTAATCGTCACACTGCCATCAGGGGCATTGGGTGTTCCAAGCGGAGAAGTGCCATTGATCCAACGTCTGCGACGCGCATTTTGGCGCTGTCCCCTTGATGGGCGTTCCATGAGATCATCTTGCATCCCTCCGTTTGTGCTAACGACTAAAGCATCAACGACTTGTGCTAGATTTTCGCCTTTTACAAGATCGTATCGTGGTGCGCCATTTGGAACCCCAAGCTGGGTAGCTAAAACCAACGCCATGCGTAATTATGTGTGAAGTATTATTGCGATGTTGACTTGGAAAAAGAAATTCCATTATGAGTTGGAGAGACTTCAGGACTAATTATTATACCATTCATTGTCTCGAATATGGGTGACGAGGTCAAAGAGAATGAGCCGCATTCGAAAATTCGAATCTCGGTCTTTGTCATTGAGGGTATCTGACAAAATTTGCCGACGGTAAGGTAATGGTAGGAAGACGAATGAAACAGGAGCCTTTGTCCCTAGTACTCCAGCACTTGATTGGTCTTAGGATAAAAAAGAGATCCATGCCACATAACCAGTTGAGAAGATCAAAGAGACCTCGATAATAGCCTAGAGAACTAAGCAAAAACATCATTTTCGGAAGATTTTCTTGGCTCTAGGTCTCAGAATTCAAGACTTTATCTACAGCCGGTGAATAGCTTTTTCCATAGACTCGTCAGCAAAAAGTATCCCGTTACAGTTACCATCAATGCCTCATAAAAATCAAGGGCATTCCCCAACTAAGTGTCCTCCACTCAAACATTGTGATATCTCCCTCTGGCAGCTCTCCTGTCAAGGTGGTCAACCTTTATTTGACATCGCTATCCACTCCTCTCGGCTGGGTTTTGGAATACCCGTTGCTTCCCAATCTGGCTCATTATCCTCATTATCCTCCACTTCTGTGTCGCTGCCTTTGCCACTCTCGCTATCCTCATCCGAAGAAATTTCACTTTTTTCATAACCCTTCGGAGGTTCGTCATCATACTCGTCCTCTTCGGCATCTCCATCCTGACCAGATTCTCCATCCGGATCCTCATCCTCATCCACCTGCTCATTAAGGAAGAACTGCTCCTTATCTCTTCTGAGCTCTTCCTTTTCCGTCTTCCGCGTAGCTCGTTCCTCCTGCCTAATCTCCTTCTCCTCTCTACGCTGTTCATGTCTCTCCTGTTTCTTTTCCGCGAGCGTGTCTAGCATCTCCTGACATACACTTGAATAATCCTCCACTGGGATGAACTTTTCGCGCATGAAGTCCCAACACAGGTTCGCCGGGAAAAACGATCTGAGTGTATAACGGAGGCTGAGTTGGCTCTTGTCTTCGAGCATGAGGACCAGGGACGGATCAAGGGGAAAGGTGTAATCGCGGAAGAGCCTTTCGTGGAGTTCTTGGAAGATCTTGTGGAAACGGTGGTTCGCGAGGCCAAAAGAGGTCGCAGTGACCGGATCTTCGATGTTTTCAAAGATCTTTACGATGAGCTCTTGTGGCAAGTCTCGGTATGGACGGAAGTACGAGGCGGCGGGTACTACAAGCAACGTCGGCTGAACGATTCTAGGATGACGTGCCCTAATAATAAAACCACATACCATGTTGAGAGGCCTTTCCCTTGCCAGCCTTGCCAGCTGCCTTGCGCTTCAGTGGCATACTTGCTGCTGATGAAGGCCGAAAGCTGGAAATGACACGGTGGTTGAGACAGGAGTTTCCTGGACGTGAAGTGACCTGGGCGCAGTGGTAATGTACTTCTGGGAAGTGTCCGCGAAGAACCGGAGATGAGAGAGCAGTTGTTAGGACGGTGCTCCTTGCCCTTGTGATGAGAAGTTAGAGCTCCGTACAGTTGAACTTCACGCGATGGTCGGACTAATGGAGTTACCGCGTTCTGTGCTGAAGTTTTGAGGAAGTTTGTTGTGTAAAAAGTTGGAGGATGTTGTCGAAAGGCGGAGTGGAGCAAAAAATATATAGACATTCAGGCATGACGCGCTGTCTAAATTTCTTAGCTTTCACAACTGAGCCAGATTCACCTTGCATTTCTTTTCGTTCTAAATTTACCAGTGAATTTGTCCTTCAAAAGTCAATTAGCAATATTTGCCCTCTAATTGCATTTCAAAGGCATATCACCTTTTATGGGAAAGAGCTGCTTTATCTACAAAGCAACACTTCAAAGTATTGCCCCCCATAGAAGCTAGTTTTGTTCCAAATTGCACAGCCATATAAAACTATTAAACCTTAGCTCTTGGCTGGCTGGCTTTTAAGTTGAGTAGCGACATCGCTGAAAATTCTGCTGTTTGAGGCTATTCACCTCGAAAGTTCTGGATTGCTTGCGGTTGAATATCTTTGAAAGTAAAGTCGGAAAACAATGCCTTTCCCTTCCAACCAAGAGTAAATCTAGCCCGGTGACCTTCTTCGGCAAACTGGCTTCTTCTGTAATTCTACCAAGCCAATATTTACAGATTCTTACAACAAGAAGAAGACTCGCGCTAGTCTTACAACCTCAAATTTTCCCTCTGTGCTTTCTACTCTCGAAAATGGCCCAGAAACGCAAGAGGGTTGTGAAAAGAGCCTTGTTAGACGTGAAAGAAAAGAAGCAAGAAACTGCTCTAGGTAAGCTCTTCCCAGTCCTTCAATCGCCAAATATTCCGAGAGACTGAGAGCAAGCACAGCGCCCCTGGGACCGCCAGCTCCCAAGGTGCCTGAGCCTTTTCCCAATAAAGCCCTGGTCAAGATCTTTCGTAACCTCGATGTCATAATAGCCACCTCTTTTCGTCTCGTATGCCATAAATTCGAAGCCATCTACTATGAGCATCACGTGGAAGTCTTCAAGGGCTACAACCTCCCACACCCACTTAGCCTCGAAATACGCGTCCAATACGCTGATGGCACAGGGAATTGTCTGAAAGATTGCTTGAAGTCATGGATGCCAGCACATCTGGTTTACGATGATCACGCCAAGAAGTTTGTCACAGTCGACAATCTAGGCAATGCGTTTCTCAAAGATATTGGGGCATATGAGAAGGGAAGGAAGGCGAGACTGAATTGGTGCAAGACTTTAAATGAGAGGAAACGATTTCTTATCGAGGACAAGCGCAAGTTCATGGAAGATATTGGTCTGGATACGGAGAATATGGACTTCAGTTGGGAAATGCAAGCAGTGGGTGTTCAGAGCATTGAGATGGAGCCTGAGAGTGATAGCGATTAGGAACCAAGGCGCCTTGCGCTGTCCTACGAAGCTCAAGCTATGGCGGAGGAGAGCGTATAATCGTTCATGTGGGTCATGAACTACTAGGACGCGCAGAATGGGTCATGTGTGCTGCACAAGCCACAAGAAAAGTCTATGATACTTTTGTATTGTCATGCTTCGAGGCAAGTCTGACAAATGTTAATAAAGAAACTTATAGTATTTTGTGCTGTTAAGGTACCAAACAAAGAAACATCACCCGGTTCCTCTCTAGGCCTCCCCGAAGGCGTTCTCACCTAGTTGGCTTTGTTTGACCTTTAATCTCATTCTTTGTTCCAAGCTCATCTTTTGATCTGCAAGCGCTTCTTAGGTTAGCCATTTGCAGAATATCTAGACTTCAACTCCTGTTAAGGTTTGGATAATGAATACCTGCCGGTGGAAGCTCAGACTAAGTACTAGTAAAAAGGTTGATCATCAGCTGACTACATCCACCTAGATATTTCTAAGATTTATGCTACCACATTAAACTAGCCTTCCCTTGTCAAACTTCAATCATGCGCTAGGTATACCCCTTCAACCAGAATTGGCGGCTCCTCGTTATCTTTCGCCGAAATTCTATCAACTTCCACGAAACCCATTGAGAGATACAATCCAACCGCCCGCGTATTGGCGCACACTCCCGTCTTGAGCCCATCTTCTCTTGCAAGTGCCAAGCCCCAATTCAACAAAGCTTTCCCATGACCACGACGCCAGTACGCTGGATGTATCGTTATTAGGTTAATAATAATTCTACCTTGGAAGTTTCTTTGTTTAACGTCAGTTAAGCCCTTATTGCATCGGAAGAGGGAGTTATTACTTCTCTTTTGCAGCAGAATCGGCTTCATACAACGGTGCCACAAGTGACACATCCCTATCCCTATCCAAACCACCATCAAATGCCGGCTTCTTGTCCGACGCCAGATCCTCGTCATCCATGAATTTCCCGATATATTTCGACCCGGACGGCAAACTCCATACGGCAAAGCCCACAGCCACTAAGTCGCCAGTCTGAGGATTATTCTCCTCTGAATTCGATACGATCGTAGCTCCGGTCTTGGTGTTCTCATCTGGTTGGTAAGAGTCTTCAACTACAACCAAAATTACTTTAGGGTCCCGAATGGAGTCTGAAAGTATCTTTTCATATGCCTTTCTAGTGTCTTCGGGATATTGGTGGTGGTATCTTCGCTCCCATGTGAAAGCTGGAGAATAGAAGAAACCTGCTGTCGCAACCTGGCTGAGCCGGGGAACATCGCGGATTGTAGCAAGGCGTAAGTGGCCTGAAGGTAAAGTTGTTGAGTTCATGATTGCTTGATATGTTGTAAGAAGAATAAAATGTAGGCAATTCACAATCATGGGATGGGGAAGCTTTAAAAGTATATTGGTATCTGGAATAGGCGGTGAGATTTGATGATAGCCAATAGCTTATTCCCGCAACCAACGTATTCCCCGCTAGTACACTGGCACAAGACGGATAAAAGCAGGTTTTCCTGTCCCGAGCCTGTGAGATTGTCCTATCAAATTCGACACTGGCTTGACAGATTCTGTTCGATAAAGACGGCGTCCCCCGAAAAGTTGCCTCGGTTCCCTTCCGCAACCTTTGCCGCTAACATCGGCGTCTATTCCTCCCGGAACACATTTCGGCGAAGAAGAGTTAAAAATTCGGTTCCTATGTTCTTGACACAGTATGAAAGTTAAGGCGCTGATTGACGACAAAACCTGTCAATCTCATTGCAGTTGCCGCCACTCGAGTCACTTTGCAGATTCCGAGCATTTTATTATATGGGGAAGTATGTCATAACTAGTGACGATTAAGGTGCTTTCGTTGAGCCGGCTCGATGAATGAGACATTGAGAATCAGGCTGTACGCGTGTCCAGGCATACTTATCACAAGATTAATACGCAGCAGCGATCACAATGGCAAGTAAGAAATTGAAGAAGATTGTTTGTTTATTTATATGTCTGAATACAAGAACTCTCTGATGTTCAAGTCCACTATTAAATTCTCAACAATCGAGCTTGAACTTCTCGAAGATTAATGAAGGCAAGCAAAGCCCTCGTAACATCAACGCACGTGTAGTTCGTGGAACACAATCTTCTACTCACAACAAGCTTAGCAAGATATCATTTGTATTAGCTCAATTTGCTATCATGCTTTGTTTACCATATGGAATAATCAAATTCTTTGGACCCCACGATAGCAAAATAAATTATGGTGAGCTTTACAGAGAATCCAAGGAAAACGTCGAAGCTAGAAAATACGAAAAGTGGGTACTGTAAGGGAAAGGGAACTTCCATCTCGAAGCGGCGAGGGCTTGATTGTGGCGGTCACAAGTTCAACTAGAGGATTCTGTCTTGCTTCAATTAAATTTATTTTCCCCTTGAAAAGGGATGGAGTTTTTCAAGAGTGAGGTCGCTTCAAAAAGATTAGTTTAAGAGCAAGTAATGAGCGTCGCGAGTGTCTTCCGACTCGCGAGTGTCTTCCGACGATTTCTAGGCGCAGAGCGAGCATAAGTTATTTTATCTCTTCGTCTCGGCAGGAGCCCGCCACCATGGGGCCTTCTTGTGCTTGGTTTCGTGGCCAATTTCTGCTTCGTATACTCGTATTTATTCATGTTTCGTGAGATAGTCTCTGCGATTTTGAGAACACAGTTTGAAACTGATGGAAGCCTAGGAGGATGACGGCAACATAATCTTAGTAATTATATAAGAGGTAATGGGCTAAAAGCATAGCCAAAAAAGGAGGCTAGACTTTACGGTAAAACCGAAGAATTAGGCTTTGAAGAATGGGGATAGGAGCAAGTACCTCTAGAGTCAGTATCTTAGGTGAAGGTCGTCTTCCGACAAAATCCAGGTTTAGTGTAAATTAAAATTGAGTCGACGCGGAGTCAAGCTCGAGATTACTATATTAAGAAGAAAAGTCCTGGATCAGGATAACTTCCCGGGTCAACACAGGGTTTAGAAAGCCATCTCTAATATTGGGTTCATAGCCAAGCCCAAAGCGCTCACCGAATCTCAGCGCTTGGCGCAGCCCCTTTACCACACAGGGCGAGGCAACCATAACCTCGTTTCAGCTCGGCTGCAGCTATCCCGACGAGCCTAATTAGGGGCCTCCTCCGTTTGTGCCCCCAAAGGAGCCGCAACCCATAGATGCCAATATCCGCGTTCACGGAAGAGGTGGCTATGTTGAAACTGGGCTTTTCTCCTTCGCAGAAGAGGTGGCTATCGTGAAACTGTGGCTTTCTCCTTGGCAGGAAAATATTTTCGGATATATTGAACGTTTGGCCCTGAAGTTATGATCGTTTCCTTCAATGTTTCCTTTACTTATCGGGTGATCTAATCGAAATTTTTAATCTTTTCTGCGTTTCTGGTACATTTACACGGTGTTGAAGGAAGTTTTGGTGCTCAGCCTGGTCACGACCTGATGTCTCGGCTATTCGCATCGAGCTCGCAGCCTCGAAGACCTCGATCCACGATAATCGGGTTATACGCATTATTACTTTTAACTTTGCCAACTCTCATCCAAGCAGTCGCGATATTCGATTATTCATCGTGTGCCGCTGCCGCCAACGCAACATTTTCCCAGAACCCAAACAGCATCGCCCTCCGAGATCGCAACGGTCTGCCAACGAGCAACTTTTCCGAAGCATGGGGAATCAGCTATGAGTCCTGCAACGAAGTATGCCAAGGTGGGGCCAAAGCAATTGAATGGAATTCCTTCTCTCTGCAGTTCGCATCTTGGCTGCTTCCCTGGCTCGCCCTCACAGCACAACTCCCTTTTGAGACAATATCCAGAGCACGCAACGCCCAATCGTTAATTTTGGCCATCGGAAGTCCTCTGTTGATCATATATTCACTGGCGCTGACAATACTGAATGCTCGCTCTATCAATCGGGAATTCCGGGAACTATGTGAGGAAAACGAAGATCTCAAATGTCCCAAGCAAATAAAGGTCATCAAAGCTGCACGGGTGATCCTGATCGAAAGCCAGAGCATCCCTTTGCAAGTCGTCAATGGACCGGATAGAGAATTTGCGCAGCTGATCGTGAACCCTGCTAATTCAACATGGTGGACCAGCGTTGTGGGCGAGATCTTGAAGACAAAAAGAGAGTGGACGTACTCTTTGATAGCGCAACTGGTCATGGTAGTCATTGCACAAGGACTTTCCATCATTGACTACATCACTTCACCCGCTGATGATGATACTATCAGCGTTGGACTTGCTATCAACAGCTTGTGGCTATGGATGATTCCCGTTGCATTCGGGTGGGTCAAAGTCGGGACGCAGACGTCTGCGGGCTCAATCAAGGCGGCCTTAAAGTCTGCTACGGTGCCGGTTCTTGTTAACAGACTCGGTACGACAACTAACGTGAGCGGCAAGTGTATTGGTATTGGAGATCGAACGCACTATGGTAGATCCTATCAGCGTTGGACTGCACCTCCAAGACCATTTGGAGGGGTTTATGATGAAATGGACAGTGAAGACGAGACAACACCTGCGGGAATAGTGCGATCAGACAATTTGGCCCAGCAGAGACAGGGGCTCTTGGTCGTAACACAGGGGTCGGATTTACGTGGCAACGATGATATATCAGCAGCAACGAGCACAACAGACGTTCAAAATGAAAGCCAAACACCTGTAAAAGAACAGCCGGAAGCAACTACTCGATCAGCCGACAGAGACAACGACCAAGACTCGGAATCACAGCTTTCCGACCAACCTGACAGGACTTGGCGGAAATTCTTTGCTGGCTTCTCTATTGAGGGCGATGATACAGAGCCAGGACCTATCTTCAACTATGCCCGTGTATGGGCCCACATGACTGCGGTCGCCTGGATAGTGAAGGGTTTGAGTCAACTGACAAAACGACAAAAGAGGATGAGATGTGTTGACCATAATCGGACTTGGATCGATATAGACCCAGATGGTAATTTGACCGGAACAAAAGAGGAAATGTCCAGGTACATATTCAAGCAAGATCTAGAATTCCTACCTGTGCATTCGCAGCCTCTGGAGGGTACAAACCTGAACTGTGTCGGAGCGGCAATAGTAGCTATCATCCTGGGGTGGGGAACCACAGGCGCAGGCCTTCTAATTGCCTACAAGTACGTATTTTCCCCATTCTCGTAGTACTTTCTCCAATCTAACAGCCTTCAGAACTCCCACAGTAGGTCTCGGTTGCGACTCAGGCGTGTATCTCATCTATGGCGTGGTTGCCACAGCCGCCTGGCTCCTCCTTGTCCTCTCCGCCTACCTCTCCCATCTGCACTATACCAGCCTCGAGTCTCCCTCCTCATATAATGCCCCATTCGTCGCACCAGTGGCGATCCTGACCCGCCTCGCAGGTAAAAGCCTGGCATGCCTCAACACCTGCTTCATACTGGTTACTTCCGTGCTGCAATTCACAAATCTGTACAACAACTGCTGGTGCTCGGCTGCGGTGGCTGGCCTGGGCCGGGATAAAGGATGGGTCATTCTTTTTGCTACTGATGCGCAGATTGCCGCCGCGGCCAAGACGCCGTGGATTGTGGGGATTTGTTTGGGGATTGGTGTGGGGTTGGGGACTCTCATTTGGATTTTGTGGGGGAGGGGGGATGATATTTTTAAGAAGAACAAGCAATGAGAGACGATGCGGACGCTGTCCCTTGCAGGAAATTGTATTAGTAGAGGAGGATGGAAAAAGAAAAGGGGGCAGGTGGAGTAATATAACGAGTCGTGACCCAAAACTGCCACCTTCGTTTTCTTCGATCTTGACCACATCCTTGAACTCCATTGATAGGTCGAGACTCCGACAGTCTCAAACAATATAACGAAGCTCACCCATCTTTCACTTGTATTACTAAATGGCATTTACGAGCTCCAGTAATAGGGGCCAGAAGCCAGGGTCACTTCGCTTGCCGTGGTAAGCGACCAATGCTACCCCTTTTACAGGCGATTCCTGGGTGACTTTTGACTTTTATCCTCAGACGTCTCTTTCACGCCCTCAGTCCAATTGTAGGTTCAGTTTATATCGAATATTCCTATCTAATCAACAGTGTATCAGCTGATTGCGAAGGCTGTGAGATTCTCAGATATTCTTTATCACGTGATATGAAGCTATTTATAAATGAGCGGATTTGAATCCTTGAACTTTTGGCGTGCTTCAAATGAGGATTTGAAGCAAGGAGTCAGGGGCACTTGTTGTTATCTACAAGATCTGTTCCCTTTCCTGACTACCTAAGATCAACCAATTGAGTGCGGACCAAGTTGCGTCCCAGCTTCAAGCGGCAGGGTGTTACAAAACACGATCATCGTTGTCTATCTTAAGGAATGAACCAATCTGAGAATCTTAAGGATTTTGCAGTTGCTGATCCATTAGATTTACCGTGGCGGCATGAGTCACTCCGGAGCTCAAAGGTGGATCTTTGGTAACTCTTTGGCCCGTCTTACTTTGGGATCATTCTTCCTCCATCCATCAGCTATAAAGGGTCGCTTGAGCCCCGCTCTACCTCTCTTATTCGTAATGTCAACTACACGAGAATGAGCATTCTATTGCGTTTCCTCAAAATTCCCCCTTAAGCCCCTTTTCTGATATCACGTGCAGAAGTGGCCAGTGCGCTCTCCTTCGCTTCTCAGCCCCTTACCTCATTTCTCCAACCTCCATCAACGACGCTCCATCTTTTTGCTTGCAGTAGCCACGGGGAAGTCTCGTCGGCAGTCACTTCTCAGCTCAGTTGCTGTGGATCTTACACGGCCCCGACCGGCGAATAGAGCTCTATTACGACTTCTTATCAGCGCAATAGGCCGATGCGAAGCACGAATCTGCAGGGTACAATGACAACATAACCCGAAAATCCCAAAATTTCGCCGCTCCGACTTCGTTGAGGTTCGGCCCCGAACGATTGATATTTTCTTCTATCTCGAGTCCTTTCTTGTCACTGGGCTGTGCTCCGAGAATTTCTCCAGATTTCTTGCACTTCGCCAAGTGAGGTGGAATTCACCCATATGGTGCAATTGTACTTTGTCTTGGTCTCGTCAATCGCTTACGTTTTTGCCGTTTCTCCAATGCCTCCACAATTATTTGAGAAGGCTGGCGTCCACTCGGATATGTTCATTGTTAGCCTACCGAGGTTCTTCCTCCTGTAACGTAGCGGGCTGCCGCATTTTCATGGTGGATCTCACTGCTGGAGAGCACCTTCCATTCGATCGGTATGGATCGTATGGCGAATTTTGTGTGGGGGTGAGGATTCTCATTATTTCCTTCATCTCTATGTATGGATTTCCAACACCAGTTTACCTTCCTCTTTAGTGTGGTTTACATATCGCCCCTATGAATTCATGTAGTTGTCACGTCTCGATATCTCCAGTGGAGAGTCTCCACTTCGCAATATCTAGGTTTTTATGAGCTTGTTTGCACTAGATGATAAGAGATTGCTAGTTTTAGTTTTACCTGCATTGCAGCGGATGATCTCCCTGTGAAGACCCTCCCCTGTGAAAGGGTGCGTTCTCATTGTGCGCTAATCTCGAGGTACGGAAACCGGTTCTCGGACCTCATCCCTACATGTTCTGCATTCATGCCACTAGAAACGCCAAAGAAGTTCGGATGGAATCAACTTTTCTGCAACAATGCGGCCAACCATGCATCTTCACCTCACATTGGCTGACGTCGTCTTGAAAAAAAAAAACCCGCCAAAATGAGTCTCCAACGTGGCAACTTGCATATACTGCAGGGTCTATTACCAATATCGGGTAACCCCCCATGCTTTGAGGTCTCCATACTCTATCGCGCTCCCGCGATAGCCTCGGCCGGCATCATACCTGGTGCTTTTCTCTCAGTACATAACAAGATGATCTGCCCTGCTGGAAAGTCCTCAGCATCATCTTCAGTTGCCCATGATGTCGAACACCGAAGAGATCAAGACCGGTGAAACCAACCACCAATCGACAACAAAGGTTAACGAGAAGATCTTGTACGAGGAAACTACAACATTCAGTGATCCTCTTCCAAAGGTCGAAAGCTTTGGTACAACATCAGAATCAGATGAGGATGGCGAAGCGTTTCGCAAAAACCCATTCTTGGACCCCGATGTCGCAGAGCACTGGTCGATTGTCTACGAAAAGTCGAGATATGAGTGCCGTTCTGAATTTGACCCCGCGTTCACTTGGACTGAAGAGGAAGAGAAGAAGTTGGTTAGGCGATTGGATTGGCGCGTGTGTCTCTGGGCTGTAAGTAAACAGTTTTCCAATCCTGCCGGCTTATTTCTGATTGTTTAAGTGCATCATGTTCTTCGGTCTCCAAGTGGATCGCGGTAATTTAGTTCAGGCCGTCTCCGATAATCTCCTCGTAGACTTGAAAATGAACACAAATGGTAAGAGCTATGTGTACCTGCGATAGCGTTCCAATGCTAATCAACTGCAGACTACAACTTCGGAAACACCATATTCTTGTTCTCTTTCCTCCTTGCTGAGCTCCCCTCACAATTGGTCTCGAAGAAAATTGGCCCTGATCGGTGGATCCCCACGCAGATCACATTGTGGTCAATTGTTGCAATGTCCCAATGTGCCATCAAAGGCAAGACTGGATTCTATGCAACTCGATCTATGCTAGGATTACTTGAGGTAATGCATAGTCGCTGCAAAAGCTAGAATTAACCGCTAATAAAGAATAGGGAGGTTTCATCCCCGACATTGTGCTTTGGCTTTCTTACTTCTATACTTCGCGCGAGCTCCCGATCAGACTGAGGTATGTCCATTGTGCTCGTCTTATTCTCATGTCCACTGACCATCGCCTAGTTACTTCTGGACCACTCTATCTGCAACGACCATCGTAACCTCTCTTCTCGCTTTCGCCCTTCTACACATGAGAGGCGTCGCCGGCTGGGCAGGTTGGCGCTGGCTCTTCTTGATTGAGGGGCTAATAACTCTAACTGTCGGCCTCTCCTCCTTCTTCATGATGCCTGCCTCAGCGGTCCAAACCAAAGCATGGTTCCGACCCAATGGGTGGTTCACCGAACGCGAGATTAAGATTGTCGTCAATCGTGTGCTTCGCGACGATCCTTCAAAAGGAGACATGCACAACCGTCAAGCTGTGACTCCTCGACGTCTTTGGAACGCAGCTAAAGACTATGATCTCTGGCCATTGTACGCCATCGGCCTTGTAGCTTATATCCCCCAATCTCCAGTCACCAATTACATCACATTGACACTCAAGTCACTCGGATTCAGCACCTTCAATACTAATCTCTTAACGATTCCTTCTTCTGTTGCGCATATCATCACACTTATAATCATCACTAGACTAAGTGAGTGGTTCAATGAGCGGACGCTTGTCTCCATGCTTCAACCACTCTGGACATTGCCATGCCTAATCGCACTTCGCTGGTGGCCCGGTTCCCTCCACCAGGCATGGGGAACATATGCTCTCGTCTCAGTTCTTCTCTCATACCCATACTGCCACGCCATTCTCGTTGCCGTAAGTGCAATTTGCCATTCCTCCCCCTATACGCAATCTAACAACTTTCACAGTGGACCTCTAAAAACTCCAACAACGTCGGAGCCCGCTCTGTCTCCGCCGCACTTTATAATATGTCCGTGCAACTCGGCAACATCTGCGCCAACTTCATTTACCGCACCGATGATAAACCCCTCTACCACCGCGGTAATACTAACCTGGTCATTATTAACATACTGAGCATTGCTTTATTCTTGTTTACGAAGGCTTATTATATCTGGAGGAACAAGCAGAAGGCGCGCGTTTGGAATGCTTTGACACCGGAGCAGCAGAGGGATTACAAGATTAACACTAAACTTGAGGGTAGCAGACGGTTGGATTTCAAGTTCGCGCATTAGAGGAATTTCTATGCTCGTTGATGTCGTCGTTAAGTTTGGGGATGTATTGGTATGATTGGTTGGTTCAGGTGGAATGTTCTCCTTTAATATTAGTTTTATATTAAGTTAAAGGGTTCCTTTATTATTAGGATTCAAATATGATATCTTCTAACATCGTGTTTATTAAGTAATCAAATGATTAAGTGATTTATTTACATATAAATAAATATCTGAAGTTTTGGTGTTTCTCTAGAATATTTGTTTATTCGGTCCCATGACCTGCAAAGCGGGCCGCAGCGGAGCGGGATACTTCTGACCGGAAGATCTACTCGCATGTTAGAAGTTGCGAGTCCCGACTTCTTTGATTGGCACCCGCATTATTTATCCAGGTTTTCAACCCCTGTAACCACGCGTCATCCCGTAGAACCAAATATACAGGTATTTGTTGCAATTATTATTTCGACCATAAAACAGCCAATAATCTGTAGTTTCGTTCTAAAGCTTCAACTTCACGAAAACATTTATTCACATCATTAGTTCTTGAAGCTTTAACAATTATGTCTAACGCGTATGAAACCTTACTTCTCTTAGAATTCCAATGCTCACCATTTACATAGGGAAAAACAACAAAGAAATGCAGAGACAGAGGTTGAGGAAGAACCTCAATTCGAGCAGGAAAAGCCCTTGAGAAACGGCAACACTAGAAATCAAGAGCTGGCTCCCGTCAAGAACCAGCCACAGCCGCTGCAATCGCAGCAGCAACAGCAAGTCTCTCAGCTTCAGACTGAAAACCAACCTAGGCCCGAGCAGCACCAAATTGCTCCACGCGCTGAGGGCTACAGAACCTCCGCTATACGAGAGTCTCGTATCAAAGACCGGCCAGTCAAAAGCTCTGGGGCATCAGACAGTGCATTGAAGATTAAGATCGAGCTTGATTTGGAAGTTGAGGTTGACCTTTATGCTAGGGTCAAGGGTGATGTTACAATTGGGTTGATGTAGAGCGATGCCTGTTTGTTTGGTTGAGTCACAGAGGAGGAGTTGTGGGACTAGAGAAAGTCAATAGTTGAATTATTTGCTTGGGTTTGGAAGCTTGGGTTTTGGCGCATGATAAAGTTTTCATGACATTTTGTATGATGGGATATGCATAGGTTTTTTAAATGACAGATTGGGTACCACATAGCACCTGCCTGCCTCCATTACAAAATAAAATCTCACTTACCCCACTCCCATCTTCCCTTCCGTCGCCACAGCATGATAATTATGCGTCATATCCACTTCATGCCTTGTTTTTCCCACGCATTAGAATGATTCGCCGTCGTCTTGCTCTATCCCGCAGAGAAATACTACTGGAACGTAGCCGTTCCCACAACGTTCGGCTCATACGTCCATGTGTTTTAGGATATGTTGCAGGTTGAGCCAGTTCTGCTGGCTGTGTCTTTTAAAGTGAGCTATAGATGGGTTGTAAATGCCATAGGACTCGGCAAGTTGTATTCGATGAGGGGGGAGGCTGGATCTCTCAAGATCCTATCGTAGCTATGGGCCTTTGGGCTAAGCATGTGGCTGCGCAAAAGGGAAGATGCCGAATCTGCAAGCCACTCCGAAGGGGCTAGAACAAATGGTGGCTTAGATCGCAGACAACCTCCAACCTGTCCCAACAGAAACAAGATAGTTAAAATACCAGAAAACAAATCAGTTCTTCAGTCCACATAACACCTCAAATCAAAAACCCCAACGAGAAGGTAGAAGAAACATCTTACATCTATCGAGTGACGTTTTGAGAGTACAACCACCACCCCAATCCCAACCGACTTCTCTGCTAGCCTTTTGCTGCTACTTGCGGCTATATCTCCAGCTATTAGGCCATACACTGCGCTAAATTCAATGTCCGAGGCCCACAATGCCCGCAGCGGCTCCGGTGCGGGCTCGAACGGGTCCCAAGAGAAGCCAGCAAAAAAGGCACAACCTCGACCTGCCGACGATCCACAGGACAATATCACAGTCTCCTCGACTAGTCTAGCATCGCTAGAAAGTGCCCTCCGCGACGTAGCAAGCGAACTCAGAAAGCGCAATCCCCCAGCAACAAAAGAGAGCAAGGACAGCGACGTCTTCTACAAGAACATCGGCACCGTCGCCGCGCTCGGCGCATCCATTACCTTCGCTTTGATTGTGAGTGATATTGCGGATCCTCATGCCGTCTCACGACATGGAAGATTCGACCTCTCCACGGTCAGGATTCTCTTAGCCGTTGCTTGGATGCTGTTCATGGTCGTGCTATCGCTTTCCTTTTCCATTGGGCAGAAGGTGAAGCATGATAGCAGTGAAAAAGGACTTTATAAATGGGAGAAAAAGAGGAGGGAGAGGAAGAACAAGATACTCTCGACAGGCGTGTATGTGCTCGAGTTGGCAGCTGTAACGTGCTTGAGTCTGGTGGTCGCGGCGTATGTGGAGGTTGTGGGATATATAATGGTTGCATTGGTCTTTCTCGTTGTCGTTGCGCTCGTGTTGAGGTTCTTGGGAGACCGGTATTATTATATTTTTGCGAGTTCTTTTGGTGCTAGGAATGATATGGACATCTGATAGTAAACTTCGCGAGTTCGTGGCGTTGTCTAGTCTAGCAAATATTTATCGATATATCCAGGTACAAATCACTACACCGCGTTATGTTATCAAGAGAGTTCAGTATGTCTATAGGTCGGGACTGCAGTGTTTGGGTGTGTGAAAATACCGAGAGGTGTTTGATTGTAACTTGTCTCGTCTGCGGTTAGAAAGAATAGCGAGAAGCTCAGATGGAGCCTCTAAGATTTCTAAATTATGCTTTCAAGCTTTTCAAAAAGTGCTGAGGTAGTCACGAAGATGTTTGCGATACTTAGACGCTGAGAAGAGTGCCACGGATGTGAGAAGCTAAACATCAACGTAACCGCCAAGCGCATTGCGAGGCTCAAGCCCCACTAGGCTGCGAACAGTGAGACGTTCCAACCCGCGACTCCCAGTTCCATCTCCAATTGAACCGGTCGCCTATACCGTAGGCTCTACAGCCGCAGTTCGCGACCGCCAGGCGGTGGCCAAGTTCAACATCCGTTGGGCTGCAGGAGATCCCCATGCTAACCGCCACGACCCCACAAAGTGCCCAAATCTAACAACATATAGAGAGCTTCTTGTACTTCAAGCTTAACGGCGTAAATGCCAGACGTCTGTCTCACCTTTGCTTGAAAGATGCGCGGAAACATTGGTAATCACTTCTCTACTCAACATCGATAGGCACTAGCCATATCGCATAATCTCATGACGAACCTAAGTTTGTCATCTGGCTAGTAAACTATTGCGACGACATGAAGAGGCACTCTTACACTTGAAATTTAAGGCAGGGTAAGATTCAGAGCATAATAAAATACACTTCTATTTTGAACTTATCTCATACAAGCCGGCAGTCCTCCATGCTGCCATCCTCTGCTTTCTCATGCATGTACAAATGAAAAGCAATCCAGTTATTCAACCCTTAAGCTCTGGAGTCTAGCCTCTGTTGCGATGACCTGTGTATCCGTTAGCAAACACTCCGGCATCATTCGAGAGGGGGGACTCACATCCAGCGCCTGCTGCACCTCCAACACCTTCCTTACCTCACCCAGCCAATCCTTGCTTAATGTTTTCGCCCACCCTTTAAGTCCATTCATCTCCCTTGCCGCGCCATCCAGATCCCCTTCCTCCAGGAACGTCTCTGTCCGCGTCAAGATACTCTCCACATCGTCGCCAGTTGCAAGACCCTTCTTCTTGAATAGGATCTTGCTAAGTAGATAACTGGAAGCATGACTGGCGACACCCGCATCTTCAGGAAGCAGGGAAGCTTTCCGGACCTCCGTAGCGACGCGGCGGAAACGGTCGATCAGTTGGGCAGACGAGGGAATTCCACGTTGGTAAGCGGCAGGATTGATAGAAGCAATAGCTGCGTTGACGACTGGGTCATCTGAGGCAATTTCCTTCAAGGCTGCGAGCTCTCTGACGAAGGGGCGAGGAACTTGGTTCTTTTCCAGATTAGCGCGAACAGCCTCGACTGCAACGTGAAGGTGTTGCGTCTTCAAGTTGGAATCGACGACGGAGTTCCAGTCTGTGGTGAGCTTTTCGAGCTCGGTGACAGTGTTAGACAAGTCAGACAGCTTGCCGAGACGGCCATTACGCTCTTCTTCAACGCGGTCCTTGATTTCTTGGATGAATTTCTCCTTCATCTCAACGGCTTGCTTAAGCAATTCGTTCTGGCGGAGCTTCTCATGAACCTCCTTCGCCCGCTCGATTTCAGCTTGTAACTTTTGGTCGTAGTTTTCCTTGATCTTTTGGCGTTCAGTTTGGTATTCTTCTTGCCATTCTGATTGCTGGTGCGCCATCTCGGCTTCGACTCGGCGGATGAGTTCCTTCGCTGCACGGTCGAAATCTTCTTTCTCGGCCTTGATCTTGGCTGCTGCATCCTTGTCTGCGTCAGCCTTCAAGGCCTTGATTTTGCTTCCAACCTTGGTGAGCTCGCTCTTCGCCTTCGTGATGGTGCTGGAGAATTTAGAGTTCGAATTGTCTGCATTTACAACCGCAATTATATCATTGAGAATCTTGACCAAATCCTGGACCACTGGTTCATTGGCATCTTTGATATTGATCGGGTCGATACGAGTGACTTCTGGCGGGAACTTTGACGGCTGGTCAACCTCGGGGGCCACAAATGAAACTGGAGTTGCTTCTTTGGGTGCTGGAAGAGCCGCCTCAGCAACCACTGGATGGCCTGGCTTGGCTGGGGGCTGTGACTCCGGCGATTTTGGATCAGGGGTTATGAGCTTGACGGGTTCTGGCGCCTTCGATTCGTTCTTAGCAATCTCCACGGCCTTGACCTTCTCCTCTGGTTTTGTCTCTTCTGGCGTTTTTATCGCTTCCTTGGGCTTGGGAGCATCCGGCTTCGTAGCATTTGCATGCCTTCCACTCCCCGGAGTGCTATCCTCAGCCACTCTCCACGACACACCACTCTTCGCGGCTATTGTCCTTTGGTTTCCAGTATCTCTGGGGGTGTTTGACCGATTTGCAATCTTGGGAAACCGCTTCCGGAATTCTTGCTCCTCGAAATAGAGGACGGCATCCTCGCCAAAAGGCACATATTCTGTGAAGAAGTCGTGGAAATTATCGTTGACCCTCGAGTAGTATATTCCCCCACCATACCCGAAAACAGTGAGAAGGAAGACTGTGGTGAAGAACCTGCGGAAGAATTTGCGCGGTTTCGGCGGAGGCGGTGGTGGGGGAGGAGTGCTAGCAGGAGGCGGAGGAGGTGTCAGAGGGACATTTTGGGGCGGTATTGTAGAGGCAGAGCTTGGCGTAGCTGGTGTAGGTGATGTTGGAGCTATCTTCGAGGTTGTGATAGGTCCTGGGGGAAGTGGTTGGGATGTGCTTGAGCTGGCAGATCCTGGGAGGACAATAGGCTTCGAGTCGGTGATGCTGGGCTTCACATCATCGGCATATGCTCTCTATTTTCGCAGTAGATAGTTAGCGCTCCATGTTCTTCCTCAATTGAGCTGTAAAGTTTTTCAGCGTTCATACCCAGCATCCCGAGGCGACCCGGCCGGCCTGTACAGCGTGCCATTGACGCCCAGCATTGGCTACACTGAGCTTGTAACTAAATGCCCCCGACGAGCGAAGTGAGGCGCGCAGCATAACGGGCTGCGTTGAGCGACAAGGAGATGTTGAGGTGGTGAGTGTTGACAGCGCGTGAGGTCGGCAGAAACCGTTTTCTTGCTGCGAGGTCAAGCTTCGGCGTGCCAAGCGATGATGCGCCGGCTAGGATCTGAGCAAGGCTACAATGTCTCTCTTCACAACTTTACAACCCACAAACACTGTAGACACTTGGATTAACATGGCATACGATATCATGATTCACTCTCAAAGCTCGCATTTCAAAGTGATTTAATGCATTCTATTGCATATCGTACACCCAGAAATGCCGCAGAAGAAGTACTGTAAATAAAAATTGCCTCTCACGCCATATGCAGAAAAAGGCTACCGCTGCCGACCCGGCTCCCAGAACGAAAACCCATCAATGGTATTAAAGGCTGCTCTGTAAGTGGTCCGAGTGACCGCATCTATGATATCCCGAAACACAAGAGAGCAGCTGTGTTCGTAGCGCGTTGTTCGTATAAAGGCCGTAATGACAGCTGAACCTCGACTTGTGTAATGCCTCCCTTGCCTGTATGCTCCTTGCTCGCATATCCTTTATATCTCTCTTAACAGCCGCAGGGTCCGTTGGCGTTCGTTCCTGGCGCTTCGCTCCTCAGCTCAACACCTCCCCGTGCTCCGGCTCTTGGGTTTCTCGGTCCAGCCTGGTCTAATGGAAGTTTCTTCGCAATCGATGTAAATAATTCTCTGACGTTCTCTGATGTCTTGGCTGATGTCTCGAAGAACAGCAGTCCGGCCTCCCTCGCATAAGCCTCGGCATCGGCGGTTTGAATCGCGCGTTTGTCCGGATGACTGGTGACTAGATCAAGCTTGTTGCCAGCAAGAGCAATGATGATGTTTTCATTTGCTTGTCGTTGAAGCTCCTTCACCCATTGCTTTGCCTTATCCAGGGATGACTGTAGCCGTACACGTTAGCCGCCGGGCCAGATCACCCTGGCTATCAAGTATGCTTACAGCTTGCGTAATATCGTAGACCACAACAGCGCAGTTTGCATTTCGGTAGTACATAGGAGCAAGAGATTTGTATCGCTCCTGGCCAGCAGTATCCCAAATCTCGAATTTCACGGTTGTATTGTCGTCAAGGGATATCGTTTGGGTTAAGAAGGCGGCACCGATGGTTGATTCTCTGAAGTCATCGAATTGGTCCTGTATTTGAGGTCAGAAGGACTCGTAGATAGGATTTTAGTTGAGCTGACTGACCTTAACGAATCGAAGGACAAGTGAACTCTTTACACATGTTAGCATCACAGCCAGCCTTGTTCCCGATCAGGACACACCTTTCCGACGGCAGATTCTCCTGAATAGAATGTTAGATAGTGCACTACCTCCTAAAGACAGGTAACATACCCAGTAATACAAGCTTGAACTGTGCAAATCGAGTGCTCCCTCCGCGGGTGCCTGCTGGGCCTCTGGCAGCCATCTTGGAATGAAGCTGAGGTATTCACGATAGCGTGTGTAGATTGCGCACTGTCTACCGCCGAAGTTCGCAGGCTTGAGTGTTGGGTTCGAGGGGTCGATGGCGTTGAGGTGGTGGATTGTTTTCCCCGGCTGAAGATTGAAGTGACGATGTTTCGCTGGGAACGAGCGAGGCAGCGGCGAAGAGGACGCACGTGATTCAGCCACAATGCGTAATCCTGACATTGATAGTCGAACCGCTGGAATTGATATAACCATGCTGATATGTACGGAAATCACGGCTTCTGAACTTGCACGTTCTTCCAATACAGATTTGGAACCACAAATTGCTTATAAAAACTCACTTCTTGAACGACACAATGAAGAGGACGAGAAGAAGTAACTCTCGTTTCTTAGACACTTGAGGTAAAGCGTCCGTGCGGCTAGAAAGATTGGCGCCAAGAGTCTAGGGCTGCACCGGCTAGCCACTATTCGCCTTGTTTAATTTCACAAGGCAAGGCTTCGGCTCGGAAGTCTAGAAGACAAGTCGACAGCTTCACAACACTGCCCGCCGCCCATAACTGCATGAACTCCTCTGCAGACAAGGCATAGCACATTTAGCTGCTGTTGTCTGCCCTCCCATCAATCATGGCTGCTCTACCCTTCCGCGACATCAATGTCCACGCTTCCGCCTCTCATTACGCCTTCACTTCGCCATCGTCCCCTTCCGCCCCAACTTTGGTTGTCGACCGGCCATCTGGGGATCTGCGCTTGAATGATGGAGTGCTTTCGGGAGGGAAACGTGTCTCCAGCATTAATGGAATTCTGGGGATCATCAAGTTGCGGCTAGGTAAGCTCTCCAACAAGGTTCGCCGCGCTGAATTGAAGCTTACACTACCCAGACAAGTACATCATCGTCATTACCAAGGCCCAGCCGATGGGCAGATTAAAGGGGCATATGATATATAAAGTCATTGCGACCGAATTTCTGCCTCTGCGAGAACGACCCCTCCATGACCAGGACGAAGACACCTATCTAGCCTTGTTGAAGACGTTGATCAAGTCTGGGCCCATGTACTTCTCCTACTCCTTCGATATTACCAACACTTTCCAGAGACAGTCGCAACTTGATCCTTCAGTGCCATTATGGAAACGAGCAGACGATCGATTCTTTTGGAATAAGTTTGTCCAGTCCGACCTCATTGATTTCCGGACCTCTGGGACACGACACCAGCAGGGTCAACAGCCTGGCGTAGATCCATATATACTCCCTGTCATGTTTGGTATGATGGAGATTATTCCTACCAGAATCAAGTCGACTCCTCTCTCGTTGGTTCTGATTACTCGACGATCGCGGCATCGAGCTGGAACAAGGTACTTCTCAAGAGGCATTGATGAGGAGGGACATGTCTCCAATTTTAACGAGACAGAGCAGATTATCATCTTGAATGATAGTACCAGCGGCCTGGGCGGCTTTGCTGGCGGTGGTGGAATGCAGAATGGCAAAGTTGGTGGATCTGGAGGGAAAGAGGTCCAGATAATGTCCTATGTCCAGACTAGAGGAAGTGTTCCAGTGTTTTGGGCCGAAGTCAACACGCTACACTATACCCCGAAGTTGCAGATCCGTGGCGTGGAGACAGCCGTCTCGGCGGCCCAAGCGCATTTCGATGAGCAGATCCGGATCTACGGGGACAATTACATCGTCAATCTCGTGAAACAAAAAGGTCGAGAGCAAAGAGTGAAGGAGGCATATGAGCAAATGATCAAGATGCTGATGACCTCACCATATGAAGGCACTTCGGAAGACAGCAGATCGAGCGAAAAGTTCCACCTTGTAGAATCAAGCAAGAACCAGCAAAAATTTGATCGACTGCACTACGTCTATTTCGATTTCCATAACGAGACCAAGGGGTTGCAATGGCACCGAGTGCAACTTTTGGTTGATCAGCTCCACGACGCCCTCGAAAAACAGCAGTATTTCCGTGGTGTTGATATGCCAGCTGACATTGAAGGCCGCCTTGAAGTCCGCAACCATCAAACCAGCGTCATTCGAACCAACTGCATGGATTGTCTTGATCGCACAAACGTCGTTCAAAGTATCCTTGCACGTACAGTTCTCAACAGACAACTTACTGATCTGGGTGTCCTCTCCCGTGGTGAGACCTTCACCTCGGACCCAGCATTTGAGATTCTGTTCCGCAAGATATGGGCCGACAACGCCGATGTTGTGTCCACATCTTATTCTGGAACTGGAGCTTTGAAAACTGATTTCACACGTACTGGTGTACGTACAAGAGCGGGTCTTCTTCAAGACGGACGAAATTCAGTCACCCGCTACTTGAAGAACAATTTCGCCGATGGGCCGAAACAAGATGCTTTTGACCTTTTCCTTGGCGCCTATCTCCCAACCACAAGTTCATATCTCGTTTTCGTGGACCAGAGACCTCTCCTCATCCAATCAATTCCCTACATCTTCGCGTTCAGCATATTCTTTGTCTTCATTGGGTCTTTCACGAGGAGATTGCCGGATTCAGCTGTTTTGCCCGTCAGGATATTCATCCTGTTCTGGTTCGTCGTCGCAGCTTGGTGTGCGAACTTCATACTCAAGAATGGAATGCTATATGTAAGTTCTCTCCATCCTTGCGGCTTGTCTGGATACTAATAATTGCAGGTCAACTGGCCGAAGCTCAACCCAAGACCATGGGCTACGGAAGGATATCAAGACGCCATCAGCAAGGTGCGGAAGGACAAGGTGATTGGTGGATTGGTTGCAAGACATGAGAGAGGTCTCAGCACTGCTAGGTACACGAACGCGGAGGAAGGGAAGAAGAGGATTGAGTAGATCGTCTTCGACTTTTTGTTCATGTGTTCATTTCTTCAAGGAGAGAACGTGCATAGATTCCCTGTAGTTGATAGGCCTGTTTAGACTAATTTATGTCGGCGCTGTACGATTATTCTCTGTGTAGTTTGTTTATGGTCACTACTATTCTCCCATTTCAACGCCGAAAGTATTCCGAGCCATCTTTCTCTCTCAATGTTTGTTATTTGACATCAAGAATGATATTTCGTCTAATAGATATGTTAATTCTCTCACTTCTGTTATATTGCTCACTAATTGGAACATGATCCATCCATAACCATGTCAGGTCCTTCCCTGTTCTCACTCAATGATAATAATTATACGCAACCCCTTTCGTAATCCTCCACGCCTCATCCAACGCCTCCACCACATCCTGCGGTAGAGGCCCTTTCTCAAAATCGAGCAAATTCTGCTCAAGATGCTTCTCACTACTCGCCCCAATAATAACCTTATCCCCAAACTTGGCATCCAGCTTGCTATGATGCATCAACCACCGCAACGCACACTCGGCTTCCGTCAAACCGTGCTTACCAGCCGCAGCACGGATCACATCCAGCGCCTCAAACATCTGCTCATTCCAATACCGCTTCCGGTAACTTTTCCCCTGCGTCGTCTTCCCATCAAACCTGCTCCCCTCCTCGATCTTGCCATTTCCTTCCGTCGCCTTCGCGATCTCGCGCGTATACCTGTCCGTCAGATATCCACCCGCAAGAGGACTAAACACATAGAACACCATGCCATAATGTCTCAGCGCCGGAAACAGCTCCGTGTCAACCGTGCGATGGATCGCATTATACACGCCCTGATAAACCGTCGGTCTCACCCAGCCATTTTTAATACATATCTCGTTGATATACGCTACTTCCCAGCTCATATAATTACTGATCCCAAACCGCTCAAATAAGCCTTCCTTATACAACTCATCAACTGCTTCAAACGTCTCCTCAAACGGCGTGGTTCGGTCCGGCGCATGCAGATACCACAGATCTAGTTTCTTACATTTCAACGCAGCGAGGGATTCTAATAGGTACTTCCTGAGATCGGCAGCAGAATGTGTGGTAACGGCGCCCGGGACGCGTCCGAAGTGTGGGTAATATTTCGTGCCCATTATTAAACCCCGTTTAGACCATTCTAGGTCCCCGAGATACTCCTCTGAGGAACCATTGCCGTAGACTCGCGCAGTATCGATCTCATTGTGGCCATGCTTTTGGAAGACGGATAGAAAGGAGGAGGCTTCTGGGAGCGTGTGGATCCGGGTTTGTTCCACGCCTGGGCTTGTTAGTGGGGGTATGGAAGAGGAAGGAGAAGGGAGATACCTGGCTTGCCGATTGTCATCGCCCCGAGCACGATGGGGAATGCGGTTTTGGACTTAGTTGGGGAAGACATGGCTGCTACTTTAGAAAACAAGGTGGGAGTGATGTCAATAGATTTTTGTAGGTTTGCGCTCAAGATTTTGAAGATGGGATGGCATGGGGGTGAGGGTTTTTTATAACTTGACTAAGTCTGTGGATAAGGCCAATTTCTTGGACTTAAGGTATGCCCCATCTCAAACGCCGATAAGTCCATCTTGAAATTCGTTATTTGACGCAGGTACAATAGCCAAGATTCAAGCTTCCGCTCTCGCAAGCATGCATCCACTAGAGAATCCTCATATCTGCACTTCTTGATTGGACGGCGATGGAGTGGAGACCATAAGCAAAGTGCAGAAGGGATAGGCATCACCCCCACTTCTGGGAGCTCTCAAGTCACACAAAACCAGTCTCTTGAAAATTTTGCTGACTGAGTATGAAATCGTACGCCTATCAAATTCAGCTAAAAGGAGAGGACGTCGGCCGCTTGCCACCCATGTAAAGTCAAGCCTCCAGCACATCAGAGCATGCATTCAAAGCTGGAAAGCATCCCTTGTCTCGAACTGCTCTGGACAGCGAAAGAGAATTCATTTTGTCCCTTAAGAGCTTCTGAAGTTCAACAATCCTCCCCTTTGAGCAACTTGTTAAAATCACATGATATTGCAATGGGTCGGCAGCAAACTGGTAACCGCATTCTGGACCGCCTGAACAGTTCCGAATCCCACGTCCTTCGCCTCTGCAGCCTTATGCTCATTCTCTTCAATCAGCCTGAAGATCATATGATTCATATCTCCCTGCGTGACCGGCTTCTCACTTCGTCTCCAGCCCTCCTTGAACGGAACTCTCTCCTCTTCTGTTTTCTCATCAGCATAGTTTCCCTTTACCCCTCTCTTTGGGTTCTTATACTCACCAAATAAAATTCTCAAATACTCAACCGGGATCTTTCCCTCCTTTGGATCACCCAACAAGCCAAGGAAAAGAGCAGACTCTCCATAACTGAGAACGAATTCTTTGATTCCATATTGAAACTCCTTGCCCGCTTCCTCATGCGCCTTTTTCGCCGCCAGCAGCCTGCCATACCGTGCCTTACTCACACTCTCAAAGCTTGTCGTCTCCTGCCCATCATAGTTCTCCATCACCGCTGCGAAAATTTCCTTGTTGAAAGTATGGTTATCACCAAGGAGGAAATCATTGCGGGAAAGAGAGACATCGTGTTCGATGAGCCCGTGCTTGTTCACGTGGTCGAGGTCGAAGAAGTGTTCACTTTTGTCCGGGTTGGCGGTCACGGCGACAGATGCGAAGACGGTGGCAACTCCAGAGGATAGGTTTAGGGAGGTGGTGAGCGCAGTGATGGCCGCTTCCTTGGTGATGCCGTGGCCAGAGTGCGGGAGGATGTGGTGGTTTGCGAGGGCGTTGATCATGGGACATGGAGAGCGGACTGTGGGATATTAGTTGGCGAATTTGAAGATGAGCGCGATGGGATAGGTAGAGTTGAGATGAGATACCGTCGCCTTCACCGGCTGGCTCCCATTTTGACCAATCAATTTCGGGGTGGCCTTCAGGAGGAGACACAGTTTTTTCTGCCATAATGAGAATGAGGTTGAATACGAATTCGAGTATTCTAGGCAGCTATTCGAATGAGCACAGATGTTGAGGATGTATTGTTGTTTTGTGGGGTGCGAAGAATTAGATTGGAGGGAAGTGAGGTTGACGAGAGATGCAGATGAAAATCAATCCCAAATCGGAAAGAGCAATTCGCTCTCCGACTTCAAAGCCGACACTGACTAAGCTCAGCAATGTGCAAGAATAGAATGCACGATGATTCGAGGTGAATTCAAGCTTACCTATACCCTTGTGTTCAATGGCTGGCTGAAGCTGATATGCGCTGCATGTCTCTCATGCAAGCTGCATCTAGCTGGCTCGCTTCAAACGTATTGCCGTACCGTGTCACCGCTTACAGCTGTCAAAGGCATGGTGGCTTGGAGCTTGTGGAACAGTGCATAAGCTTGTGTTCCCGCTCTCAGGATTGAAAAATTGTTTGAATCTCAGCTCGAGGTCATGGTCTTCAAGTGGATGGCATCGGGTAACGGAGAACAAGTGCAACTTTGCTCTCAAATCGGCGATTTCTCGTAGTACTCGCTCCTTGATATGTCGACCTTCTTCTGCACACTATTTCTAGCATATTTTTTGTTGCTACACAGTAATATGATTCAGGACCACCATCCGCATCCAAATCCTAGTTCTTGGCCACCAGGTAGTTCAACACTGACCTCCTCATATACAACATCGCATTATGCATGCTCCTTCAGAGAACCAAAAAAAGAACAAAAATATTCTCCAACATCTTCCTGTCCTCAAAACCCTTTGTAGTCGCTCTCGTAGTATCTCTCACTTCTGTCGGCTTTTTCGAATTTGCTCATGTAATTTCAACGACCTCGTTTCTCAGCAGTTAGTCATAAGAAATCATGACATCTCGGGTTTGTCTTGATTAGGACTAGCTTATTACCCCTATTTCGTACACATTAAAACCCCTTTGATGAGGCCAGGAAATTTACGACCTTATACGTCCATTATTAGACTAGAAAGCAGACTCGTGGTAATATTGTTTAGCCTCGAAAGACTTAGCTAGCACATTTCATTCTACGCCATGGCTGCTGATAGAATATATTCAAATAATCGGAGAATGGGTGTGAGTACTGCGACGAATGTGGAATGAGCTCGATATTTACTTACACGCTTCTAGGAAAGCCCAGAGAAATATGTTCCTGGGGGTTTCTACCCAGTACACCTTGGCGACGTGCTTGACGGCCGTTACCAAGTATTTCGTAAATTAGGAGCAGGATCGCAGTCTACTGTATGGCTGGCAAGAGACAAGAGGTAAAGCTAACCCGTGATGTTGATTCTTGCATTTCCTTTCCTAATCTTAATTTTTGCGTAGCTCCCCAGAACGACGCCTCGTTGCCGTAAAGGTTTTTGGTGCAGAGACGAGCGTGACGGAGCTTGAGCTCGATAGATTTCTGAAACCAACTCTTCATCAGGGAAAGCAACATCTGGAGCTCAGTCTCGACTCATTCTTGATTCATGGGCCCAATGGAGACCATTTTTGCAAAGTTCTAGAGCCCCTTGGAGACTCTCTTTATTCGATTCTTGACGCTGCCTTTGAAAGGCGAGGTAAGCTCAATCAGCCTGAACAATGGCGTCAACATGTGCTGGATGGTGATAGCTGGTCAGCTCAACTCGCCAAGGAAGCATGCTGGCAGGTTCTGTTGGGTCTCGATTATTTGCACAGTCAAGGTATAGCTCATCGAGATATTCAACCAGCAAACATATGTCTCGCTTTAGACTATGACTTATCCTCACTCAGTGAGAATGATATACAGAGAGTAGTCTGGCCTAACGAAGATGTTAGGGAAGCGAAAAGAGAAGATAGCGAGGAAGCAGAAAAAGCAGAAGACATCCAGGGCAACGAAGACCAAGATCCAAATGCCTTAAATGAAACTTCTTTGGACGACTCGAGTTCTGAAGACACCTCTGATCAAGAATGGAGAATGGAAATTGAAGAACGCAAGAAGGTTATTGATGAGCAATGGAAAGCGTTTGAGACAGGGGACCAGTTTGCCGAACCGCATTCTGTGGAGTGGAATAAAGCAAACTTTCTTGGCTCGCGGGACACCATCGAGCTACTGCAACGAAAAGACGGCAAGCCGCTGCAGTCGGATGAGATCCAGTATACTGTGGCAGCAACTCCTCTCAATTCTGTGACGAATTTGAGTAAGTCATCTAGGCTTGTCCTGATCGACCTCGGCTTCGCCTGCACCTTCGATGCATGCGAACAACGACCCCTTCACAACCTGTCTGATTTTCAGCCACCCGAGCATCTACTCGGTAAACCTGCAACGCACAAGGCAGACATATTCTCTTTGGGGCTCTTATTCTGGGAGATCGTCATACTTCGGCGACTGGTTGAACCATTCTTTTCCTCTGATGATCCCAAACGAGTTTATACAAGAAACCGACAATTGCGGGATCTGGCGCATCGTCTTGGGCCAGTTCCAACTGGTATACTGGTTCTGTGGCCTGCTGCAAATAAGTTTGTTGACGCGAATGGCAAAGCGTTGGATATGCATGAGGAGGACGGGCAGGAGCCCTACGAACCGGACGAATTCGAATACGGTGATATTTGGCATGAAGCTAGAAAACGGAAGCCACTGGATATGTCTGACATTGAGATGAAGGCTTTCGTAGATCTGGTTATGAGGATGCTGCAATGGGAACCCGAGACTCGGCCATCAACAGCTGAGTTGCTTCATGATCCGTGGTTTAAGGACTTGGAACATACACTATGACTGCGTGAAGCAAGTTTCAAACCTTTCCTTAGTACAATGTCCACCTAGAAAATAACTCTACTTAAAAATTGCATTTCGAGTTTTGCAGCTCTCCGAATAGTTAGCATGAGTCATCGCGCTATGCTATTAGGCGGGGAGGGGTTCTCATTAATATCGCCAAAATCTCAGACGATAGGTGAACTTACTAAAGTCTATTTCCATTTTGGGACCTGAGAAGTCGCTGCTTTAATCTGAGCTAAGCTCTGAGTCCTGGTGGTCCTGAGCATGCTAATGAGTCAGCTGGATTGCTCCGTACGCTCAGGGGATCCTCTTCTGGCCCCCTTGCGAATCAATTATAGTTTCCACGCTTCTATATATAAATCTTGCTAGTGCCTGTTGTCTGGAACACAGCTGCCTCTTCGAACCCATTAAGATGTCGTGACGGTATTCGTTCTCGCTCCCCCTTCGAACTTACAAGAGATTCCTGCCAGAGCCGATTTGAATCCCTCTGGTATCCCAGCTAAGCGCAAACCGCTCCGTATCTTTTTCTGAATGCACACCCTTTTACACGTGCGGAGCAATGGAATATAAGATGTGTAACGTTGGAACACTTTATGGTATACTCTCTATTCACTTATTTCATGCTCTCTACAGTACATAAACATAAGCCTCCGAACTGTCCGCGGGAGCGCTCCTCTTTACACGCCTATTGTGAGTGAAATATATAACCTCCTGAACGAGCGCAGCCGCAATGCCAACAGACACCATGATGATCATGGTCCGCAACCCAGTCTGGTATCTGCTACTACATCAGAGACTATTCGTCGCGTTTCGACAAGGAGAATCACGTACCTTGGAGCATCGCCACCTTGGAAATACTGCGTGCCAACCATGAGACCACTGATGGCTGACATGACCCACATGCTATCGTAAAATCGTTAGTCTATCTCCACCTCATATTGCTGGGGGAACTTACGCAACGGCAATGCTTCTCTCCCCGCTATCATTGCAGTTGAGTTGTACCCAGGAATTGTGCGAAGGGTGGTAGCCCACGGCAAAAGCGTTAACCAGAGTCCACAGCCCCCATCTTGACCACTTTCCCACATGAGGTTGAACCGAGTGGGCAATGATTAAGGAAATGAGGTATAAGGTTTGGCCAAAGATCACCGCAAATCCTCGCTTGTTGGTCTTGTCACTGATGTAGGCTATGCAGAAGACAACCAGAAGGGCCAAGGATGCGCCCACCGCCGAGAGAGCATTTGCGGCAGTGCGGTCGAAGCCAAGAGCCCTAGAGCAGCCTATCAGAATAAATTGTGATTTATCAAGCTAGTGACTTACAGGATGATTGATGGAGTATACGTGGTTAAAGGAGACCATGTCGAAAACACACAAAACGTGGAGACATAGTGCGGCCAACGTTTGTAGTGCATAATTGTCTTCCAGACTACTCTGAACGGTATCCGCGCACCATCTGCTCCATTCCTTTCGAGACTGTCCAACTCGAGCCGCCTTTTCAAGATCGATCGGTCGGTCTTGGAGAAATGCACGAGACCGGGGCTTAACAGTGGCCTTGGTGTTTCAGGCGAGCCTGACAGGAGCAAAAACAGCATGAAAGACACAAAAATCGTGAAGAGACCCTCAACTACGACCAGGTTAGCTTGCAATATCTAAATGATAGACAAGACAATTACGTAGGAAAAGCCATTGCCATCCATTGAGCCCGCCGCGGCCAGCCAGTTTGAGGATTCCCGTAGCCAGTATTGGGCTCAGTGCATTTCCGCCGAACATCCCAAAGAACAAGACCGCAATCCGCTTTGCAAGTTCGCGCTTGGTATACCAGCACGACAGAGTGTACGAAGCTCCTGGTATGTAGCCAGCTTCAGCGAAACCCAGAAACAGTCGCGAAGCCAGGAATCCCGCACGGCTTTTCACAAAAACCTGCATGATGGCGATAAATCCGAACAGGCAGACCTGAGCTGAGATCCATTTTCGTGGTCCAAGCCTTTGTAGTACTAGATTGAAGGGGATTTCAAGAACTACGATTCCCATAAACATCAATTGGTTACCCAGGTTGATCGTGGACTGATTGACGTGTATGTTCTTCGCAAATCCGGCTGTTAGAGCGCTGGCCAAGTTCATGCGGTCGAGTTGAAAGACCAGAAGTCCAAGAAAGAGCAGTGGCAGTACGGAGAAGTCGACTCTGTAGTTTTGTAAGTCAATGTCACAACCGACTCTTGTGAGTCCAACGTACTTCCTCCTCGCCTTCAATTCTTCCTCCTGTGTCCATGCCAAATCATCATCGGAGCTTAACGACTGGTCGGCCCCAGCCGCGTTGTACACTGTTTTCTCGTTTGAGAAATTAGACATGGTGTTTGCTAGTGTTCAAACGAGCTCTGGAATGTACAGAAGTTATGCTGATCTGCAACGATTAATATATTTCTGGTAATCCTATAAGGCTGCACGTTGTCTGAATTTGGCAATCCCCGGCCTGCATCACGCAAACGCCTGAAGCACGGGGTTGGCCAATTGGAAGCAAGACCAGACTGCTCCATCCAATTAAACCCTGCAGTAGTTCCCCGTCAGCCACAACATAACCCTGCTTGTCTCGTGGGTGGCGGTGCCGCTCAAACACCGCGGGCTTTGAACGATGTCAAAAGCGGCATTTGCAACTTGTCGAAGTTTGTCCCAGTCGCCGCTAGTCCGTATATCATCATATATGGCTACTTCTGAAAGTCCCCAGACGCTCATCATAGTCACGAAAAATGGTAGCAGTAAAACGAGTTGCAGTCATTGGGGCCGGTCCAGCCGGTGCTATCACAATCGATGCCTTGGCAAAAGAAAAGACGTTCGACCTCATTCGCGTCTTTGAGCGCCGTGTGGCTCCAGGTGGTTGCTGGTAAGTTGATGATGACACGCCTCGATACAAGAACACTAATGCTGCACTTTAGGCTTGCGGATAAGCAGCCGCCACCACTTCTATATGATCTTGTTGCGCTCGCTAGCAGGAGTGCTGATGCACCTATCCCGTTACCAGACAGGCTCCCGGCTCAAAGGCCGAAGATAGCAAATCCGCGATACGCAGAGTCATCAATATATCCTTACTTGGAAACGAACATCGACAGCATCCCAATGGAGTTCACTCAGGAGCCAATTCCTATTGAGCGTAGTCAAAGATCCATTAGCCTACATGGCCATGATACCCCTTTCCGCCACTGGTCTGCCATGCAGAGATACATCCAGGGACTTGTGGACCGCAACGGCTACCAGGATCTGGTATCTTACAATACAACTGTGGAACGCGCTGAGAAGGTTGGGCACGAGTGGAAGGTGACGCTACGAAGAGATGGTGCCGAG
The DNA here is from genome assembly GCA_009732865.1 of Stipitochalara longipes BDJ. Classification (NCBI taxonomy): domain Eukaryota; kingdom Fungi; phylum Ascomycota; class Leotiomycetes; order Helotiales; family Hamatocanthoscyphaceae; genus Stipitochalara; species Stipitochalara longipes. Next base: position 423,171 of record ML769343.1, on the reverse strand, counting down.
AAAGATTATTGGTGGGTCGAGTGGTTCGATGCCGTTGTTGTCGCTAGCGGCCATTATTCAGTGCCTTATGTACCAGCAATTGAGGGACTCGAGCAGTTTGAGAAGCTACGACCTGGGAGTGTTATGCACAGCAAGCAGTTTCGTGGAAAGGAGTACTTCCAAGGGAAGGTGAGTGGCATCTTTCGAGACAGTTATACAGAGGCTGATAGACTTTCAGCGGGTTGTTATCGTCGGGGCCTCCGTGTCAGGAGCGGATATTGCGGTGGATCTCGTCAATACCGCGATATCACCAGTTTACGCTGTTGTAAGCGGCCACAAAGCCAACGCGTATTTTGGCGATGAGGCCTTCAATCACCCCCAGATTTCAAAGCAGCCATCCATATCACGAATCGAAGGTCGTACCGTGCACTTCGTCGATGGAAACTCGGTTCGGGATGTCGACAACATTATCTTCGGCACCGGATACTCCTGGACGCTACCGTTTCTGCCCCAAGTAGAGGTCAGAAACAATCGCGTCCCGAACCTGTATCAGCATGTTGTGTATCAGAAAGATCCGACCCTGCTTTTCATTGGCGCCGTAGCTGCTGGCTTGACCTTCAAAATCTTCGAATACCAAGCTGTGCTAGCGGCGCGCATTCTAGCTGGTCGAACCATCCTCCCGCCCCTGGCAGAGCAAGAAAAGTGGGAGCAGGATCGGATCGCTGCTAGAGGCGATGGCCCCAAGTTCACCCTGGTCTTTCCCGACTTTGAGGATTACTTCGAGGCCGTTCGAGCATTGGCTGGAGCTGGCGAGCACGGTCTGGGCCGGCAGCTGCCACCTTTTAAACGGGAGTGGTTCAAGGCATTTCTGGATGGTCATGAGTTGCGGAAGAAGATGTGGCGGAGGATAAATGCTCAAGCGTGGGACGAGCTGGATGTCAATTTGAATGGTTTGGACTTAGGTGGGCAAAAGAAGACCAGATCGCCTCCGCCGACGTATGGTCAAGACTTGCTCAATAAGATACCGAACATCACTCAGCGAGGTAGGCTGGATCCAAGCACAGTCAGTTAGGTGATGAAGAAGAAAAAAATCCATTTATCTACGGGGCAGATTATCAAATAGAGCAATATGGATGCCGTAAATTAAGGGGCAAGGAACGTGTATTTGAAAGTCTGAGTAGGATAGTTCTAAGTATAAAATGAGGCTTAAATACTCCGTAAAGTGCCTAGGTAGTACTAAAGGAGAGAAGTGTGTGATGGTCATGTGATTTCTAGCTCACACATCTTCGGTTTAGCAGCAGCCTGTGAATAACTGAATTGAGCGGTTGATTCGGGTCTGCTGAACTGACACGCGATGCTCTTGCGAGAGATTTAGAGCATGTTCGAAGTGAGTGATTAAGCTCAACTTCTCAGAAATGGGGTGTGGCACGTGATTCTTCAGATTGCGCATCGTGGCCAAAAATGATGCAATCGCCGGTGCTCTGGGACTGGGTACCACGGGTGGTGGGCCCAGCAATCTCGACTCCTTGCTCTGCCGTTAGCATGATTCCTCCTACTTGCAAAGCGTGACACCGGCGTTAGTAACTTGGCTATTTGTAGGACCTCATCAGAGCAATAGCCCAAACCTGCTGACCTTGCTCTGCACGTTCAGTGTAGCAGACTCTGAAATGGGTGACAATAGCTTGGGGCGGCCGCCAACCATTGCTCCGCCAGTTCGGGTCGCTTGCTTGTCCTGGTATACCTACCGATTCGCTCACTTGATGGCGCTGACATAGATTCTGAAGTAGAAGCTTGAAGACGCGGTGCGATGGCGGGCGCCCATGTAATAGTGTAGGCGCATGATTGCAGTCGTGAGTAGGAGCATTGACTGAGCTAGCTGTGAGGACAGTGCCAAATTAGAGAACGAGAATGCAGTTATAGACCGAGCAGAAGGGGTGGCGCCAGAACAAGGCGAAATCGCCGTGCTTCTATCCAACCTTCATATTCTCCGTCGGAATTATCGGTAGACCAAGTACATCCACAGCGTGAGTGTGCACCTCTTCGCCAATGAAACCTGCTGATCGTGTATGTAGAGCTTGCGATCGAAAACTTCATCGAGCCCGGCGCTGGCCTCTTAGAACTTCCGGAATTTCCGGAATTCTTACAGGACAGCGATCACATATTCGACAGTCTGTTCTTACCGAGTACAGCAAATGTATCGGAGACCACTATATCCACTCCTATAGTGAGAACGTATGAGTCTGATTACGCAATGTATGGCCTTTCGTCCCATTGACTAACACCTTCTGACTCTGATAGACTCGAGGCGTACTATGTCTATATACATCCATTCTTCCCCATCCTTCCACCCCCGATTCTCACACCTCTAGATCTTCCAGTAAATCTCCGCAAAGATGACACCCCCGAGTATGAGCCATCCAGTCCGGTTGGTCTTGCCATAGCTGCCGTGCTTGCATTGATCCCTTGTGCCGATGATTCAAACTATCAGACGCACGAGTCCCTCTTGTTCAGACGCAACTATGCGCACTACCTCGCTCAGGCTGCACTTGAAAGTCTTGAAAGTGAAAAGGATATCCCTGATTTCATAAATCCATCGACAGCTCTTGCGGAACCCAGAGACCAACTTGAAACGCACCGATTTCATCAAGAGGTGCCCCAGGAATTAGAGGACATTATTGCGCTTGATATCCTTAGCTTCTATGAGTATGCGCAGCGTGGTAATCTTAAGAAGATGCAGTCGAGGGCAGGGCAGGCTTTGGTGTCGGCAATGGCTTTGTCGCTCCACGAATGTTCAGAGGAAGACCCCTACTCAGAAGTGAAAGCCCGAGTGTGGTGGATGACAGTATGTGAACCGGCTTTCCCATGATCCAGCCTAACACTTTTTAGTATATCTGCATGACCCAAGCAAACATTGTTAGCAATTCGGTAAGCATGAATCTATGAACTTGCGTACCGAACTAAAAGCCGTGTCAGGCGGCAACATCTTCAGCTCTACCCCAACGTTCTATTACAAAGTATCCTTTCGTCCAAGCTGAGCCCGAGGTATGTTCGCCTGCAGAGAGCTGTGGCGCTCGCTTGTTCTGACATAACTCTAGGCGTTTGAGTTGTTCATCCAGGCCCAGCAGATCCTCTTGACTTGTACGCAATTTGCAGCCGAGCTTGTCAAGACCGCCAAAGCAAACGAGGACATGTTCAGTTTCTGCGAAAGGATGGAAGCTCTTGAGCATTACGTCGAGGGCGTGAACAGAGTAGCAGATACTTGGATCTTACAAGGCTCGCCCACGTCGCCACTGGAAAGCACCGAAGAAGTCGTTTCTCGTGCTCTAAGATGCATGGCTCGCATCAAACTCAATAGGTATGACAGCTGCATCGCAACAGACTAGTAGCTGACCGTAGAAGTGCGAGGATTAAAATACACAGATACTGTGCGTTTTATGACAACCCCGTGTTCGTGGGTAAATATTGTGATCTGGATTCGAAATCACCCACCAGTTCAACGCCATCCTTGAGTACTTACGAACTCAACAGCCCGAGTCCGCCGAACAGCTTGTCGTCAGTTCTCGTGCCGGGCGCAGTTGATCTCCTCCCGTTCACCAGGCATGAATCCACGAAAATCTGTCTTAAAGCTGCCCTCAACATCGCTCAGACCTTTAACGACCTCCCGTTTCCAAATCCCACAGGTGAATTTTGTATGCCGCCTTGCTATCTTACACCTACTTCTACGCTCGCCGCTCCTCGGCTGATGCCATCCTTGGCATGTTGCGCCATGCAGTGTACATACACTCTGGTCATGGTGCACAGCAGGGTGGACTCACTTTCCTTGGAGAGCGGAGCAGCAAATCCGATGGCCGAGAACCTCCTCATGCGTCTGCGAATGGGCTTGACGTCCGTGTCAACAATATTTGAGAACTATGCCACGGCGTTTGAAGCTTTGAGCGGGCTGCGAGGTACGTTGGTGCAAAATGCCTTGACGTCTGAATGCCGATATTTACTGATGCGAACAGACCAAGTCCGCGGCATATTTTGAGCTTTCCCTCAGAATCCACAGAATCCCAGCATTCGGAATTCCGAGCTTTCACCCGCATATTGAAATTCCAGAGCCCGCAGCATTTAACCAGATTATGTTATCCCTAGCTCCTCAAACAATGAGATGCAGCGCGCGGCGATCGGCAGCGGAGGGACTATAAGTCTTTTGGTTCAAATGAGAAACGCCCTGATCGGAATAGAGCATATTCCATACGAGAGATGCGAATTACGAGCACAATAATAAGCGCAAAAATGGAGGACCAGAAGATGCTCTTGGAAGGCTATGCTTATTCGGGCGAGGGAAGAAAGACTGTAAAGGTCGATGTCAGCACTAATAATGAGGATACTTGGGATCAAGCTGCGCTGCTGGACGATGAGATGTTATCGGTAGGAGTCTTGCGCATGGACTAAATGGCGATATGAAAGCACTTTCAACGCTTATGGATCGGACAAGCTAGACACGGCATGCTCGATGGTGGTTATCAAAGCGACCGATGAGGCGTACAATTCTCAACCTGAGAGCCACAATAGTATATATAATGCGCGAGGCAATTTGGCCAACATGTGAGAAGCAAATTCAAAGAATTATCATCTAAGATTACCACGAAAGTCGGACTCTAATCTCATCCTCGCTCGTTCCGTTTTAGTCTCCGGGTATGAACACCGGCCGCTTTAACCTGAGCTGAGGGTGAGCGTACCTGATTAGAGTCTAAGTAAACTTAAGCAGAGCCTGGGCATCCTGAGAACGCCCTGAGTTAGCCTGCGCACCATAATATGGAATCCATTTTGGCCTCCTATGCCTCCCAGCTATCGTTTCCTTGCCGAATTTTGCCCGGGAATCTGCCTTTGCTCCTTCACAGGGATTCTGCTTGAGCAGATTTCGGATCCTTCTTATCATCTCCCTTTTACCCCTCGCAGCAGCATTTCTCAACTCTGACCCGAGAATCGTAAAACTGTCCCGTCTACCCTCAAGACAGTCACGAAAGAGTGGAAACAGGCCAAGATGTGCAGTTGCAGCCAGTGCCAGATCACTGCTCCTTTTGGGCACCCAATTCTTGCATATTGAGCCGTTGTCTAATGCTGGTTTCAGGATTAAATGGAACTGCATTTCATATTCTCGTGTACTGGCTTGACATAATTTGCGGTATATTCAGCTCTCAGTGGTTCATCTTCAGGCCGGCTTCCAATAGTATAATCAACTGCTTGGCCTACAGGTTTGGAGTAGAACTCTGCTCTGTATCATTCGGATAGCAAGCGCTCTGAGATGTAGTGCTCATATATGTCAGGGAGCTTCTCGTACGGTGGCTCCGGGCCTTTGGTCGCACATATTACTTGAAAGATCTCTGTCAAATTTCTCTCTTTAAAGTCAGTCTCTACGTAATGTCTTCGTAACGGCCTCAAGAAACGTGAAAATTACTACACACCAGGCGCAGTTTAGAGCCATATTCACTTCTCCGGCGAGCACGACTTGCTCCATGATCTTGCTGAGCAGCTCGGGAAGTAGATCTAGCAGATGCATCTTGGCCGTATTGAAACTTTTACAACCTAATAAAAAAATATCTTAAACCTGAATAAAACCGGTGCAAAGAAATGAATACGAAAAATAGAAGGCAGTTCATATTATAGGCAGGATAATACACTGATGTAGTGCCAAGTGAGGTAGTATCACAAACCAACAATGGTGGCGCAATAGGATTCTGTCTCCTCATCTGCCTGAATGGAAGCGAATGGGCTACCTGTATTACACAAACTCAGTATGATACTTAATTTAGGGAAATTTGTTCGCAAGTTTTACCTGCAAACCGTGCCTCGTTCTTCCTCCAAGTTTTTCTGCTATGCCGGTCGCTTGTGAATTTCTATTGGCGCGAGGAAAGCCACCCCCAATCTGCGCCCTCTTCAGCCCGCGGTAACCCCTCACAATATCAGGTGTCGATTCACTGCCTTGTTATTCTCGCCGTGCGAACACCTCTGTTCCTCGTCAAAAGTCCTTGTAGTGGCCACGACTGACAACTCATCTTCGAAAAGGGGCTTCAGACGATGGTTTCGATTTCTCCTAAGAGATTTGGCGACGTCAAAGGCACAAGGTAGCTATTCCAAATATGGCTCGGCATCCTCGGCAAACCCAACAGGAGGTATTGCATATCGATATAACTCTCTCTTTCTCGTACTGACAAGTTTTACCAGATGTCGTCCTCCATCCTTCGAAACATGCCGATCTATCGATTACAGCAGTCCCTCCTGCCCTACCATTGAAAGCAGAGCCCATCGCCCTCCCCCCGCCCGTACTTCCTACACCTTCGGATACGACATCATACACCTCTCTAAATAATATCGAGGACAAAGCTGCAGCACAGATATCCCAAAGGGCAGAGATATCCCAAACGACATATGGCGACTGGAATCTTACCCACAAGCAATAAACCTGATTGGGATGAGCCCCTTTCTAAACTTTCCCAGGAACAGGATGGACATAAACTCCTCTCAGAAGCATTGTCATTCATTTACAGGGAAGTTGCCCCGAAGAGCTATCTTTCAAAGCTCAGGTTTTTGGCACCCAGGCGCCATGCTGCCGCACCCATTGACAGCCCTTCCGACTGTGTCTGCAATGAATACATGCCTTTCACTGCTGCAGATTACCTATCAGAAACGCCCAGCCTCATTCTCACAGATGCTGGGGCTTTAGCTGGTTGCAAACACTACGTCGCTGTTTCTTACTGCTGGCAACAACTGAAACAAGACTAGGGATATGACCCGTACGTCCCTCCTCCAGATGGCTACAGGATCGACACAAGCAGCGGCGTGAGGGCGAACCGGGCACCGGCTCATGTCATCCACCGCGCCATAATGTATGCAGCTTCATATAACTTCCGCTTTTTGTGGATTGACCAGGAATCTATCAACCAAGACGACCTAAGAGAGAAATCCGAGGCCATCCAACAGATGAATCTCATTTACCAACAAGCAGCGCAGACAATTGCTCTTCTCAACAATCCTATCATGGAGCAAGCGCACCTCGACGCTATTAAGAGAATTGGAATCGACCCAGGAATGCATAGCGCTTCAGATGGGGAGCCCCATTACCACAAAGACCCATTACATAGAGGCCGCCTTCAGAGCCTCTTGGTAGAATTCGCAGAGATTATTGCAGGCGACCCCTGGTACTTCCGAGCTTGGACGCTTCACGAGAGGTTCGTAGCTGGCGGACCACTTCACTTTCTGATCCCGTGCCACCAGGAACTGGAGATACCATCCTGGACTGAAATAGCTACACCTGGCAATATCATCCTTAGCGAGTCGTTCATTATGAACTGTATAGGTCCCCTACTTTGGCTTCCTGAGTGGTCGGACCTTGGACATTCCCACTTCTACGAGTTGGAGCGAGGGAAAAGAGATCTGCTAGTTCTAGTGAACGCCCCGACCTATAAATTTAACGGCGACATGGTTAGGAGACCGGAACTGGCACGTCTGTGCGCTGCTGATGCGTGCAGCAGCTTATTTCATCGAGGAATATCGGAGCCGTTCGACATCCTGACCATTATTGCAAATATCTGTCAGTACGACACGCGCCTCGACCCTTATTGCATTCGCGATGCCGGGATTAGCCTATCGATAGCCATATGGGCACAAGCTCTATTGAATGGAGATATGAGCTTGCTTATGGCTCTAAATGCCAAGGGGTTAGCATCTCGAAACGCCACCTTCGAATTCTGCCAGTTAACAGATCCCTTCGTCAAAGCTCTTGCAGGACCGGCTATTGATGCGGACTTTTCCAATTATATGCAGCCAACGGCCATCAGCTCTTCCAATTCATGGGTCTGCCGGATCAAGCCTATAAGAGCATCGCCTGTCGGAGTAAAGATCACTGGAACACTGTGGCAATTTAACTCGTGGATTGACTTTAGCGACATGCCAGGGATGTCAACACCGTACGCAGAATGGAAGAGGGTTGCCTACAAGGTGGGAAATCCCTTGTGGGAAGATACCTTTTCAAAAATTCTCGCACACCTAGAGTCAAATGGACGGCTAGACGTAAAAAAAAGCGATTCTAAGATTATTTCAGCCCCTTTGCAGTGAAAGCAAACTCCAAATCCGGACGGAAAACTCATGCAGCCTGGTGCGCGAGATCGTTGATATGGTTATGCGGAGTAGAAAAATTGCGGTGGGCATAAGGGAATCTGATGCTGAGGAATGCTCCACACACGAACCTACGTATATCCTGTTTGAGAAAGAGGCCCCGGCGGCTCTTCTATTTGTTCCCCGCCGAGATCTCGTCATGAGCGAGTCCGCTTCCGATACACCATTGTTTCTATTCTTGTGTTGGGTTTGTAAACGAGAAAGACGGGGTACAATGTTTGATTTGAGTCTGCTTGATTTCCCGAGGAAGGTCGATCTCGTCTCCGGGGAGGATCTCGCCCAGAGGGATATGCTTGTTTGCGGGTCCCTTCGACATTTCTCTTCGTGTGCAGGAAAAGAGTATAACTTGCTCTGGAAGTCAGAAACACTGACACCAGAGTCCTGCGAGAGCCCTCGGATCATGACTTTAGAAAAAGAAATGGACGCGCCTGGACTGTGATTGAGTTTGCGTCGGGGTTTAATGAAAGGGGCTTGCCTAGCGGGGTCTTCGAGCCAGAAAGGGACAGCTTTGGAGCATGGCCCTCTTCGCGTTAAGGTTATTTTATTTCTTGTTTATTTAGTTGAGGAGCTAGGTAGTAATACTCCTATATTAGATATATTATCTTGATAATACTAAAAGCTTATTATTAACTTATAAAAATATGCTTCAGAGTTTATTTTAATAAAAGAAAATCTTAATAATTTTTTATAGTATAATAATAAAGCTATTATAGAGGATGAAAGACATGTAAATATAATAAGTATAATAACTCAATACTCTAGACGATAACTAGAAGGTTAAGAGGGTAGAGGAGGGGAGAGAGGGCTATATACAGCGGAAGCGAGGCACATAATCAGCCTGCTAGGCGTCTCAGGAATCTCCGTTACACTATCAACATAATCTTAGACGAGAATTGAACCATCAAGGTCCATTTCCGTCTTTGGAACTGAGCAGCTGCTGCTTTAACCTGAGCTGAGGGTGAGCTTACCTGATCAGAGCCTGAGCATAGCCTAACGAGCCCGCTGCTATAAGTTTGTATCGCATAGGGCAGTTTTTGGGCCTCGGAATACCAAATTCACCCACTTCACTTAAAATCCCCTAAATAACCATGCAGTATTATTACTTGTGCTTCGATATTATAAAGATCTTTTGGCGTTACAGGCGGATGGAATCATTGACATATTAACTAGGCCGATGTATTCTACAGATGGGAAGTTGAAGTAAACTCTAGCTCAAGAGGTTATTAGGAGTATTATTAAGTGCTATCAAATGCTCGTGATTTAGCCTCGAACGTGTCTCTTCCATCCCCCAGCGGAAGTTTAAGTGAACTGCGCATTGACACAAGGAGATCCCGCAGTGCAAGCCTGGTAGAGACTCAACCACGAAGAGCCACCGCAGAATTGTGCCGTGTTGCCCCCGCATGGGTAATTACAGTTCGCCAGACTCGCGATCGTCGTCTGCGGCTCTCTACCCGGGGCGACGGAATTGCCACACCAACATTCCCGGGTATACTCTGTTCCGGCAAACACGTACCCTCGCGAGCTGCAGAAGGCCATACACTCCTCGTCCGTCATGGCGTCATCCGCGTAGGAGGTCCCAGTAAGAGTACGTGCTGGGCCATCGTCGGCGTTACTCGACTCCGGGGCGCAGCCCACAAAGGAAAAGCCGTTGGCCGTCATGTCGGTGTATGGAAGGGGGCTACTACCAATAGCAGATCCAAGCTCGTACATCTCAAGTCTGGAACCAGCACCACAGTACTCATCGGGATTTCCAGGACAGATAAAGCTGCAATCAGTAAGAGTTGCTAAGACGGATCCAGGATTAATAATATTGCCGCAATAACCTATCTTCTGTGTAAGTATGAGGACTTTGATCTGGAGGGGGAACAAACATTCTCCGCCATACTCAACACCAAAATAGGTATAACCAATGCAATTAGCCTCGCACTCCTCTATTGTCATTCCAGGGTAGTCGTAAGACGATTTGGCAGAAAGAGCACGCCCGGTAGTGGCTTCTGTATAGCAGCCTAGAAATGAATAAGGTCCAACGGTAGGCTTGTGCTGTAGTGTCGATGCCGTGGTAGAGCTTGAGGCGCTGCTGGTGGTGGTGCTTGACGTCGATGTGCTAATGATGGATGATGAGAATGAGGACGAGGACGAGGACGAGGACGAGGACGAAGACGAAGGCGTTGAAGATACCGTGGCAGAGCTTGAGGCGCTGCTGCTGGCGAAGGTATTGCTGGTGGTACTTGACGTCGACGTGCTGATAATGGATGATGAGGGCGACGACGAAGACGACGAAGAAGTAGCAGATCCAAGCTCATACATCTCAAGTCTTTTACCAGCGCCGCAGTATTCGTAGGGATTTCCAGGGCAAATAAAGTTGCAATCCGTGAGAGCTGCTAAAACGGATCCAGCATTGATAGTGTTACCGCAATAACATTCTCCTCCGTATTCAACACCAAAATAGGTATAACCAATACAGTCAGCCTCGCATTCTTCAATTGTCATGCCAGGGTAATCATAAGAGGACTTGGCAGAAAGAGCACGCCCAGTAGTGGCTTCTGTATAGCAGCCTAGAAATGAATAAGGTCCAACGACAGGCTTGTGCTGTAGCGTTGCGGTTGCTGTGGCAGAGCTTGAGGTGCTGCTGGTGGCGAAGGTGGTGCTGGTGGTGCTAGCTGTGCTGGGAGCGCTTTGTGCAAGGCTAGAGGTTGAGGAGGGGGCGCCGCTGGTAGGGTAAGTGCTCGCCTCGCCCGCAGGTACCACAACCATTGTCACCGGAATGCATTGACCCGGGTCGACCGCTAAACGCAAAATTGACTTAGCAACGCGATACCAGCATTTCGTTCCCCCCTGGTTAAGGTGACTTACCAGTATTGCCCGGAGGCGAATATCGAAACTCATAACTATTGTCGTAGGACGGTCGTACGCAGATCAGCCCACCATCCCCAAAGTCTTCACGACCCTGAAACGCAAGTACGATCTGCACCTCGTCGTTGTCTGGATCACAGGCGTACACTGGAGTAAAGTAGGCTAGATAATCAGTGCGTTCCGTCATGAATATCTTGGTCGTGTTGGCGACTGGGTCATACTATAAATCAATCCTTACTTGAGCCTGGTTTCTTCGTATAATTAAGGGATACCGGATATCTCACCTCGCCATCGATGACCGCGTGAATGACACCCTGTTCGAGTACACCTTCGACGAGCACTAGGTTGAACGCAGAAACACCGACTGGCGGCGATCCACCAACGAACCAATGCATGTCACCACCTCCGGCGGCGTCTAGCATTATATATTTGTCATGGATGGCAGGAAACTCAGGATTCTGGATCAGGATCCCGAAGCCATCGGTGATGTTGTTGGAGAGGGTGTCAGTAGGAAGTACGCATGCTGTAGTAACAGCTGCACCTGCCAGCAAAGCTGAGATAAGCAAGTGTTGCATCTTGACCGTTCCTTTGAGACTTCTGGCTCCCAGTTGCTAGTTTCTTGGCAGACAGTCAGTCACTTGTTATACGTCTAGTAACCCCTTTCTGCGATGCACAACATAAGAAATTGCAAAAGCTGGGGTATCTCGTTTTTGGGTTTACTCATTTCCACGGGGCAACGCCACAACGCCAAGCAAAAATTGGCACCTGAAATGCGAACTACATCAATTTCCATCGAAAACAGTCGCGTTTTCATGTAAATAATATTTGAAAATGTCATCGCAAGTAGTAAGATATTTCAATGAAAGGGCAGGATTATAATAATATTATAAGTTGAAACTAATCCTAGCTCTCCTTTGCCTTCATTTCTCACTTCTGTGCCGAAATATCCTCCCCCTCTAACTTAAATGTCTGACTACCTTACCTCCACTATTATAGCCTTTAGTTTTTCAATTACTTCTGCTCTGATGCTGCTTTTCCTTTTTGTTTTATTGATTTTAGAGGCCATACATGATGCAGGTAGTTGGATGTGAGGGGCGTTGGCCCGTGGAAATGAGGGGCGTTACCCCGTGGAATTGAGGGCCTGTTCTTCGCGCCTAAGCTCCGCTCCCATACACCGTTCAGGATTCCATCAACGCCGCTGAACAGTCGTGGTCGTACGAATGAGATTGAATGGGCGTTCTTCTAGCCCTGTGTAAACGGCGATGCAACTATGGGAGCGCATGCAATGGGTGTTCTTGTCAAGTGCCATATGCACTAAGAATCATACTGCTAGGGGCCGATTGGGTCAGGAGGAAGTGCCCTGGTTAAAAGCTAGTCGTGACCAGCTTTCACGTTTGAACGAGAAATTGCGTCGTACGATACTAGAAAACCTTATTTACTATAAAGGGTTCATATGTGGCAAATGCCGTCTTCGTGAGCGTAGTGATTCATTGTGGCTAACGCTATGGTGTATGGTGTGTGGAGAATGTATGGGGGTTGAAGAACAGGCCCCGATGAGCTCGTAAGATTACCTCCTATTTTTACGCGCGTGCGTTGCCTGAACCGGTTCATGTAATATGGTATACTACGACAGCGATATGAGACATCTCCTCCATTTTCATTGATGCTATCCCGGTATCCGTACTCCGTACGTGAATAGAACGCTGCAGCAGCTGCACTTTGATTGAGCATCTCAAAAAGGCAGAAGATGCAGACCAAGCCGCCCAGCGAAGCATGACGGCACGGAGACTCCCACGGGAACGGACCTGGTGGCGACTTCAAGGTTCGGAACTGGCGAGCCCCATCTTCCAATCCCCACCGCCACCAGGCTCCAGGTGGCGCGGGGCCCCAAGGCCAGCCGCCGCAGAATGCGGAGAGGATGCAGAGTTGCAGACCCGCGGACCACCATCACCTTCTCCTACGCCGCATCCGATGTCTCGGGCATGAAGGTGGGCGGCGGCTCGGTCGGCTTCGGGCTCTGGTCTACGCTCGTCGCCAATATCAACCGCCCCCTGGCTGTACGGCGAGCATGGTTCCCTACCAATTCAACCATTCTCGGATGCGCAAGCCTCGATCCTGGACTTCTTGTTTCCCAGGCTTCACCCGCATGTCTGCCGCTGTCCAAGGTTATCTCACTATCGACCTGAGCGTCTACATTCCCCTGCTGTGTTTCTTTAGGTTGATTGTATTTAGTTGCGGACGTATTTGTAAGTACTTGTGGGGATTGCTTGAGACTTATTGCAGTAAGAATCCCCCTTCTATCCAAATAAGAGAACCCGCTTTCTAATAATAAGTAGCTCGAAGGCCGTCCGTTACACAGAGAAAGGAAACGCCCAGAACATTTGTTTCTCACGGGTGTGTGGTGCCTAGGTGGGTGCAATGACAGTGTGGCCTGGGGCGATAAAATACCGCCCTAAAAGTTAGGCTTACAGGGCTAAAATATGAATGGTAACGTCGCACTCAATTCAATGGAATGTGCTCGATCGTGAACGCTTGATCCAGCCTCACTTGCATGAAGCGGAACTCGTATTATTCACCATAACGAACTTGCATTCATTCCTTTATTTTCATACAAGAGGCGAGTAACTTCCCTGCCAGAGAACCTATCAACTTACACCAATACAATAGTACTCTTCAGCCCAGAGAAGCGTACCGCAGTTTGCACCATTGGTACCCAACACTGGATTCCATGTGTAAAGATTCGCATCCGTGATGCCATTCCTCGTTGCGAACGCATCACATGAATCTCCAGAAATCGCAGCCGCGAAGTTGTTACAATTCGAAGCAATACCCGCCTGCGTTGGCCCGAGAGCTGAAATACTCACGCAGTAATACTCTTGAGCCCAGAGCAACGTGCCGCAGTTCGCTCCCCCTGTACCTAGGACAGTGTTCCATGCGTAGAGATCCGCATCAGTGATGTGATTTCTCGTTGCGAAAGCATCGCAAGAATCGCCAGAGATAGCCTCAGCGAACGCGTTGCAGTTGCTGATGATGCCAGTCTGTGTTGGACCTGGAGCTGTCACCCCAGTTGATGTCGAGGCTACGCTGCTGGTGGTAGTTGTGGTGGAAGCAGCAGGGGCGGAGATGCCGACACAATAGTATTCCTGCGCCCACAAGAGCGTCTGGCAATTTTGTCCCGTGGATCCCAGCACTGAGTTCCATGCATACAGCTGTGCCTCGGAGATACTATTGCGTGCAGCGAAGACATCGCAAGTGTCATCCGCTATGGCTGCCGCATACAGATTGCAGCTGGTTGTAATGCCAGTCTGAGTTGGCCCCGCAGCTGTTACAGAAGTTGTAGTTGGCCACACACCTATACAGTAGTATTCGCTGGCCCAGAGTTTGGTCGTACAGTTCGCGCCGTTAAGACCTAGCACGGGATTCCACGCGTAGAGTTGAGCTAGTGTGATGCCTACACTTTTGGCGAAGTCGACACAGCCGTCTCCTGCTGGCACGAGAGCATAGTTGTTGCAGCCGCTGACGAGACCATCTTGTGTTGGAGATGGGGCCGTACCACCCGATACAGAGTTCGCAAGCGATGTTGCTGTTGTTGTAGGAGTTACGATCCCCCCAGCTCCACCTCGCTGTTGGTTGCCTGCATCAGCAGCAGTACCCAGTGGTGGTGTGGGCAGCGCGTATGTTGTGTTTGTGCCAGGTGCACTTTATTATGTCTGTTAGTTATGTTTTTGAAATATCAGGGATGATGGGAAAGGGCAAAGCAGTACAAGCTCACCTTCCGCAAATATATTGTCCTGTAGTCAAACTGTCACAAAGTCCCATGACGTTTCGATTCCAGCTAAGAAACTGAACTGATGTTATGTTCAGAGCAGCGGCCATTGTGGTACATGTTTGATTCGTTGAAATCAATTCCAAAGTGCACGCTGACGGCAGACACACAGCACTTGTGATTTGGCATGATGAATTGCCAGTGAGTGTCTGTAGATCACCAGTGGTCACACCATATGTAGATGACAGGCTGTTACAGCCCGATCCGCTTTTCACAATCTGACCAGCACAAGTAGTGGCAGCAGCAGGCGTCGAGGAGGTCGGCGTCGTCGTCGTGACTGGTGCTGTCTGGTATGGGCCAATATTTCTGATCGTGACCTCTGGAAGCTGGGTGCTACAGACGTCTTGGATATCTTGAAGTTGGCCGATAAGATAGTCCGAGTGGTCAGTATCAGCTAGGAAAACGGATTGAATACGGTTCCAAAGTAGCCCGACAAAACAATTGTCACAGAGCTAATCATGAACAGTCAGTCACTCATTCGACGAAAGTTATGCAAAACTTACAATGGTATCGTTATACAGATTGGCCATCCGCATATTCTCAGACGGGATAGCAGACGAATTTCCCCCACATGTTGGGTCGGACGGATTGACACTGCAGTCAGCGCGCACAATATCAGAGCCTACCCAGTCCTGCGATTCCGTGAGACACCAAGGATGGGTTGGATCGTCTAATGGTCTTTCACACTATCAGTGAAAATGAACTGAACGGCACAGACTGCGGGATGCCATCTTACTCTGACATGAGGCACACAATGTTGAGACCATCAGTGTACCGAAGTGGAACAGAGGACGCTGGTATGGACTTTCCATAAGCTATCACATATTCTTCGAAGCATGGATCTCCCAAGGCGTCGAACCACGCTCCCGCATTCTGACTACAATTGCCTGAGCAGAGTGTGGTGATATTATCATCCTGCCACCAGTAGTCATCGAAGTTACTGGCCATCTGAAAAAGAGTTTGGTCGCAGTCATCGACGGTTTCGTTTCTATCAACATCATGGCGTTAGCTTCTTGTAAGTATTTTGGAGAATAATAATACGCACAAGGCAGCAAGACAATCAGTCGATATGTTCAATGCTGCGCTGAGCTTGACTGGGTCCAAACCACTTGGATACAAGTTGAAAGACGAGTTGGACTGCGCTGAACTCATCTGCACCCAACAACCAAGAAGCCCGCAAGCCAAAAAGAACAGGGACAACATTTCGCCTTTGCTTTCAGGAGTCTGAGTTGAGTTCTGACAACTACAGAGCAAATCGTCAACTACTTCTGTTATCTTGGAAGAACAGTCTCCGCCCTGGCGGAACGCCTGTACGGTAGCATTTTCTTGAGGCAATTCTACAAGGATCTCCTATCTGAAGCGCCCCTTATGTCAGAATAGTCCACCTCCTTTAAATTCAATCAATTCCAGAGACAGGCCTGGTTCTAGGTGGTGGTCAGAATCTGATGCAAGTGGAAGGTGGATGCTCATATCGCCCAGATAAGCTTGTTTTCATCTCCGCGCCAATATACGGCCCGTACCGCACGGCTACCGCATTCGTCTTCGAAGTCCGCTGAAGAGAAGGCATTGCGACAAATTTAAGCCACGATCTCTGATCCACAGGGCCGGGAGTGGCTTAAGATGCCTTTTTTGCAAGGTAGGTTGTGGAAAAAGCGGCGCAGGAAATTACCGATCTTTATCCGTAAGTAATAACCCCGCTTCTTTTTTCCTGTTGTGAGATTCTGACCCCTATGTAATCAGTACAGTAAGCCTTTCATGGGTCTGAGGAACCTGGAGAGTATTAAGGGTGTCAAAAAGTATGCAAGTAAGCCCCTTTAATGTGCATTATCACACTCTAACGTTGTCAGCAGACTCAGAATGAAGTGAAGAAAATGCTGCAATATCCCCGCCCCGGGAGCCCCGCATCAAAAGACCCCGAAAGATTCAGATGATCAATACCCTGCAGCACATCCACGGAACAGAGCAGTCGAGTTGATAGGCTTTGATGCAGCTGTGCCTCTAAGTGGCATCCTAGCATGCTCAACATTGCTCTGTTTAAACAATACGAGATGTCCAGGTATGGTCTAAATCTCCGGTATCGATAGTGGCAGGTCAGGTCATCGCGGGGCACCTCTCACCCTGAGCGATCACTTGGACATGGGCTGTGATATTGATGCAATTGATTGTTGGCTACAACAGGCAGGTCCTATTTCAAGTCATAAGACGAGGACGAGCCTGTCTAAGTAAGACTGTAGTCCTGAGCGGAGCGAAAGAGTTCTTGTCCGTTGATACTATTGCAATACATTGCAAAGATGGAACTTGGGCTCTGCATCCTACTTCTACCTCTGAGCCTGCTCTTCACCAGTATTCAGCAGGTAGTAGCGGCTCCTTTCGATTCTATTGCTCCTGTCCTGGAGTCAAGGGATTCGCGCTTCTCAAACTTTGCTCTTCAAAACAGAGCTTTGCCAACCGGAACATGCAACGCTGACACGCCCTGTAAGTCTTCGCACTCTCCTTCTTCCTCACTTCCAATATATCCAGATGTATGTCTCTTTTTCGAACACTTGCTGACTTCGAATCTGAGCTTGAAGGCGTGAACGCTGCGTGTTGTGGAATTGATGGCCTTTGCGGTTACTCACCAACACAGTGCGGATCGGGAAACTGGTAAGTTCAAATTTGCGCTCATTTCACTTTTTTTGGGAGGGGCTGAGCTCCTCGTGGGATGACTCGTGAGCTGAGACGCATTTCTCTTTGCTGATTGTCTGAATTCTGAAAGAAAAAGGCGTTTCAGCTCATCCACTCATCCTCAGCTCTTCAAATTATTTCCAAAAGCCTTACTAACATACATGCGGCACTTCGAATTGTGATGCCAAAGCTCAGTGCGGTCAGTACGGCACGACCGGATCACAAACCTGTCCTCTGGACGTATGTTGCTCAGAGTTTGGGTATGAGAGACACCCACCGCACATGAATGAAGATCCACTGCTTATAGCAATAGATTTTGCGGCTCAACTTCCGATTTCTGTGACACGGGATGCCAGGCAGGTTTTGGTGGCTGTGGCGACGTAGTTCGACCCTCTTGCTCTGCTAGCTCGAGCTCGAAACGCACAATTGGTTACTACGAAGCCTGGTCCAATACTCGCACATGCGATGCGGTCTCTCCCGAAGACCTGAATCTCAACGGCTTGACACATATCAACTTCGCCTTTGCCTTTTTCGATCCTACGACTTTTCAGATTGCCCCGATGGACGCTCCTAGCGGTGAACTGTTCAGTAGATTCACTGCATTGAAAGCGAAAGCCAACGGATTACAGGCATGGATATCGGTCGGAGGCTGGAGTTTTACGGACCCTGGCCCAACGAGAAGTGCCTTCAGTGATATGACGAGCTCGTCCGGAAACCGCCAGCAATTCATCACGGGTTTGCTTGCCTTTATGAATCATTACAGTTTCGACGGCGTTGATCTGGACTGGGAGTACCCTCAGGCCGACGATAGAGGAGGCGTCACGGCCGATACGGCAAATTATGTTTCTCTCGTGACAGAGTTGCGAGCTGCTCTTGGTGAGTTCTTTCGTAATCTCGAGTCCGTCAACCATGGCAATAGCTGACCAAGGATTAATCAGGCACGAAATACGGCATCTCCATGACTCTCCCAACATCTTACTGGTATCTTCAACACTTTGATCTCAAAAACATTGCCCCGAGTGTAGATTGGTTCAATTTTATGACCTATGATCGTAAGCGAGCCCACCATTCCTTCCAGAAAGTTTCGGATCCGAGTTGGGCTAATAGAACAAAGTTCATGGGGTGTGGGATGCGGCTTCCCTATTTCTAGGTCCTTACATCAACCCACATACCAATGTCACTGAGATTGATATGGGCCTGGACTTGCTCTGGCGAGCTGGTGTTGAGCCTGCTCAGGTTAACTTGGGACTCGCGTGGGTAAGCAAGCGCAATTCATTTATATGAACGAGGATGTACTAACTATAACAGTATGGCAGAAGTTTTACACTCTCTGACCCATCTTGCAGCACTCCAAATGGCGTATGTCAATTCACAGGAGGTGCGAACGCTGGTCCCTGCACGGATGCTAGCGGAATCCTGGATTTGGAAGAGATCGAAAATATCATCACAACAAACAGCCTCACACCAGTTTGGGACAAGACGGCTGCTGTCAAGTGGATAACTTGGGATAGCAACCAATGGGTAAGCTATGACGATGACGATACTTTTCAACAGAAGAGAACATTTGCAAACTCGAGATGCCTCGGAGGTACTATGGTAAGGAATGATTTGAAGAAAACGCTGGAAAGAGCTCACCGTGACACAGATTTGGGCCATTGATCAAAGAAATCAGACTGCTGATAACGGTCTGGCAGCCGCTCCGTAAGTCTTTTATCATCGTTCTATATTCATTTATGTGCGGCGCGAGCTAATTGATTCTTGTCAGCGGCATCACAACGCAAAATCAAGCCGACGCCAAACAGATGAGCGACAATCTAGCAGCAGGGGTAACTTGCTATACCACCGACTGCAACGTTGCTTGCAAAACAGGCACAAATGAAGTAACACAAATGGATGGACAGCCAAATCAACTCTCCACAAATGGTCGCTGCAGCGCTGGCCAGCACCGCAGTCTTTGGTAAGCATGACTTCAGTCCATTTCCCCCCAAGACAGGCTGCTTGCAAAATATTTCGATGTGATCATGAACATGAACTTGATATGCTAACATAAAGGCATATTAGTTGCTCAGACGGGACCACCATGGGCGCTTGCCAGTGGCGTGGGTATCGTGGGATGGGTCTCTCATGCATGGGCGGTTGCGCTGACGGAGAAACTGAAATCGTCAAAGACACCAACAGTTTCGATAAGTCGAATGGCGCCCAAGCTTGTACAGGTGGCACACAAAGTTACTGCTGCAAGGGCTTCACGCCAGCGCCATCAGGGAGTGATCTCAAGACTGAGGCTGAGGACGCAGCCAAAGCAGCAGCGGAAGCCCTGGCTGAGCAAGCAGCGCTAGACATTGCTGCCAAGGCATTCTGTCGTCTGGCTGTTCCAGCGTTGCTTGCTCCTTTGGAACTGCTTGAGGATGTCATTCCTTTCATCGGTAGGCTTAAATTTCTCTGCAAGATTTCCGCTTCAGTCCCTCCATCACCAATGATTCAAAGCTGACTATTGTCCTTTCTTACAGGCGAGATCCTGGACATTGCCGAAATCGCTGCTACCCCAGCACTCATCGATCTCTGTGTCAAAGACGTCGAGAAGGAAGGCCAAGCCGAGTTCAAGGTATTCGGGAAGGAGCACACACTATCGATGGATAAACCAACAGCCACGAAAGAGGACCGACCTTCCGAGTCAAGCCATTCAAGTGCCAGCACCAGCTCTTGTGGAAAGGCTGCTGCGAAGAGAGCAGATGAACCAGGTCGATGTGACCCGCAATTCAATAAAGTAGTCACCACTGCCATCGTCGATGATTGGGCTGCTTTACCTGTCAATCCGATCCTTTGTGCTGCCTTCGGCCAAGCTTGTTACAATTATCGGTCTGTTGTTAATCTGAATGTAGCATTCGAAACCCTCACCTGTGCCTATCGAAGAATCCCCAAGACTGGACGACCTGTATATTCGACTTGGTTGAAGGAGCACAAGACAGCTCTGTGGGACCCGCTAATAGTAAACCTACCAGTTGGTGGATGCTCGCCTGACGAATATCCTCCCGCTGTGATGGCGGATGTCAACGATGGGTTCGACATACTTACCTCAACCCTCGACGTAGCTCCTCGCGTCTTTGTGGATCGTGGGCAAAGGATTCGCTACCTGGCAGCTGCACAGAACGGGCCTGCTGGAAAACTTTTCGACAGGTGTGGCCAGGGTCCAGTCAGGACTTTGGACGGTCCCGTTGAGTCTATCACGAGGCCCGGTCGTCGAGGAACACCAACCACTTATACCAAGTATCGAGCCGTTTTCACCAGATCGCGATTTTCCTTGAATTTCGCTGGCTTGGACTCCCCAGCTGATAATGGAATACCTTCAAATCCATGTATCCCAACCGTCCAAGGCGTGGTCCATCCAGGCTTCCAGCTCGCGATTACGGATGATTGGTTTGCTACCAACGCGGCCGAATTGGCGTATACCAGCAATTATGCAAGTTCGCCCACGAAAAGAGATTGGATTGCGGGTCGTGGCCTTGTCATGATTGACGGCAATTCCAGCCGTGTTGCGACTCCGGAAGAGCTTCGACAGGAATTTGGTTTCGACTCGTGCAGCGATGATTCTTGCAGCAGGGAGCTGAAGGCCCTCAGAGCCGTTTCTGACGCCGTGAAGGAGGACTTCTCGCTACCTCCGCCACCAGCGCCGCCCACGAAACCTAGCGCTGTTGACGCGGAAGCCACACCGAGTCCTGTCAACGACACGGCTATTGCCAGAGACGAGCCAATACTAATAAGCTTGCCGGGCTCGAATTCTATAGGCGCTGAGTTTCCTGCAGAGACTGGTAGAGCTGCAAGTATGCCTAAGAAGTTTCCAAATTTCTCAAGGGGAAGAGGGAAACACTAATGTAGACTGTCTCCCAACGAGCTGCCAATGTAAAACAAAATTTCATGTTGATCGGGTTTCAAAACCCTTTAGGATTCTAATTCAGCTTTTCAATTTTCTTTGTGGCTAGTTTTCTCGTTTATGTATGCACAACTTGAAGAGCCAACAGAGATTTTGAGATGATGACAAGGTGGGTTGGCACAGCTGAGAGACTTTATCCATCTCCGTGAAGTAACTCCCCCTTTGAATCTTCACTCATTCTCAACTTCCTTCCCCACATCTTCGGTGCTCGACTTCTGGGCTAAAGGAAGTCCTCGCTTCTTCCAGAAGTTTTCGTTCTCGGTCCTCATCTCTTCTCGCCCCACATCCATCATGTTTGTCCACCAGGGTATAATTGCTTGAATACAGGCCTCTTTTTGATACTTTTCAGTATCAGGCCATCCGTACTCACGATAGATTTTGCGCAAACCCTGTAGATATGATTGCTACATTAGTCTTTGTAATTTAGCTTGCAGAATCTGAAAATAAGAGACAAATGCAGCAAAATCATAAAGGCATTCCACTAACCTCTATCTCCCGGAAATCACGAGAGCCAGGCTTCAGTAGGTTGACATGGAAGAGAAGTTCCGGTGCACCATAACCGTCGGGATCAGGATTATTCGGAACTGCCACGACTTCCATTTGACGGTACTCTCCCCGGCATGTCTCCAGCCAGTCTTTCAAAGTGACCGTCTCCGGATAGCACTCGCGATCGCGCCAACCACGTGGATCATCTGGCTCATACGTCGGTGGGTATTGGAAGTGGCCACCAATGCAGTACATCGTGATGGTTCCATCGGTCGTATCCAACATGTAACGATGTCCTTCACGATCCAAGCCCGATGTCAATTGAACCACCCACGCAGGCCACTGTTTCTCCGCTACGTGGTGCAGCCAGTACGGGTGCTCACGCCATGCTGCTGGCGATACTGTCACACGTCTGTAGTCGCACACCATTGCGGTGATCATGATCCAGGGCTGTTCGTAGGAGATGTATGGTAGGTGACGCATGAGTTCAATGGCTTCGGGTGTTTTGTGGATGCCGTGGACTGCAAGGCTTGAAGCTGTGATTTCAGGCCATCCGTCTGGAGGCGCCCTGGCGATGTTTGAGGCCGAGATATGAGGAAGGAAGTTGTAGAATGAGAGAATGTCGGCAACGATCTCATCGCGGTCGTAATGCGCAATCTTATTTTTGAGTCGAGGGTCTGGAAGCAAGGAGGAACTCTGAGATGTCATCTTCTTTTTTATTGAAGTTGCTGTCCCGAAGATTTGCGCTATTTTGGAAAGCAGCGGAAATATATTGCGTCGAGAAAGATTGAAAGACGAGGCAGCTTTCTGCAGGCATGACTCATCAGATTCAAGTATTTTTATTATCCTTGTAAGAAGTGATAAGACAGGCTAGATTATCATGGTCATGAATCCTCGTCGTATCCCAAAGCTCAATAGATTCAGCATCAAAGGTTCAAGCTTGAGTCGTTGATTAACTGGCTCAACTACTGATTCGGAGGACGTAAACGCAGTGAGATACCCACCTAGGTAGGTAGCTGAAAGACTGATCATTGGTGGAACACGTGATGTATATGTACATTTCGTCGCCTGTAATGTGCTGCATCAACATGCTCTCGGGCTCTTGAAATAAGCAAAAGCATCGTCTCCAACGCATTGAAATCCTCATGCACACCGATGTCAGTACCAAATGCTGCTGGAACAAGACAACCCAAGATAGGAAGGAACTCATTAATGATGTCGAGATTCAGAAAACAAACAACTCTGGCTTGATGTACATGATTGCTATAGCGAACACCTAGTCGGGAGCTTCCCTTGACGTGTTTTGAGATTGAGTGTTGGCTTGATTTCAAACAGCACATTTGTTGTCGTTGTGTGAGGAGGGACAGAGATCAGGAAGAAGCCTCGGCAGATCATTTTCCACGGAGGATATCGGGAAACGGGAATTTTCGGCAGAGATTTTAGTACGCACAGTTACAAGAGCCCACATATTTGTAGCCATAGATTTTATTATAGAAATATAATAGTATAAGAGAGCACTGAAGTCATGGAGAGCAGTCTCTATAATTCGAGGACCAAAAATATCTTCGGCTCCAGTCTCGTCTGACAAGCCTCTGCGTCGCGAAGTCATCCGGTGAGCATAAAGTAACACTCCATTCGAGAGGCTAAGTTTCGTCTTTTACGAGAGCCTTGAATGTTTGAGGCCCCTCCATGGGGAAATAGATGGAGGTTGGGCGAGGAGTGCGTCTTAATGGTGGCTATTTTCGTTGAGGAATTACTTTTTCCCTCACCGAGGTCTCGCTGTGAGCTGCACATTTCCATTTGCTTGTCAGGCAAATTCAAACCCTAGTAGCACTTTTGCTTATCACTTTCGGAGTTTGGTCGAAGGCTGGACTCTTGACTTGTTTGGGCATCATTTCTCCGCTATGCTACACCTCGTGATGACCGCCTTCAGCTTCATGTCTCGTGCTGTCGTCGTTTTGGAGGTGGCGGAGTCCTGGAATGTGACACCGACTAACTTGACAGCTGAGTGTTGTGCCGAATTCTCTCACGAACTAGAAGCTCGCATCACGATTTCAGCTATTGACGTTCTTAGCCATCAGGCCATTCTGAAACGTAGGGTTCAGCTCTAGTCGTCATAGGCCGCCTTATGGAAAATGAGTCAAAAAGTCTGCATGCCAAGTCGGGCGAGAGCTTCTGTCGTGTAACCACAAGTTCTGGTCGGCGTCAGGAGTCTTGCCGCCATCACCCCGCTGCATTCTACTGTTCTTGAATCGGGGACTCTAGGTTCGCCTTAGGTAACGTACGCAAAGCCGGTTTGTATCCTTAGACATTCAATTAACCCAATGAAATTTATAGAATTGTTATGTTGCACAAATTACTTAAAAGAATCCTCCGACTCGAAGCTTGGAAACGGTGGTTGCCGGGAAGGCTTGAAGGAATGAATTGTGAAAGCATGCCGGAGTTGGTCAGCGCTTCATGCAACTAGGCGGAAGTAAGGCCTTATTTCTGGTGCCTAAGCTGGACAAAACCCTATAAATTTATGGGCTCCCCAGCAGGGTGCCGCTTCTCATATTCAATTCAGAAAAGATTAAAAAAAATATTATCTTGTCTCAATTTCGCAGCACTCAAAATCTTGAGCACGTACCCATCTTCTTCAATCGCCATGGCTCAAAAGCCCCTTCCAAAACCTACCACTCCAGCTATGACCTGGAGTGATCGTTTGAGCTTGACAGAAAAGAACCTGCCGAGTCTCAAGTCCCTTCCGACTCCTCCTGTTGGCTTCGAGCCCCTCAAGGCTACAAATGACGAGCTCATCGCCGCCGGCTTACCCCGTCGTCCAGACCCCGAGAAACAGCCAGGTCTCTACGCTAAGTGGACTGCCGTCATGAGCCGCCCTCTTACCTTCGTTCCAACCAAATTCAACCTCATAACCACACCCCGCGATGCTCTTCTTCGGGGCCTGAAGTCTGCCGTGGACCAGGCGGGACCTTCCGCTAACTCAACAAGCTCCAACTGGTCTGGTGCAGTTGACTTTGGCCTTGGGGCTGGTGATTCTTATGTGACTGTCTCCGGCTCTTGGACTGTCCCAAATGCTTATCCTCCGGAGTCTGCCAAGCTGGCTGCTGGCGGCTGGAAGGATGGCACTTACTTGTGCGTTTCATGGGTTGGGAGTAAGCGCCTCTTTGCTTCCTTCTCTTTTTTTATAAAGCATTTGGGCAAGATCCAATGTCTTAATTATGTTCCCGATATGTAGCTTTTCTAGGAGTAAATTTTGACTCGAAACCTATACACACACTGCCTACTCCCGCAAACATACCCACATTTTTGTCCTTCGGTGCTAACTTCTTCTAAGTCGACGGCTGGGGTAGCCCCGACGTGCTACAGGGCGGGACTGGCTCCGAGTGCATTGTCTCAGGAGGCAAAATCCAATCCCAAAGCGCCTTTGGCTGGTTCGAGTGGTACCCGTATTCCTGGACGAACTTCTCTGACTTTTCCGTCAAGCCAGGGGACAGTGTAAACTGTCTCGTGTGTGCCCCAGGCGGTGCAGGCTCCACAACTGGTTCTGTGCTTTTAGGAAACACCAGTACTGGCCAGTATGTCTCTGCCCAACTAACGGCCCCTTCTGGGACGAAACTGGTTGGTAATTGTGCTGAGTGGATTATGGAAGACCCGTCACTGGGTGGGAGCGAGGCGCCGTTCCCAGATTACGCGGCCGAGTTCTTCTATGATTGCCAAGCTGGGACAGCCAAGAATGTCGAGAAGAACCTAAGCGGTGCAACTCTCTTGAATTTGGTCGAGAGCCCTCCCACAACTCTCAGCACTGCCGTAGCAGAGAGTGATACTATACTAATGACCTACGCTGGGAATAGTGGGCCATGAATGGAAGCTGGATATGTTGCGGGCTTCCGCTCTGGATAGCTGGGAAGTCAAGGCGCGAGAAATTTCCGCAGTCTCTTCGATTTCATTTGAATGTTTGGTTTAGTAAGTTTCTCGGCGGATGTAGTTTTGATTTGATGTTACCTTATAGGCCGGGCCTGTACTTTGATCTTATTACGCTCATTTAGAAATCCAATTAAATTACTATTATGAGGAAATCATTATAACTAAACACATATAAAAGAGATTCTGGGGCCTATAATAAGACATACATGCCGTAAGTAAGAGAAGTAAACGACTTTTAAATTTTAGCACTTGAGCATTTTCCTTAATCCCGCTGTCTTGTTTGAGTATATTGACCTCAAAGACTCTAAAGAGGGCCTAATAGTAGATGAGAAATATGCTAAGGTAGTGCCTCGGCCATCGTCTCTGCTACAAGGCTAGAGAAAAGCTTTCCACGGTCTTGCAACAGGATCAAAAGGTCAAACTAATAAGAATGCCGATATAATATTGACCGTCCGGTCCTTAAAAGATCATACTGTCCATATGTCTTAGACTGCGCCTATCCTCGCATGGTCGGTCCGCCTTGAAATAGTGCTCATTGGGTTTCGGGGCACCCAAGTTGCCAGGGGGCCCGTATCGGACATTGAGGCGCGCAAAACCGCAACTCTTCTACCTAGGAGTTGGCCCTAGTAGCTGAGCAGATTGCAGCTGCACCAAACTACCCGAACCTGTAAACTAACCCCCATCAGCCCCAACCTGGCATATAGAATAAGAAACTATGACTCTATAAGAATAATCGTCAAAACTTGGCAAAAATAACATGATGCGCCCTAAGCTAATATCTAGCTCATTGGTTAAGCGGGTATTGCTCAGGTTGCTCAGGGAGTGCTCAGGGACTACTTAGGTTGCTCAGACAGCTCAGGTGAGCTGGTCGAGGCGAGAGTAAGCCGAGGATAATTAGCGCCTGAGCAAGAGCGGCAAGCTTACCAACCGAATGTGGCACGAAGATTGGGGGATTAGAGTTCAATTACTGATAAAATCGTAGATAGTAATTGAGCTCTCTAAAATCCATTTTCTATCTTTGACCTGAACAATTGCTACTCCAGCCTAAGCTCTATTCTAAGTACTAGAATATGCTGCTGAGTTAGCCGAAGCTTGCGCACAGGATCCTTTTCCCACCCCCTAAGAATTGGGTATGTTTCTACGTCCGTCCATACATAGATCTTGTTGGTGCTTACTATTTGGAACATGGCCACCTCTTTGGACCCCTTAAGATATTAGGATGGTATCCGTAAACGCTCCCGTATGAAACTTGTTAATGGCCCCTACTGAGCCGATTTGGGTTCCTTTAGTAGTTTAACTCTAATCCTTCAGCTTTCCTTCCATATTCTATTGGTAAGCTTGCCGCTCTTACTCAGGCGCTAATCAATATCGGCTCACTCTCGGCTCAGCCAACTCACCTGAGCTGCCTGAGTAACCTGAGCAGTGCCTGAGCACTCCCTGGGCGGTCCCTAGGCAGCCCCTAAGTAACCTAAGCCACCTAAATAGTACCCACTTAACTAATAAGGTTAGATGTTAGCTTAAGTCGTGTCTTATATTGTTTTTTGTCAAGTTTTAACGATTGGGGAGGTTAAAGCTGAAGATATAGTAAGTGCGGCTACTATTATAGTCGTTGGAGGAGAAGCTTCTAGGGTAGCTGAAAGAATATTTAGGATTGTCTAAAGGCTTTGTGAGAAACTAAATCATTCGCTAGGGAAGGAAGTCGAGGTCGAAATTAGTATTCATTGCGGTATCTTGTATAAGCCCGAGACCTTTGCTCTGCTTCTTAACCGTTCTAGATGCTATTGCCGGACTTTTGAAGTCTATACTAGTAGAGAAAACATTATTTCGAAAGCTGATTCCCACCCACCCAATTGTTAGAAAGGTGAGGCTCGTTTATCGAGGCTAATAGTTGCGAAACTTCTAGGCCTTGGTACCTGCTACTTAATAGGAGAAGCCGAATTCATTATATAGGAGCCAGGAAAAACAAGGAATCCAGGTAGTATAATGCTGGGCTCGCGGGGATTAGATAATTACGAGACCTTATTATAGTTTCTGATAGCCAAACGCTGCTTCTGTCGATTTCTTGCTAATTCTACACGAAAATCTATCGCAGCTAATTCCACGATAAATTTGATGGCTGCTTAGCTGTCCTAAGGAACGGCGAGGCAGCAGCTCGTTGCTGATAGCTAGAGGGACGCTTCTGCTATTAAGATTATCTCTCCGTTGTGTCATTGCGGTTCTCGCATAGTGAAACCGTCGCGCAATGAAGCCCACCCCGCAAAGCCACAACATCGTCAATCCAGCCTTTATGATGCCATTCCATGACCATCCAATCCCAGTCTTTGCACAGGAACCACTCTCGCACACGCTCATTAGGTAAAATGGTGACAATGGCCGGCCGATTTCAACCACTCCGAGTACAGCTCGATACCATGGAGTTCTTTATCGTCAAATAAGACCACAAAGAGATGAGATTTCCCAACATGAGTCACATGACTTACCGAAAAGAAAAGAATGAAAGTTGGATGCCCAACCCGCAGGGTCTTCGGTCTTGACTTCTCCCAACCTAGGCGTCGAGGGACGGCACGAACCCTGAGGAGGGCTGCCATTGCACGGCGTTTTAAAAATAAAAAAAAAGGCCGCCACGCATACGCCACTCTGCATGAGCTTTCATGGCCCCCACTTGTGGAAGTCCAACGCGCTTCACTGTCGGCTGATTCGCAGCGAGTTTCAAAGAAGCCAACTGTGGGAGTCGTGGGAGCAAATCAAACTTTGCGAACCAGCGCCTTCCACCAGCTAGACGTCGAGTCCACCGAATGAGAAAAAATGCCTCAGCTAAGGACAGAGCAACGGGCAACGGCAGGGCAATTGAACACAGATGGGAACTTTGACCAATTTGATTGGCCGCCCTTTCTGATCCCGCACGTGTGGCTCTAGACCATGCTGCATTACAACTCACCTCGTCTCAGAATTTCGACATGCGATCTTATTTTCCTAGCATCCGGTGCATCAATGGCATGGGCGAGTATTCTGCTTATCAAGCCTATATCTGTTTCAATTGATATGCGCTTTTTTTGCTATTAGAGCTGCATGCACAAGGCTTATCGCTCGCCGATGAAGCACATATCTTCATTTAGACATATTTAGATGATTGGCGAATCGAAAAATGGCGATGATCACCAGACCAGTTTATGCAATTTTCTTTGTGGTCTAGGCTTACAAGCTGCTGCTTTGATTAGAGATCGATGCTTAATCCAAGTTGTTTTCACGCTGCATGAGAAGGTCAGTCAAGGATATTAAAGCCACCATGTAAGCTTTCCTAGGTCAACAGTGACGGTGGACCAAGTTTTGAACTGAAGGCCATCCAGTCAAGTAAGAACGTGTTATGATGGGAAAAAGAGGCTGTTTGGCTAGTCAAGTACTCTTTTCGAATACTTAAAGGGCATCGCACTCCGGGGAAGAGTTTGTATCATCATAAAGATAATTTCACTACTGAAAGCCAAATATCCATCTCAAACAACAACCACAATTCATCAAGCTTCATCCACCCTCAATCCATTATGGTAGGTCTCGGAGATGGTTTCCTCTTTGAAGAACGCACGTCTCATCTGCATCTAGCCTAATATCGGCGACAATGTCACAACCACCTCTGGCATCACTGGTACTGTGACCGACACATCTTCAGTCCAGTGGTAGCTCGTATGTTAGCAGCGGCAGCGGTGGCAGCTACGTGTCAAACAATGATATCACAGTCAATCGTTAGGAATGTCTGAATGAGAGTGCAAATTGGATCAGACCTATGATTATCACGAGACACAAATTTGGAATCACTTAGCTTGATTCCAATTAAGAAGAGGAAATAGCAATGAAGAAAGTCACATTATAATCTGTTATATTACCCGTTGCTGCCCCATTCCAAATGGCTAATTGAGTCCAATTTTCAATGCTTTCGGCATGATAATACCATGTCCGAATGTTATCCATTCTAGTCAATATGGCACCATTGGCTCTGCGCTTCGACCAAAGCCTGTTGATGAGACAGCTGCTGTTAGATAGATAGCACCAAACAGCTTAATGCCGATACATGCCGGCCAGAGGCTTACTTAAGGGTTACCGAGATAATTAGCACCGAATCTGGACGTCTCTAAAGTATGCAAGTATCGCTACTTCCGTAGGCCATCATAAGACAAAGGCGAAGGAGTTGTTAGAGAAGATAGAGAGGCAGACGTCGACAAAGACAGCGGTGGGGGCGCTTGGGTGAGGATGTCAGACTGCAGGCTGGGAAGAGGTGGAATGTTTTGGCCATCTTTTCCGTGGTTGAGATTACTTCAGGGATCTTTGAAATGCTGAGAGACCTTGAGTTTTGGTGAATTGATACAAAAATTATGTACGGGGTAGAAGGTGGACGTTGATACATACTTATTTGGGGCGAAAGGAAAGGGGGGCTTAGCTTTGCAAAGCGATGGTACGCGAATTTGCTGCGCCCACGAGGCTGACTCTCGCGAACGCCCACGGAGAGCAATACATATTCCTGGATTGGTTCGATTGTGGTTAGAATCATTTCACAGCAGTTCTGTTTCTTTGAAGATAAGATTTGCGTATATAAATTGAATTCTTCTCCTAAAGATCTCGTGACAACCCGTGATTCGTGTACCCCGCATTAGCCGTTACCGGTAATCAGAAATTATTGATTCGACCAATTCTCTTCCCCGAAGCAGCGGACTGCCTATGGTGCATATTAAGTGTATATGGAAAGTGACGAATCTTCTCACCATTCATTGGTTCCTGTACTTGCGATGCTATTGATGGTTACTTTTTTTCAACTGAAGTTCGTAGGCGGTTCAAATCGCAGGAGGTTCACCACCAGTCACGCGGGATTTGTCCAATAGGAAATAAGAAGCACAATGAAGCTGGAACAAGGGGCATGCAGTACGTACGCCATCAACTGATGTGTTTGCGTGCGAATTAGAAGCAAGCTGTCGGACCAATCTCAACTACATATAACTGCGCAGCTCGCAGTACCTTGGGTCAGAGTGCCGTACATAAAAACACCTCGAAGCTCAAGAAAACGCTCAAATGGCAGAAGAAGAAAACCCATGGCTGGCCCAGCGCTATCAAAAAGACCTTCCAGAGGACAGGACCAATTTTGCCAAGGCATGGAAACTGCTCGAGGTTTATAGCCATATTCCACCTGACAAAATTGACGCTCATGTCATCGCGGTTGTAAGTTGCAATGCAGTCATCCCACTGTTGACCCTCACTAATGATGATTCCATATCACAGCGTGAAAAAGCCTACAATGTCTTCAATTATGGCTGCATCGGCCGCTGGCGCTTCCTAGATCTCTATATCACTGAAGCACCAGAATACACGAACATTATAACTCGTCTCAAAGCCGGAGAGAAGCTGCTCGATCTGGGCTGTTGTTTCGGCCACATCCTGCGGCAGCTCACTTTTGACGGCGCCCCTGCCGATAATCTCACGGGCGCTGATCTGCGCCCTGAATTCATCGAGCTGGGCTACGAGCTCTTCCGCGACAAAGACACCTTCAGCGCACACTTCGCGACCGGCGACATCTTGAATCCCACGGATACGGGGCTCGCCACCCTGGATGGTAAGTTTAACATCGTGCACACTGCCAGCTTCTTCCACTTGTTTGGTTGGGACGACCAAGTCAAGATCGGAGAGCGGGTTGTGCGCTTCTTCAAGCCTGGAGCAAAGGCGTTGATCCTGGGGCGCCAGTCGGCGAGAAGGGAGCCTTTGAGCGTCGAGGCTTGGCGGCAGACGGACGAGAAGAAATATCATCACAATGTGGCCTCGCTCCAGCAGCTTTGGGATGTGATCGGGGAGAGGACCGGAACTAAATGGAGGGTGACTGGCGGGCTGTTTGACTCGACTGTACCAGGTCATTCTAAGATTTTCGACACCGACGGCGACGCACCCGTCCCTGGCAAGCCCAGAACAACCATCAGATTTGCCGTTTTCAAGTTAGATTAAGGTTTTCTTTTCTCTCTCTTAGCTTTACTGTCCTGCAAATATAGACCCTATTGAAATTGATCTAAGCGCTCGTGATGAGTAGACTAATTCAGTGATTACTAAAAGTGAGACATAGAAGTTATAGGACTAGAAAGGAGAATATGAGATTTAACTCAGTCTCTTAGGATATAATGGTATAGAACTAATTTTTTTTGCACGGCAAAACAGATAGTAAGTAAATAAAATCGGTCATTAGAAGGGAGAACAATAACGTGACTGAGCAACCTAAGTAAAGGGTAGGATGAGGGTGAGCAGCGCCTGGGCAGAGCGGCGATAGTGACCAACTACGTTAGAAGGAAGGGAGGTTTAGATTCGATGGAGTTACCCCTGAACGCCCCACGGTATTGATGCAGGTGCGCCGGGAGATCTCCCGGTATTATTCCACTCTTGTGGCTGTTTGTTATATTATTTATATTAAGCCCCGCCCAAACATTAGACGAGCAGTTTTGATACGACATATAGAGCTGCACAATTCAGCCGATCAATATCTTTGAATGAGACCAATTGGTTGGCAAGTGCTCAGTGCCGATATCCTTCCGCCGTTTGATGAACTCCGAAGGCGCTTCCCCTCCTGCACTCTATAAAGTGGATACTCAAGGGATATTTTATATAGCTATAAGCAGAGAATAAGAAGGATGAATACCTGCGGAGAAGTCTCAGGTCACCTTCAGTGCAACAAATTTGAAACGCGTTTACTTCGACAGTAACCATCATGATCCGGTCAATCCTTCTAGCTTGCTTATCACTTGCTGCAACTGCCTCGGCAGACTGCACCCGAGATTTCCTGAAGAATGCCACTGATGGATACCTGGCAGCTCAAAGTGGCAGCCGCAGCGACTTTGCACCAGCAGTTGCAAGCAACTTCACCTATACAGAGAATGATATTCCCATGAGTATTACAAACGGGATCCTCTCAGAGAATCTGACGATCGACCACAATCTCAGCATTTTTGACACCACCGCATGCGCCACCTTCACGGAGATTATTGTCACGAACCCGGCCAAGCCTTATGTTATCACTACCCGCATGATATTCAATAATAGTAAAGTCACTAGTATGGAATCGGTTGTCACAACGAATGGTGACTGGGCTTTCAAGTATGTGTTAATTTTTGTTCACGTGGCTCCGATATCCGGGCGTGATTATCTAGAAGGGGGAGCAGCGAATCAGATACTTGCAATTCTAAGATCGAGACCGTGGGTGGTATAATTGCTGACTGAGAGATTAGTATCACGGGCTTTGTATACTACGGAGCTATGCAAAATTGGGACCCTATTCCAGAGGCAAAGCGTGATAGTAGAGCAGTTATCAAAGCAGTTGGCGACTCCTACTTCGACCGATTCGACAACGCCAGCGTAGTCGTCCCATGGGGTCCTCCTTGTAATCGCCTTGAGGGCGGCGCATTGGTCGTTGGAAACCTGACCGGAGACGATTGTGTGATGGCGTGGCCAGACGATGTCAAGGTCACAAACCGAAGATATGTAGTAGACGAAGTCCTGGGTGCTGTAGATATCTTCGAGGGCTTCCCAGGCTTGGATGCTTCCCAAGGTAATGCTCCTATGCCAGATAGCCATCTCTTCAGGGTAGAAGGAGGGAAGATCAAGTATATTCGAACGGCATCACACTGTGTTCAGAGGGGTTGCGGGATGAATGGGACTATTTTCTGAGAAATTGAGTAGGAAGGCAAGGAAGGATCTTTGGCTTTGTCCCCTTATGAGAAATGAAGAGAAATGCTCATAGATAGGAACATTTCAAGGAAATAATCAAATTTCCCTCTTTCCCAAATAATCTTGCTCCAAGGCATAGAGAATCTCGAAGCAGCGGTCAGAGTCCTTAGTAAAAGGCACCTGAACACTATGAGGAGTATGCGAGGTCTTGGAAAAGCGTTGGAAGCTCAAGGGAAGTTCGGTCAAGTGCTTGGGCTTACCGCAAGACTTACCAAAGCCTTCCAAACTCATTCAGACCAGACCGTGTTACCACCATGGAAAGCAAAACTCTTTTTGAAATGCTATTGGATATTATAGCACAAAATAACAGGTACAAATATGTTCTCGCAAATCGCAATACATGGAGCTGACGAGAATAGAAATTTCGATGAGATGGTTGCCTTCGCGCAGACCGTCGTCCCAGCACATTCTCCATTGTCCAGTATAACATCTACTGCTGTATATTCTCATGAGCTTGAAGCAAGACCCATCGAACTCCATCAACGATAAGTTGCGGCTCTGTCAGATGGACATTGTGTCCACTGTTTTCTGTTTCGATATAGCGTGGTTTTGTCGAAAGTAGCAATATCTCAGATTGTAATGACCGATCTTTCTCGCCCCAAGTGCTAAGTATTTCTTGAAATGCAGCCAGTTTGGCATCGTCGCCGTTACCCAGAGCTAGCCCTCTATTCAAGAGCTTCTCAAAATCCGCTCTGTTGTTGCCTTTAATGACGCAGACAGGGTGGTCACCGAGAAATGGTATCTCCCTGTGTAGCTGAGATTTTGATGCCAAGACAGGAAAGCTGTTAGGGTATTCGGTGAACTCTAGATTTGCCTGCTTTTGGTGCTGCTCTGTGCCCTCAGTATCTTGGTAAATGCGCCATTCATTGCCAGTGAGCTTATGAGCATGCGATATGCCCGTAGCATCAGAGCTGTCGACACCAATCAAAAGATCTGACTGAGCTAATTGCCGCCAATCCAAGACTTCCAGCGTACGTTCTTGATTTGCCTCAACGAATACCATTCCAACAATGTCTTCAGGACGCAGGGCCAAAAATTCTCTGCTCAGAATGCCGCCCCATGAATGAGCGACGACCACATAGGGCGGAAGCAGATTTGCACTTCTGAGAAGTAGATCAAGCTCTTTAGCGATGGCTGATGCTGTTGGCTTCTGAGTCGAACAATCGCTTTGCCCATACCCTGATCTCTCGTATTGCAAAACTCGAGTGAAAGACGCTAATCCACGTTGAACAGCAGCCCAGCCTGTTGCGCTGCTTGCTAAGCCTGGGATGATGATTACTAGCGGTTCGCCGGATTTGCGATCTGGCCCTTGTGCGCTCAACCATAGCTTGTGACTGCCAATACTGATTCGTCCTGCTCTTTCGCCAATATTCCAGTCATCAAGTGAAACTGCGGACATAACGGAAGGCGCCGAGGAACCTTTTGTGGAGTGACAACTATGAAGTACGGTTGCAGAAGCGCTCGGTAGGATTATGTGATGTGGTTGTGCGCTGCTGCGTGATTGCAATTTAACGCAAGGAAAGAATTCCCAACCAACCCTCGACTCTGTGATTTCGCATTTTCGGCTACACTTTGCCCAATTAGCAGCTGCAGCTGCGGC
The DNA here is from genome assembly GCA_009732865.1 of Stipitochalara longipes BDJ. Taxonomy (NCBI): domain Eukaryota; kingdom Fungi; phylum Ascomycota; class Leotiomycetes; order Helotiales; family Hamatocanthoscyphaceae; genus Stipitochalara; species Stipitochalara longipes. Next base: position 388,008 of record ML769343.1, on the reverse strand, counting down.
ACATGCAAAATAATTGCTTTCGCCGACATCGGCGCACGTCGATTTAAGGCGCACATTCTATCGGGCGCTTCCCCCGCGTTTGCTGACTTACTTCATGAGTTAAATGTGATTTCCGTATTTGAACACTACTAGAGTACACACCATCAAGGGAATTTAAAAGGATTACGAATTTCCAATACGACATACGAAACAGATCTAGAACGCCCATTAGGCCCGCATCGGGAAGGAGAAGGAATAGAATAGGAACCTTTCGGTGGCGTTGCCGGAAATAACTTTGTTTGAAGTGACGGGTTCTTAAGTAAAAAAAGTTAAAACAAAGATTGAAGTGATTTGCGAAAACAGGATACTCTATCACTAGCAGCCAACATAAATCCAGTGCTAAAAATTTAAAAGCAAGAGCGTGCGGTATTCCTCACTGTACGCCTAAGCGAGCCCTTTTTCCACACGACTAACCTCCTCTTTTCCTATATTTCACAGCCCTTTCCCGTGAATATCTTCATTTCTTTTATAATTCGCATTAAATTTAGAAAAACAAGTAACAGAGACTCTATCTCAAATCTCTCTCCACGTAAGTATACAGTATAGGCTGAGATATATTTAGAAACCTTTATTCAAGGAGTGCTTGAGAGTCTCAAGACGCCAAGTTGCTCAATCTTTAGACAGTACGAAGTACCCTCTCTGTTCTTTCCATGCCTATATTCACGTTAGAAAGTAATGCGATATAGAATTGACGAGGGCTATGTGAACTAAGAAAATCTTTGCAACACTGCAGCGCAATGCTCAAGCAATTATAGAAATTAGTAAGGGGGATTAAATTAAGACCATTTACTCAAATACAACCGGAACCATAGGGAATCTCGTCATAGCTTTCGATTTATTGACGTGTATTCTACGCATTTGGACAGAGCTTGGTCTGTCACTCCGCCAAGACCAATTATTCCATGTACTCTAAAACAATCTAAGTCAAGGCATCAGTGAATTTTGCTTCGATGGAAGAATTTTGAGCTTGTGTAGTGCAGGATATCTCTGGTATGGCATGATAGCTCAACAATTTGACATACAGCAGCCATGAATTATTTGTCAATCTCGTATCTTGGCACGCGCAGCAGTTTGGTGTCTCCGGGTTGACGTCCTCCCGCTTTTAATACTCCGGGTTATATCTTGACTCCGTGTTGTCTCTCGAAATGACGTCGTATAGCCGGCCACAATGGATATACTACCAATTCTCTTCGCAAAGCTAAAGTGTTTTCGAACCTCGCAACAGGACTTGGTGTCGATGGATTCGGGGTACACTGCACTTTCAATAGAACTCGGCGATGGCAAAATGGGGGAGTTCTTCGATCGATATATTGACCTACAAAAATAAGAGCAAAGTCGGCCATCAAACCGCTTCCCCGTCTTGAGGTAGTCATCGAAGATATAATCCTTGACGAAGCTCCGAGGGTGACTCCTATGACATACGTCACTCGGAAGCCAGCCCCTATTCGTCCTCGCTTAGGTCGCACAGACCGACTGTCCCAGGTGTGGTAAATTTGCGGAATACAGAATCGTTCTAGACCACAGTAGTAGCAAATGAAAAACAGCGCATCGCTTTTTGAATGGCTGAAAAGTCAAAGGTCATGCCATCGCTTGCTAATATAGAAATTTCTCCTCAGCCAACACCATAAACAATTGGATATGAGCGTAGGTTGTACATTCTGTCGTAGCCATGAGCTGTAGGGGCTATTGATGTCTCAAAATGAGATTAATGACATCAAAACATGTATTAAAAGTACTACAAATGATGCTTTCTTGATATTGAGAGGTCGGATAATATAATTTTCTAAACAAGCTTGTAACAATATTTGAATTTCAAAGGATCGTGAAACTTTTCACGAGACCCACCGGCAAGACAGCCGGATGGACATCTTCCCGTGAATCGTATTGCCAGTCTAACATGAGAGATTTATATCCTAGCAAATTTTTGTTACTGAGAAATACGAAGATGGAGGGAAAGGATGCCTTCAAGTTTTGGGGTCTCGATCTGCAGAGACACTAAAATGGTCTAAGAGAGTTTAAATAATAAATAATACGCCAAGATGGAAAGGAGGGTTTAAATTTGTGAGATATCAACAGAAAATCAAATAAAATGACCATAACTGGGTGTTCATAATCACGTATGGCTTCCTATTGATGTCTGCTCAAGTCGAGGATATAAGAGTCTACTTCTGAAGCATATTGTTTCAGCACCAGATACTCAATAATTGATCCAATCCTCTACACTTATATTATCTTAATAGTCGCAATGAAGCTCCACCATATTTTGAGCCCCATGCCAATGATCCCCTGCTGTGCTTCTCTAGTGTAAGTTGGAACGTCCTGTGGCAGTTTAGGAACAACATACTGAACGAATCAAGATGGGCACCCAAAGTCAACGCCAAAGATACCCTCGCAACCATCGCCATCGAAATATCCAACCAAAATTACTCGACAATTTACGACTACATCGTCACTGGTTCAGGCCCGCCGGTGGGCCCCTCGCAGCGCCTCTAGCCATCGCCGGCTTCAAAGTCCTCCTCATCGATGCCGGTAGCGACCAATGCACTACCCCATACGAGGAAGTTCCCTCCCTTTGGCCTCTATCCTCCCAATACACGCCAATGCAGTGGAGCTATTTCATCAACCACTACTCAAACACCACTCGAGCTGAAGGCGACACGGAGTTCACATGGACAACACCCACTGGAGATTACTTCGTCGGTACTAACCCACCCACGGGCTCTACTCCCCTCGGAATTCTATACCCTAGAGCTGGAACACTTGGCGGTCGCGCAGCTCACAATGCTCTCATCACGATTTACCCACACGATAGTGATTAGGAATATATTGTTGAGCTTACAAGCAATCAGTCTTGGGCACCGAGTAAGATGAGGAAGTACTTCCAGAAGCTTGAGAGAAATGAATATCTTTCGGGTCACGCCTTATCAGGACATGGAACAAATGGATGGCTAGGAATAAGCGAGCTAGATCCATCACTACTTGTCAGTAGCGGGATTTTCCGCTACTATACATAGCTGACATTTCACAAGTTCAAGACTCGAAGATGGCGTGTCATGCTGCCGCCGTTTCTGCGGCTATGAACAACCGATCAGTCCATTCTGCTCCAACAACTGTTAGTGAACTGAACCATATCATGAGCAAGGACCCGAATGGCTTCAAACAGAGCGACGTTCCAGGTCTATACCAACTACCCTTGGCAGCCTCCAAAGGGACCCGCAGTAGCCCACGAGATTTTATCGTTGCTATCGCAAACGCCGTGAACAGAAATGGCTCTCGGAAGTATCACTTAGACGTTCGTCTCAATACCTTCGTTACCAAGATCACTTTCGACCAAACGGCAAACCATCCTCGAGCAACAGGGGTTGACTACATCTCTGCCTCTGGCCTCTACTCCGCAACTCCAAAAGCAGCAGCCGGATCTCAGACCGGCTCAGGTTGTTTCGAAGCTAGCCGCGAGGTTGCCATTTCTGCTGGAGCATATGATACCCCTCAACTGCTCAAATTAAGTGGTATTGGCCCCAGAACGGAGCTCGAGTCTTTTGGTATCAAAGTCCTTGTTGACTTACCTGGCGTCGGATCAAATCTCCAAGATCGCTACGAAAACGCCGTCGTCAGCAAGACCTCTTCCAGTTTCGAAATCTTGAATGGCTGTTCCCTCCTCACGTCCAACCCGGATATCTGTCTACAGAAGTGGCAAAATGGCTCGAAACTAGCACAGAAGGGTTTCTATGCCGGTAAAGATTTCCCGATTGCAGTGATCTTCAAGTCTTCCGTCGCTGAAAGCGACCCTGATATCTTCATATTCGGTGGTCCGGTATCGTTTCGTGGTTTCTATCCTGGCTGGGCCGACCCTTCCAGCCTCCTCCCCGCGAGTGCGAAGGGGTGGTGGACTGGGTGATTCTGAAGGCTCATGGGCGGAATCATGCTGGTACTGTGACCCTCCGCTCTACCAATTCTCTGGATACGCCTCTTATCAACTTTAACTCGTTTGATACTGGGACCACCGCAGATGGTGCAGATAAGTTAGACCTTCAAGCTGCTTTTGAAGGGGTGTCCTTCGTCAGAACTGTGAACAGTCAGCTTCAATGTGCCGATGGTGCATTTGAGGAGGTCTGGCCTGGACCGAACATTACGAGCGAAGCGGATACGAAGGACACCATCAAAAAGAATTCATTTGGTCATCATGCTAGCTGCACTGCTGCTATCGGGGCATATGACGATATAAATGCTGTTCTCGATTCCAGCTTCAGAGTCAGGGGTATATCTGGCTTGAGAGTCGTGGATGCGAGTTCCTTTCCCAAGGCCCCTGGTTTCTTCCCTGCTCTGCCGCTGTACATGATCAGCGAGAAGGCTGCGGAAGTTATAATCCAGCAATCTCGTCTCTAAATATTTACAGTCAGCGTTGTTTGTCATTATCGATTCCTTTTTTTCGCGGGTTTCTTGGTAATAATCTTATTAACTTTTAGCTTCTTCGAATAAAATATTTCTTAGCTAGGGGTTGTTTTAATATTTTGTACGGGAGAATGCTATACAGCGGCATAACAGCTTCTGAACACGGCAAACTAATACTGACGTACTCGAGGCACTTGAGAGACTGTATTGCCTACCTTTCACAAATTATTAACTAGGCTGATTTTCGAAATCAATAACTACATACCTTACTTTAACTTCTTATAATGCATATACAGAGGCCATCGCTATATTGGCGTAAAATGCCAGTATTGATGAGGCCAAGGGTTCAATTCCGCCACTCCTCACCCATTGACTATGATAGTACCTTGTCTTCCATAGCCATCAAGGCATGGTTCTCGTATCGAATGAGGTTTCGGCAAGGTCGAGGTTGATTACTCAACTCTCCGAATGAAGCTAACAGCGCAGAGCGGCGGGAGGGGATCTGCGTTAATGCATCACGTCAGCAATGGAATTGTTCCGCATTGTATGAAATTGATTATCGCCTAGGGTTTCTCCTTCTTTTCTTTATCTTTGATTTTGTCCAGCATTCGCCAAACGAATTCTTAGCCCTCCTCTCAACACTTTTGATCCTTATAATGACGTCAAATAGCGTCGTTCGAGTCGCTGTTACGCAGGCTGAGCCAGGATGGTTCGATCTTGCAGGCTCTGTGAAGAAAACGTGCGATTTAATTACTGAAGCAGCTGCAAATGGCGCTGAGCTAATTGTCTTCCCTGAGTGCTGGATCCCCGGTTACCCATGCTGGATATGGTATGCTCCTATGTATGGCACTCATTTTCTCTGGAACAGAACTAACACTTATTAGGACACGCCTCGTTGATTCCGATCTCGGGGTGAAATATATCAAAAACTCTCTAGTAGTTGATTCAATTGAAATGGAAACAATCCGCGAGTGTGCAGCTCAGAACAAGATCATCGTTAGCCTTGGCTTCTCTGACAACGACGGTAACTCGCTTTATATTGCGCAGTGTACGATTAGCTCTGATGGGCAGATCCAAATGAAACGAAGAAAGATCAAGCCGACTCACATGGAAAGAACGATTTTCGGAGATGGATCGGGATCTAGCTTACTCAATGTGGTCTCGACAAATATTGGAAAGATTGGCGCATTATCTTGTTGGGAACATATTCAACCGTTGCTAAAATATCACACTATCTCTCAGGGAGAAGAGATTCACGTTGCTGCTTGGCCGCCTCTCAGTCCTCATAATGGCGGTCCCAGTTTTTGGTCAATTTCTGCAGAAGGTGAAGCATATTCTAAGGTGTGTATGTGCAGAATTAACAGTGTTATAGGGTGTCAAAATCTATCCCAGACATACGCCATTGAATCTCAAACTTTTGTTTTGCATAGCACATCTGTTATTACCAAGCAAGGTGTTGACGCGAATGGGACTTCAACAGGAAATATGATGTCCACACCAGGTGGCGGAATGTCTGCAGTTTTCGGTCCCGATGGTCGAAAACTGTCAGAACCTTTGGATGCAGCAGAGGAAGGCATCGTATATGCTGATCTGGATATGAATGAGATTATTAAGTGCAAAACGTTTGCAGATCCGGTTGGCCATTATAGTCGACCGGACTTGCTGTGGTTGGGTGTTGACACGAAGGAAAAGAAGAAAGTTTATAGCCAGAGAGATGCAGGGACTCCTGAGACTACGACGCCGGGTGTCGTCAATGAGTGATTACTAAGATACAAAATCAAAACTCGAGTTTAACAAGGCTGGATTTGCATTTAGATCACCTTTCTGACTTTTGGCATGGCACTTTTAATGGCCATATTGGATTTATCAGTCAAGACCGCCACGGACAAGAGGTCGGCTTAGAACCATTGTGAGATTTCGACCTTTGAAGCAAAAGAGAGTGGGTGCCGTTTTGATATCATAATGCAACCATGACTTCCCCAAGATACTATGATGAACAGCTGTCGAAGGAGTACATTGAAGCCAACAATTTTCGATTCTTTTTCGACTTAGAAGCAACAATTGAAATTACTACGGATGTTGTGTGCCTTTGAGAATTCAACGACTTATACACTGGCTTATCGCACTATTTCCTTCACTGTACCTATATCCGGAAGCTAGTGATATTTTTGGCGACTAAAGGGCAATCATTTGATATCTTGTCAAGCAGCAAAGACCATACTGGGTGGACGCTGTGGGCCCATATTACTTCATGCCTATCCGTGGACAAAACCTTTCATCGGCAAAGCACACATAACCTCGATGTGTTGTTTTGAGTTATTATGAAAGTTGTGTATCAATTGTTTACTTGTAATCTTGCCAATGAAAGGGAAGGATTGGCTTGGTTTGGCTCACGACACCAATCTAAATATCAACAAAAGTATCTTGAACGCAAAGTTATATCGTATACTAAATGTGGTATTATTAATAAAACAATCACTATCTCCGTAGCCTAATAATCATAGAATACTAACGTCCGCAACTCGATACTCTCCCTAGGCGGCTCATCGTTATGAGCCGGATTCTCAAACGCAGTATGCGGAATCCTCCTTGGACGACCATCATCAACCGAATCGTAGCACTTAATAAAAAGCGGCTCATCAGGCCGCTGGGCATACTTGAAGTACCAGCGATGGTTCGGGTTTGGCTTTACAGCATAGGTCTCGCCCTCGCGATCTGGATAGATCAGGGCAGCGGGGACAAGGTCGCTGTCGGGCACGGAATTGGCGTCCGCAAGAGCGAGCGGATCTCTAAGGATAGTTTTGATGGGACGCCAGACCTGTAGGAGTGAAGGTCAGTATTGATGTTAATTTTAAAAGGGGAGAAGAAAGATGTGTTAACTTACATTGATGATCTGAAAGCGTTTTTTGAGAAGCTCGTCGGCTTCATCTGGGAGGTGGTACTTGACTCGGTTCTCGGAGGCGCGATAAGACTGGTCAATGTGGACTCTTTTACCTGGGCCGCGGACTGTGGTGGTCCCGTTACGGGTATCCTCGGGGGCTCGACGGATTGTGTGGTCGAAGATGAACACGCGGGTAGCTCCAGTACTGTCAAACATTAGGGTGAGAGCTGTTTTCTGCTTCAACACTTTACTACTCACGTGTCTTTCAGCAGCTGTTCGATTTCTGGATAGTATTCCGACTTGATCTTCTCGTTATCGTTGAAATCCTTCTCCTTGCTTTCGTGCTTCACAAACTGGAAGCCATGACTGTCGAGAGTGTATTTATCCTCGTCTCCCGCAACGTCATGAACGATGACGCTTTGGGGGGCGTGGGGGCGCGAGGAAGTGTTTACTTGGCTGTTATTCGGAATTAGCAACAAACTCATTTATGTTCGAGCTACACTGACCCAACATAAAATGGAGCCGGAAGAGATCCATCACCGGGATCTTGATAATAATTCAGCTCTGTAGCAACATCATGCTTTGAAAGCTTGGTTTCCTGAGCAAGAGGTTCGACAACTTGGTCTAGGGTATTGCCTGGAGCATGTTGAACAGCAGCAGTAGCCATGATCGCGTATATTAAAGGCGTATTTTGTTTTTAGAATTGAGATTGAAATTGAAATTAAGTTGAGGGTTGAGGACTTCTTTGAACGTTCACAGTCTATATGCTCTCTCGGCAAAACGGTACGTAGCAGAAGGTCATGATTTGTAATATATAATCACTTACCCCGCACGCAATTCATGCAGAAAGCATGCAATTTCTGGAGTGTCGTGTTGGACAACGTTGATCTTCTGTACTCTATCTGCACCCAATGACATAGTCTCAGAACTTTCTTTGAAATCAAAATGAGGGGTAGCACTGCTAAAAAATGACCAATAATATGTCTTCATAATACAGTTGATTGGTCCTGATCTATAATGACAGATTTGTTCTAACCTTCCCTTCGTATCGCATCATTCGTCTTGTGACACTCGCTCTGTTGTTGAAAGTAGTTTTGATCCTATAGGCACATGTACAAGCTTCGTAATTGTCGTTCCATCGTCTAACGTTGCGTCTAGTTCTTCGAGAGTAGAGCCGTTCCGGCGGGGTATCCATACTGTCCAAACATACCAATATCCAATACCAAACAAAATACTGTAGATCATTTAGCATAAATTTTGCAATTTTGATGGTTGACTTACATTGAAGTTCCAACAAATGCATAACTGACTTCAGAGAGGTGTTGCTTCCAATTTAAGCCTTCACGTGGTACGAATGGTGCAAATATCACCGCAACAGATTGCAGAACCTGGAATATAACTGCCGGAAGAAACGCCTTGTATGGTCTATGCAAATCTGGTCTCTTGTATCGAAGCCAGAGTAAGCCGACGGATCCGGCTATAGAGAAGAACGTTCCTGGGTACCCCTCAACGTCTAGGATAAAAGAGTAGATATTTGCAGCAGGAATACTAATGACGAGGAAGGAGGGAATGTAATGAGTGATTAGAGCTCCCATCGGTGCTCCGAATGGCTTCGAGGAAGAGATGAATTCCGAGAAGGGAAGAAATCCTTGTCGTGCTATTTCTTGCACAACTCGAGCCTGTTGCATGTCAGAATGCCCCCCAATGTAGGTTTGATATCATCCTTACATGACTGAATGTCACTACCATGACATTTCCTGCCGCTGAAGTTGCTATTGCCAGTGGTAGCAGTACCTTTCCTACTTTGGTACCGAACACTCGCTCGAAGAATAAGGCAGCGATTAATTCTCCGGAATTTTTGATATCCTCAATTGGCACAACCAGAAAATAGGCAATGTTGACTAGGAGATATAGAATGCAAGAGGTTATAAGTGCGGCAGTAGCTGCTGATTTGAGAGTTTTGACTGGATTCTTGACCTCGTTGAGGACATTGTTGACGTTAGAAAGACCAGCGTAAGAGTAGGAAACCTTGAACATGGCTGTTGAGATGATTCCCCAGTTCCATACGGAGCCGTCCCATATATAGCTGCCGTTGGTTTTGAATTGAATAGAGCTCTCTGTGCTCTCTGTATTCTCATTGGAACGAAACAGAACTACGAATAGACTGGTGAAAACCATAAAGATAGCCAGAGCGATCTTGATCCAGCCGAGGACATTTTGTATGAAGATTCCTGTCTTGAGAAAGCAACTGTGGATAATAACAATGACGGTGAGTAATCCAATACCGAGAACCTTCCCTTCGAATTGCGATGGTTCTCGATTTAAAGCGTACAGAACGTACTCGCCGAATACAATACAATTTGAGGCTGTAAACCCGAGAAGAACAGACCTGACCGCGATGAGAACGGAAGCCAAAAATCGCGGATGTCGGTAGACGAATTCGAGGTAAACCTTGTCCCCTTGATACGATCAATATCGTATCAGTCCAAATATTAGAGAAGTACTCACCACCAGACCGCGGCAGCATGCACCCATACTCCAAACTAATTGCCAAGCCCAGCCAGGATATCAGAGCGCCGGCTATCCAGAGCAACAGGGTTATTCCCACGCTCCCTACTGATCGTACAATCGCGCCTGGAGTCGCGAAGATACCGCTGCCGATAACCCGAGACATGATTAAGATGTACGCACTGCTCCATCCTAGGTTGCGGCCGAGCACAGCTGTCTCTGGAAGGACGTCATTCTCCACTGACCGGCCGGGAGGATCGATGTCGCCGAGAGATACCTCCTCGTCACCATCTCGGGATTTTAGGATGCTGTTATAGCTGGCCACGCTACCAGTCGGGGACGGGGAGCGCTGGAGCAGTGGTTCCTGGTCTGCGGCGCTGGACGATGAAGATGCCATCTCGATCGGCTCAGGAGACGTCGGCAGCGGACGAATGGGCTGCAGGGCGTACGAGGCGGCATCCGCTGGGCAGAAAGTTATATAAAGTAGAACAAGGAGAAAAGAGTGAAGGTATTCTAACCATCAGCGGAGCGTCGAACGCGGGTCATGATGCTCTAGCATGTGATGAATTGTGCGGCGGGCACTGTGAGACATAAGCATTTTGAGGGTTGCAAGATATTGCAGGGAGGGTCGTGAGACGGCTCACTAACCTTGCAGGGCCGACTCTGACGAGTTGCCGCACGGGATTGCGTGCGTGGCCGAATGATGAATAATCCTATATCCATAATCTTACCCTCGATATGTTGAATTGCTCAATCTGAGCAGAACTGACGTCAAATCAGAGAGTTTCATGATTGGCTGCTTTAGCGGCCCACGTCTCAGAAATAACGTGATGAAACACGTGCACTTTTATGTGTCTGCCTGACGCTTAGAAAATAATTGGCAAATTTTTGGGAGGGAAAGAGATCCTACTTGACCATAAGTAAAGTCTTCCTCGGTGGAAACATATCCCTTCGAATTAAACGACTTTGTTGAGACTGAGTAATGAATCCCACGACAATCAACCGAGTATTGATAAAATTTGGCCTATCACGTGATAACCACAAGAGCCCGAATGCTTGCTGAAACTACACATTTCGTAGCGCTTTCTATAACACTGCCGAGAGCCGAGCTTGAACAGTGCGAGTCGGTCTTCGGCCTCAAAACAAACTCGAGCGGTTTAGGAGAGCTTCGCCGGACATGCATCTTGTACCCACTCGGAGACGAGATTCGGATCCGAGTGTCAGCTCCGCGTCTTACTCGGAGACATTTGATATCAACTTTTCAAGAGTCACTCAATATTTATAACACCCTCAACTGTCCTCAAACTGAACGAAAGCAAATGAGAACATTCTTCCTGACTTTAACATCGACACAAAATTTATTTTTACTTGTAAAACCAGGTGCCAACGCCAAATCACCCAAATCAGCGATTGACGCTAAGAAAACCGACCTCTCGAGAAGCTCCTAGATCCAACTAATCAGAAAACTTTCGCTCAATAAGTTCCGAATATGGCACCCTCTCCCATCAACGTAGTAATCATTGGGGCTGGCCTCTCAGGCCTCTCCCTCGCGCTTGCTTTGCATCAGCAAAACATCCCCTGCATACTCTACGAGCGCAATGACGCCCCTCTCAACATTGGCGGAGCCGTCATGCTCTCACCCAACGCGCTCAAAGTTCTCGACGCGCTCTCCGTCTACTCTCGAATCCGCACCAAAGGCTACAACTTCGAGACCATGGAATACAAAGACGGCGATGGGAAAGTGTTGGAGGTGTATGAGTTTGGAGGGGAGAAGAAGTACGGGTATAAAGCGTTGAGGATCTATAGGTCGGTGTTGATTGATGAATTGTTAGAGATGCTGAGGGAGAAAGGAGTCCAGATTGTGTTTGGGAAGAAGTTTGTGAAGATTCTGGAGGAAACGGAGGAAGGCGTGAGCTGGGAGTTTGCGGATGGGACGGTTGGAAAAGCTAGTCTGCTGGTTGGTGCTGATGGCATTCATTCGACTGTGCGAAAATACTTGTATCCGGACTTGAAGCCGACATTTGCTGGAGGTATGGGCGTCACGGCTGCGGTTCCAACTGAGCAATTGAAATTGCCGCCGGGTTATCACATTCCTGTCACCATCACAATACCATACGGTGCTTTTGTTATTGCTCCGCAGCAGGTCGATGGCTCAGAGGTTTTGATCGGGAAACAGAAGCGTGTTGAGAAAAACCCTGACAGGGCTGGCTGGGACGTTATTTCTGCCGATAAGGAGGCGTTGGTGAAATTCCTTCAGCAGGACACGGAACACTTCCCCGAGTTCGTCCAAAACGCGGCCTCGAAGATTGGGCATGGCAAGATCAACGTTTGGCCGTACTACATTGTTCCCAAGCTTGAGAAATGGACTTCGGACAAACGACGTGTCATCATTCTGGGTGATGGGGCTCACGCAATTCCACCCAGCGCTGGTCAGGGTATCAATCAGGCGTTTGAGGATATCTATATTTTTGCCTTACTTCTTGGGCAGGCCAACAAAGTCGATACGCAGAGTGCGTTGAAGTTCTGGCAGGAGTATAGAGAACAGAGGATTGCTAAGATAATGGATTTGAACAATCAGATTGAGTTGAGGCGAATGACAAAAGAAGAGAGGGAAAAGATGCCGCCAGGCTCAATCCACGAGATCGAGTTAAGCTGGTTATACAAACTTAACTTCAAGGAGGATGTCGATAACTGGACTGCGACAAACTCGAAAGCCGAGGCATGAGTGTGCTCTCAAACCTCTTTCATCCTGTCGAGCAAGCTTCCATATTGACCCGGAATTGTCCCGTTTTTAGAAGCGTCTCGCATTTTAGTCAACGGAGAGCTAAAAATTGAGTATAGTTCATAGGTGGATGAAAATGCTAAGAATATCCTTACACTCCTGCTCCCAAGTCCCGGCTTCCTGTCTAAGGAAGGTCCTAAAATAATGGGTGTTTTGATTTGTGGATATTCTACATGCCACTAATATTGATTCCAAGGTTCACCGTACATGCTTGTAGGCACGTAATCTGAAGAAAATCCGAAGTGTGCTTCATTCATGTCGAGATACGATGCCTTGAATATATCAGCAACCAGCGGTCTTATAATTAACGCTCATATTGAGGTTAAGAGTCTTGAAGCGAGGTACAAAGGAAAGTGCTTACAAGATCATTGTTAGCTATTGATTGACCAGGGGCATATACCGACCAATCCACTGATGCAGGGGCATGGCCTTCTGACAGCTGAGTACTTGGAGAATGTGAGATTTGCATTGCCTGTAAATTTTCAATCAACGTCAATTCTTGAACAGGTGTAAGGGATCGAACCTTTTCATTCTCGGTTCCATCCTGCTGTGCAGCAGCTCTTCGACATGCGAAAAGCACACTCTCGGTGCCTTCCTTCATCATTTCCTCTCTATTGCCTTGAGTGACTTGTGCTTTCAGTAATTGAGAAATAACCGAAAGTCTCATAATGTCTTTGATATCGCTTCCGTTTCTCCCGATTCTCTTCGTTAAGTTGGCAATTGTTTCGTCAATTGCAAGTAAGAGACTTGCTGTCGTCCAAGATACGAGGCCTGGTACCTGAGCGTGAAGACAGACATCCAACGCTGCCTGCATGATGTCGCTCTTACACAGTACATGGAACAGATTCCAACTTATCTCCCAGTCGCCAGTCTCGGAATCCGAAATCTTGCGATCGAGCATGCTTTGATAAGACAGTACTGATAATGAGCATTGCAAACCAGCCGTTATTGAGCTTGTTACTGAATTCGTCGAACAATCAGACAATCGATATAAGTGTGATAAAATTCTTAGGATGTAAACGTTGAGCAATATTGTTCCAAATAATTGTTCGAGGTCTTCTTTTGCATCGCTTTCAAGTCGCAGCTTTGGTGGGGGATGCCGGAGATGCTCTTCAAAAGCATGAATGCGGGCTTGTATGTCTTTGGGTGCTCCAGATTGTTTCATGGCTTCGATTCGAAGAGGAAGTGATTCAGTCAGCGCAAGCTGAAAGCTCGAGTCTGTTGTTTTACCCGATGGTTTTGACGGTGGCAATTCTGCCATTCCATCGAATAGATCAATATCATCCAAGTTCGACGGAGTTTTGCAGGTAAAGTTACTATCGTGGAGCATGAGCGGCATGCCATACTTCAATGATGCCGCAAGATCCATTTCCAGTATAGTTGTCCACAACTTTCTTCTCATTTCACCCTCAAAGGTGGATACGTGAGAGAACTCTGAGGGGTCACGGTGAAAGCCTGCAGCCATGGCGGATCTCATAAGGTTTCCAGTTGATTTCCATACCTCATCAGCATGTACTGCTCCCACTTGTTGAGCAACTATAAGAAGGGCTCGGGTACGTAGAGTTGACATTGTGAGCTGCTTACGTCCCATAAGATTGTCCAACCAGACTTCAACGTGGCCACAGAGGAATGCTATTCTGTTCTCTTTTGGAGGCGCCGGAGTAGTTGAATCTTCCAGAGCGTAAAAAATTGCGAGGATAACTGCGAGCTGAGGCACAAATGTTCCGAATTCTTCTTGTTCATTTTCTACGGATGCCCAGAAAAGATGATAGTCATCCATAAAGGATGGATAATGAAGGATCCGTAAACTGTTCTCAAAGAATCGGAAGTATGAGCTTATGGCCTTATCACAAATAGACCGATCTGGCAGCAGATCCGACATTGAGCAGTTCCTGTTGTACTCTGGCCTGGTTTTGGCAGCTATTTTGCGCGCTTTAGTGAACCTTTCATAGAACGTACGAAGTTCGTTCATGACTGGTGCTCTGTAGGGATCATTGAAGCCAGCGTGTATGAATTGGCCTGCAATGCCAAACTAGGGGTGTTAGCGGTAAGTTCCAAGTCGAAAATATTACAAACTGACATGATGGAGAAGTGACTTCTTGTAAGTCTCACTATGATATCGAGGTCCAGATGTTTTGATACTCAATGCTGCATCTATTTTGAGTAAGCAACCGCTTGACCCTCCCGCATCGCTGGCCATCTTAGAAGTTGACGAGTCTGTGGGACCGCGGGAATGATTTCCATAGAGTCGTTCCAGTGTCTGTATTCGTTTTTGCAGGGACAGCAAATCTTCGACCTTCTCTAGAGAACTCTGCGATTGACCAATTGCAGTAGAAGAAGAATTGGGATCTTCAATATTGACCATGGGAGCATTGGTGGAAATTTGGACAGAGGCTCCTCCATTTTGGCTTTGGGAGCTGCTTGACTCGGCTTTCGGCCGAAGACTGTATGAGCACTGGCTATCATGCCCAGTGAGAGTGCATTGCTTGCAAGGTAGAAGTCGGTCGCACTTGATCTTTCTACTTCGACAGCGTAGGCATGACAAAACAGGACGAGGTCGAGGACGTGAAAGAGAACGGTGGATATTGGAAGAGTCAGATTCGGTATTGCTGATCGAGCGTTGGGTACTGTGTTTGCTACCCGTAGACATGCTGCCTGATGGGCTGCTCGGCTGTGTTGTATGCCTGAGTCAATCATCTGGCGTCGTAAAAGGGGACTTAGTTGGTATAGCGAGCTCCGAGGAGCGGTCGGAAGATGACGCGACCAAAATAACCTAATATATCATGAAAGGTTTAGAAAAGCTTAAATGCGAAAAAAGGCTTTTCAAAGTGATCTTCTATAGGACCGGTAACAAGTTTAGAACAGTTGACTAAGGCCGACGGTCTGCTTACTAGATTCTCGCAATTTCATGAATGAAGTGCCGACAGGACCCTAGGGAAAAGGCTTATGTCACGTGATAGAAGGATTGGGGCGTAGACTTAGCTAACTCCGTACACCGCATTTCGTTTCTTATGCCACAGCTGGGGCACATCAAGAGAGTACTCTGGTTTTGATTAACACGAGGGTATTCTGGAAATAGTGGCATATGAGGTGAAATGCGACGTTAGTCTGCGGCGTTCATGGAGCAACCCTCTACCCCTTCGACCGTAATTGCTCTTTCGCGAGGGGGCCGTGCAGAGGGAACCTATGACTTCTAAGGGCGCGTTAAATAAAAGAAGTCAAAAAAATATAAGACTTTTAGAAAGTAAATAGCCTTAGAGGCTTTCTATACACATCATAGTTTGAGTAAAGTTTAATGTTAATAGAATTATTGTACTTACGCAAATTTTGGCGTAAAGTGGTTGAGGCAATGCAACTTTCCTTGCTAGTGGCGTTTCGACTCAGAGGCGGACAATTACGGTCGAAGGGGTAGTAGCGTTCTGCCACCTCACACCGCCTCACCTCGCAATGTCTCTGAAAGCTGCAACAACCTGCATGTACGACTTAACTCCGTTATGGCGCCCATCAAGCAAATCAGACCTCGATCGGTCCGCGTGCCGATGGTCGATCTGGATTTGCGGCTTCAACTATTGCCAATCTACCACGATAGGCGTGCTCTACAGCGCTGAGGTTTTGTCTGACCTCTGACTTGGTTGGCAATGCAACACACTCACCGCGAACCCATCTTTCAGCATTCTGATGCACCAATTCCCTTGTGGTGGAATGGGAATGTTTCTGCAGCTTCTCTATGATCCAATTGGCCTTGGGCGTGATTGTTCATGGCCTACTGCTCATAAATTGGTAAATGTCTTCATGCTGATTTCTGAAGCAAGATCTAATCCAGACATTCTAGCTGATTCCTCCTATTCATCCACGAAAATATGCCCATACAATCAATCGACTTTCCAATCAGCAACCATAGATACAACCCATAGCGGATGTGGTGAATAGGACCGCTCCCACAATCCCCAGTCGTACAGACCGTCCTCATATTAAGCCACCCTAAACCCAGCTGTCGTTCTCCTTTCAATTATAGCAACATGCTGTGAAATATGGACGTGTCGCCGATTCTTCGAGAAACGAACATCTACAATACGTTAGGCCTGTTGGCAGTGGGTCCACTAGTTATACCGCTCTACAGCGCTCTACAATTCCTGATTCTATGGATAGGCTGTCAGCTCCTGGTAGTTGTTGATGCTCAGGCACTGGCCAAGATTGAAAGACCATATATTTTGAGACAGGCAAATGAGACTTCTTCTGTAGTTTATGGACTTTCGACTGTCGTTACCTGTAGATATCTATGGACATTGGTTAAAATGCCGCTGAGTGGCAGCATGCCAGCGTGGCTAGAGAAGGGCGGTATGGTAATTTACAGCCTGCTGGCTACGAAGTGGTCGCCAGAAATCGGTCATTTGGGTCATTTTGGTGGAATGGCATTTTGGTGCTTGTAAGTGGCTTATTGCCTTGCCAGCTATTCCAACGAGACAAACGACGAGATTCTACTGATTACTGTATTCCAGAGAAGTGGTAGCATTAGGAACCATCAATTTATTCAAAATCAAGCGTTTTATATGGTATTGCAGCTGAGGAGCAAGTGTGCTTTTTGACAAATGCTGGAATATTGAAGGCCGACCTACATGGCAACCCAGGGCGTGAACTTTCATGAATACCACACCATGCTCTTTGGTGGTTATGTCAGCATCCGGCGCAGATCCGTCTACCTATGTAGAACCCCTCGATTGTTTTCATCTCGTTCCATTGACACGTATTCACTTTCTTCGCCCAAAACCCGTCCCTTGATTCAAGCTGCCTTCTCGCTAGTCTCCTGTTTCAAATCATAGTTATACCCTTCATATTGTTCAGCATGACACTCATTGAAAGACGCAAAGGTCGAGGACTGTACCATTCACTACACAGAAGAAAACTTCAAGCAGATGTGGATGGAACAGTCTGGTCCCCAAGCAGTATCGGATCACGCTATACTGTTTCACTAGCCCAAAAAGTTTGAATCTGGAAGATCTGATATTGATTGTGGCAGATTCTTATATGAGAATGTGGCGTCTGGCGCTTACAGCCGCAAAGTTCACTTGAAAATACTGGCACACACTCGATGAAGGTGCCTAAGCGACCTCAGCACCTTCTCCAATC
The DNA here is from genome assembly GCA_009732865.1 of Stipitochalara longipes BDJ. Classification (NCBI taxonomy): domain Eukaryota; kingdom Fungi; phylum Ascomycota; class Leotiomycetes; order Helotiales; family Hamatocanthoscyphaceae; genus Stipitochalara; species Stipitochalara longipes. The sequence continues at coordinate 370,279 of ML769343.1, read as the reverse complement.
CTAGATCCATTTCCCCAGCTTCCCCAGTCCCCCACATCAACAAATGTTGTATGTGGGGCCTAGCTCTGAGTTCCTGTCAAGCGGGCGAGATCCTGGCCCATGCTTGCCAAGGTTCTTTCCCCTCTCGTGCCATGTGCACGCTCCCTGCCTTCATAGAACCTCGACTTTGACCGGCCACATCCCAGCCCATCTGGTCGACTAAGCTAGATTCTCGATGTGGAGTCCGCCACCAGTTAACTTTTTAGGGCTCGATGTCCGGTTGGAGCCGAGACAACAGCTCTTTTAGGGTTTGGAGGTGGATTTTCGTCTGTTTCATACCTGTGGCTTGCCCCGAATGCTGCGTCGCTTCAATACATCCGACCATACAGGTTCGCGCTTTACTGTCAGGATCGCTCCGGAACAACAAACAGTGGCAATAAGTTTGCGTCGGCTCATCTCATGCCTCCATATTCCTGGATCGATGTCTGGACTCTGATTAGACTTCGACTTATTACCCCGCTGTATGTAGGCAGGGGACGGCAGTTCTGCCTCAATTCGCCTGCCTCGATCGGGTGGCGATTTACATGGGCGCTGACCAGTATCTTTACATTATATCTGTAACCTGCTGCAGCTGGCACATCTTTTCAACCCCAGTTTTTTTCACTCACGAGATATCTCGTACGATTGAATCAGTTCATCGGAGAGTTGCGAAGCATCCTCAGCCACGATAGTCAACAATGGCTTCACCAACCCCAGCCCGGAAGGACAACATCGCGGCCCATTGGAAGTGTCTTGCAGCATGTACACTCATGTCCATGTGCCCGTTTCAGTATGGAGTGGACTTTGGTATCATTGGTAGTCTCCAGGCCATGAAGGGGTTCTTGGAGGTATGTTTCTCCTGACCTAAATCAATTTTACCAGTTCTGATCGCTATAAGGTCTTTGGCCATAAAGATCCATTGTCCCCCACTGGATGGAACATCTCTCCTGGTCGTCAGCAGTTGATCTCTTCATTGATGATTCTTGGCGCTTTCATTGCCTCTACCGCAGCTGGTAAGGCCTCCAAACTCTTAACCAGAATTTTTATTTGTCCTCCTTACTAACTAATCCTAGGTCCCATCGCCCTTTTCCTGTCACGAAGATGGTCTATCTGGTCTGCATGTGGCTTGTGCATCGTTGCCAATGTGATTATGATGACTACAGATAAGATTGGAGGACTGTACGCTGGTCGCCTTCTAATTGGCTTGGCCAACGGTCTTTTCATGACATTCGCCCAGTTGTACCTACAGGTATGGAAAAGGCCTAGGAATGAGAAGGAGCAAGACCCTTACTATCAACCAGGAATGTGCACCTGCAAAGTATCGTGGTCTTACGATTGCAGCCTTTCAAACATGGACCTCGCTTGGTATGCTTCGAATTCTACTTCAATCAATAAATTTCACTGACATTGAATTCAGGCTCCCTTGTCGGCACAGTCATCGACAACGGTACAAGCAACATCCAGTCAAAGCAAGCTTACATCATCCCACTTGGTATTGTCTACGTTATCCCCGGGCTCCTCAGCATTGGCATGTTCTTCATTCCTGAATCACCAAGATGGCTCTTGCAGATGGACAGAGAAGAGGATGCACGCAAAGCTCTCAAGTGGCTGAGACCATTCCCCGACCTTGTTGACGCCGAACTCGCGGAAATGAAAGCTGCGATTGACGCCGAGAAACACCTTGCGGTCAATGCTGAGATTGTTGACATCTGGCGTAATCCAGTCGACCGTCGACGAACATTGCTTGCCGTTGGCGCTGTCACTCTTCAGGCAGCCTCCGGTGCCATGTATATGATTTGTAAGACTCAGTTCCTGACCCCTTGAAGCACGACAACTGACAGCCTGCAGCGTATGGAACTTACTTTTTCCAAATGGCCAAGGTTGGATCGCCATTCAAGAATTCCTGCATCTTGACCGCCGTCGGAGTCATTGTCATCATCATCAATAGCTGCATCATCACCAAATGGGGTCGCCGCAGAGTCTTCCTTATCAATGGAATGCTCATCTGTGGCCTCTGTCAACTCATCGTTGCTGCTGTCTACACAACTCACCCCGGCACACGTGCAACTGGAAAGGCAAGACAAACTCCCTGAAATTGAGAAAATTCTCACTAATAGATTACAGGCCATCGTCGGTATCTCAATCCTCTACATTATGGGCTACAACGGCATGGTCTCCTCCTACGCTTGGCTCTGCGGTGGAGAATTCCCCTCCCAACGTCTTCGCTCATACACATTTGGCCTCGCAGCTTCCATCGGGTTTTTCGGGGCCTGGCTCACCACTTTCACTGCCCCATACTTCATTAACCCAGATGCGCTCAATTGGGGACCCAAGTACGGCTATATCTGGGCACCAAGTTGTGTTATCGGTGCTCTTTGGACTTATTTCTATCTCCCTGAAGTCAAGAATCGCACGTTTGAAGAGATTGATGAGATGGTGAGTCTTACGCTAAGGATTGTATAGAAGCGATTGCTAACTATGTTGAAGTTTCTGGCCAAGCTCCCAGCACGCAAGTTCCGTGGTTACAAGTGTGTTGGTCCAGCCGTCTTCGCGGTCGATGAGAAGAATCAGACAAGAGTTAGCGTCGAGGAGGTTGTTTGGACAAATCCCCATGCTGTCGCTGAGACTATGATGAATGTGGACTGAGTGACTACCCGGGTCTGAGAGTGCAATGAGAGTGTTGCTGATAAATTGGAAGAGGTTGTTCAGACGTGGATTTGATTATTGTGACTAAAGTGAATCCTTTGTCAATACAAGTATTTATCGCGCACATCAATCCTGGGAATATGATTCAAGTTACTTGAGAACAAAAACCAGTGTATATCCTCTCTATTCCAAGAGAAGTTTTTATTTTTATTTTTATTGTCCGAAGTCAGATCAAGAATAGCTGAACCAGGCTTAGTGGCTTCAATGTACTCGAGTGTGGTACATATATCGAAGGCTAGTCCCATTGCCAGTTTACTTCTCAGTGAATAGATAAGACTTAGGACCTGAGTCCGATACATCAATCAAAAAAGATCAGAAACTGTGCTTGAGATGTCACTCTATGTAGGTAGTTTCAATGAAGATATACATTCTATAAACAAGCCATCCCGGCTCTAACCTCAAAGAAACTTCTTAATAGTCTCATCAAACACCACCTCGGCGTGCTTCTGTGCGTCATGCCCCATAATCCAATCTTCTCTCGGTAATTCAATGGCCTTCGGGTCTTTCTTTACCTTATCCCAATCCGTCTTATGCCACATATCTCTCGTCGTCTCGCCTGTCTTTTGCACCGCCTTCACCCTATCATATCTGATCTCTTGATATGTCCTCACTGCAGCGGGGATATTGTTCTTCCTTGCTTTCTTTAGACAAATAGCAAGCGTGACACCATCTTCCAGCGCCTGTGTAGCACCTTGAGCACTCGTTGGCAAGAAAGGATGTGCCGAATCTCCTAGAAGACAGAGTCTCCCCCCTTTGGATACCCACGTGGGCAAAGGATCTCGATACACCAACTTCCAATCCACCAGACTCGGCGTCTTCTCAACAATAGCTTTACACATCGGATCCCAGCCCTCAAGCACCTTATACACGTCCTCCAGCTTCCCAGGGAAGGACCATGACTCCTCGATATCATGTTCATCGCGATGCGTCAGCACCCAGCAGCAATCCGAGCCATTCTTGATCGTGCTGAACAGAAAATGCACATCAGGACCAATCCACCCGTTGAAGGTATCGCCATTCTCGCAAAACTGAGCTGTCCGCGGATCGGCTTTCATGTCCGTATTTGGGAACCAGGCACGCCAGACGGCGTACCCACTGCTCTTGGGTTTATCTTCGTAGCCCAGCACGAGAGTGCGGGCTTTTGAACGGACACCGTCGGACCCGACTACGAGGTCTGCCGTTATCTATTCCTCAGTCAGCTCCAACCCAATCCCTTTAATAGAATTTTGAATCCGAGAGGAAAGAGAGAACTACCTTTTCACCGCTCTCCAACTCAATCCCCGCCTTCTCTCCATCCTCAAAATACTGCACGACCCTCTTTCCCAGATGAATTGGAATACCCAACTCATCCCTCGCATATTCAAATACAATCTCATGCAGCTCGCCTCTATGCCCATTGAACACCGGTGCTGTCGGATCACTTTGCGGCGTCTTTTGATGCGCCACCACTTCCCCGGTATCATACTTATGAATCTTGAATCCATAATTGCTCAGATCAATAGAGACAGCGCGCATCCTGGCTGCGATCTTGCCATCGCTCCAGCGGTAGAAAATCCGTCCAGCATTCGAGCCAAAGGAGATAATGTCCCCGAGGATCTTGAGCTCGGGGAAGGACTCGTAGATCTCGACGTGGTGACCTTGGCGGTGGCATTCTATTGCTGCGGTCAACCCACCGAAGCCTGTGATGTTTGTTAATCTTCTGATCTTGAGAATGGAAACGGGTTGGTTGATCTGACCTGCGCCGACGACTATTACGTTTATGCCAGTTGGGGGCCCTGGAACGCCGTTGGTCTCTACTGTGACTGCCATCTTGCTCTCACTTCTCAACCAAAGCGAAATCCTTTACTCAGATTTATCTACAAGTTTCGCTCTTGAAGCTTCTCGTGAATTATTCAGTTCAGATCCTTCAAAAAATATCAAGAGTGATAAAGGTCTCCCCACCAAACATTTTTCCGAGCTGCATCCATACTAGCTCCTACTGCCTGAGTTCGGTGTCGATATTGCCGACAGCACGTGCGAGGTTGGGACTAGGTTCTGACACCTATCGGATCAATTGCTTGTTTGCTTGTTGACCCTTACAATTGAGGGGAGGGGGTGGTTGTGGGGCTCCTTGAATGGCGGACGAGACCCCACATTGCATTACCCCGCGCGAAGTCGACGATAGAGAAAGGTGGTGTAGAGGTACTTTGTCACTGAAATTGAGGTGGCGAGAGCGAAGGCGTGGTGAAATCAGTACGATTTCCTGGAATACGAGTTTGTTGATTGTAGCTTGTTGAGTAAACAAGGCGTGTAATTTACTATACAATATAATGCGATGCTTCCTCTTCCACCTCTGTCTTGAGCTTAGGTACTCCTTCCCCATCCATTATTCCATGGATATAACATTCCCCAATCATAATGTAATGACCATCCTGTTCCTTGAGTACGAATGGCATCTGCCCGCCAACGAGAACACAAATGGTATCACCAACCTCCGCCTTCCACGAAGCAATGCCAAGGTATCCCTTCCTCGTGTATATCAACCGTCGATAGGCGGTTACGCAATGCACTTGAGTTAGTTTCCAGAAACTGCCCCAATATACATTATTGACTTCGTCTCCTTCAGACCATGGAATCGACCCATCACGTCGCCCCTCCCCCAAAGAGTCTGCACAGAGAACATGACTCAAGGCCTCTCTTCTGGTCCCACCAGCAATATAAATCACTGCACCATCGCCACGATATGCCCATTGAGCCCAATTACTCATTAAATCTCTCTCTTCTCCAACGAATTCTGTTCTGGGAAGTGAAACTTCCGAAATGGTGTCGAAAAATATGCCGCCTAGCTTCAGAGCCTGAGCGGAATCATCTGGCCATAGGGTTAAAGAGGGAACCTTGTCGCCGCTTGCGCTATACAGTGCTGAAAATGAGCCGACATCTTGTCGTCGAGAGGAATAAAAAGTATGTGGAAGCCTGGATCCAGTCCAATCCGGTACCCAAGAGAGAAGCTGTGGAAATTCACCGTTTGAAGTACAGAAACCGAGGATATCCAGATTACGGTTGTGTTTCATCATGTAGAAAGCAAAGTTGGTGTATATCTCTTCTACGGGGAGATCATAATTAGGCCTTAGTTCATCGTGATTGCCGTCCGCTGCAATTGCCAACATAGCATAGAGCTTGTCACTTGGGTTGGTTGCTTTCTTGCCACGCATGATCGGAAGTAGTGTTACAAGATCCAGAGGGTTGTTTACCGTGCGCTTGAACCAGCAATGCACCACCTCGAAAATGAGACTATTCAATATTCGGGGAAACTTCTCTGTTCCTGTGTGAAACATTGCTCCATTCAAGCACTGGTTGGCCCGCAAGAACGATCGGAATGGAAGACTGTAGTCCTCACACCACACGAGTCTTGTCTCTGCATCTTTGGGATCCTGGAGACTCTCCGGAGTAGATGCTTCTTGCAAGATCCACGCTCGTCCCCAGTAAGGATGGTTGAGCAGCTCTCTAACCGCAATCCAATCATCGTTGGTGAAAGGTTCTCCTTCATATAAGAATAGTTCAGGATCAATTGGTTTATCACTGATGTCATCAGGATTCTCTGAGAGTTTGATAGACTCAAGGGTCGTGATGAGGTTCATGGCTCTCTCGCTATTTTCAGCACGATCTCCGAGCCACATAATAACAGACGCAGCCCGCTCGTAAATTTCCTTCATCCGTAGAACTTGTTTATTGCGCTCCAACGTGTCTGCTTGATTGATGCAGACAGTATCAGCCCAGCAATACTGAGGGGCGGTAGGTTCTGCAATATATGCCCTGACCTGCTCAAGGAAGGAGGCAAGGTTCTTCCCGATGGTTAAGAATCCAGAGTTCACTTGCAAGGGCAAGGACGTCAAAGAGTCTCCCCAGACGTATGAGAGTGCCATATAAGGCGGGCATTCATGTAAGGGGAAGTGTTGAAGATCGCATTTAAGTCCCGATGTCTCAGAGCCAAGATAGATTACCGGAGGAGGTTCTAAGTGGGAAAGTTCGGGATCGAATGCATAATGATGATGTGTTACGGCTGGCCGCATGCAAAGAGGCGTATCTGATTTCTGTCCTCGTCTAAAGGAGAATACTCAAAAGGCTGCGATGTTTCATGTATTGGCTCTTCTATTCTCCAATATACCTTTGCGGATATATCCGAAGGGGCTTGAGAGAGATCTCGATATGCTTGAAGAGTAGTACGTCGGAAATGTTACAATAATGTTACAAGGGGTTGATATAGTATCGTGCTGTGGTACGAAATTGTAGTCGTTATAAATTGAAAAGAGATTTGACGATTCGGCACAAACGGAGATAAAACATGTCGTTGCTATTTATATCATTAGTGGCTAAGGGTCTGGACCATTTTCAGCTCGCCCAATATCGAAATGCGTCGATTTTCTGTCTGAAGACGACTAGCATCTGTACACACAAATGTCCATACATTGGAGGATGAATGGCTCCATCGGCTATTATTTACAACCATTTCACAATCTATTTGCGCGAGATTTGACGAGTAAGTAGTGGCCGAGAGTCACGTGACTCGCTTCCCTTACTAAGATAGGGATCTCGACTATCTAGGCTCCGTATTTGTGCGACCGATTAAATCGACAGCACCCAGAGCAAATCTTAAAATAATTAAGATATTATTTTTCGTCAAATCTATTATAGTCTTATAACTGCTTAATTTTACGATATGATATAGCTAATAGTCGGAATGGGCTCACGTTTTATCGTCTAGACTTCAGAGTAAACCACGATGTTCCACCCCCAGGATTCACCGAGCAGGGATTTGCTACGTCTATATTACTAAAACAACGAAGGAAGATTTTGATTGTGGCTTGCTTCAATTTAATGTCTACGCATATTTGACAATATTTGAAAAAGATATGCATCTAAAAGAATGAGAAATCACTTCACGCAATCCGGACTTCTACTTTGTCCTCATCAAATTATTAGCTGCTTCCCCATACATAATTCCATCCACAAAGCAGTTTTCCACAAGGGTATAATGTGTTTAAGGGCCAGCATTATTTCGGGATAGCGATTCTATCTCCGTGCCCCGAAACACCAAAGGCACATTAGCGCCACAGACGACCCATACTTCATCGCCTACTTTCATATTTCTAGGTCCGAGCCCGAATGAACCCTGTTCTGTGATGCAGGGACGGCGATGTGCGGTTGAGACAGTGACATGCTGTTGCGTGTGGTCCATCAGCTCGGCTTCAGCAGCATCTTTCGTCTGCAGCGGGCTACTATCATATCTACCGAGCGCACAATTTGACGTCCATCACCGCCTAAAATACTCATAGTCTTTTGGATTTGCTCGAAAAAGATCCTGGCGGGAAGAGGGACTAAACTTAGGTTGGTTGAACGGTGGAATGGTGTCGAGCATGATCGTCCTGAAAAACGTAACGAGTAATTTATCAGTTACATTATAGTCAGATCCATCTTCATTACTGACATCAAGCCTCGAAGCATATTTATAACGCTTCAACTTAGTGAGCCAGCCTCTTAAAGAATTAAGAGGATAAAGGAACTTCTCCGCAGAAAGAACTAGACCAGTCTGGAACCCAAGAGGGCAGCTTGGAATCGGACTCGTTTCGCAGTGCCAGGCCCAAAGATCTCAGATGGCCTGATCTTCCCATGTCATATATTGTCGGCTAGGCATAACAATCAACCAAGTCGTTGTATTTGTATAAGGGGGAGTACAAAATATAATATTATATAGTTATATTGAGCAAGACCCCCCTAATTAACGCTGGATATATCTCAGCGGACGAAGGGATACTAGAGTAAGAAAGATTTACGAACTAGGTGAATATTATTTAAAAATAGTGTTCAAGCAATAGTAATTAGACATTAGTATGTAAAGGAGCTATTAATCGCGTTAACTATTTAATTTGATCATAAAATCCATAAGAGTAAGACCTGATAATAGCATATACCTCTCCTAATTTGTTTGAGATTAGTTTAAGCTAGCGTAATATAATATATAGAATCGAATCAAAACAATTACAACTTCTTGAACGATATCTGGCCTGTCCTTTAAGATTATCTCGTTTCTCGATCTCCACTTCATAGCGATATCTTTGCACTCAGTTAAAGTAGTAGCGTGCGGATTTAGTTTTTGGTACGCTATACTAACAGCATATAGGAGACTAGTACATAGCCAGCTAGTTCTACAGTGTAGTTATCTGAGTGATCATGCGATGATTCGGGGTGTTGATAAGAATGAAACTTGGACTTGTGTATTAAACCACAATATAAACCTAAATAATCGATGGACGAAACCTTACTCCAAAAATATGGCATAGCAAAAAACGCCTAAGAGCCAAGTTCCCTAACACGCACGCTAGTAAAATCAAGCAGTACAACTGTCAAAGTTTTTTTTCCCTTTTTTTTTTCTTCCTCGATGATGTCACAAAAGAAATTGGAGATATTTAGAGAATGTGCCTGGAAACGAAACAAACTCCAAAGGGCAGTCTACAACCGCTCGAGAAAGGTCGTCCAACGATTCAATACATGGAAATTCGTGATACTCATAACGTTCATTATAATCTTCAGGATTCCTCGAGTTTGTCAGTTCTACGAGAATGTGTTAGCAGTGTTTGGATTCGAAGATGAGGGACGCTCTCGTACCTTGATCGTCGAGACCAATGTGTTGTTTACCTGTGTCTTGGATTAATGACAAGATAAGTCCGTGTTTAGGACGAGCTTCTGGAATGTGCAGGATATACAGTGGCGGAAGGTGTGCTGGAAGATAGTCGGTGAAAAGCACTAGCCAGCCCTGATTTTCCAAAATTATCGTCCTTGCCTTCATGGATTTTCTTGGACCGTCGTGTTCTTCCCGGCCCTGTATATCTTTGGGTGTTTCAAATTTTCTACTTGGACGATTTGATAGAGTGCCTCTCGATTGTTGTAGACTAACCCCGGAAAGATCGTGTGCACGTCGATCACAGCTGTAGATCACACCATGGTCACTGACTTTGACGCCTCTTTCCGTAACTCCGCTGCCACCGTATGTAGTCACAGGCACACATGTGGTAAATCGATCACCTGATCGAACTACAATAAAGCGCCGAATTTTATGATAGGCGTTCTGCCCACTTCGCACGACGAATGCGTGATCGAACGATTGGGCATCGTGTTTCTTGGTCGCTCCGCCAAGAGGGTCTGTCCATAACGTGTTAAAAACTCGACCAAGTTTGAACCACTTTTTGTAGTCGTGGTTCCCGACTTTGTATCTATTGTCGAGAGATACTTGGCCATTTGTTCTATCGAGAGACCATGGTATTGGGGCACGGGGAGTTTCGTATCTGCTATCCTTGGAGGTTGCGGAGTTCTCAATACTTTCGTCCTGTTCTTTGGTGACGGTATTGCTGGATACTTGACCCTGATTTTTTCCCATCCAGTAGTACTCTGTCTCTGTCTCTTGGGACAAGTCACTTCTATCATCAGCTTTGCGGTTGTTCTTCGTGCCTGCCGTATTAGACATGGGCTTGAAGTGAGCCCGTCGAAGGTGTGTCCCTGCGTTGTAGTATGCGCCATACTTGGGTTCAATCTCCTTTCCCTTAGGTAACGCAGGGAGGCCAAGATCTTCCTTGTGAATATCTCGAATGTGATCTCTGTAATGGTCCGGGCGCGGCGGGGGAGGGAGTTGAAAGGCCGGGAGGTATGTGGCAGCGGGCCTGCGGTATGTAAAGCTTTGTTGTTGAACAGAGGGAGATGATGCTCTAAGACAGTCTTTAGATCTTCCATTCTCACGAACAGAATCAATCAGAGACTTGTGAGGTTCATATGGGGGATGAGAGAAGTTCATGCGAACAACATTTTGACCGACTTTACGGAGCTTGTTGATAGTCTCCTGGGTGTTCTCTTTGGGACCAGTCGTGCTGATGACAGAGATTCGCTTTTGTTTGCCTTCATCGATATCGTTCACATACGCTGGTTTCATCTTGTTTTCGGATCCATAGAAGCTCTGTCCTTGTTCTCTGCTGAGTTTGAGAGCTGTCTTGAGGCCAGTTACGCCGGCGCCGACGATAGCAACGTTTGTCGAGATGGGACGCTGAGTTTGGCGATGAGACTCAATCGCACGCCCAAACTTGTCGAGTCGTTGATCGTAAACTGGCTCTCTGGCATGAGAGACGGGAGTAGTGGAGGTAGAACAAGTACTGTACTCGGTTCCAATTTCTGCACCTGAATCCGGTGGAGGAGATTCAATTGTCTGGGCGCCGCCTGATGAACTCAGACTCTCTCGCCAAGATCTAACGAGCTCATGGTTGTAAAGTTTATTGCATGAAGCACACTTCCAACCAACATCTTCCACTGAGTTATCAACAAGGCAGCGGGTGCAACAGCAGTATCTGTTCCGGTAAACGATTCCTGATTCTGAAAGCCCGGCCCAAATCCCCATCGAAAGTTGTTGTAGCGGAGTCTCATTCATGAATATCTTCATTACTCGGACGTAAGTATTTGTAACGATTAAGCCACCTAGGCTATGACTAATCAGGATCAAGGGAGTGTCTGCTTGCGCTAGATGTAGTGGCGTGTGCATTTCTCCAAGCATGGATTTGGCAAGCTCTTGGATGTTCAAAGTGCTTCCTTTACCAAACGCGAACTCCGAGTTGTATCCGAAAGTGAGAAACCGGCTTTGTTGGAAACCAGGATCTTCGGTCAGCCATTCTTGTGGCCAAAAGCTGGCTTGAGAAGTTGTCTTGCTCCATGTGTTCCTGCAACGTCCGCCGAGGCCGTGTACGAAGATCAAGTCGACGAGAGGTGACAGTTTATTCGAATCCAGTTGTTCACGCTCCGCTATCTTTTGTCGAAACTTCGTAGGACTATGGTCTTGAGAGCGGTTCCGAGAAAGTGCTGACTGCCGCATTGGTACAAAGTCATTGATAAAATGAGCGCCGATGATAAAATCGCAAGATTTACTCAAGTATACCAGAAAACGGGTATTGTGGAAGGCCTGGGGACTTTTCCTGTAATACCAAGGCAGGTTGATAGTGCTTTCTGCAACAGGGGTATGACCTGTATTTTTGAAGCCTGCTCTTGTCTCTGTATCCATTAAGTCCTTGAAACTCGAGGTGTGAGATTGGAGTAAACTCATGATCCACGTTAGTGACCTAAAGTTCCCTCGCTGGTTGCCGGTATCGATGATACATTTCGCTTCACTTGGCAAGTACTGCTTGCACCTCAAAGCGATGGCACCACCCGACTTCATGTCGAATCTAGTGTCCTTTGCAGTGTTCTTTTCCCCTGGAATCTTGTGCCAACGAACAAGATGTTGCAACAGATTATCAGCTAGATAGCGAGATTGCTTGCAATGGATACGTGACTTAAAGGCCTCATCAAGCACAGTAGCTCGGTTAGTTGTCAGGAACCCGATGCTATTATAGTGATCAATGACGCAAAGCAATACTATTTTCACGAGTTAGCAATATTTAAACAAGAGTATTCTTTTCAGAAAACTCACTAGAGACCAGAGCATTTTCGTTTATTGCCATGTCAGCCTGGGACTGTTGTGCAAAAAAGGTGTCGGCCTCAGCCTCGTCTAGCAATACCAGGAAGACACAGTCCCAGATATTTGCCAGATGAAATTTCTCACGTAGCGATATCTCAAGCCTTTCAGGTATCATGCCCAAGTCACCAATTGTAGTCTTGAACAGTGGCTTGCCATTGGCCTGCGCAATGGCCTCCGCGATGGCTGTCTTGCCAATACCAGGGACGCCATGTAGCAAGATGAAGAGACCTGTGCCTTTCCCCTGTATCAGATCCAACGAGCCCCAGTGAAGAGCTTCGGAATGCTTCACGTGTATGTCAAGCAAGTTCTTGTATTTGTTCGCTTGCTGATGGGATATCCTGCTTGCTAGCCATTGGTATTTCGGGTCCACCTTGAGGATGCGGGTTGGCTGCAAGGGCACTCCTTGTGAGATTACCTCGTCTTTCAGAGCACTTTTCTCCAGATTTGAGTCCTTACTAGACGGGCAGAACTCTTTGCCCACTTGCAGTGACCATGCCTTCATACTAAAGAAAAACCTTGCCTCTTCACAAAGCCCTCTAGCCGTTTCAGCAGCTGTTCGATAATCCTCTATCTTGTCCACCTCAAGGCAGGAACTGACGTGGATGTAGCCGGACATGGCTTCTGAGAGACTAGACCCATTGGAACTTGCGGCTCGCGTGGCTCTGATCAGATCTTTTGCTTCTGAGGTCCGGTACGTGCCCCTGCGATGCAGAACCTGGTTGTCGCTATTGACCTGATAAGGTGAGCCGAAGATGTCTAGGACGTCGTTGGGTTCTATATCAATGTTTTGGAAGATTCGACACTTGGCAGTGTACTTGACAGAACGTTCTGCAAGCACGTTGATGGTAGCGAAAAGGTTGACTCCTAGTGCTGTAGGAATAACGGCGCCGTCTGTCACGATGAGACCAGGATGCGTCTCGTTGCCATTGCCGGTGAAGACTTCACTGATGTGGTTCGTAATGCCATAGCGTCCAGTGCCATCGTTGCTCATACAAGCGCCCTGGCAAATATTTTGCCGGAGTTTGGCTAAAGTCAACGCAGACTCCGCAGCCATCAAGAAGATCGCAAAAATAGCTCGATTCCTCGTCAAACGAGTTGTCAAAACATCAATGTCGTATTTACCCCACTTGAGCCTGTCAAAGAGAAGCATGCGCTTACGATCTGACTTGAAACTCTTACGCTTCTCAACCTGGGCTTGGACGTCTTGGAGAACATCGCGACATGTACTCAAAAGATTTGCGAGGGTTCCTTGGTTCCATTCTGGAAGAGAATGGTCAGATTGAAGCGTTCGAAGTGCTTGTAGTATCTCTAGTAAGGAGAGAATCTCAGAAGAGAGATTTTTGAGATCTTCGGAAGCTGTTTTGCAAGATTTATAAACGTCGAGTGCGAGTTGTCCCAGTGCAAAAAAGTCGCCTATCCCGAATCCAAAACCTGAGGATCCAATGAATGGTACTTGGAGAAGCCCAGTAGAGGGTATGGTCTCCTTGAAGCAGCCCCTATGTTCATGTAAGGCTAGACTGTGCATCACATATTCTAAGTCCGGGACGTTTGACACGAGGTCGTCCTCGATGGCTGCAGCACTGAACATGGGGCTCGATTTCGATATGTCAGATGATGTTTCGCTCAGTCGCAGCTCTATAGGCTCTTTTTTATCATTTAGATATCTCTCAAGTGCCACACTTATCGTCGCATGACCTGATGCGTGTGATCCGATGGGTTCTGCCGAGTTGTCCGGGGTAGCTTGGGGAACCAGATAGCAACGTCTGCGACCATCTTGGTAAGATGAGCCACTTTTCTGATTTCCATTCGATCTTTTGCTTTGACTTGACCTACTGAAACTTGAGGCCTCTTTCGTTTGGCCACCGCTACTTTGGTGGCTTGGATAACTGTCATTATCATCCATGTCATCGTCACTATCACTGTCATCACCCTTCGAATGAGGTTGGAATCCTGGGTGGGAGTCTTTCGATGGTTGGAATCGAAACTTCCATGAGGACATATTCAGACCAGCTTGAAAATGTTTGGCGATATCGTCGAGCATTTCGTCAAAAGAAGAGAAGATTTTCCCACAGAAACCACACTCATCCGGCCATTCGCTGTTCACAGTATACCTGCCAGTAGCTGCGGTTAGGCTCAAATTGATCACACCGGGATGGCTACGCAGATGATCGATGAGCTTATCCTGTCTTCCATAGCTCTTGTTGGCTCGTTGAGCAGATTGGCATTGCGTGTAGTGTGCTCTTAAATTTGCTCCCAGAGTAGGGAATGACCCCTCGCAGAATTGGCAAACCGAGTGTCCGTTGATGTCGATTGCTGGAGGCGAGTTGGGACACTCGGTACACATGAAACGTTCGCGCTGAGAGTGTTTCTGCGTCTTCATGTGCCGTTTCCATTCTGCTAGAACGTGATGGGCGTATCTGCAAGGCTTCTTGGTTTTTTTGTCTTGTCGTGTACAGAAGTAAAGAGTCTTGACTCCGCACTGCGCACAGGGAGGATGGATCGGTCCGTGTTGGTCATCTTCCGCAAAAGCAGGAGTTTCATTCTCGACGATCAATTGTCGAGGTATCGAGGAGACTGAGGTATTATCGGTGTTAGACTCTGAGTCCGTTAGTTCGGGGTTAGATATGTAATCGTCTGATGAAGATACGACACTGGGCTGAGTATCGACCTCAACGTCCAACGATGCGTTTCCGTATAGTTCTTCGTCAATGGCGACCTGGTTTAGTTGCTTGACCAGTTCTGCAACTTGATCGATCAAAGCTGCGGCTTTGCGTCTGAAAGGGGGCGAGAATGGCTTGATCGATTCTTGCACCATAGCAATTGCTTCCTGGAACTTGTGGGTGTGGGCCTTCAATCCATCCACATTTGTGGAGTATTCGGATGATGATGTCGTCGATTGGGAACTTGCCCCATCTGACTTTGTGTGCTTGCCTTGAGCAGTACCGTGAGCAGGCGGCACTCGTTTCTGAGCCATTGGACGTCTCCGAGATTTCAACTTTCGATCAATTGTTGCTCTCGACAATCTCTTTTCAGAAGATCTAACAGAAGTTCCGGTGGAACTTGTAGCGGGTTGCTGTTGTATTTTGGGGCAGGTCGGCGGAGGCACTGAGTGACCGATTTGATGTCGCGGTGGTGACTTGGCCGGCGGTTCGGATATTATCAAGCCTTGAGAGTCCAGGTTGAACTCCTGAGGCCCCTGGTTTGGATCATGTTCGTAAGATGGCAATACGAATGAAGGTAACGGATATTGGAAAGAGTGGCCAGCATTCTGTTGTTGGAAATGGGTAGTCTCCTCGTAACCTGCTTGACCGGACCACCCGCGGCGGGTATCAACTAATCACAATCAGTATTATGCCATTCTATTGGCACGTAATTACGTACCTTGTGCTCCCATCACGTCGTTAAACTCGAACTCTATTAGATCAAAAGACATGTCAATCGCGGAAGGGTCAGGGTCCATATTGGGTCCGGCGAGTGCTGACGGCATCCGACTGGCTTGTACGTCCGCTGCATTCGGCCAAGATGAGAAGCTAGAATGTGGAGTATTTAGGTATTCCGATTGATTTGTCTGAAAAGACGCAGATTGATCAAAAGCAAGCGTAACAATTTGATTTCGTTCAAGATCTCTCGGATCGATGGTCAGGCTGGACCAATTGGCAGCCATATCTGCTCAACAGCATGCGTTGTGATGGAGCAATCGGTGAATGACTCTTCGGCGAGCGCAAGAGGCTGTTTGGGAGACTTGATGCAGCCGACCGAGATGTTAAGAGTCAAAGAGCTCAAGAAAAATCATGAAGCGTGGTCGATTTCCCAAAAAAATGTCCCCAAGGCAGATTTTCGGGTGGGGGAGAGGGCTTGCATAGAACAAAAGGGCAATGGCTGAGGGCGCAGCCAATCGGGTGTCGAAGAAGGCCTGTTCTGCAGATGAGGCAACTGAAACTAGGCGGACAGCACACGTGATGCGCGACGGTGAGAAGTGTATCTTACACAGGGAATGAAAGAGTGTCCCTCTTTGAAATCTGAACACTTGGACTGATACAAAGGACAAGATCAAAAGTTCCCGGAATATAGGGCATTAATATTACTAAGCCCCCGAAGGGCCTGAAACAGCTTATAAGCCACATCACTATACTTGGTCCATAGAAGGGAAGAGGGGCCTTCTATATCTAGCAAGTAGCTCAAGCCGCGTAGGCTATCAGCAACGATAATTATAGCGTTCTTTAGGCGAGGTTTCCCGCGATTGGCACATCTCGCAGTGGAGCATGAATTTGTGATGTGCTAGCAAGTCGCAGCCGAGTAGCGCCAAATTTGCGGCGAGCTAAGTGTGAGAACCCGATTATTGAAGCTTACTCTTGGAATAATTAAGGATAATGCTGCCACTGTATTGCAAGAATAGGGAAAGTATGTTTATTCAAAGATATTTAAATGGCGATAAGTCATGGCAGCTCATACTTACCAACTAAATAATAATGAAGCAAGTATAAATAGCACTAAATATTGCTCTTCCAGGCCCGATTACCAACATCAAATATCCAAGAATAATTCAAACCAAGCTGTTTTAAGTAATCATCAAAATTGCCAAAATAATATAGGGCTGTGTTAGTTGTAATATGCTATGAGATAGTGTAAAAGCAATTTACTTAAACTAAAACAAACTTAAGTGAAGGTGATTCGCGATGGAGATTGTAACGTGTAAACGAAACTCTCAAAAGGATCATAAATTCACCTAAGAAGAAAATTGCAAGGAAAGGCAATATGCGGCGGACGTTATACAATATAGTGTTGAAATTAAATTGAACAACGAAGGAGTAATTCACTCTTCTCACATTATATGCTTCTCTTTGAAGGGTCTCTCACGATTGCCAACACTTGGTCTTGATAGCTCCATGTAGAATGCTGACCCAAGCTTAGAGATTATTGCACAAGATTACTGAACGCTAAATTACACTGTAGCTTTATATAGATGTCCTTAGAAATTCGTCTTATACAGATTGCTATTACGAAACAATCACTACAGCCTTCCCTGAGTTTCCAATCTCCCGATCGAGAGAATCCTCCATCATCAGCAGAAGTTGGGTACTTCTAACAACCAACTCTGCCTCTCGTAAGCATCTTTGACAATAAAACGAAGCTGAGGGCAACATACCTTCATACTGTAAAGTATATCCAACGTTCGGGTCCTCATCTCTGCTAACCAACACTGGGACCCTCTCATCTTGGCTCTCAATCACCCTCACCCTCAAGCCCACATGTTTCTCGGTATCACTCCACAACAACCCCTTCTCCTCCTCTTCTACCCCATCTTCAACCATCTCCTCTCCCTTCACCTGCCCAACCAATCCTGTACACTTTGCGCGCTGAGCAAGCCACCCCCTCCAAACCCTTACCAACCCCTCTCCAACCGTAACACAATTCAAAAACAAATCCTTCCTGATCCCCGTCTCTACCACATTGACCACACACTGCAGCTGGCTAAACAACTCATGGCTTTCTAAATACACATCTTGAGCCACCAGTTCCTCCTCCTCCCCGGCTCCCAGCACATCACTTATCGGTACCCAGCTCCAACCGCCAGAAGCCCGCGGACGCCAGACCTTGCGATCTCCTTCTGGGGGTGTGGGGCGGAAGTGAGAGTATAGATTTCGTAGTTCTTTAAGGGAAGGAGTGGAGAGAGGGTCGGTGTACAGGTAGTCGCAGAAGAAGTAGGGCGTGCTGAGCTTTGCAGAGGGGTGGTAGCATTCCAGCACCACTTTTTGGGTGGGAAGAGAGTGAAGGGCGAGGATTCGTTGGTGGAGTAGGGCGAGGATGAGGGCATATATGCGCTTTGAGAGCGGGGCGAGAGGGAGGAGATGTCGGGTTGGGAAGAGGCGTAGGATGTGCAGGATTATCTGCGGCTGTTAGAGAGCGAGACGAATAAAGGAAGGAGGAGAACTCACTTCGTTGGGCAAGTTCGAAAGCCCAATTGGTGCTTTTGATGCCATTGTAATGCTCTTTCGCGACAAGTGGGGAAGTGGGGATCGATAACCTGCTTGGGTGAGTAAGGTTAAGTGGGATGATGAAGATAATTGGTTAAGTTCTTGCTGTAGAAGCTGGTTAACGTGAAAGATAATATATATATGAATAGGTAAGCTCTAGATCTAAGTATCAATGAAAAAGTTGTGGAGGTGAAGTTTGTTTTGAATCAATGACGGCGGGTTTCGGCAACGATAAGCATCCTTGCCGATCGCCGACGCAGAGCGACGATCCCTGAAGCCCATTCTGAATAATACCCGTGCGCAAACAGTATCTCGGTATATCTGGGCACCAACGGTGTTCACATATTTCCAGGCACAGCTGTATAGCCATAATGCGTTATGAAGTAAGTAAGAAGTGATAGTTTTCCTGGCTTTAACCGTAGTCATGTAAGGCTAATGTTTGAGCTTTGCTTCTCTAAGATATATGAATATTCGTCGAGAGTTCTTGTAATTGCTCCCCTCATGTCGACTTCGCGACTTCCTTCCTCGGCGTTATCTTGATTGATTCTGACTATATCAACCCAGCTGAAAGAAAAGCGCAAGTCACCACTTCCCAGCATATCCTCGAGCCCATCAAGGGCCTTTGCTCCACTGTGATAAAGCCCTGACTAAAAATGATGAAAACAAATATTAAAGAACCTAAACCTGTCCCATTAAGAAAGTTAGGGAGCTAAATTTAAACCCGGAGACAGTGGCACCACCTTAAAAGTTATGGCTGTGAGCACATTATTTTATAAGACTATAATTGAAGTAATCCCTTTTGAAATATAAGCCGTTTAATTATACTATAAGCCAGAGTACTAAATTTGGTGAACTCTATCTTATTATACATGGATTCAGCTTATTAAAAATTCGCATATATTAAGCTTTTGTACCAAAACTTAGAATATTATAACAGTTGACAGTCACAGAATTAATTTTCCTTTCAATTCGAGGACGGGCATTCTGACCTAGTCTCAAGACTTGGCCCAGCGCCAGGAATCAAAAAGTCCCCAGCAGAAACTTCCTTCGGTCCATCTTGCCAAGTCCCTCCATTAAACACGAGAATGACCTGCCCATCAGTATTCGGAATGATCTGCAACGCTCTCGAATAACCAATCCCATGCCCACTCACAACCCTGGTCCAAGCACTTGGGTCACCGTACGCGGTGTTAATAAAGAAATCCTCTGCGTGACTAGCACTAGTAAGAACGGTCCCATTCGGACCCCCAAAAGGCGTCCATATCGTCTGGGGTGCCGAGCTCGCTACGGTGCCATCAGTGGCCACTAGGGGGAGTTCCGTTGAATTATCGAACGCGAATGGAGAGTCTGCGATACGGTAGTGGATGGGCTGTTTTGCGTAAGCGGGGATACCGGTCGCTTTATCGAGCTCATAGGAGAAGATGAATTTCCCGTTCCCCATTTTTGCGATACTCGTCATTCCTGGACGGAGGGTGTAGTTTTTCGACGCGGCGTCGTTCACTGCTGCACTCCAGGTTACGAGGTCGATGCTAGTTTGGTGAGATAACTTTTGTGAGTGCAAAGGGTCCCGGGAGTCGGAATAGAAGACCCCAAGCTTATCGTCGTATGTTAGGATAAAGGGTTCCCAGACTGAAGTCCCTCCATCATTGGTGTCGGGGGTGCCACCAGTAGCTACTGTCGATACGTATTCAAAGGTCTTACTGCAAGCAGATCAGTAATGGAGAAGATGAACGGGTGATATGGCTACATGCCCTTTGTCGAGGCTAGCATGCAGCTCGATTGCCGTCCCAGATTTGGAGAAAGTGTTGCCAGAGAGAAGAATTGTTCCGGCAGGATAATTGCCAAACGATTGCCCCAGTTCGTAGAGGAAGGGCTGAGCGATGGCGGTATAGTTAGAGGTTTTGAAGTACACCCTTGATAGTTCGGCCCATGTACGACCAAGGTCCAACGACTTGTAGATCGGGAGATATGTTTTATTAGGAGCGCTGATGGTCCAGGTTGAGAGTAGGACATTTTCATCTTCACAGTTCTGGTTCAGGAGTACAACTCTCCCGTACAAGGTGCCACGATTTTTCCAATTGGATGGTGCGGTGTAGACTGTGACATTATCAAAAGTATCATAGGAGGGAGCTGTATCTTGTAGGAGAAGTGGGGAGGCAGCAACAAGACCAGCTAAAATGATGGGAAGCGAAAGAAACAGCATTGCGACACTGAGAAGCAGAAAAGATTTCGTGAGCAAGTGACTGTTAACTTATAGCTCACAGCTAGAATAATGAATCCCCTAAACCACATATATAGCTCCTTCCTACCAGAAGATGACGGGAGGATAAATTATACACATCTCAGCGTCCGAGGGACAAACTTTATCGAATAAGCTTTATGGAAGAAGTACAAGTGACACCCGGGGTAAACATCCAGATTTTTAAAGAAATTTAATTTATATTCTAATTTCTGTACAATTAGTATTAGATCTCAGTAATTGAGATCGGAGGTTGAGAAGGAAGAGATATAGGCGCACCAATGATCGAGATGTGGGTAATTATACTTGTTCCGAAATAATTCAGATATTTTGGCTAAATAGGGACGCGAAGCGCAGAACGAAACTCATCGAAAACAGAGATGTTAGGCTCAAGTTTCTGTAATATTTCGTTTGTTATCGATCAAGACATAAGAGAACTGAATTGCCACTGAGGAACGAAGGGCGGAGAAAAAGAAGTAGCAGGGTGGGGGGTTAGTAACCCCTCGAGTGGCTTAATCTTACTCCGCATATCCTTCGGACTCTCAACTCCGATATCGAAAGGAAAGATTCGGCAGCGGTCATAGCGTATTTACTTCCAGGGAGCTCCTCGACTGCAGGGAACGCTTGCTTTGACACATAGAGCAGATCTCTGGTACACGCTAATCGGTTACCCCGCATCGCTTAAACTTCAGCGCAAAGGTTTATCTGATACTTTCTGTGACATTTAGCAAACGTTCTTACGAAGTGTAGGCTACATCATCGCAATGCATAGAAGCCGGGGCGTTTGTGGCGTGCAGAGGTGGATCGTGTGAAGGTTGCGCTGATCCGATACTGTTGTAAGCAATCCAATCCCCAGGTTCATAGAAAATACTTCGACCAGGCCTTTGCCTGTTGAGTTTCTTCTCCAGCGAGGCAGCGTGCATATTCAATCCTAGTTTCACTGTGCAAGGCAGGGGTGCACAACTTTTTTGCAGAGTTTATATGATATACAAAGTCTCTACCGTTACCATTCGAAGGACTTCGTTCCTCCAGATCCGCGTTTGGACGGGATCTAGATCTACCGGAAGACGGGGCCCGGTGATGACAGGGTACAGATGCGATGAAGACATCTGCACCCGAGCGTTCAAAGTGCATGTGGACAGCCATAATGGGAGGTGGGTTCAGTGGGCACACAAATGAGGGTACGGCCGTTTAGCCATTCAGACCGGCAAGAGGGAGGGCTGGATAGCGTGTCTAGCTCAGGACACTGCTGCCCCCGAGAACCTGAAAACTTTTTGTTATACCCCACGATCATAAAAATAAATTCCAGGCAGGCGGGGGTGCCCATAACCAGGTTCCAAGCGACGTAGATCGCGGGTTCCGGCAACGATGCGATGTGCTCTGAACGGTCTCAGTACTGTGTCACAAATAGATTAGGTTCTATGTTAACGATCCGGCGCGCCTTCCGACTCCCGCTAGCTAGCGAAGCAGCCACCCTTTATGCACTGACTTCTCTGCACTAACCAGATTCCCTCCTCGCGTCCACAGACAGCCTCCCCCGCTTGTTCCTACCCCTGCCTGCTATGCTCTCTCCATCTGTCAGATTTTTGCTTCGTTTTCATGTGCATATCTATCTCCAAAATCCGTAAAGCAGAAATCAAGTCCATGATAAAACTTGCGAGGTGCCTCCTGAACATACTTGAACCTTATCTGCATTTTCTGATTACCTCTTAGGATCAGCGTGTCCCTCAAAGCTTGTACTGTTGGACATGTCCGCCACTCCACCGCTCTCGCCTCAGCAGCTAGCTCTTGTCCCTCACAATAATGCCGGACCGAATCTTCTCATCGTTAGCTGGTCCCTAGCAGCTTTAGCGACTATCTTCCTTGGGCTGCGAATATATTGCAAGTTTATCAGCCATCGAAGCCTTTATTGGGATGACTGGGTTTTGATTGCGGCCTGGGTGAGCTAGAAAAAAGCATTGAAGCTTCAGCCTATAAAATATATTCCCTTAGCTAACTACTGAGCACAGGTGGTACTGGTTATAGACGATGCTTTGGCCACGTATTTAGTGATGGGCCTCGGCTTTGGCAAGCACTCATGGGATCTTTCCTCGACTTTTAACGTTGACAAGTTCGCTCTTGTTTCGGCCACCCGCGCAACATTTACTATCGCCGCCATCTCTTGGACGAAGACAGCCTTTGCCATAACACTATTGCGGCTGACAGAGGGCTGGACCAGGCGCTTTATCTGGTTCGTTATTATTTCAACAAATATTGCTCTTGGTCTCAGCGGTCTCCTCTTTTGGGTCCAGTGTACTCCGGTCGTAAAGTCGTGGAAACCGAGCACCCCCGGCAAATGCCTCAGTCAGAGTTTCTTAATAGAATATGCTATCTTCGGCGGTGGTAGGTGGCCCGTCCTCCAAAGGCTTTTCTGCAGCCTCTTTTCCATGGTAGAAAAGCTCGTCTAATTTTGCACTCACTGCAGCATATTCCGCTGCTATGGACTTCACCCTTGCCCTGCTACCGTGGAAGGTAATATGGCCACTTCAATTGAAGAGAGTTGAAAAGGTGGGCATTGCCGTTGCCATGAGCATGGGCGTTTTGTAAGTCTCTTTCCGCTTCGTAATCGTTTCACTGTGCAATCGCTGAATCCATTCTGTTAGTGCTGCGGGAGTTGCTATCGTCAAGAGTTTAAAACTTCCCGAGCTTGACTCCTCAGATCTATGTAAGTCGCGGCCTGCCGAATCGGTGCCTTTGTTTCTTTAGCCCCAGCAGATTTCTAATAGAATTCTAGTCAACGCCGTCGATCTCGTCATGTGGGATATCACGGAAGCCAGCGTCACAATGATTGCTGCGTGCATCCCAGTCCTGCGTGTACTGCTCCGAGAGGTACGAGCTTCAAACAGGAGATGTTACATCATCGACAACCCCAACTCGACACAGTTATTAGAGCTCCATAGCTGTAACAGAGCTGGTGATATGGTTGTTAGTCAAAATGTATTTTCGAAAGCGACTTCTTCGGGCGGAAAAAGTATTCAAGAACTAGACTTTCATGCCGATTTGAGTATTTATGGTTCTCAGCGACCGAACCCATTAAGAGAAATGAATCTACTGCCATAATGTATGTAGCAAGGAAGGAAATTCGGTAGTCGATTGCGAAAGCTCCTTGATATTAATGGAAAAAAAATTTGTTTTTTTTTGGAAATATTTTTTTGAGCAATGCAAGGCTGGGAGCAGGAAATGGCAGCACGTTCTAGTTGCACACCCAAAGACTTTATATGAAAGCCGGGACGTTAATCAGCCTTGCTTATCAAAAGCCAAGATGGATCACGGGAGTAATTACAAATTAAGGGCCCTTTCTTATTCGGAGATATTGTACAATCCGCTAGGATAAGACAGGCAGACATCGCAATGCAAAACTCAGTACTTGATTCCGGTAAAGCAAAACAAATAAGAAAGCAGAAATAAATTGACAAAACATGAAGTAGTAAAAGTGTACTGTCGATATTTGCGCTCATTCATTCAATTTATAGAGCAAATGATTTTATAATCTGAGCGTCAAGGATGGTGAGTGCCTTAGCCCGGCAACTTCAGTTGCGTTTACTTTCGGTGTCCGGTGTTTCATTACCGAAATTAAGTTTGATATCAACATACCACTGGAGATGAATCATTTGAGATTTATCTATAATATCTACGAAATTCTCTCACGAACAGCAAGTTGAGATTGCGAAGGCCTGAACATGATCCACTTAACTCAGCCGCGTGCTCAGGGCTCAGCTTAGGTTAACCTTACTCGATATGGGTTAGAGGGGCGACGTTTCAAGTTCAAAAAATGGAAATAAAACTCCATTATGCGGCATTTCAGTGTGATGGGAGTGCTTGTTACGAAACGGGAATGTTTGCACTTCCCAAACCGATGTCTCACGTGAACAGCGCAGCCTTTGCTCAGGCCTGCTCACCCTATTCATACACTTACTAGAAATCATCCCATATCTAGGGATCCCAAAATATTTTACCTTATCTAATCTAAAATTAGTCTTTGCTCCTTTCCTCTCTAAGCTTTTTGTTATGTTTACCTGATATAATAAAGAGGTATATCTCTTACTAATAGTTATCTTTGTCTAAATCCTGCCTTGTATTAATAACCCCTTATTAGAGCCTTACTAGAGACTCGGTAAGTGTCACGGGCAAGGTCCCAAGATCACATGAATACGGATCGTATAGGTCTCCACGGGCCACCTGTATAGGGTATAGCCTCAAACACAACTTGTACTAGACTCGTAGCTATACTCAGACCTCTCTAGCATCGGGCACTGTCTTCTCTTTCTCTCGTTAGTTTTAGATCTCTAATAGAACTGCCCCCCACTCTCTCATTTATCCGTTACACCCCGGCTCGCTACAGGTAAGGGTAACCACCAGGGGATTAGCAGATTGAGTTCTCTATAGTAAGGCAGCTGGAATCGTATCGGCTCTTGAAATAGGAGATCGGCTCTTCGCGTACTTGGGCGAGTGCTTCATGTACGAACTCATGGACGGTGAGATCCTAAGCATGATGGGAGAGAGTCCCAGGAGCAAGGCTTCATCGCCGCTGGAAAGGACAGATCGAGGATTTAGGCAGGTCTACATGTGTTGAATGTTAGTGAAATCGGGAAAGACTTTCCCACTACTTGGCAGTAAGAATGCTGTATGTGGAGTAGAGACGGTTTATGCTTTAATTATCGACCTAATATTTTGAAATTACCTAGATTGATATGTGCCTGGTGTGAGAATCGAAATACCAAAGAAAAACTCACACCTTACCTCTGGCGCTGGGTCAAAACCTTTATGTGAGAAAGTGACGCCCCCAATGAATAGCCTGCAGTGTACTATGTCGTATCCATAGGAGAGCCCGAGTCATAATTCGTGTTATCCTCAGCTTGGCACTTGTCGCAGAAGGATCGGATTATCATCCTATAGGGCTCTGCTCGCTTGAACAGCATCGGCAATTCAATGTTCTCGGAGGCGGCCTAGTGGAGTCTTTCGACGAACCTCAATAATAACGGTTACAGTCTTCCCCCTGGTGACTTTGTTAGCCTGTTACGAAGGACCCGGTCAAAAGTTCCTGGAATATAGGGCATCAATATTACTAAGCCCCCGTAAGGCCCTAAAACCCAGTCCCTAAGAGGAAAGAAGGCCCCCTATCTAGCGAGTGTCTCAAGCCACTTAGGCTATCAACCACTATAATTCTAGCGCTCTTTAAAGGGGGCCTCCGACGCTCGCTACCTTTTATTCATTTTTTAATCACTTTTTCATTACATTATTCTAGATCTTTCACATTCGCTTAAAAATACGTTTCTCCCCCAATTATAACTCTTCTTAGAAGGAGCGATAGGTAAAGAAGCGTCGTTAAAGTAAAGTATTAATATTGGGGCTATAGCCGCCTAATACGCTAACTATATAGGGCTTACGGGGCGTCCGATAGCGTCATGTGCCCTGTTTCAAGCTCCCCTCAGCGCTGGCGCCACCTATTAGTAAGGTTGATGCCCTATATTCCAGGAACTTTTGACCGGGTCCTTCGTATAATTATGGAGATTCGCTGCTTGAAAACTGAAAAGGTTCCACAGGCCAGAAGCTGAACCGTGCCAGGGGGTTTTCACTTTAGAAAGGTTGAGACCGGCGTGCTGATTTTCCCTTTAGAGTTACTGTAAAATAGAGTAGCAAGGAACTAACAAAGTCACCGGGGGGCGAGACTGTATTCAGAGAGTGACGGTAGCTATCGTAAGTCTTTCCTAATACATCTTCTACACAGTACTTCTCGCTATTTCTTAAGTTGAAATCGTTACTAAAAGGTTACAGGAGCCGAACACTTTCTTTGCTGACTCCCGGATCTAAGAGCCACAAAACTAAAAGATTACCCCCGAGCGGAAATTGTTGTGACGGGATCGTTGAAAACAGTGCTTGTCACGAGATCATGCCTTGGATTTTGCCCCTAAGTAAGCTGCTAACTTGCTTTCGTTGCCGGATTTAGCGGCGAGTGCGTCGCTGGGGTGTTTTATTGGGGGCTGGTTGGACTTTCCGCCCCCAACTTGCAGATCGAAAGCCTGCTAGGTACAAATAGGAATTTACGAGTCAGGGTGAACGTGGGGGCGGGACTCCGTCGCTGACAATGCCCCAAGGCTGATCAACTTGCGCAAAGGTCTTTCCCATCACTGCCTTACTTCTACAGAGTTTTTGCTTTTGACCCTCCCTTCATCAACAGTTCATTCCAGTCCTGATTTACGATGGAGAGTAATGCTGCAGCACAGCAACACTTAATCTCGGCACCTCCAAGCCGGGTTCACCGCAAACCAGTCAGAACAAGCCACCGAGAGACAAATCAATCCGAGCCTGGCATTATCGGCGACGAAGGATCTCTATCTTCTGTCCCAGGCGACAGCAGAACTCTCACTACCTCCGAAGCCGATATCCCGAATCATCAGCCGAAAATCAACTATCATACCGCTTGCTACCATAATGTTAGGCCGAGCGAGGATGAACACGTTCCTTCGGCGAGCAGTGAGCGGAATACTGTCGTCAGACTGGTACAGGATTGGTGGTTGAAAGAATTATTGGGTCTCATACTCAGTGTACTTGCCTTCGCAGCAATCGTTATTATTTTGAGGGTTTTTGAAGACCATGCTTTGCCAGACTGGCCGTTCAACATCAGCCTCAATACCTTCTTGGCTCTATTCATAACAATCGCAACTGCGGGTATAATGATAGCAGTTTCGGAAGCACTCGGCCAGCAAAAGTGGATTTGGTTTATGCACATCAAACGACCGCTAGCAGATTTTCAAAAATATGATGATGCGAGTCGTGGAGGCCTTTTGAGTGGTTTCACATTGCTCTGGACTCTGAAAGGAAGGTAACTTGCGTTCAAAATTATCTATAACAAGTTTTGATCCTATGATTCAAAACTCTACTAAAGATGACTAGAAACCTGGCCAGCATTGGCGTCCTCGTATCAATTTTGAGCATTGCGGTATCTCCGATGTAAGAGACAGCATATCTAATGTCTCTATGACCTGAGACCAAGCTTACTGGAATTAGAACACAACAAATTATTACATATCCAACTCGTCTTGTCCCTATACAGACAGGACAATTAGCAGCATCCGTTGGGCGTTCCACATATTGGGATGCATATATCGATCCTCCAGGTTACTCAGCGTTCGGAGTATTCTGTAAGTTCCCGATATCTGGCAAAATGTTCTTCTACTTGAAGCTTTGTTGATTCATACGTCCAGATGACGTCGATCAACCTACAAGATTGGCACTACTGAGCGGCATGTGGACGGCCCCAAATGTGACCATACTTCCTGTCTCCCCAGTCTGCTCGACGGCAAACTGCACTTTTCCAGTATACAACTCTTTAGCTTTGTGCTCATCGGTTGCAAACGTCACAGATTACCTGACTATGAAGCCCGCCACCATGGAAGGGGTCAACATGACTCTGCCAAACGGTGTTTGGTTCGAGGCAGGTGTCGAAAGCCTAGGCGTCCAAACACAAACAAGCACAGAATTTTTTCCGGACTCCAACAGTTGGGTATCATATCCCAATCCCATTAATTCTACCTCCTTAGCATTTACGAATTTCTCTGGTATTCAGGCGTCCGTCGTTCTCGACTTCTTCGTTCTATACCAAAAGGATTTGACTGCACCTAGAGCCGCTTCCAACGACAGTGAACTATATGCCTACCGTGCAATCGAAATACTGTTCTACTGGTGCGTCAACAGCTATTCTACAAACGTGACAGCTGGCAATGTAACGACAGAAATCGTAGCCTCGTCGAGCAACGTGGTCTCTCCTGGAGATATGAGCCTAAACTCGCCCTCCTCGATAGTTCTTGGCGCAAAAAATGATACAACGGAATACAAGGTGGACTCGATCACGGCAAATGTTTTAACCTTTTATTTACTAGATAATCTTGGCACTGGAAACTTCTCCATGTCTCCACTCCTCGCCCCTCCCCAGGGCGCGCAGTATTTATATGGGTTCAGTTCTGAGGGTGTAGAGGCATTATCCTATGCTCTTCTCCCTACTGGACTGGCGGGGGGGAAAATTACACCAGCGACACTTGCTGGCGAGGATGCCACCAACTTCGAAGCCGTTCAGAATCTAACAAATAATCTAGCAACCAGCATCACCAACACGTAATCGATACCTCTTCCCCTTAGCATTGTTTTCAACTAATTGATTCAAAAGTATGCGAAACCCTCCATATAGCGGTGATCCAACACTGGGAACTGCATACATCTTGCAGAGTTACGTGAAGATCAAATGGGAATGGCTGATATTGTTAGCCGTGCTGGAAGCTTTGAGTATGATCTTCCTAGCTGCAACGATGGTTACAACAATGAAAGAGAAGGTGGCAATCTTGAAGTCATCTTCTCTGGCGACGATGTGTGCTTTGAGTGAGGAGAACAAGAATTATATCGTTGCTATCAGGAGCAGCGGAGAGGGTCTTAACAAGGCATTGGACTTGAAAGTTAGATTAGAAGAGGATGGGAGAGATAGCTGGAAATTGGTGAGAGAGGATTCGAGCGCAGAATAGGAAGTCGAGGGTAGGGCAAGCCGAGATTAGGAAGTTCCACCTGATATATTTATACGTTCTTATCTTAAATTTCTGGCTACAAATTATATAATAGTAATAATCGATGTAAGAAAGCTAGAAAGAAAGGCCTGTATATTCGTGGCCCGTGGGAATGTAGGGGCTTTTGCGCATTGCAATAAACCTCCACTAATTAGGAAGAAAAAGTGAGCAGCAGGATGTATAAGGAAGCATGTTGAATAGATAGACCGTAGACTTAAAGTTGAAGTGATATAGGTGAACTCAGATTGCGTAGGGAAGGAGGAATTTGGTGGCCGAAAGAGACCAAGAGAAGAGGGGTGCATTTGTGAGTGCCAAAATCAATTTCAACGAATCAAAAGTAGCACTATCAAAATCTTGAAGCTCGTATCGGAGAAGTTGACCCACCTCAATAGCAAAATGCTTGGGCATTCCAAAAATGTTATTCGAGAACCGCTTTCTACGGTCTACCACGTTTTCATATCTCAGATATCAGCTTCCTCCAGCGAAACAAAAGTCCCATGCATCTATAACACTAAAAGCTGAAGACACGCCATCGCAGATTAGCTGCATCACAGGCTACTCTCCAGCCCACAAGAGTGAGGAACAAGACAGTAATGTTTCTGGACGGCTTTCGGAAGAAATCATAGGAATTTTCGATTTCAATAATGACTTCTGCGATCATTCCATAGAAGAAAGTCGTGACTACTCGGTTAATGGAAAATTGACATCAGTTGACTGTTGGGATGAGACTTTGGACTCTCCAAACAATGCTTGTATTGTGCGGACAAATGGCGATTGGCTAACAAGGCTAGCAACAGCAGTGTATGGACTACAAAAGCTGAGGCCGGTTGCCATTGCACCGAAGCATGATGTTTGTTGGGCTTATGTTCAGCGTCTTCATCTATACAGTAAAGCAACAATGATTGTTATCTGTTAGCATCTTGATATTAACTAGAGCTATTAATACCTTCCGATTTGTTTTAAAGACAGCTTTCAAAGTACAGTAAGGGACTTATTTAATAATTTATATAGTAGATTTATCGATAGGCGAAGCTGGGTGGGAGGAGGAGGATGAGGATATAATTGGTTAAGTTCTTGTGGGATGATTCGAAGCTGACATATGACATCAGAGAACCCGAAATAAGCGAACATACAAACGATTTTAACTCGTACTTTCGCAAATGCAACTCGCAAGTCCTTCTTCAATTGGTTAGTTCAAAACCTGCCAACGCTGACCGATCATCCCTCTTATGTGGTGAGGAAATCCAGTTGTCCACTTATAGCTGGTTGGCCCTAAGGATCAACAGTTGCACCTCAGTATGTTTCTGCTCCACAAACCTTCGCTCTGGTCTGCGGACTGAACCTTCCAATCGCAGATCAGATCTTCAAAGATCGCACTCTTGAACACTATAACGTGGGGCGAATTTTAATCCTTGAAAGTAAGGAGCGCAAGGTACGTAAGCTTACCAGGTATATTACAAGCATAGTTGCCGAGTAGTGCTGACATTGTAAGACAGCCTGCAAGCGACCAAGACATAACTTTATCAGAACCTCATCCAACTTCTTAAATATCTCTCACCTTGCATGCTCATTTCAGTTTGCTGCCACTATCCCTTTAAAAGTGACTCCCTCTAGCTGAGAGGGGAATCAAAACAATACCATATCGCCATTCATCGCTCAAGCTTCACCACCATGGCCGCACATAAGAAGCCATTCATAGTGATGGCTGCCCATCCCGTCAACGGACATGTCCAACCCATCCGTCTCGTCGCCAGCGAGCTCATAAAGCGCGGCTACGAAATAACCGTTCTGCTCCCACACGCCTACAAGGAATCCTTCGAGAAGCTGGATCTCACCTTCGTCTCCCTCACAGGAATCGCTGACTACACGGAGAAAGACTTCGACACCATGCAGCCGGAGCGAAAATACTGGCCCCCAGGCCTCGACCAGATGGTCTACCGCTCCATCGCGCCGACACGAGCCATTTTTCGGCAGTGTCGCGCCGTGCAGGGAATTCTTTCTACTCTTAAGAAGCGGGACCCAGAGCGGCCCATCGTCTTGGTCCAGGAGTCCTGGTTCCGCGGCAGCGTCCCGATGCTGCTTCGCATCCCGGGGCTGATCTGCGTGCCCGTCATTGCTCTCGGCGTGACGCCGTTCATGATGCCCAGCACCGACTTCCCGATTCTCGGCGTCCGCGCTTTTCCCGATACCTCACCCGCTGGCCGAGCAAAAGCCAAAGCTGTGTTCCAGAGTCTGATGCCGGCGTTCGCAAGGGCGCAAAGGGAGTTCCAATGGGTGCTGGAGGATCTGGGACTGGAAGAGGGAAAGAAGATCCCGCACATGAGCGAGCGCTTCCAGCTCCCTGAGGCGCATTTGCAGATGTGTACTCCTAGCTTGGAGCTCCCGAGGACGGATATGCCACCTAATGTGCGATTCATTGGGGGCGTACCGGCAAGTGATGTGGATGTGTGGCAAGATAGGCCGGAGTGGTGGGGTGAGGTGGAGGGAAATGCAGGGAAGAGGGATGTGATTGCTGTTACGCAAGGGACGATGGATATTGATTACACCGAGCTAATCATTCCAACCATTGAGGCGCTGCGAGACAGACCAGATACGGTCGTTGTGGTAATTTTGGGATGGAGAGGCGCAAAGCTACCGGATGAGATAAGTATCCCTGCACACATACATGTGATAGACTATGTACCATACACGGAGCTCTTGAAGTACTCGACGCTTTTTGTCACGAATGGCGGGTACAATGGCGTACAGCAGGCTCTCCGTCACGGTGTCCCAATTCTCAAGGCGGGCAACGACGGTGATAAGAAGCACACTGGCAACCGAATTGAGTGGGCTGGGTGCGGACTCGATCTCTGGGAGACTCGACCGACGCCGGAGCAGGTTCGAGAAGGTGTTGAGACGGTGCTGAAGGACCCGAAGTTCAAAGTGAAAGCACTGGAGATGCAAGAAGAGGCGAAGAAGTATAATCCTATTGAGCTGATTGTAGAAGAGATTGAGGCGATGGCGGCGGGCAAGCATAGTGATGGATCTGATCTGAGAACGCCCACTTGGAAGAGCATATTTGGTGAAGATAAAGAGGGTGAGGAGAAGGTTAGTATATAGATAGGCTAGAATTGCTTGCTTTTGAGCCTAGAAGTGTCAATGGGCCTTTTGGGTGCAGCTATATGAAGAATGAAAAGATATTAACTATCATAAACTTACGAAGAGTAAGGCCAACACTTTAAGGAGTGAGTATTTAAAGAGAAGTCGGTTTCGAAGCTTACTGTATGAAAATAATAACAAAAATGTTGTAGAAGTGAAGTGTCTTTTGAATCGATTTCTGACGATTCTGTGACGATAGACACCCCTGTACATGGCTGAGACGTAGTGACGATGCCCCGAAGTCCATTATGAACTATGCACAAAACACATGAGCTCATTATACTGAGCACTCACAAAAATTTCCTGATTCCGCATATTCGAAAATTCCCGCCCGATTTCATCCGTTCTTGGACCTCATTGGGCATTGCGAACTTCATGGCCAAGACGAGGCATTGGCGGGCGGCTCTGCCAGGGTTCTCGTGTAGCTTTCCAATCGCATCCAGAGACGGGATAGAACACGATAAACATCCGGGCTCAGCTCAACCTCGTGACGCGGGAGCTTCACCTTCCCTTCTCAGCTCTCTGACATGCATATAAAAGTTCCTTGGTGTCTCTTGGAATTGGAGGTCACTCCTAGTATATTCTCGTTCCAATTCACAACCAAGTACTAAAAAAAGAGCAATCTGTCAAGATGGCCAAGAGATCAGTCCCAATGGAAGTCCTCTGTCTTGGAATGG
Source organism: Stipitochalara longipes BDJ (assembly GCA_009732865.1). Taxonomy (NCBI): domain Eukaryota; kingdom Fungi; phylum Ascomycota; class Leotiomycetes; order Helotiales; family Hamatocanthoscyphaceae; genus Stipitochalara; species Stipitochalara longipes. The sequence continues at coordinate 337,409 of ML769343.1, read as the reverse complement.
GCCGAACAGGAACTCAATGTATATTTCTCCTCTTTTGATTTCAAGTTGTTACTCAACTTTTTCCAGCACTAGCGGATGCTCTCCCTATTCTTGGCATCAAGCCCGTATATCACATGCGCGACGTCCGTAAGAACGAGCACAACGAAGCGTGGCGCGCCCTACTCCAACGCAAGGAAGCCGGCGACAAAATTACCGCCGAGGATTTCGATGCCATATTAGGGAACTTCGCTGTAATTCTCCCTTTCCTTCCCTTTCCTTTCCCATTTCCTCCATCACCATCTCATCCCTTTTATCCCCACCAATTAATCCTCCCTAAGAAATACAGAGAGTGAAATATTGACAATTAAAAGGGCACAACAGACTGGCCAGCTTTGACTTATGCAGCAGAACTCATGGACGCCTACCCGGATGCGGCGCTCATCCTCACCGTGCGCGCCGAAGACGCCTGGCTCACTTCCATGAATAGCACGCTCTTCACCATGCCCAAATCAAACTTCTTCCCTCTCTTCACGGACTACCACTTCGGACCAGTGGAGGAGAGGACCGATGAGAAGAAGATAGCGGGGTTCAAAGAGCACAATGAGAATGTGAAGAAGTGGGCGAAGGAGAGGGGGAGGGAGTTGTTGATTTTTGAGGTTAAGGAGGGGTGGGGCCCGCTTTGTAAGTTTCTTGGGAAGGAGGTCCCTGAAGAAGGGTTTCCGAGGAGCGATGATTGGGCTACGCAGGGGTGGAAGAAGACTCCTGCGGCTGCTGGGACTGAGAGTACTGGGGCTGAAAAGACGGAGACTGAGAAGTGAATATAGCGGGAAGTCATCGAATGAAATTATGAATCTAGAGTCTATCAGAGAACAGCATACGCGCTTGCATAGCTGACGGAAGAATCAGAGATGTCTTCTACATCACCGCTTCTCTCGTATCGCACGAACTTGAAGCGCCCCTTCCCGTCACCCGATACCTTGCCTTCTTTCTCCAACATCTCAATTGCTGCCATCACCACACCGATTGGATGTCTTCCACAAACTGTGTTGTTTGTTTCCTTCAAGTTTCCGAGGAAGCTGTCATGCTTGCCAGTCTCGATTGCATCCATGGCTAACTTATCCAGTCGAGCAATACTCTCGTAAATCGGTGGGTTCGTAGGCTTCTTATCGTGTCTCTTCAGGGAATATCCTCCTGGTGAACTCGCTGCCGCTGAAGTTGGTGATGCAGGGAGATAGCGCGTGTATTGGAATCGAGATCCCCAATGACAGAAGTCCGAAGACACGACGAAGACTGATGTAGGGTCTGCGAGGTACGGTGCCAATATCTTGCCATAGTCTCGCTCGACAGAAGGATCCGTATTGCCAACCAGAATCGGAACCAGAGGTGGATACTCGGTGGCAGATTTGAATGTTTGTGACAGCATCTTGTAGATATAGGGCAAATGCATCTCAAGACTGTGCTCCGTCTCATCGGCTCCCGTGCTCATGTTCTCGAACTCACCCGTCTCCTGCAATTCCTTCACAGTCGCTTTGTCGATGATCAAATCTCCCAGTGGTGTAGCATACTTGGCGTGCTTCGAGAGTGCACATCCGGGTAAGTAGAGAGCGTGCGATGGGCCGAGGAGGAAGATTCGCTTGACATTCGAGAGGTCGAGGGATTTATATGCCCAGGCTGCAGCAGGTCCCGAATAGGAGTACCCTGCATGCCTTAACTTTGTTAGAATAAGTTGGATAGAAGAAAGAGAGAGAAGCTCACTCACGGCGCAATGATGATTCTTGCGCCTGAGACGGGCAGCTCTTTTCCGTCGATGGAAGAGGGGACTTGGGCCAGCCAGTCATCGAGCTCACTGGATAGTGTTGAGGCTCGTGAAGAGTACCATGAGCCGGCGTGGCTTGCTACTCTCGTGGTCATCGCGTAGCTTGTAGGGCTGAAGCTGAATTGTTGAGTCTTTGGTGGTTGAATGAAGCTGTATGCGGGGTTGTGGAGGGGAAGCTGGAAGTGACTTGTTCGAGGCAGAATGCCCGAGGCTGAGAGTGGCACGTGCGCAAGGCTGAACGCGCCCCTTTGTTTTCGTCCGAACACGCAAGAACATCCAACCACTCTTGAAACTAACAATCTTTCCGTCTCTCAATGTCGTTCGCGATCAGTCCGGCGGTGTCAACTATCATCGGCGGATTGCTCATCCATCTTGAAGCCGTCGAGATTTCAAACGCGTTCGTCGTTCGCGAGTCGCGACTTCGCGAGCAGAGAGGTCGAGACCTACCGTCTATGTGACAATGTGGGTCAGACATGCTTCGACTATTGAGTCTCGAACACTCTAATCGAGCCGACTATCGTAGTCACAGCCACGAAGTTGAACCCTAACAGTGCAGAGTTACTTCACCGAGTCGTCGTTAGAACGTTGATATCGGCCCTCGACTGCTTGCTCATGGGAAGTTGAAGGCTTTCGCGTATTGGCGCTTCGAGCCTGTCCATATTTCACATTCCTGTCCTGATCAATTCAAGAGCATGTTCCATATTTTCGCCAAGGAAGAATGGTAGCAAGTGCATCATTCCCAATCTGGCTTTGGCGTTCTTGGTGGCTGACTTGTAATTTCCCACTTCGAGATAGAAAAAGGAAACACCGCCCTCCCCGAGACAAGGGATGAAATATAACGATATACATTCCCAAGTTGGACCAGTTCTTCAGCTCATTGCGTCCACATCCAAAACTCGTGTCTCTTACATCATGGTTTCTCACCTGTCCACTCGTTCATTTCACTGTAACTATTCCCGCTAGGAGCTACGATGCACCTCACGGTCTTTACTACCATAATTAATATCTTCATTCTCTCTCAGTCATGCCAAGCAGTCTATAATTCAAATGCAAAGTCTAATATTGCACTTTACTGGGTAAAGTCTTTTCGCTCAACTTGTTAAGAACCGATCTCACACATCCAACAGGGCCAAGGAGCAGGCCAGCAGCGGCTCTCCTATTTCTGCGCCCAATCTACCGTCGATGTTATACCAATTGGATTTGTAGATGTCTTCCCAGCTCAAGGAAATGGATTTCCTGGAACAAACTTTGGAAATCAATGCTGGGGCCCTCCATATGTTTATCCGGGACCTGGCAATGACTCTTCTTTGAATCAACTCCAGTCAGAATGCCCAAACATGGTTGCTGACATTCCAAGTTGCCAAAACAATTACTCGAAGAAAATCATCTTATCTTTAGGGGGCTCATCACAAACTTATCAACTTCCAGGTACTTCTGAAGGAGCTGCCTTTGCCGATTTTCTTTGGGGAGCTTTCGGACCACGAAATGCCACATGGGTAGCTAATGGGCAACCGCGACCATTTGATGGGCCCAATGGCCAAGCAGTTGAGGTTGATGGCTTTGATTTCGATATTGAGATTCTATCACCTTGTGCGTTCTTTTTGAAGCAGACGTGGATACCCCATTGACTCAGCTTAGATACTCAGGTGGGCTACATTGCCATGGCCTCAAGGCTTCGTACTCTGTTCAAAACAGCAAGCAAGCCATATCTTCTCACAGGTGCTCCCCAATGTGTTGTACCCGATGCGAACATGGGCGCCTTGATCAAAGCTGTGGTATTTGATATTATCTCGGTCCAATTCTATGACACGCCGCAATGTTCCGCGCGCAGCTGGGTCACGGCAAATCCCAACCATGCTGATGGAACCCCTGAGGTGACGAGTGGATTTGGATATCAAAATTGGGCTGCCTTTCTCGACGGAACTGCGAGTACAGGTGCCAAGCTTTATATTGGCGTTCTTGGGGCTCCCGATGCCAACAACTTCTATCTCATTCCAAGCGAACTCTCCAGTTTGATCGATGTATACTATTGTGACGCACGGTTTGGTGGGGTGATGATCTGGGAAGCAACATCTGCCAACAATAATGCAGCAGGACCCTACCAATCCGCTGTGAGAAGCATCTTGACAAGTTACGACTCCAAGCCACCTCGATTATGTCCGGTTCCATTATCGACCACCTCCTCAGTGACGAGCACAATAAGGACATCCACTCTCTCTACAAGGACCTCGTCCTTCACAAGCCACCAAACGACCTCCTCCACTAAGTCAGAAACATCAAGCAGCTCAAAACCTTCTGCAAAATCAACTTCGTCACAAGTCAGTACCTCGACCAAATTATCCACAAAAGTCGTAACAACCACCTTCTCAAAGTCTTCAACGTCCACGAGCTCTAGCAAGCCACTAGCAACTAGCTCCTCGAAATCCACATCAAGCATCGTATCGAGGCTTTTGCCATCCACGAGCTTCAGCAAACCAGTAACAACCACTTCCTCGAAACCCCTACCAAGTACCATATCAAGGCTTTCTATATCTTCAAGCTCCAGCAAGTTATTCACAACCAGCTCCTCAAAATTTGCCTTGAGCAGCTCCACTTTCACCACGAAAACAAGCTCGAAATCCAGTTCATCACCTGCATCACCAAAGCCATCTGCGCCGGCTGGAGCTTGCGGAGCGCCGTATGGAGTCTCTTGCATGGCGGGATATTGTTGTTCCCAATATGGATATTGCGGGACTGCTGCTGCATACTGTTCAACGGGGTGTCAGCGTGCTTTTGGGACGTGTAGTTGAAGGTGGGTGGAAGATCGGCCGGACTAGTATGTCTTGGTAAGCTCTGTGTCTTTTTTGATATCAACAAGGCAACAATATATCATACATCTTATGTCTCGAAGTTTTTCAATCTACACCGTACAGTTGCAACCTCGAGAAGCTCTTCTTGCAGTGTGTTTGTTGTTGATGAGGCTGACTGTATGCTAATTGGAGCAGCCAGAGGACCACCCCTGCAGTTCTCAGCCACGACGAATGATTTTTGTCTTCTCCCAACATCCTTCTGGAGTAGATGCACAACACTTCTCTCTTCCCCCTCACTTACTTTATTTGCCCTGAAATCGACGCAATGTTCACCAATGGGATTTCCAGCCTAATATACTCCACAGCACATCTAGATCTGAAGTCCAAAGATATCCGGCTGGTGGAAGTACTTCCGGACAACGAGGCTACCGTCATATCATGCAGATTCCACGCTCAAACACTTCAGAAGCCTTCGCCATATACAGCACTATCTTACGCATGGGGCGACTCAAGGAACATGAAGGAAATCCTCCTCGATGGAGAAGCGTTCAGAGTACGAGATAACTTGTGGCAATTTCTGCACCAGATGCGAGTACAAGGCCGTCGTGATCGGTTCTGGATCGATGCCATTTGTATCGATCAAGAGAATGTTAAGGAGAGAAATCATCAGGTTGCATTGATGAAGGATATTTATACTAAGGCACGACTTCACTTCAATATATCATTTGAGGTGGTATGACATTGACTTATCACAGGCAATTCAGGTTGTAGTCTGGCTTGGTCCTACGTCCGCCAACAGCCAACTAGCCATCAACAAACTAAAAGCCATATCAACCACCACCACTCGAGCGAACAATATCTATCCCATCTGGACAGCAGAGGCCTGGGAAGCCGTCTGGGACCTTTGCCAGCGAGACTACTGGACCCGCATCTGGATCGTGCAAGAGTTTGTCCTAGCCGAAGAACTCACTTTACACTGCGGCTCAGATAGCCTCCCATGGCACAACCTCTCTTTTCTCTTCATAATACAACAGGATTACGATGTTCCCAACCAAATCGACAGAAATTCGAAGGCGAACATTATATGGGTCAGCCGTGCCGCACTCACTGTGCACCAACGCATCCGGAAGGAGACTGAAATCACCGCCTCGCCGCTCACAGAACTGGTCCAAGCACACCAGCTCATGGAGAGCACGGATGTGCGCGATAAAATATATGGGCTCCTAGGTTTAGCTACAGATGTCGGGCTGCCGGAGATTCACATCATGGCCGACTATGAGAAATCTGCGGCGGAGATATATTGGGATTTTATAGATCAGTGTCGGATGCATCATAATAGATTGTGTGATCTTTGTGGGAGATTTGCGAGGGTGCTGCATCACACGCTCAAGCTTCCTGATTATATGGCGCCGAAGATGAAGGGAAGGCATTTGGTCAACTGGACGGAGCATAATGGGGTGTTCCTTTGGCCGAAGAGAAATAGGGGAGGGATACCACCCGTAAATGCAGCGGAGGGAGATCCAATGGCGTAAGAACAATATGTGCGCAGCAGCGCAGGATCGGGTTTTGGGGCTCATAGGAGACCTAGAGAAATGGTAATACCATGCTTTCTTGCTGGGAAAATATTAAATGTGTTTAGTCGTGTTTAACTACGCATTTAGGCAGCAGCGCAACTTCCAATAACATTCCGCGGGGTCAATACTATCGACCCCGCATGCAAAAGATAAGCAATACGAGCTGCTAACCAGGTTTTCTTAATAGAAAACACCCAGAAATGACTAGTTTGCTGCTGTGCCACTACCTAAGACTTCCTAGTAGGGAAGCTCCAAGTCTTATCACCGTCACGTTTTCTCTTTCCTCTTTTCTGCATTTGTTAAAGCTATTTATTTTCGTGCAGGATCAACTTTTGCTCTTTTGAATGAGAAGAATGAAAGGGGCGTGCTGAAATGGACGAATCGATCACCGCAAGAGAGCATCTGCGCATGGTGCAACCAGAAGAACTGAGCATAGACCCCAACCATGGTTCTACTTCCTCCGCCATATCAGACCTCACTCATGAGAAGATCGCACCAATTTCAGATAATGATGACCTGTATAGTGCCGATGAAATTATCACAGAAAAGAAAATACCAATAGTGGAAGATATTCCATCGGAGAAGAAGAAAAAGAAAGCCGAGTTTGATGATGCAGACCCTGAAGATGCAGCTCCACCTCCATACGCACCTGCTTTGGCAGAAGAGATAAGGCGGCCGCTCTGGAAGAGGCGCTGGTTTCTTTTGGCTGTCATTGGAGGGCTGATTGTGTTGATTATTGTACTCGCTGTATCCCTTGGTGTAGAACTGAGCAAGAATGCTGCGAAAAATCATAGTGGAAGTGGATCGTCAGGTACTGGTGGTAGCAGGTAAGCTGTTGTCATGCTATTTAGTCACAAATGAATCACTAACATATCTGTTTAGCTCCCCGACATCAAATCCATCATCTCCCACGTCTGTAGCACATTCGGGTAATGCATCTCCACCCATCCGCAATACAGCTCTAGCAGCAATCACACTCCCCGGCTCAACCTCCTCAGATGCCCCACAACCTGACTCACTCGTCCAGATATTTTTCCAAGACAAGGATTACTACCTCTGCTCCAAGAACTCCATCGCCGGCGTTGAATCATGGTCACTCTCAGACAACGGGACCCGCATTCTCCCAGCACTAAACAGCACACCTATATCCGTCGTTCACGGAGTACAGGGCTCAAATGGTTACCTCCCAATACGCGTCTTCTTCATTGACGCCCGCGGCTTCCTCGCTGACATCTACCAAACAACTTGGGGAGGATAATGGGTCAATGGCTCGTTGTCTCAAAGACAGTTCACCGTTGGCGACCAGTACTTCGGTGAGGGGTCGAATTCCATTTCTGCTGTAGCTTGCGACGGAGTCGGTACTACTGTCTATGCCATGGATAAGAACGGGGACTTATATGCTTTCCAGTTGTCAGGAGAAGATGACAATGGAAACGGTGGGACGTGGAGTATTGTTTGGCAGGATAGCGAAGCGGGGAGTATTAGCTCCGTGGGCGTCAATATTGCTGCGGTCTGCTTGATGCCTGACTCTAGCTCGCATCCACCTCTATTCATCAACGTCTTTGACGGAATCGAGGAGACGGGAAAATTGGTCACTTGGTTCAACAACAGTACGTCCGCTCTCCACTTTTCCTCTTTCTTCTTACCCATTCTCGTGACTAACATCAAACCTCAAAGCAAACGTCACAGTCCCTCTCCCTCCAGTAGTGGCAAATCTCTACCGTCCAGACACACCAATCGCCACCGTTTACGGTAGCGACTTTCCAGACTCCCAACCCTACGGTGCAAACCTCACACTACTCCTCTTCTTCCCACTCCCCAAATCCCTCGCAAGTCTCTCCCCGAACCCGAGTTTGCACATCCTCTCCGCAACGCCGTACTGGAGCGGCAAGGCCCCAATCCCAGAGTCAGACTCGTTCGTCGCTACAGACCAGCGACTGAATTGGACTGATACACAGTTGGTCGATACGGGAATTGTGCCGTATGCGAGAGGCGAGGCTGCGATATTTACTGGAACAGATTTGGATGCTGATGAAGGAGTAGTGGATAGTATGCCGAGGGCTTGGACGCCGTTGCTGATGGAAGGGGGCGATGCGGGGAGGGTGGTGGTTGTTTATCAGGATAGTAATTTGGCGATTCAGATTCAGGATGTGGTTGGTGGAAGTGGGAGGTATCAAGTCATTACTAGTGCTGGTTGAGATTTATACTTAAGTCAATGTTTGTTTTGTAATATAAGTAGTGACATTTGGTATATTCTAATATTGCATAGGGGAGATTCTGTTATTATAGGTTTGTCATTTGAGACTAATTTGAAATTCACGCTGAGAAAAGTAGAGAATTTAGAAATGGCACGAATGCGAGAAATGGAAGAATTATTTTTTTCAACACAAAAGCATTAACGCGATTTAAATTCCCACTTCTAATGAACACCTCTAAATTTATTGCATACTATACAAAAACAAAAGAAATGAGGGAAAACTCTAAAGCTTCTCAAAGGCCTCAACGACTGCTCTGGCAGTAGACTCTGCGCTTTGGGGGTTCTGACCCGTGATCAAGCGACCATCGACAACATGGAAGTCATCCCAGACGCCAGCTCCTCGTTCGTCTAAGATAGAAGTTAGCACAGGAGTCCACAAATAATTCCAAGGTTTCAACTCACAAGTTGCCCCAAGTCGAGCAGCGAGCTCCTCGACCAATTCTGAATTCCAACTCTTCAGCTCATCATAAATCTTCATATCATGTTCCGCCTCAGTCGTGAAACCCTAATTTTCTTTCCCCTAATCAACGGTTCATTCGTCGCTCGATCGAGAAGATTCGCAAAGATCGCCGGTCCATGACAGACTGAGGAGATAATTCCACCATTAGCCCAGACTTGTTCCGCAATCTTCTGCAGCGAGGTGGCAGTCGGGTAATCAATGAGCGCAGCGTGGCCGGCTGAGGCGTAGAAAACACCGTACTTGGAGCCGTCGACGTCTGCTGCTTTGGGCATATTGTCGAGCTTCTTCCGGAAGGCACTGGTGGTGTCGGACCAGGTTGTTAGATCGGAGCCATTGAGGAAGTCAGGTTGTTGGGATAGCCAGTCTGGGGTGTAGGTCCCAGTTTCTGAGGCCAGGTCGACTTCAAAGCCGGCGGCGACGAGAACGTTGTAGGGGTGTAAAGCTTCGGAGATGAAGAGACCAGTGGTTTCTTTACCGTTGAAAAGGCTGGCTTGGGCGGAGGTGATGCTGATCAGGGCGCGGCGAGGAGGAGTCATTCTTGTGATTTGATGATGGACAGCTTTTGAAATCTGTTTAATGTTTGGATTTGCGGTAAGGTGCAGTTGAAGTTGAAAGGATGAGATGATCGTGGATCGATTATTGAGAAAGTGTTTGCTGTTGTTGGAAGCTTTGGCTGTTGGAATGTGCTGATTGCTAATTGATGATTTTAGAAAGTTGGTAGAGATGAAGGCCATATATATACGTCTCAACCAGGTTCGGAGTGACGGAGTGACGATTGTCTCCTCCTTGGCATTCTGATAAAGCATTTGCGCATATCAAGTTTCTCCGGATTTCCTCGTACGTTCTCATTCGAAATTCAGCCCTGTTCCTGAAACTAGAGAGAGCAGAGTGGGTCTCGTTGAATCTCGGAGTTAGGGAGTTGAAGGAGTTCCTCCCATTGGCCCCTGTGGTGAAGGATGAGGCCATAAATGGAGTTGCTCCTATTGGCTGCAATAAAACAGCATCTAATTTCAGCCAATCGACTCATCTCCTGAACTCCTGGTCTCCCCTGCCCGTCAGCATGCGAAGCGAATCACTAAATGAGCCTAATGAGGTGGTGTCAGACGCCAGTGCTGCATCCCACTTCCCAAGCCGCACCCGCACCCGCTGCCAACCGCACCGCTTAGTAATGACAACTTTTACGTCGCTGTCAACTTGCATAGCACTATGACGCCTTGATAGACAGCATTCTGTCGGCAGTCTACTCTTTGCGTCATCTGGGCCGTCGTCTAACTCCCCGGCAGTCTCATCTTGCAGACCGAGTTCTCCTGCTGACTGATCCTGCCCCACTCCTCCCTGCCCCTTTTCGGCATGTTTGCCCCAATAACAAGCACGGTTCAACCAACTGGTGGATCAAATGCCTCCGAGTTTCCAGAACGTCAGCTACCTCCACTGCTCCGACAGAAACGGAGCCAAGTAGCCAGAGCCTGCGATGGGTGTCGTGCACATCGTACCAGATGCGATAACAATCGTCCCTGTTCCAATTGCAAAGAAAAGGGAAGACACTGCAGTAACAGTGGCGCTGCTAAAGTGACAACGCTCTCTCAAGCGTATGATGAGATTGAGCACCTAAAGCAGAAGGTTCAAGAGCTGGAAGTGAAGCTTAAACGAGAGCAAGAGAGGACTGTCAGCTCCGATCAGCACATTCACCACCTTCCCACTCCGCCGAGCTTGTCCCCTCCTCAGTTTTCTCAAGCTGAAAATATTAGCCCACGACATGGAGAGCGGAAGAAGAAATCCTGGGATGGTATACAGCTTCGGCCGGCACGCTCCCCGCACGAAACTTGGTTCGGACCTTCATCGCTGTACTACTTTATTAAGCGTCTCAGTATCTGCTTGAGTTCCTCCCTTCAAGAGACTCATTTAGCAGATCATATGCTTCTCGACTCTGAGAGTAGTGGGAAACTCCTCGATGGACCAACTACGACCCATGAGGAGAATATGATCCATGCTGGCATGCCATCGCCTTCCATCCAAGATCCAAGCATAGCGCCATACCTGACTCCCACCCAAGAAGAATACTTTATCAGCCTGTTCTGGCAGTCTTACCACACGTCACAATATGCGGTTCTCGATGAAGCGGAATTCAAGGAGCATCATCAATCTTTATGGATGGGAGCCGATAATATACGAAAATCATCAGCTCTAGTCGACATTGTCCTTGCAATGTGCATGCAGTACGGTATCTCGACGCTCCCTGCCAGCCAACAAAAAGCTATTGCCGAGAATGACGATGCCACAATCGCTGGCCGATGGCATTACCGGCGATGCCAGGCTCTTCTGACGCACGAGATGGAAAGCCCGACGGTCTCGACGCTACAATGTCATCTTCTATCCGCGCTATACCTCTGCGGAGGCTCTTTTCATAATATGGTCGATAGTTCCTGCGCCCTTGCTGTGAGAACAGCGTATATACTTGGCTTGCATCTCGATCCCCCTAAAACAATGTCTTTAAAAGAACAGGAGAAGCGCAGGCGCCTGTGGTGGGCTGTCTATGTCTTGGATAGCAAAATCAGCATGAAGTTGGGCCGACCGTTTCTCCTGCACGACTCACATTCTATGCCTCGTCTACCAGGCGACAATTTCGAAACCGCGATGCTCTCTGGGTCTACCTTTGCTCCCCTGGGAGACAGTGCCACCTGGCTGAGTTTCAACCTCCACAATATCAAGTTATTCATCACGGTTCGAGCTGCATACACAGCTTTCTATGACGGAGACCTGGAATTGCGAGACGGACAGACAATATGGAACAACCCTCCAGCCCTGGAACGCAGCGCCGAACTCATGCGGTCTCATACGAAACACATAGAAGAATGGGTAAACGGAGTGCCTTCTGCCCTCAAAACGCAACGCCATAACAACGGTCAGTCCCTTTCTACGGATGGCTCGGCGCTAGACATCGAACAATTCGCACCGTTATGGCTCCAACGCCAGCGCCTGCTCGTAGAACTAATGTACCACAACCTATGCACCAGTCTCTACCGCCCTTTCATCTCTCTTACCTCGTCTTCTCCTCCAGGACCCCTGGCAGAGGAAACTGCCGTTAAATGCGCAGCACACGCCATAGCATTGACCAAAATCGTGCATCAAGTGCTCGAGTCGACTTCTATCTTGGATGGGTGGCATGAAGTGTTTCATTGGCAATGGAAGTACGTAACTATCAAATCATTCCAATCCACTCAAATTTTGCAACAAGCAGAAAACTGACGCCAATTTATAGCGCGGCAATGACGCTGGTAGGCTTCATCCTGACCTATCCTCAAAGTATATCGGCCTCATCAACACGAAGCGCACTCGACCTCTGCATCTCAATCTTCTCCGTCTACGGCAAGAACTTCTCCGTCGCAAATAGTGCTGCCAATATCGTACGACAGCTCTGCATGAAGCTCGATTTTCTCAGCGAGCAGAATCGGGCCGCCACGATCGACGCGAATTTTGGGGAGACTTCTACGAATAACAACTCTTTCGTAAAAGATATAGAAATTGCTGATCGTAATTTTGACTGGGGACCTTATGATATGACTGCGGATAGTGGCGAGAATTTGTTTGATATGGCGCTCGATGTTGATTTTTGGGGGGATATGGATACGTTGTGGCCAGGCACAACTAATGTCGGCGGTGAAATACCTTGGCTGCAGAGCTAAACCAGAGATGATTGAATAGAATAGAGGAATGTAGTTTTTAGAATTTTTTGTAATAGCTGAATGTGAATGCGAATGCTCAATCATGACTACTAGTCATAAGAGACCCGGTCAAGGCCCCCCTATTTTACTTCGCTTATCGCTCGCTTAGCAGAAACAGCTTCCAAGCAAACTCAGTAGGGGATCTCGACACCAATTCTGTAACTTACACCTCTAGCAGGGTCCATGACAAACTGGCCTTCAATATTATCGCGTAGACTTGTGGTTTGTAGATTATGGTATGAGGCTCTGATGGCAAAACCAGATTCAGGTCCTATAAGGGAGACCTTTGAGCAGTAGAGAATGAAGGACGAATAGGTAGTCGCATATCTTTACTCCATACCCGTACTGAGGCGGAAATATTGGCGTAAGCTGGGAAAGATTGGAGGAGACGGCAGGCAATCTGTCTTTTGTGGAAATAGAGACGAGTGATGTTTGGGCGGGGGTTGTGGAGGGGAGTGTGAAGTTGGACTAAGAAGGGGCTAGCAAGTTTATTGAGTATTTAATAATGGGTTTGGTTGTTGCGAAGCTGGAGGGCCACGGTTGAAAGGAAGAAACCAAGGTTACGGAAAGTGTTTGAAGTGTTTCCGGAGATTTGGGACACACAAGCAATTACTACGATAAGAGGATGTTTCAGTAAGCGTCGATGCCTCCGATATATAAGTGTTTTGATTCGGGTTTTTGATAGCATAAAATAGTTCACAGGCAATAATCAAAAACCGGCTAAGGTCAAAGTTTGAGGGATTCTCTTTTAGTTTGCTGTGATATTATCGACTGGGCTGTCGACAATGCAGCAAGAAGGGTAAACTTGAGAAGAATTCACCGTATTCTCCCTAGCATGTACCATTTGCAGCTTTCAGTAAGTAATCCTTATCTTCGGCCCAGCTTAAGTTCCTATTCAGCGACCGCCTTGAGCTCAGCGTTGCGAAAGACAATATCCGGGCGCCTCCAGGAGCAATCTTCATTACCAGCTGCTTCTCCTTCATCTTTTGATCGCGTTTCCAAAGATGCTTCATACTCTTCATAAGCAGCGATAAGAGTTTTCTTTAATGCAATCATGTTATGTCGCCACCGCCGTTCCAATTCTAATTCCCCTTCAATGGTAGCCTCTCCCGTAAGCTCAGCGGTAGACCCAGAAAATTCGAGTGTGGATATCGTTTCCTCCATAACGTAGTACTCTATGTACATACGGACATCATTAAACAGCGTAATTTACTTCAGAGCGAGTCCATCAACATGGCACACAACGGCCAAATTCTCCATCCTTTGATCTGTAAGGTATGGTCGCGCATTTAAAGCGATCAATTGTAACCTCTTTTGCTTGCAAATGTTGAAGAAGCGCTGGAAACAGCTGGGCAAGGCTTCGAAGCCGTCGAGGTTTAAAATACAAAGTTTGTCAACCTTCCAATTGATATAAGTCCGCGGCGGAACAACCAATGTAAATCTTGGCTGAGAAGATTCGAACTCGACGCCAAGCTCTAGCGAATAATATTTCAAACCCTCCACTCGAAATTCATGGCAAGTGTGGAGTAATGCTGGATGATTTCAGCTAGTAATGAAAGCAAACGACTCGATTTGTGTGTGATCTTCTGACTCGTCGCCCAAATCGTCACGTAGTCCGATTCTACCTAGACCTCGGGCAGTAACGCAGATATTGCGAGTCTCGTTTGCAGCTTCCTTCCAGATCTTGAGACGGAGCTCGATGGCTAGTTTCGCGAAACAAGTGTGTGAGGGTGTCTTGGAACGCGGGACTTGGGGGGTCGATTGTAAATTAGTGTGTGGTTTTTCCAGCGGAAGAGCCTTCTTCGTTGGAACATTTCGAAGTGGAAGCCATGGCGCTGTCCGACGCGGTTTGTTTAGATTGAATTGGTGCCGCCGCTCGGTATTGCAAAGTGACGAGGCTTCGCAGCGTAGAGGTTTTCGAAAGATGGCAGGAAGTGAGGTTGTTGAAGAAGGCTGCTGCTCTGAGGAGTGTCTGGTGGTTGACTTTGTGGATACGTGCTCGCGGGAAGAGTGAGAAAGTTCGATAGTACTAAATCCTTGAAGAAAGACAGAAGGCGAGGCTACTGAGGGATCTGGATTATTGGAGGGCTGTGTGTATCTAATCAATCTGGATAGCAGTTCTTGCAAAGAAGAGGAGATGTGGATCTCAATAACGTGAGGGTTTGGAGGGAGATGGAAGCTGAGGTAGGTCAGGAGGATTCACTACTCAGGGACCTGTCTGCTGCCGTTCGAGGAAGTTGGAAGTTCAGAACGGAAAAAGTAGAAAAAGCTCAGTAGCGCCAGCTCCTGAAAACAAAGTTGCAAAACTCAAGGTGAGGCGGTTGAGGTTCTCCGCCGCACTGGCTGATTAAATGTGATTGCTATGGGTCTGTAGATGAAGGGATTATCCGGAAAGAATGGCAGTGATAGATGTTTGTTGCGGAAGAAACAAGATAGCACTATGAAATTGATAGATGGTGAGCCCCAAGTCCTTCTAGGAGAGAAAAGCGAACTAAATGAAGCCACCTCAAATTTGTGCTAATTCACCTCGCCAAGTCTCAATTTTACGGAAAAGTTTGTAGCATATTATTTGCATTCAAGGCAATGACTATATACGTTCTCCTAGGACACTATCATGCTATGAACACCTGACCTGCAGCTCTCCCCCTCCCCTCTCCCCCCTCTAGGCTAAGATTCATTCGCTATCCATATTCGCAGTTTTTGCCGGTAAATCCTTTAATTCTGCAACACACCAGTCGATTTTTGGCTGAGCCCACGATGATGTTGCGCCGTTGTCATTGCGTCCGTCATTTTCGGCACTTGTCGAGCGCTTCTCATGCTCTGCAAAACCCTTCCTTAAAGCAGCTTCAACACCCTCCAAATCTCCCAAATAGCCTATTTCGTCCCACTTGGTGCTGCCTCTATCCCAATAGCTTCCGTCGTTCAACAAATAACGCTGCAAAACTCTGTCAGAGGTGGTGGGTAATTCCAACACAGCTCGCTTTTTCTTTATGACCTCTCGATATATGACTGATTCATCAGCAATAAAAAGTAGCACTTCTCTCAGAGGTATTGAGCCGTCAGACATCGCCCGAATTAACGAATTCGGAGAAATATCATAGGGTAATTGATTTGCCACGTTCAGGGCGATGAATCTGAGACCATGTTGCCTACACCGACAAATGAAATCGGAGAGAAAGTTTGTACAAATCGTATCTTCATCGTCGGCGGTGATCGAAACATCATTGATACAGATCCTATCCGATTTCCAATTGATGTAAATGGTTGGAGGACTGTTGAAGGTGAAACCCCCGTTCGGATTCTTCAATTCAACGCCAAAATCGAGCGTATAGTGCTTCAGACCTTCAATGCGAGATTCGTGACACGCTTGCAAGAGAGGTGGATGCGGGCATGCGGCAAGATAGATAAACGGCTCAAAGCCATTCGCAGTGCCTTAGTTCTCCATATAATGGCCTTCAGTGAGACCATCGGGGTAGTCGTACGAGAGGCAGATGTTCCGAGTTTGGTATGATGCTGTCTTCCAGATCTTCAGACGTAGCTCGATTGCAAGTTTGGGGAAGCATGTGAAGGTCGTGCCGATGGTGCGTGACTGCATTGTTGGTTCAAGATCGTCCATCACCAGAACAGCTTCGGTCTCGGCATCGGAGGATAGCTTTTCCATGATGGATGACTGCGAGGATGACTCGATATCTTTGGGGGTAGAAGGTGTGGTGATGTCGATAGGTATGGTAGTTTCGAAGAGGAGTGAGGAGGACGTCGAAGCTTGGTAAGCTGGATAGAGAGCGAAAAATTATTTTCGAGGCTTGTCGAGGCTGTTGGTGGCGATATGGAATTTGTGTTTCCTTCCTTCTGTGGCAGATGGCTGGTTGATATCGATCGATGTCATCGGTCAGGCTGAATTGGTGGGTCGTGGAAGGGTGGAAGAAGGTGGTGGAGTTTGTTGAAGTTGCTAGTTACGAAAGGTGAAGTAAGCCAGGACATTCCTAACGGTCACCCGCCACGTAACTTACCAAAGCAAGTGAGAAATTCGCGTCGAAATATTTGTCTGTGGTAGATCTCATAAAATTCAAGATTCTAATTTGATAGTCGGATGGATTTAGAGGTGATGCATCCAAGGAAACGAAGTAAGTCTCAAAGATTCGGTTCCCATATTCCAGTCACGTGTAGATATTGAAGCTGATGGGACTTTGACTCTAGCTGAGCGAGTAAAGTGTGAAGACATTTAGAAACACAGACTCGGAAAGATTTCATTTGAACGCGATGTCACTTTCATTGCCAAGAAGAGTTGGAAAGGTAGCAAAACTAGAATACTACAAATTCAATAAATGTCTCCACGTAAGATTTCCGATGTACTCTCATCCTGTCAGCTCTAATGTCGAACTGTCCCTCCCCAGCTCCAAGCAGCTGGGCTATCCTTACGCCACTTTGGCAACTTGCATCTGCGCGTCATATCCCGCTTTCCAATGCGCCTCCACATCTGTGGGATCAGGAGAAGGGGATAAAGTTGTGTTATGCAAGAAATTGTATACCAATACTTGCACCTGATTCTCAAAGATGAAATTGCCCGAGGTAAGGCGCCACAGATTGATGCCACCTAGTTTTTGGGAAGTGTATGCCGATTTAACTTCACTAATGGGAGGCGAGTACCTGCCCGGATCTGTAGTAATCTCAGGCCAGATGCCGTAGGTTAGCTGTGAGCTGTTAAAGCCCAAATTCAGCCAACTCTGCACATTGTTACTGTCTTTCCGGCCCCCGTCATAGGTTTGGATGTTAACCCAGTCAACCGACTTTGAAATAGGGTGTGCTTTTGCCGCTAGGTTGTGCGAGGTAAGATTATGAGTCGATGCCGGCGAAAGAGTCACATAGAGCGGCCGTTGCTCTGTCTTGCTAAGAGCATCGAGCTCACGACGAATGGCGTTTAGAATGATTGGGGCCTGGGGAATCCCATTGTTCTCTTCATAATCGACGTCGTAGCCGTCCAAGCCGTATTGTTTGACAACACTAGCCACCGAAGCCGCATGTGTATTGATCTGGGTTATGTCCAATGAGCTCCAAGCTGTTGTGCCGTAGAATTGCTGAGCAAGGATCTTGATATTCGGATTTTGGGTACGAGCTGTAGTTATAATCCAGTTTAGGAGATCGGCTAAGCCTGAGTCCGACGAGGCCAGACCGAAGGTCTTATGGTCGGGCTGAACAATGAAAGGGCTAATGTTGAGCACGTTCACGGCGTCGAAGCGGATCTTTGACCATTGGATTTTAATGTCAGCCCAGGAATGGTCTGGCGGACCCCAATCCATCAAGAGGTGAGCCACTGCTATTGGTTTGCTGACGGGTGTTTGAGTCGGTGCCATCTTGATAATATATATATGAGATAACTCGTTCTTAAATAGACTAACAATGTGCGTGTAGATTGAAGTCTTAGAATCGGGTGGAGGGAAGCCTTAAGTAAGGATTGAAGATCGTTGAGAAGAAACAGGAGAGTATCATGGTTAAACAGCGATACTTATATTATTGTCGCCAGTTTTGCAGCCAAAGGTGTAGGTGTTTCTGCATCGTCATGCCATCATTGATTTTGCGCGATCGACTCACCCGTCAACGCCATTCCATAAAGCGGACTGCTGGTGAACGATGTATGGGCGGAGCTCATCTCCGGTTCTGAGTGGCTTTTGTGCAGATCAGCTAGCCCAGAATTGAACAACAAAAGTTGTTGGAGTAACTGAATGCACTGCCATTCGCGAGGTTTCCACCGCTATCGCCTATTTTCCCCTATCTTGGGGAAAATAGGCGGACGGTGAAAACCTCGCGATTAGCAAATTCGTGGCTTGCGTTGAAAGAGCATACCATTGAAGTATTCCTGCGAAGGAGCTTGCCGGCTCACAACATAGGTGTGTCGAACCTTTTCCTCCTCTGTTGAAATCTCAGCCAGCCGCATCGCGATGGATACGCAATTTCAGAGATCGGAACACTAAGCTGAGATGATTTGTATTTGTTCACATGCTCTTTGGTCCGGTTGTTTGCCATTCCAAGCCTTTAGCTACGGCAATTCCACTCAACTACGTCAAAGAGTCAATACTCGACTCAAGCTTAACACAACGGATGCAAAAATGACTTAGCACAGGGAGACGCTGTGGCAAGCAAGCTCGGAATTCACGAGTGCCTTAATATCATAAA
Organism: Stipitochalara longipes BDJ; assembly: GCA_009732865.1. Lineage (NCBI taxonomy): Eukaryota > Fungi > Ascomycota > Leotiomycetes > Helotiales > Hamatocanthoscyphaceae > Stipitochalara > Stipitochalara longipes. The sequence goes on along the minus strand of ML769343.1, from coordinate 318,641 downwards.
TGTCGTCTGTAAATGTACGTCATGTTCAGGCAATGGCAAATCTGGGCTCAATTCAATGCGAGACAGAGGCTGGCTGAATGTCCCGTTCGCATATCCAACTGCGGGAAAGTCTGGAAAGAGATTGACCTGCGGCACTTGAGTCGACAGGCGGATAGCGTTGGGTTGGGCTGGGCACTGTGTAGCTGGAAATCGAGGCAAGTGTAGAAGTGGGGGAGTTTCAGCACTTTATCTTAGAGCCACAATGCTACATTAAGTACACCTTTTGCCAATCATAACCTTGTGAACAAGCTTGTCATTTTTCTCAGGATGCATCTGCTAACACGAATAAGGCTTGCGGAGTCACCCACAAAGAGCTCCGGGATCTTGGACGGTATACCCCGCTCAACCTAGCCTCATCCAGTCGGATTGCTCCTGTTGTCTTCTACACTTCCACACGCCATGTGCGTTGTCATGTCGGATGACAGTTTAGGCGCATGCAAGTGGAGACCCATGAACAATGTGCTTGATACTATCATGATGTGGTGCGAGGCTTGCTGCTCAAGACTTGTACCGACATCGAGGCCGCTGTCATATGCATCCTAGAAGTGGCACGAGGCCACTGCGCAGCTGCTGAAAGCACATATTTCCCAAGCTCCAATGACTGTGACTCGTGTAGTAAGCGTGTGGGGCATCACCCACTGTCTGTGATTCAGTTTTTTGTGTACTCTCTCGTTTGTGGCGAAGATGCAATATTAGAATCTTCATTATGTAACGAAGGTGGTGACACAACAACAAAAACCTTCTTTACTAACGGCGAGCCGAGTGCACGTCACAGCGAGAAATCCTAGCTATTTCGATATAGTAGCCAAGTTGAATCAGCCTCCGAAACGGGTAGGGCGAGCCACTCTGCGGATATGAACTTGGTCCGCCAAGCCACTCAGGGGCATTAGCGATTGAAAAGGCGAGACAGCCTCAAATTATGTTTAGCCTTAGTCGCATTATTCAAACTTTGGAAAATCGTAGTTTCGTGAATTTGTATTAACTGCACGACCATCCCTTCACCAAGAAAGATCAAGTAAATTAGCCTAAGATCACTCCCTACCTGATTCGAATGAGTAAATACAAAAGCAGCATCGAACTGTTTCTCATGGATTGAATCTTATAGGACTTATGATATTAATGATTATTGAATGCATCCGTAAGGTGAAGCCTCGAGAAATTTCAGGAAGTATCAAAAGTTTCGTTTCCACATTCCTGCAATTATATATATTAAAGGCGATAGATGAAAGTATAAACTCTGCCCCACAAGTAAAGTAGTGATAAATTTGGGAGCTTTTTTCGAATATTTTCGAATATTTTCAATAGCCAAAAAGAGAAAATAGAAACATTGTGGCACGGCAAGGCCGGAGAAATATGCTTCCCTGCAGCTCAGCTACGACTTTTCGAATTTTAATTATGGAATGGCTATATCCACCCCGAGCCTCGCGTCTCATCTGATTTCGATGGTTTCTTTCTGTAACCCTTGGTCAAGAAACCAAGCAAGATTCCCGTCCTTAACCTTTTGGAAAAGCTTTGACTCCATAAGAGTTTCCCATGGAATTTCGTTCACTACTACCTCCTCTATAAAAACCCAGTGAGTGTCCACTTTAAGCAACTTGAAAATGCCTACCGTGGGTGGAAAGTACCACGGGCTTTCATTTTCCCCAAATCTCCACCGAACATTGAAGTCTTTCCATTTTGTGGTGCCCTTAATGACTTCCCAAAACTGGTTTCTGGATGGTCTAGTCGGATTCCTTCTGCTAACAATCTTGTGTTATCCTCTACCCTAGGGGTTTTTACAGAGGAAGACTGGGTGTTCTTGGGTGTACTTGAAATAAATTTGATGGTCCAGTCAGGCGCCCAACTCGGAAGTCCTTTTCCCCTCGATTCAGCGAAGACTTTAGATTCAGTATAAAGAAGTAAGTCTAAGTTCTTGTCGACTGTAATTATTCTAGCCGCGGTGTCAGCCATTACCTCTCTAGCGCTACTAGACGTTTCGTAGTTAGGGGTGATTTGATAGTCATCTGAGACCAGCCCAAGGAAGGCAAACACTTTGTCTCGCGGATCCGAAGATTCGCAGCCGCGGCCATAGTGAAGCCAAACCTTCAGGTCCACTGCTGGTACTTTTCCTGACCGATTAAAGTCATATTTCTTAGCCATCAAGAACAAGAGGGACTGTAGTTGTCCCATCATCAGAGTATCCTCGTTTCTAGGACGAAAAAAAGGACCACCGGAATTAAAATGTGCATGACGCCATCCAAGGTAGTGGAATAAGATCACTGCAAAGTCCATCCATTCCATAGAATTCCATCCATACAGAAATATTACATCCCGAGCCAAGATAAATTCCTGGCAGGTCCAGCAACGACTGAACCAAGGGCTGGAAGTTAAGCAGAGGAAATCCTTATGGGTTTCGTGGGTTTCCGGCCTACTCTTTTCGACAAGATGTGTCATTTCATAGGAGCAGAAGGTCTTCTCCGGTGCCAGGTCATGTACCAGTCCTCCAATGCCATCAGGTCCTATACCCGGACAATTCTTGCTTCTAAGCTTTTCTCGTAAATCAACCAACCACCGCATGCCAACACCACTACACTCCCTCTCAGACAAGCAAACCAATACCCTTTCAGCACCCGCATAGATCTCCCTCATTAGCTCCACCTGATGCGATCTTTCACCCGGATCACTTTGATTAATGCACACCTGATCCACCCACAACCAATTCTCCCCAAAAAGAGCTCCCGTTCTTCTCCAGTACGTCATAACCTCTTTGAGCGCAAGACCCAGATTCGCAAATGCATTGAACTCAAGCCCGTTAATGATAATTCGCGCAGTATTCTTTGGGTTGCCAGCACAATAAGATAAGGCTGTGTATTTGCCACTGACGGAGGTGAGAGGAATGTTGTCGAGTAATGTGAACGAGAGGTTCATGTTGTGTGGTGGAAGAAATCTCAATAAACGAATCTCATGCTCGTGATTATGGAGAGGCTTGTACGGGTTCTCGGCGTAGAAGATGCCGTTTTCGGGAGAATAGAAGTTGTCATAGACAGGAGCTAGCCCTGACTCGGTTGGCTCCCGGTTATTGTCTTCGCCGATTGATGCCATTGCGCCCGAGGAAATAATTGATGGGAATGAAGCATTGAAGTGGTTCATCTAAGAGTGAGAGGGTGCGATATTGATGACAAGTAATGAGATATGGTGAAGGGGTGAGGTTAGGTTCAAAAAGTGTGGCTGTGCAGATTTAGGCAAGCCTGACCAACCACATCCAACCCCGAACTTTCAATATTGAGAAATGTGCCAGACATTGATTATTTTGCGTGTTGAGGTTCAAATTAAAGGAAAGAAGGTTGGATAGGAGAATAGTCGAGGTAGAGTTGAATAGAATTACCCCACAGCGGGACAAAGCACTTTCAATTCAGAGCCATGTACATGTCCATGACGTCAAGAAATAAGCGTGCAAGAAAAGCCAAACCTTCCTTCATATTTCCTTTTTCCATTTCCGTGCTATACTCGAGAAGACGAGTGTGGCTTACCCCGCGCGCTTGTTAGCACTGCAGTTTCATATGACTCACATGACAGCAACAAATCTCAACATCCAGAGACAATCTGGATCAAGGTTCAACTCGAGCCCCTGCGTGGGCTAGAACTTCAAAGGTCGTACGACTACAGGCCGTTTGGGGCGCTAGAGTAGAGCTGAAAATGTAACCAAGGCATACTTTACAACTTCAAAATTCTTCTCTCAAAGTTCACGAGGCCGAACTTCTGTATATGAAGCGGGCGACTGTTGTATGTCTCTCGGATATTCAACAGCTGGATTTATTGAACAAATTGATTTGATGATTTGGCATTTTGCGCAATTTTTAAAGGGTTCAAGTATTTTTAGCGGAGAGGGGCTGAGAAAGGGGGGCTGAAGGGAATATGCAGATGTCTTGCTTTTTTGCATGATATTCGCTACACCAAAAGTCAGAGACGGTCGGGAAGTACAAAGCTTAGCAAGAGCTCTTTCCCACTTTTTTCTTGGCATTTTTTACACGGTGAAATAACCTAAGTCCTTCAGTCGTGGCATCACCAACATTCACCATGGCTCCTACTTCCAAACTCTTCCTTGCTTTGATTGTCTCCTCTTCTATGGTGTTGGGTGCGGCCACAAATTTCACGACAAATTGGAATCCGAATGGAGATGGCTGCGGTGGTACAAAGGGGTTTCTTTCTTGCTACGGCACCCAAGCCTCGAAAGGAGTAACATATTTAGATAATTGCGCCAACAATAACAAGGAAGGAACAACAGCGTATCAGAGCTGTACTAATGAGTATACAGGGCTATGGCTTGCTTCCAATGTGGGATGTTGGCTTGAAAGTTGCTGGAATCAGGTTTGTTTGCTTGGACATATTTGAATTTCGATTTACGGGTTCGATGAAACTGATTTATGAGGATAGGTCTATTCATGCGAGTACCAATTAACCGCAATGTCCTACTTCGACGGTGCAATTTCAGGAGGACTCACCCAGAGCGCAGTTGTCCCATTCTACCCGGCGCCTGACGAAGCTTCCGCTGGAGCTTGCTGTTCGTCCCTCTTCAGCTCGCAAAGCTCCAAAGCCTCACTAACAACATCTATAGCTTGCAATCTCGGCTATGTCTACGGAAACCTGACTGCAGGTGCAATACCATCATTGGGTATCTCGTCCGGTTGCGTGTCCGGCGACAGCAGCACAGCATCTCTCTCCACCTGCGAATGCTGTGCGCTTTCATGGCCCATCTCTAAGTTAGCTCCCCTTCCCCTCTACCCCTCCTCTTTTCCTCGTTAAAACAGAACTTAGCATCCTCACCGCTTGCCCCTCATCCGACCTCTCCATTCTCGGCTTCTCAAAGTACATCACCGACATCCAGAATTCTCGCGCCTCTCCTCCGATAAATGCTCTATCCTAAACAACGGCACCTTCACTTGCATCAAAGACTATGATTTCCCTTTTGCCGGGACCACGGCTTACAACCCTCTCTCTCTCCCTGCTGGAGAACCAGGCACCGAAGCCCTGTCGAATACGGCAGGCAATGCCTTCACGGCATTCCCGTCTCCCACGATGACGTTGACGCTGTATCCAGCTTACACGAGCACGATTACGGCGGCGCCTTTCGAGAAAAGTGCTGGAGCGGATGGGAATGAGGTCCAGGGCCCGAGCATCGTGGGCGGTGGTGCGGGGACGACTGCGATGGATGTGGGAGCAACAGGCACGGGTACAGGAACTGGGAGTGCGGCTGCTACGGCGACGAAAGCGAATTCAGGAACCAGAATGAGTGGAAATCTGGTATTGTTATCGATCCCAGTGGCTTTGGTCGTTGGTGCGCTGTAAAGAAGTCGTAAATATATTGGTTGGTCCTCAGAGTCAAGAGTACTCGTGCATAAATTGGTTGCTTGGACTATGATCATGCCCCTTTAATTACGCGAGGTCGAGTTTTCCCCTGCTGACAAAATACAGGACTTCCCAAATCCCCCTAGCCGTCTCTGTCTACTGCGGCTCAAAATCCAGAGAATTGAGTTACCTCGGTTCTCCTTGGAAGGACTCCAGCGAGTTAGACTTAAGTTCAATTTCATGCGATGCAAGTCTTCGGAAGCTAGTCCTGATGTGGAGAAAAAAGGGGTTCGAAGTGGTGGAGGCTCAGCAAGCGCCACGAAAAACCACACCAGCGCAACCTCCTTTTAATTCGTTTTGTTCGACTTTTCAAGTCGACTGAACCCTCTCAGTGGTGGATTTAAGACAGCCAAAGCCGTTTGAAATTGCTGCCTCACACCAAACTCTCAGTTTTGAGGGCCGAGTTGCCGGATTGGCGCCGTGATGGTGGATGACAGATAGGCTGTCGGGGACTAGCACTACTCGAAGGCCTGAGGTCTGGTACTTTCGTTATATTCTTGTTTCTGGCAATATTTAGCCTTCTGGTTGAGAGCTTCGGGCTCCCAAGTTTGGGAAACAATATAGGGCGCGATCGCAGTCTCCCTGCTAAGAAGCTCGAGACTTCCAAAATGACGACAATGAGGCCGGACGGCGATGTTCGGTATCAACACCCAGCGAACGTCAAGGCATGTTAAGCTGAAAAGCTTTGTCCCCCGTATGGCCCTTCCACCATGCAAGACGTGGGGGCAACGAATGAGCTCTCTTAACCATCTGAAAGTGGCGTGACGCTCGGGCGCTTTACCCCAGGAATACAATTTCTGGCGGCCGTTTTAGGAACTCCTTGGCGAGGCACAATTATCATGAGGCTTTTTTTTAGGACGTCGTGTTGCACACCGAGTCCGCTGGAGATTAGGGCATGGTGGTGCCGAGAGAAGCGTTCGGAGCCTCAACCCCCTTTCCAGATCGCATCATCGCAAAGATAAGTGCCAAGCCACCCGTGTTGGCTTGCCCAACTTCTCTCCACCATCTTCCAGCTAGCAACAAGCTTCCGTCCCTGCGTTGAATTCTTCTTGTGCAAAATGGCTTTCTCCATGTCTCTAATTCAGCCCTTTCGCGATCTCATCTTTACCTCCGCAATCTTTATTTCGATTCTTGCACTCACAGCCTCGTCAACACCGGTATCACCACCCTCCTTCGAGAAGCTCGTCAACACAATTTCACCTCGCAACGCTATCTCCGATTATGGGAACACAACAGATACTGTCCTCCACATTGAGCCCAAAACCTACAAACTGACCTTGCCCTGGTGGACGCAACTCGTTGGAGTGGTCGGCGACTTTTTAATGGCTTTCTACACCGTCACCTTTGCTTGGGAGAAACGAGGCAGCGGGAAACCTCGGGCTGGGTTAATCAAGGTTATCCACAAGTTCGCTTCCAAATCTTATTTGTTCGTCCAGACATTCGCGGGGTTTGTACACCTGGCTATAAATTCTGGTATGTGCCCTATTCTATCAGGATGATTCTGCTACTGTATTGTCTTGGTTTTGGAGCACAATGCAATTGCATCCAGAAAATGCAAGATATTCCTTGCACAGGCGTGCTATCTCGTGTCGACCCTTGATTAGTGAAATTAGATTGCTTACTTCGGAATTAGGACGCGATGATGGATGGAGCATCGTTCAGAGACCTGGTAAGACTGATTCCGATACTCACCCCCTTCTTTATTTTTGTAAGCTGCGAACCATTCTGGCAGCTGTTAGGATTTCATGAGACCTTTCTTTGAAGGGCTTGGTGTTTCTGCTCTTGATCTCATGAGTCAGGAGAACCGGACGCTGACTTTGTTCATCGAACAGGCGGAAAGGACTTCGTTGCCCTGTTTCTTGGCGCCTGCGACTTGTGGAACAAGACAAACCTCGAAAATCGACGAACACTTCTTCCATTAGCATGGGCAAACTGCCTTCTCGCCCTTGTCCTCCTAGTAATCTTCAGTCTCCCCGTCATTAGCTCCGGGCCTGTCTTCCAAGCCTGGGCTCCAGGTTGCAGCTACGTATTAAACAGTGGCAACGGCACCACTGGTTCTGGGCCGTACAACACCGCCACCTGCTCCACTTTCTGGGGCAATGGGTTGGAGCAGCCTTTCACTTTCAACCAGTCGATTGCGAGTCAATTCACCTGTGCGACGGAATATGAATTGAGTCTGGGACGTAACGGCATGGAGTCCCAGAGAATCATGAGCTACTTTTCTTGGTTTTATGTCTTTGTCATTGTGCTGCTGTTGATTGGGACTGCCATAGTACAAATCAGGACTCCCATACAGGATGATGAATATCGAGCAGTGCCATTGGTTGGTGAGTAACCTCTAGTCATTCTTCCACCATTTTTGCTCGCTGTTGAGAACAGGTACTGATAAGTGCCGGTGTTGCAGGATATGTTATGTTTTTTGCTATTTTCATAGCGTTGGCTTATGGTGGTATATGGGTTGGTATCACATATATGATCCAGTCGCAAGCGTTTAATGCTGCCGTTGTCGTCTGTCCTGACATCGCGAACTCGACGTCGGGATTACAAACGTTGAATAACGCAACGTGTACTTGCGTAGATATTCATCGCCAGTTGATCTTGCCGATTAAAACGGTCCTGGAAGGCGACAGTTCTGCTTTGTCAAGGTTGATCTCAAACTTTTGATCGTAATGTTTCTATGTGAAGTCAGTCCGTAATACAATTTGATTATTAATTCTGCCGGTTTCTTGCAATCATGAAGGGTCTTCTTCCTCGAGAAATTCTCTGTTGAACATTGTGGCAGCATCACAAGCGCCTATTTCTTGTTCGCTTCGACTTGGAGGTGAAGGTCGTCGTGTGGAACTGACCCTAAGCATGTGCAGTTCCCTTGTTTCTTGTCAAAGATTGCTCCTTGTTGATCGCGTTCTTCTTATTGAAGAGCTGGGCTGTGCAATGTGTGATTGTGTGCGGAGAGCTCTTCATAGGACTACTTTGACAGATGCGAAGGGGTGTATTTGCTGGTGAAGTGGCGTATTATCGAAACCCAGTGTCAGCTAAGGGAACTAAATAAACATATCCCGCGAACAAAATCTTACCAAATTATCAATCCAAGATCATAGTCCAAAATAAAGCTGTTCCCTACTCAACACAAAGTCAAGAAAGTATGGAAAAGGTGAAGTGACGTTGTTGAAAGAACGTTTCGGCTTCAAAGTCGCTAACCTTAAACGGAGCATCGCCTTCCCAGCCTTATCATAACTGGACATCACCTCCAAACAGCTTTTTTCCCTGCGAGCAACTGCGGAAGATTCGAGCACTCTCGGCTTGTTGCCAGTCACAACTCCGAGAGTATCTGAGAAACGCATATGCTCTCCCTGATCCTCGTCCAAACTCGAAGCTTTCCAACGTCTCCGAACGAGCCAGTACAACGCAAAAAACTTCCCTAACGCATATCGGTTGTCTTGAACAGACATTTCAATCGTTCCCGTCTATTCTCAAGTACCGTCGCCCCCGCGCCACTTTCAAAGTTAACAAAACACGATCACCTCCTCGATCCACTCTCGATTGCGACTATTTCCGCCAGAGAACAACCAACCTTTGCAACTCAACTACCACATCTGAAATCTCAGTCATCTCGTCAACATGGCCAAGAAGGCAGCATCAAAACGGTCGGAACGATCGAAAACGGAGCAAGACCCGACCTTGAACAATCGCCCAGCTACCTCCTCCGGACCATGCACCACCTTTACATGCTTCCCGAAATTACCAATCGAGCTACGCTTCAAGATCTGGAAGGAGGTTTGCTTTCAGCGACGTAATATCTGCGTCTCGATGAAGACCCTAGGCAGTTTGAGCCAAGATGACCGAGGTGGACAGGCAAGATCTGCCATTCATCTCAACATCTATGTTTCCAGATCATCTCACCCCGCTATTCTCCACACCTCCCACGAATCTCGGAAAGAAGGTCTGAAATACTACAAGCTTGAATTCGGTTCCAGCTACACTGGTCCCCTCTTCACATTCTCCACCCCTGCACAAACATACATCAACTGGCAAGCGGATAGACTTTGCGTCAATGAACCAGCTGTCTTTACATCAACTTTCGCGGTGATGACCGAGTTTATGGGTCTATGTCAAGAACGAGGCCTCAGAAGCATTGCCATCAACGCCGACCGCTTCACTTGCGGAACGTTCTTGAGCGCCCTTGCTAAAGGGTCAACGCCTGTGCAAGAAATCATTCTCTTTAGCGCCAATCGCCAGGTCATAGCACGTAAGATCTTCGAAAAGAAGCAAGCAGCCCTTAAATTTTACATGATGTCAGACATTGCCATCCTCGAGGCTCGTGTACAAGGACAATACTCCAATACGGGAGACGTCAAATGGGATTCGAAGGCTCGTACTCAAACTATGGAAGGTGCGCGAAATATTTTGATCGACGGATTCGAGAGGCACGAGAAGAAGTTGGGAGCGGGTTTGATGGCGAACAGCAATAAAACTGAAGCCGGAATATCGACCTGGACTCGTCCCATAATCAAGTGGTGCACAGCGGGGTTGAAGCTGCTGCCTGGCAAGGGAGTTAGTGCAAATAGGGAGTAAATACCGACAAGTATTGAGATCGAGTGGGGATGTTGGGTTCTAGGGTTTCTTTGAATGTGCCATAACAAAAAGCTGATTTGGTGAGAAGTCCTACGGCATGGGGCATGGACTCACCCTTTTTCGCTCCGAAATACTGGAGCTTTCTTAAGTGGGGTTCGTGATAGGGGAAAGAAAAGGTTGCAATAGTAGCAATCATATGGCTTTTCTCCTCTTCTAATACCTCAGATTGTATTATACATGGCCGCGACACAACTAGCATCTCGCTTTTCATGGCTTTTATTTGCGCGAGATGCCCACAAAGATAAGATAGGTTTTCTTCAATCAAAACTCAGAACTCAATGCGCCTGTCTCGTGATATCTTCGTGCTGTTCATAAATTTCATGGGTTTACTTATAGCGAGACATCTGAAAAGGGCCGGCATTCTCCATCTGATCTTCATCGCACAACACCAGCCCAAGGACTCCTCATTCAGCCATTACAGATGAGATAAGTCGAGAAAGGAGAAAAGGATGAGGAAGAAGCTTTTGTTTCATGACTACGACTCGTTTTATATTGTTTTTCAGACGAAAACTAACGCTCTGGATTTCGAATGCGAGCACAGGCTCCTCCTTCCATCGCCCGCAGTCCCTGCCAGTAGGCAAACGCCTTCACGAGCCCGATGGTATGAGAGAACGTACCACACAATAACAGGACATGCATGATCTGATGGCTAGAACCATAGATATCAAATCGACGAGCGTACCATCTCTCAGGGATGCGCGCTGTGTAGATTGCCGTGCCCGTACCATTCAATATTCCAAGTCCAATGAAGTATGTCAGCGATATCCGCTCATTCTGCAGAGCCCATTCATGTAAAAGCACGCCATGAATTGCTGGGATGAAGATGGAGAGTCCCAGGACGCTATACATAGCAGAACGAAAAGGGCGGTAGTTTAGAGTGCGGAAGACAGATCGCATTGTGAAGATCCCGCAGCTAATGGTTGCGAATGTAGCCTATAAATGTTTGGATTCGAATTAGACATAGCGTGAAGTGCAGAATAATATACCATTGACCAATAGAAGATCCGTAAGTTTTGGTCGCAGTAGAATCCAAAGTAATCACTTGGGATCGCTGAGCCCCATATCACAATCACGATTCCAAGGTGATCCAACTGGTTGCTGTCCTGTGCACCGGAAATGACGTTGGGTTAGCTACCCCTATTTGCCCGCTAATTTCCTTTGTATAAAGGGCTGAAAACCCAGAATAATTTTCCTTTGCAGTCAAGGGTTAATAATAACCATTGCAATTAATCGTACCCCTCGTAATTGGACTGCATGGTGCGCCAGAAAGCTTCTACTCATACGCTCTGGTACGCACATCTCGTGACACTATGTAGCTACAGGTAGAAGGCGGATCATTGGCTTTCTGGTCCTACTCCAATATCTACAACCGCAGACCTTTTGATTATTCTTTAACCCTTTCCACTTTTGCCAAATGCTGTATTCCCGTCTTCGTCTCCGTGTGCTCCGTGTTCAGCTTTTCGTGCTTGATGAACATACAGGCCACAATAGGAATAGCAGCCAAGCACGTATACAATATGAACATGTTCCTCATACTCCACGCGAAAGCCTCCAAGACCACCTGACGCTGTGACGCGTCTTGGATCGACTGTGTAATGGCCACGTTTGCCGCTGCCTGGCTACCTGATAGAGCCTTGAGGACAGATTCGCTGAGGCCAGCGGCAACAAGGGATGGTTGTCGAGCATCCATGCTGTTTTGGAATACGACACCGCCGACTACTACAGACAGTGACATCGCAATGCTTTGCAGAAACAGCAAGGACGCTGTGGCTGCCGTAGTTTCAGCCTGACTAACAGTATTCTGGATGGCAGCCATAGGCGCTTGGAAAAGAAGTGCAGGGCCGAAAGCGCCGACGATCTCTATTCCGACGATCATCGCAACGGACGTGTCTGCTCCAAAAGTTATGTATAGCCCGGTCCCTATCGCCATGAGTAGTGAACCAGCCCATATGAACTCTCTATAACGGCCTGTACGGAAAATCAAGAAACCGGCTGTGATTTCGACAACGGCTTGTACCAAGATCAGTGGTAGTAGTAGAACGCCGCTCCGGAGAGGCGAAGTTTGTTGTACGCTTTGAAGGTATAGCGGCATATAATATTCTATACCAATGAGGACCATAGCGTGCGAAAAGACGATAAGAAAAACTGCATTGTTTGACCGGCTTTTAAACACGGCTAACGGTATAAGGGGGTATTCGGCCCAGCGTTGCTCGTTAAAGAGGAAGAAGCCGATTATTAGCGTCCCGAACACAATCAAGCAAATGACTTTCGGACTACTCCAGGGAAATATTGTCCCGCCGAAATCGAGTCCAACAAGAATTAGAGTAGTTATTGCCAAGATAGAGAGCGTTCCAGACCAATCAATGGCCCTGAGGCCTTCGGCTAGTTTCGTACGCGGATTATTGACGTCCAGGAAAAGAAGCAAGAGGACAAACGTGATGCCACATACGGGGACATTGATCCAGAAGCACCAGCGCCAAGTAACAGACTGTGTAAAGGCGCCCCCTATCAGCGGTCCACCGGATCCAGCCAAAACCCATACAAATCCCGAGAAACCCAAATATACCGATCGCTCGCGTACACTAAAGAGATCTGAGATGGTGATGATCGATAACTGTACCAGGCCACCGCCAGCTACGCCTTGCAACGCTCTTCCAGCAATGAGCATGGGCATATTGATGCTCAGTGCCGCGAGTATACTAGCGGCTGCAAATAAACTGACTGCTGTGAGGAGCACAAGTTTACGGCCCCAAATGTCGCTGATTTTCGCCCATATGGGACCCGTAGCGGCCTTTGCCAGCAGGTAGGCGCCGCCAACCCAAACATATCCGGAAGCAGAGCGCAGATCAGTGCATATTGTGGGAATCGATTGTGAGATAATGGTCGTATCGAGGGCGGATAGAAACAGGGCGAGCTGCAAGATACTGTTAGCTAGGTGATTTACGCTAAACACTAATAGGGAAGGGTAGGCTACATAGAGCGCCGTTAGGATAGTGTATAGACGCAGCTTGGTGCGAACTTTGGGACTCTCTTCGAGGTCCAGCGGCGCAATAGGTATATCACTAGGAGGAACCGCCGTGGCGGGAAGCTCTGCCGGGTATCCAGCGTGTACTAGAGAAGGGTCGGAGGCTTTGGTGATATCCAGAGCCATTTCGTAGTGCTCAGAGCGTACCGGTATAGAGTACAGAATTGGTATAATGCGTTCAATGTACAGGTCGGGAGGACAGCCTAGGGACAAAGTGGAAGGATGGGACAGTTCTCGTAGTTGATGGTGAAAGAGAGGTACACCGGTGGTATATCTGTAGATGACTTTCGAAAGACTACGTGAGATCGCATTAGCTAAAGGGAAAATATTAAGTTGCGAGAACTACACTTACTTGTAGGTAGATTCGCCAGTCTACTATATGTTCCCAATAAAAGTGCGGGATAGTGTGACTGAACTAATTACCTACCTAGTTGATGCGCCAAGGCTCGGTGTGACTCTTCCCCAGCGTTGATTCGCCAATGCTTGATGTGACTCTTCCCAAGCTGACCCCCACTTTTAGAGTTGCGTTTGGTTTCCAGCAACCAATACATGATTGGCCCATCTTAACATATCTACGTCAGGAATTATTAAGCCAGAACTGTTGATGCTAGTACTTGGCGCCCAATTTCTGCTCAATACCGGGAACGCCGTCGCCTTCTGTCAGAGAGCAGTAGTTTCTTTGAATCATGATAGGGTCTGTATAGTGAATTATTAAGCGACTTTTTACTACCTGCAGCCCAACTTCTTCTCGGAGGCTTGTCTTTACTTTTACCCTACGCCGCAAGTAGCCGGGCACGAGGAGGCCAAAATGGGTATTATGGTGCGCAGGCTGGCGCAAGCGTGCTCAGGATGCTCCAGCTCTCCTCTGGCTGCTCACCCTCAGCTCAGGTTAAAACAGCAGTTGCTCATGTCCGAAGACTAAATCGGAAACCAGCGAAAGGGAAAAGTAATCCTGAGTCTATCGGTGTCCTAGTATTCCAATCCGCCACTTTGAGCCTTTTCCGATGATCAAAGTCTTGACACGACGCTGCTCGCTTTCAATGGAGCTCTCTTCGAGAAAGCCAGACTAGGCGAGCCTGAAGCATAGGCAGATGTCGGAATGATGTTCTTGAGAGGGCTCTACAGCGAGCTTGATGCCACAGAGAGGTCTTTTATAGTGGAAGTGGTAATTGTCGGGATCTAACGTGGAGAGCTCGTTGGTGATTTAGGAAGAAGGAAAGCAGATGTTGGTCGAATTTTGGGAATGTTTAAGCGATAAATGGCTCTTCGACCCATAGTTACGAGAAAGTCACTTTTTGCGGTCGCAAAATATTCCATTTTGGGACTGAGGTGGTTTGACAAATACATAAAAAGGATCGGGAAGCATTTTGCTAATATTGGTCGATATTGAAAAAGCTTCCTAGACATGAAACAGTCACAACACACCATCTACTTCTAAAAGTTGTCACAATTCTTTATTTATGAATGCTATCATCTGCACTCCTGTGGAATATGGTATGGACAAACTACAGGATACTGAGCTCAGATAACTCATGGGTTGAATGAAATGCTAATTACCAAGAAAATCTCTCATTTCTCCTGATCAGTCCTCGTCACCTGCCCAGAAGGTACCGTCGACTTTGAACGGTATCACCGGAGCCAAGCTGTTCATTCCATCGGCTCACCATCTACAAGGAGGCGACAAAGTTTTATCTTTAATGGCCGCTGAAGGTCAACTTGAACAGTATCCGTTGCTTTGCTCTTTGCGAAAACTGTGCTTTTGTAGTCCTCCATTGCCACAATCAATTTTTTCCTTGTCAGTTTGATTCCCTTTGGAATTATACGAGGTGGCTTGATAACATCGAAGTATAGGGGTCTTCTGTGGCTCTCAATCCAGTCCACCCCGTAATTTAAGTCGAAAAATGTCAATTCTTCCAACTGGAGCTTGGTCAACGCCTTTTTGATCAATTTGTCAATGACATAACAATATGATGAATCCCATGGGCGATTGGCATTGAAAGCGATACGAGCGAGGCCGTTCTTCTCAGCCTTAGCCAAAAGATCAACGTAGCCTTGTCGATTGTCCGAGAATAAAGGCTTCATGATGCATATTCTGTCAGCCTTCTAGTTGACGTAGGTTCTCGCGGGAAAGGTGATCTTAAATGGTGGAAGATTGGGTCCATTGGCTTGACACTTCGAACCAAGTGTGAGCTGGTAAATTTTTAGGCCTTCTCTTCGAGAATCTCGAGAGGTATGTAGTATAGCTGGGTGGCTGATATTCGTGACGAAGAGGTATGGATTGTCCTCTCCATTGCCGTCGTGGAGATGTCCGAAGTTCACCAGGCCAACCCAAACACCAACGTTCCTAGTTTCAAAAGCGGCTTCCTTCCATATGTTGAGTTGAATCTCCTTGGGAAGCTTTGGAAGCACGTAAATGAAGTCGCCATGTTGTACTTTTGTATGGTTGAAGAGGCTTCTGGGGCCGGTCCTCGAGAGAATAGGTCGGAGAGATCGCCTTCCTACTAGAAATCAGTTGAAGGATAAGAGGCAAAGTAGAAGTTTTGGAATATCCACCTGCAAAATGAGCAAGAATAGGTAGAGTACTTAGTACGCAGTGGAGAAGTGAATTGGCAATGTCGAAGGTGAAGACCTGTTGGCAGTCAGATGCTGCTTTCAACAGTGAAAAAGCTCGGAAGCTGGCTTACTTGGAAGTATTGATGCGGCTGCCGTGATACTGCTGTGCGACGGGTTGTGTTGTGCGATGGCTTCCAGATCCAAGGTGTAGTCAAGGCGAGCGGTCGATGAATGATTCGTCTCTCGACTTGTGCAAGTTGCTCGCAGACCCTGGTTTCTAATCCCGTCACGTCTTTCTCGGTGATGCCATATTAGCCTCCAAGTTTCGGGTTGATGCAGGTTTTCTTTCTTCGAAGAGGCCGTGAAGTTGAAAGAAGTTGCGGAAGGTGATGGGCGATGGTGCTCAAGTCAACAAAGAAATTTAAGCGAGTCTTCCGTAAGGTTGGCAAATTCGGAGAACGCTACTCATGCTTGAGTACATAAAGTTGGGATTAGCATTGATTTAAATTTTACGCGTTAGTAATTGAAGAAATTTAGGAACGGATAGCTAAACGGAAACGTCCTAAATTCCAACATGATTTGGGATATTTTAGAATAAGACAACCGGTTCTGAGTATTTTACTGAAAGAATTAGCCTAAATTCACTGTGGCATCATTTTTGCAAGCAAGCTTTTAAGGAAAGAAACGCATTGTGTCATGTGAATGGCTGTTCTGCAAAGAAGGAAGTCCTTGCCAAGAAGCCATTCTGCAGGCATTCCCGTGCGTCCATATTTATGTTGTGAATTTCAACCCGCGAATGTGCAGGTGCCACAATACCTGTAATCAGCTAGCCTCTCGCCAGGCCCATCAAGGAAGCTCCAATCATTCCTTCTCTTGTACTTCAAGTTCCAGATTCCATTCCATCCCCGCGCTATGGTAGACTCTCCAACCACCAGTATCCTAAGCGTAAGTAGGAAATGCCTCAAAACGCCACTCGCAAGATCGAATCCGTGTGTGAATGAGCTTGATAAGCTCTGACCGATCCATTAGAGGTCTTTTATTTGCTGCATGATTTACGATGGCAGACCATAGTTCAGCGGCTAGGCATTGCATTGTTTGCAATTTCGGATTATTCAAGCTCAAATCACCCATTACGCTCTGCTTCACATCACATGGCCTGTAACCTTTGTCGATCTGGACCGCGAAGAGGGTCTGAAAGAGCAGTATGTTCCCGATGTCCCGATGTCCCAAGTAGAAGTCCATCCATTCCCCAATCGCCGTATTGATTGTTCCCATTCCCAACACCTGCTGTCCCATAAGGTAATTGATGTTGATAGCTAACGTTCGGAGGTTACCAGCTTTTAGTTTCAAAGAAAAATCATCTCTTGTGCGTTTACAAGAGGAAAATTCATCTGGATTCATGACGCAGAGGATGTCGGTAGCCCAGTTTGTGTAGATAGACGAATCGTATGACAATCGAATTGTTGATGGCCCCACATCCGGAGAACGTGTCAAGGTGTGTTCAACACCGAATGCTAGTTTGTAAACTCTGAAGCCTTCACGCCGAGATTTTTGACAACTGTGGAGCAGTGAAGGAGGCGGTGTATTCGAGTAGAAGAAGTGAATGAAATTATGTGCCCTGATAGCGTCTTCGCTCTTAACGATGATCCTGTTTCCCATGCAGAGATCAATACTCCGAGGCTGAAAAGCAACATGCTTTCAGATATCGAAGCGCAGCTCTGGCGGCAAGGCCAGGAAACAGGTAAACCCAGACAAGATGATCCCATTCTCTGGATTTTCCTCGCCGGCATTGTTGTTGGCTGTTGTTGCGGGGTTCAGATATTGATTGACCATGGGCCGAGTTGCAGATCTGAGAACGCGTGTACTCTTATGTGGGCTATTTGTCTGGGAGACTAGTCTTGTAGAGTGTGTTTTTGAACCCGTAGCTCTTCGTTTGGTGGCACGACCAGATTTCGGACTTTTTGTGCGCACACGCTTGGGCGGCATGACGGCTTGGCGCAACTTGTTCGAGTACTCGGAGATTTGGAGGTGTTACTCGAGGGATTGCACCGCTTGGAAGGTGATGGAGGTTGGGCGACGCTGGAGAATATCAATTTGGAGTCTCACACCGATCTGCGGAGGGCGGCAGAAGCTGGAGTACGGCTTATGGTGGTATAAGTAAGAAGTTCCACCCAACAAGAGGGAGAGACCGACTGCTCAATACTTCAATTGCTGAACTGATCAACGACGACAAGCACAGAGCTTCGTGGAAGGAACCGCTCTCCTGATGTGAAGTGTGGCAGATTGCAAATGAAGTACAGCCCTTCGGACGGAGACCAAGATGCCACGGTTGCGGATGTCAGAAATCCTTCTATTGATACTGGATTATTTCTTGTTGTTGATCGATGAGTTGGAGAAGGAAGAAATCGAGAAAGCTATGGCAAACGCGAAGATGTGGAAGTCACGGCTAACGAGGCCGCAAGCGAGCGACTTCCAGCACTAGCATTAAGTAGCATGTTCACGTCCATTAATCTCTTACCGTACGAATTAAGTTCAGCTATTTGGAATTTATTGACTCTCAAAGATAGCACTCGAAGAAAATTTCCTCGAAAGACTTGTTGGAAGTGATGAAGCGGATTTTGGAGGCGCGTAGAGAACTTGTCACGTGAAAGAATCTACCCCTGAGGAGAAGCGAAGAGGGTAGGAAAGCTGGAGAGGGGTTTAAAATGGTATTAAGAAGAAGGAGATAGTATAAACGAAGTCTTGGATCATATACAAGCTAGCCTACACTTGATCACTGCAGTCCACCTACCCTCTCTGGATAGGAGAAAAAGTCACATGACCTTCGGATAAATAGGGGGCATCTCGTTCGCCTAAAACTAACGAATCGAGCAAACTCGTCGCGACCTCCCCCCTGCGTACGCGAAGTCTAGATCCTAACGCCCAGAGTAGCAACGTTGAGGTCGAGGGCACACACCCTTTGAGCTGAACGAACTATTGATTATTTCTTATCATTCGTTATCGCCGTTTCCTTGAATTTTATTGGCTTTCGCAACGTCTGCAGCCTCATTCTGGTGCGGGGAGGAAGGCTGCGCCACCACCAGCGCCTGTATCCAGTCGTGTGACGTCTCTTGCTCAAGCCCTGGGCGTCAAGAGGATTCCATCTGCAGAGAGTCACCGATATGTTGCAGATAACATAAATGGTGACTGGTGTGCGTGTTTTGTTCCCTAAATCATAGCCTCTATTCTGGTCTTTCGTCGCATGAGTGAGCATGCATAGATTTGTGAGCATCGACGACTGCCGAGCGCGCTACTTAAATGGCACATCACCAGTACCAGGCTTCCCTCTTATAATACCCTACGAACAATGTCTCCAAGTTTGCGGGACCGGCTGGGGAACATACCCAATATGGTCCGTTGTCAGCGCTCTCACAGATTGGGTCATACCTCTCTTCCTCCTTCTCGGCAATATTACCTATTCCAAAAGCGCCAGCAAAGTTTTTAACATCGGTCGATACAATTGTGGAGCGTGGTTGAATTGGATAGCTGTGATATCGCATCTTCTTGTGAACCCACTCGACTTCCTCTGGAACTTGGCGCTTAAACTGGATTCTGGTCGTGAGATCAGAGAGCGCATTCATCGAATAAGGCCTGAGATATCAATCACGGCAGAGGAGAAGAAATATCTCTGTGGGATATGTTACGCGCTTGAAGATTTCGAGGGCGGAATTCATGTTGAGACTCTCCTGAGGCCCCTCGAAGAGGGTAGCCATTTCGAAGCGGTTTCGCATTGGGAAGCCATCCGTCCTCTCCTCGAGTCCACCGCTCGGAACATCGCCGGCGATCGCAGGCACAACAAGTTCCACTCTATCTTAGCCATTATCGTGTACGGAAAAGATGTCTTCGTGGCCTTACTTCAGTCGAAATTCGATGCAAATTTCCCATACCACATGCCGCACACTCTGGCTCTGCGACAGCTTTACTACTGGCTCTTCTGCGCAATCATCCTGAGTGGTGCTGCTGGAGGTTTCGCTGATCAGTGGTCAAGTCATGCATTCTTGAGCAATTTCTTGGCGGAAAGATTAAAGAATCTGAAGCGCGCTGCAATACGAAAAGCTTTTCGGTACGAGGACATCGTTCTGAGGCCGATTGAGCCATGGGATGGAGGAGACTACAGCTGGAAATATCCCAAGCGAGGACAGAAACTGCGGATGACCAGACGACAAAAGCTTTTGCTGCTGCCAGCTATTGCAGCAGTGGCACTTCCGGTTGTGATTGCGTTCATTATGTCTTGGTACACCCCGACAATTGGCCTAGGCGATAGAGGGATCATGGAGTTGTCTTTTGCTGGGATGTGGATACTAAATTTCATCATCACACTCTTTGCAAGCTCAATATGGCATGAGGAGAAACTGTTCAAGATATACATCTGGAACACCTTCTGGTCACTTGGCAGCCTATACATCCTCTTCGGGGCCTTTCAAGGT
This sequence comes from Stipitochalara longipes BDJ, assembly GCA_009732865.1. NCBI lineage: Eukaryota > Fungi > Ascomycota > Leotiomycetes > Helotiales > Hamatocanthoscyphaceae > Stipitochalara > Stipitochalara longipes. The sequence continues at coordinate 298,541 of ML769343.1, read as the reverse complement.
ATGTTCTACTCATCTGCTTTGTTGTACCAAATCTCATTACTGACTTCAATAGGATGGTACAATAACTGCGCTTCCTGGTCAGGATATTTTTCTCGCGGCGCCGCAGCTGCATTCATCGATCTGAATATGAGAACCACGATCCAAAACCACATCTTCACTTTCTATCTGCCAATCACTGCTGCCTCGCTAGTCACCCAGCTCTTGATCGCAGGATGGATCATCTGGATCAATTGGGAAGTGATTGAATTTACAGTGTGGAGCGATGAGGAAAATCGTGAGTTCTTTGAGAGACATCGGAGGAATGAGGCGGTTGAGATGATGCCTATATCCAATCAGGAGGACCAGTTGAAAGTAGGGTTGATGGTGACTGAACGTGAACTTCCAGGTGTGGAATCAGAAGAGTGGAGTGTCTCTTTTGAGGACCGAGAATAGTGTGAGCATTTTGTGAGATTAGATTCGGCAACAAATGCAAAGAAAAATCTGGCATTCTTCCATAAGATCACGTGTACGAATCAAATCTTTGTGATCAACCATCACTTGATAGCCCACGGCACACCCATGGAAAAGTATGAGAAATTGATTCATGCCAAAGAGGAGTCTGGCTCGAAGATCTTCAACTTTTTCTCCGTATTCAGAAAATTTGCTCATTTTTAGTTATCGTCACCCCCTCATGAGTCAAACCCGAAAAAGGGGCAAATTTAAGCTCCGTGCCAAAAACAGCCCTGCCAAGAACCCGCACAGACGACTCATCACATCCCACCCATCGTCTCCAAGCCTCATGCCCCTGTCTAACTTCCACCACCAGCAGTGGCGCTGTGTCTCTCATCTCGTTCGCTACTCCAACGGCACGCGAGTTGTGGCATCCAATGACGGGAGATGAAAATGAGCAAGAAAAGAGGCTGATGCAAGCTACCGCCGCCACAGGGCTGAAAAAGTAACTCCATCTGGCAGAAACGCGGCAAACACGAACCTTCCTCCAGCATCTGCCCGGCTTCGGGACTGGGGGCACGATCCTTTGGTTCTACAAGTAAAATACGAAGGTACCGATCATTTCGTTCCGTTTCTTGCTTTCGCTTTCGTGACCGCGCTCTTTTTGGTCCCGCGAAATCTCACACTCTTTTCAAAATGCGTTCGTTCTTGACTTCGGTCGTTCCACTCTTTACTTTATTTTCTCAGTTGCGCTCGGTGGAGGCGTTTACACAATGTTATTATCCTGATGGGTCGATACCCACGGATTGGGTTTGGGAGCCGTGTACGGGGGCTAAGTACTCGAGTTGTTGTGTGCCGGCTGAAGGAGATATCTGCCAACCTGATGGATTATGTTATTACCCCGATGAAGGCATAACGTATCGTGGCACTTGTACAGATCGTACATGGAATGACCCCTCCTGCAACGCGGACATCTGCGTGACTGGTATGTGCAGCCCTCCAACATGAAATATCTCCCTACAGAAATATCGAACTAACGTGTCTTCCCACTTTAGGTTTCGAGACAACTTGGAATTGGGCAATTCAGTGTGATGGAGCAGGCGGATCAGAGAGCTGGGCCTGCGGCACTGTCGACTCAGACGGCTCGCACGAAAGTCCCATGGAGACTCCTATCACCTGCCCCGCCAACAAAGCAGCGCAAACCGCCGCCTCCGCCTTCGTAACCACGCAATCGACCACTTCCGCAGGCCGGTACACGCCTCCCCCCACCGTCGACACGAAAGTCTTCTCCGTTTTCACATCACAATACACGAATACCCTGACCGCGAACGACATGAGCACGACGATAACAACGACATACGCGAGTACATTCACGAGTAAGATTGGCGCTGCTGCTGCGACTACGACTGGGACTAGTGTGCCAATTGCAATTGCTTCAAGTTCTTCGTCCTCAGATTCGAAAGGAGCTGTGACACTGTCAATCGGGGCATTGGTCGGCATCATCGTCGTTGTCATCGCCCTTCTGACCCTCGGCCTTGGCACGGCAGTGATCATACGCAACAAACGTCTCAAGAAGAAAGAAGAAGCCATCCGCTTGAACTCGGCCGTTTCTCAACCTCCTCCAAATGGGCCCGTGGGACGCGATCAAGTGTATCCGTATGAAGTGCCTGCAAACGAGGTTCAAGATATAGAGAAGTTGAAGAGAACGTATGGGTATGTGGGCCCGAAGGTCGATACGTATGAGATCGATGATCATGGGGTTTATGGGAGAGGGGAGAAGATGGCTGCGATGAGGGGTGAGGAGGGAGAGCTGAGGAGTCCGGCGCCCGAGTATAGTGCTGCTGTCATGCCAATTGAGTTAGATGCTAGTCCGAGTATACATCATACTTCTAGGGTGGACAATCGGCCATACGGCCGGTATTGAGGACAGTGATTGCGATGAAGGCTTCGTGCTGGGTGGCGTCCATGTCTATATAGAGAAACTCAATGTTAATGCTTTGTAAATTTGTTTGCCGCTTACTTTTCCTTTAAAAGTTACCCCATATAAATATTCCCCTCGAGGACATATTGTTTGCACAACCGCTAGTAAAGACACGGTGACCGGGTAATTTGGCAATCAGAATATGGTAAAAGGGAAAAGGGACGAGAATCATATCTCGTGATTCTTCTTTCCCGGCGCCTATGACGAGGTGGCTGAAATTTCAATTGCAATGGTGGAAACTATCTTCTTTCTCATCAGCCAATTCCAGCACAAAATCGTCTCCTCCATCTCGGGGGCTGCAGATTCGGGCTCTTCCGAACTCTCCTCCGAGCTGCAGATCTGAACTGAGACACTCCCAGTGTTCCGGGCTGCTGTCAATCGCCGCATCTCGCAGGGGTCCCCCTGAAGGCTGGACACAGCTCTTCCGAGCAAGCAAGTACTCTCGCGCAACAACAAGTGATGATGTGAATTTCGAATTCGATGCAGGACTCGGATCGGACAAGATATTTTCGATGTCTTGGAGGCTTTGCCTTCGCAGGCGGACTCTGCTCTGAATCTGCATGACTTGGAGGATTAGGACGTTTTAGGGTTGGCTCCAATGCCCCACAGTGTTCTGGAAGCCAGAAACTTGGAACGGCGCATCTGGGCGCGGCGGCGTTACCCAGCCCTGGCGCTCGTCGACGCTACGGTGGGGATGTTTTGATCTGTCTTTTCATACAGTGTTCACATGTATAGATGAGAGGCACGCGTGCGATGCTGACATACAAGTGTATGCTGCTATCGTGACATTCTCACGCTGTTGTTGCTGACCGGACAGGCCACGGCCACGCATCTGCGGAAGAGTGGGGCAGGAGGGAGAAAGAGAGGGAAAGGACGTTCGTCATTGTCGGGACATGGCAGATCTTGGGGATGCCACGAGCAAGGGCAACAGTGTACCAGCGACCCCCAGCAATGCGCCCAAGAAGTTGGAGACAACCATCACAACGTCACCAATTGACTCTGGACTTCAGTCTCCCAGAGATGAACTGCTGTCAGTGGGCCTCGTGGAGCTTCTCGACATAGACGACCGGCCAATATTTATCCTCGACCTTGCGAGCCCTTCGAAAGCGATTCCTATATACTGCAACCCGAGTTTGCGAGAAATACCACTGTTGGAGTTGAAAATTGGGAGAGGAGTGGTGTCTGGAGGAAAGGCGGAGAGGGATCCCAAGTATGCCGCGTTCATTGAATGGGCTGGTGCAACAACGAAATTGGGCAGCTTCCTGGAAGCGGACTACTACGGGCTTCGCTGGAAGGCAAAGACAATACGAAAAAGATGGCGAGTGGTGTCTGGAGAGGAAGGAGATCGCACTGAGGATGCGGCTGCCCCACGGCGCCAATCGGAATTTCCAAGGCCAGGGAGGTCACAGACAATGGACAGGGTTGAAAGAAGGTCTAGAGAACTTTCGAAACCAGCTGTCACCCCGAATGATTCCTTGGAAGCGCAGCTCTCCGCCTTCCGGCTTCGTCGGGAAGAGGAAATCCAAGTCTTTCCATCCCCAGCGCCCAGAGAACAAATCCAGAAAGAGGATAGCAAGGATAGCATGCCAAACGCGGAGGATATTGGGCGAATTGACTTCACGAAGCCAAATCCTTCCTTCGTTCTCTCTCCACACCATGAATTTGTGCTCAACTTCGACTGGGGATCCACTGACCTTGGTCCAATCAGCGAATGGTCCTCTGAATTGCGCAGGATGGCTAACATTTTGATGAGTGACCCGCGACCGGCTGCGATGTACTGGGGCAAACATAGAACGATGTTATATAACGAGCCGTATGTGGTTGTTATGGGACAAAAACACCCTGGAATGATGGGGAAGACATTCTCGCAGGCCTGGGCTGAGGTTGAGGGGGACTTTAGTCCTGCGTTTGATACTGCATACGAAACTGGGACTCCATACCTTGTAGATGATGCTCGGTTCTACATTGATAGACAGGGATATCTCGAGGAGACATATTATTCCATATCTATCATTCCATTTAGCGTTGACAATGGCGATGTTGGTTTGTAAGTACATTCTGCCTTTGCAAGCTGACACATCAAAATTTGGCCGGCTGATATGTCTGTAGCTATAACCCCGTCTCCGACTCTACAAGGCAAGTCATTGCGGACAGACGAATGGCATTTTTACTTCGTCTCGGCCAGTATATTGCTTCATCCCAGGAACCAAAAGACTTTTGGCAGCAACTGCTTCTTGCTCTTCAGGGCGACCATCTCGATCTCCCTTTCGCTATCGTCTACTCAGCGGGCGGGGACATTAATGAGACACTTTCCGAATCATCGGAAATGGCTTCTAACCTTCGAAATTGGACCTTGGAAGGGTTGATCAAAGTTCCAGACACCTCTACGAGTATCCCGAGACGAATAAATACCGAACAAGCAATGGAAGACTTCCTTCCTAACTTCTATGAATTGGTCAAACAGGACACGCCAAGTCTGCTCCAAGCAGACAACGGAACTTTACCTGAATTCATTTCGAGAGATATCACCGTAATTATGGATGGAGAACATCCTTGCAAGTCAGCCATCTTCTTGCCAATACGGTCCACGGCAGACAATGTTCTAGGCTTTATGATCTTGGGTGTGAATCCTCGGAGACAGTTTGATGCTGATTACAAGGTTTTTATTGAGCTTCTAAGCAGGCAATTGGCTACTTCGATGGCGGTGAGCCTTTCCGTTCTCCGAAAAGACACGCAGCAGCTGATGTACCTATAGTCCGCACTTCTCTTCGAAGAAGAAATTCGCCGAGGCCAAATGGCTGCTGAGCAAGCAACCCACGACCGCAATATTCTGTCCAAAAAGCTTGCTATACAAACACATGAGGCGCTAGAAGTTGAGGCAAGATTCCGCAGAATGGCCGACCTTGCTCCTGTGGGCATGTTTCATATAGACCCCCAGGGGGCTTTGCTATATGGCAACAACGACTACTACGCGTAAGTTGTGTGGACACGTGAAGCCCAATACGTGCTAACAGCTTAATTCAAGTATGACCGGACACCCTCGGAATGTCTCAACGCCAATGGTAAGTCTTAAGACATAGAGGGTGACCTTGTTACTGAGATGCATGCGCAGAGTTGGTACGACGTCCTCCATGAAGCCGATCATCCTATCATGGACCGCGAATGGGCAAAACTCTTGAATGGAGCCACAGTTTCATTCGAGCTCCGATTAAAAAGCCCCTTTGTAGCCGAGGAAATCGTTCCTGGGGAGAAGGTCGAGGGCTTTACATGGATTATCGCGGCCGCATATCCAGAGAGAGACATCAATGGAAGCGTCATCGGTATCTTGGGCTGTATCACAGACATCAGTCGACAGAAATGGATGGAGGGATTTCAGACCAGGAAGATGATGGAAGCTGTTGAATTGAAGCGGCAGCAAGAGAATTTCATCGACATGACTTCTCAGTAAGTTTCAGTTTACGTTATACATCCTTTCGCTAACCATGCTCAGTGAAATGAGAAATCCTCTCTCGGCGATCATTCAATGTGGCGACTGGATCGGAACATCTCTGTCTGAATTTGGTGGCGAAAGCCAAAACGTCACCATTCCAAGGGAGCTGGTGGATGGCTACGTAGATGCAGCACAGACGATTGCACTTTGTGCTCAACATCAAAAGCGAATAATCGATGATATCCTCACACTTTCGAAATTAGACTCTGACCTTCTCTTTGTCACTCCGGTCGAAGTTCAACCTATTTCCGTCATCCGAATGGCATTAAAAATGTTCGATAGCGAGCTTCAGAAGAGTGATATGGAGCTCCGGTTCCATGTAGATCCTTCATACTCGAACTTGGCTGTGGATTGGGTTAGACTCGATCCTAGTCGACTTCTTCAAGTGCTCATCAACTTGACGACTAACGCCATCAAGTTTACGCAGACTGAGACGAAGAGAAGAATTAGTATCAGTATTGGGGCTTCAACCGAGCCACCTCCGGGGAGAAACGGCATCGAATATCTACCCCGCAGCAGCAACCGCAAAGATCTTTCATTGGGCACCGCTTGGGGCACTGGTGAAATGGTCTACCTGTACATTCAAGTGGAGGACACGGGCCGAGGATTGGACGAAGACGAGCGAAACCTTCTCTTCAGACGATTCTCACAGGCATCCCCACGAACACACGTCCAATACGGAGGCTCGGGTCTCGGCCTCTTCATCTCTCGAGAGCTGACGGAATTGCAAGGCGGCCAAATCGGAGTAGCGTCAAAAGCCGGCGTCGGCAGCACCTTCTCCTTCTATGTTCGAGCGCGACGGTGCGACCCTCCCGAAGATCACATGCCGATTAATCCCTACCCAGTCGGCATGAAAGCGCAGTCCAAGATCATCAGTCCAGCAGCCCTCGCCCACCTGCAAAACGGCTCTAGCCTTTCCAGCTCGGAAAGTAAAGCTCCGCAACCAGTCGCACCAAAGCATGTTTTAATAGTCGAAGACAACATCGTCAATCAAAAAGTTCTCTCTAAGCAACTCCGCTCAGCAGGCTGCACCGTACACGTCGCCAACCACGGCGGCGAAGCTCTCGCCTTCCTCTCAACCACCCGCTTCTGGGCTGGCAACGAAAACACCGGTCTCTTACTCCACATCATCCTCATGGATCTCGAAATGCCTGTCATGGATGGTCTAACATGCGTTAAGAAAATCCGAGAGTTGCAAAAGGAGGGCGTAATTACGAGGCATATTCCTGTCATTGCGGTCACTGCCAATGCACGGAGCGAGCAGATTGCTACGGCGAAGGAGAGTGGGATGGATAGTGTTGTCACGAAACCGTTCAGAATTCCGGAGTTATTACCGGAGATGGAGAGGCAAGTTAGAAGAGGGGAGGTGCGGCTTGTGGAGTTGGAGAGGGCGAGTAGTGCTCCTGCGTAGATCTAGGAAAATGCTTGATGATTTGACCTTTTTTTTTGGCATATTTCTTGGAATTATGGCTTGCACATAACGGGCACCTGGCGTTCATGGAGGGGAACCAACATCGGAAGAGGTTTGCAGCATTTTCGGTACAGACTTGGGAACATCTGTGGCGTTCGACTGGGTATCGGCGGAACCATGGGAGGAGGACTTGCATATAGATAGACACCTAGATACCTCAACACCTTTCCATCTTCTTCTCCCTCGCTACCATAATCTCCGCTCTCACCTCCTCCAACCTCCTCCTCTGCCTCCCACCCTCAAAATTACTTTCCTTCAACCACTCCTTCAACGCCACTTTCACAACCTCCCACTCATCCCCCAGCATCCCATAAACAGCCGTATCCCTCCCTCTCCCCTTAACAACCTGCTGCCGTCTCAACACCCCCTCCTTCACAAACCCCAACCGTTCCGTAGCCCGCTTACTCCCCTCATTCCTGTCATTGCACCGCCATTCCACGCGCTGGTACCCTAGCGTAAAACAGTGCGAGAGCAGCAGGTACGAAACTTCCGTCCCAGCTGTGCTCCGGTGCAAGAGCGGTGAGAGGATGATGCCTATTTCGATACTGTGGTGTTGGGGTGAGATTGCTGAGAAACACGCGATGCCTAGGACCTTTCCATCCCCGTCTTCGTTTTCATTCTCTTTGATGCCCGGTTCTGATTGAGGCTGTGAAGGAGGGGTGGGGATGATGCCGTACATGAAATCCCCACTGTTGACCAGACTCGCGATCCAGGCGCTGAAAGAGGGGAGGTCGAAGTATGGACCGCTGGGGAGGTATTTGAAGATTTGTGCATTATTGGCGCCGCCGAGGGTGGTGTAGAGCGAGGCAGTGTGGGTTGTTGAGAGAGGGATTAGGGTGATGTGAGAGCCATGGAGGTGGGAGGAGGTCGTTAGGTTTGGGAGTGTGGCTGGTGAGTTGGTTATTGGGGGGCCTTCGGGTTCCCAGGCGGGAGTGGAGTCCATTTTGTTAGTTTTGGCGGGGGAGGAGAGTGAGAGGCAGAAGAAGGTTATGGTGGGGTTTTGTGGTTGGAGGGAGAAGTGTCTGTGCGAGGGGTTCAGGGGAAGGCGTAAGGTGTGGGGTATGATTAACCCTTGTCATCGGATCTTGGGAGAGTACAAGCGAATATCAACAAGATTCGCCGTTAAGAGAAGTCATTCCTCATTTTACAGTAGAATTCGAAATTGGCTTTAGTTGAGAACACTCAGTGAGATCAAGTTCACACCCACCTAATCCTTCTTTTCGATATAAGGCAGACATGCGTCATAAATCTCCTTATAACCAGGGTACTTGATATTCCTCTGGAACACCCCCTCATCCACCATCCTCGCAGACTGGAGGGACCCCGCAATGAAGAAATCGGTGTAGCTCGGCCGAGCACCCAGCACAAACGGCCCTTCAGCCTTGTTCGTCAACATCAGCTCGCCGATAGCGCGCATACCGTCGCCCACCGAGTTCCACGCCTTGTCCTCCTTGTCCGAGTCGAGCAGGTCCTCGAGCGGGTGCCCGATCGTGGCCTCGCGTGTACGCCGGAAGTACTCCTGCGCGCGCGGCGACAGGATACCCATCTCGCGTGGCATCACCGACATGCGGAAAACGGTGCCAATCACAGAACGTGCTTTGGTCTCGATCTCGCGGCCCAGCTCCGACGTCAGCGGCACTGGCGGGTCCGGGTAGGTCGACTCGATGAATTGAGCGATAGGGGACGAGTCCATCATGTACGTATCGGTGGGCACGTGATGGATAGCGGGGACCGTGTATTTGTTTGTAGCTCCCGAAGCGGATACGCTAGGGACCAGGCCGCTAGGAAATTTTAGGTCAGAGGACTTCTTCACGCACAACTGGAGGCCTTTAAGACTGTGAATTAGGACATAGAAAGGAAAAGAAAGGTAAGAAATGAAAAGGGAAGCGAAGGGAAGGGGAAGGAGCTGGAGTTCGAATGAAAAGCAAAGAAAGGCGAATATAACTCACAGCCCTTTTAATGTGGGCTCAATATCTGGAAATTCGAGGAAGATGGTCCTGTAAGGGATTTGCTTGTAGTTAAGCATAAGGCGGATGCGCCAGACAGTGGGAGAGAAGCAGACGTTCTTGGTGCAGGCCAGGTCGTACAACACAATCTCGGGATCGGCTTGGGCGGCCATGTTGTGCTACGCTCAAATGAAGACTTAATTGAGGAGGTAAAGTGTAATTGTAGAGCCTAATCAATCAACTTATGAATGGAGAAAGTTTTCGGTTGAAAGTCGTGTCAAGTAGTGTTTGAGAGCTGGCTTAGGCAGAAGTTGATATATCTCACGTGATTATAAGAGCTAGTGCGCCGATCTTTGCTGATATTCTAAAATCGAGGAGTTAAGGAAGTAAGCTGCTGCAGGTCATCGGCTATAACAGTACTAGTATGTCCGAAATATGGGGCAAAATATAAAAATCTTGAAGTGTTTCGAGCCGAAGCCGACTTCGAATTCTACCATTGTCTTTCCAACATAGTCTTTAAATAGTATCCCGTGCACAAGGGCTTTCGGTTGATAAGGGCGGAAGATATCTAGGAGAAAACTTGGTAGTTTGTGAAATTGCGGCATCACCGAAAACTTTTTGCTTGATCGAGTGCCTGAATATACAGGGCTCTTTAAATTCTGGACCCGCACTGTCTGAAATTTTATATTTTAATATGAAGAAGGATCCCGGTCTTCCCGCCGCATTTCCGCGCCGGTGAAGAACCTCGGTAAACCCCTCCGCTTCCGCTGGCGGACCCGGATCAACGTCGCGCCGCTCCTTCCCCAACTTTTGTTGGGCCAAAGTTTCAAAAACGTTTCTTCCTTCAACCTCCCCTCCTGAACAATCAATTGTCACCACAATGGGCGAAAACATTCCCCAGATGACCAATGGTACGGCAGAGCCCCCGGAGAAGAGAAAGAGGAAGCTGTGGACGCATCCGGATCCCGAGTCGACGAGAATGGCCGAGTTCATGCGTGGCGTGAACCACAAGTACGGTCTCAAGCTAGGGAGCTATGAGGACTTATACCGTTGGTCCGTCAATGATATTGCTTCGTTCTGGGGAGAGGTATGGGGCTTCACAGGTATCACTGCTTCGAAGCAGTTCGACGAGGTATGTCATCTTCTTATGTCACGTGACCTACGTCACCTCTTTGGATTCGTGTTTGACATGCTGCACAGGTTGTTCCCAAATCCGCCTCCTTATTCCCTCGCCCGGATTTCTTCGCTGGGTCCCGTCTGAACTTTGCTGAGAACTTGCTGTATCCGGCAAAACTCAAGATTGACGAGAATTCCCCAGCAATCATCGAGGCTACAGAAACAGGATCGTCCACGGTCACTTGGGTTGAGCTCCGCTCACGAGTACAAGAATGTGCTCTCGCTCTCCGATCTCATGGTGTCAAAGAATCAGACCGAGTTGCTGGCTTCCTGGGGAACCACGCAAATGCCGTTGTTGCAATGCTAGCAGCAGCCAGTATTGGCGCGGTGTGGACCGGAGTCAGTCCAGATACGGGCGTCACTGCGGTACTGGAGAGATTAGTTCAGATTCAACCGAAAGTGCTGTTTGTGGATAATGCGGTGTTGTATAATGGGAAGACGCATTCGAGTTATCAGAAAGTGAAGGAGATTTTGGCTGGTCTGAAAGGCCTACAGGCTGGAGTTATGTTTGAGACTGTTAAGGGATCTGCAATGAAAGTTGAGGGATTAGACGTAGGAGACGGGAAGATGTGGACTTATGAAGAGTTTCTAAAGAGGTGAGTTCTTGATTATCACGTGATACCCCTATCCCGGCTTACGAGGTAAACAGTGCTGGCGATCTCTCCGCCCCACTCACTTTCGCTCAACTTCCCCCCTCTCATCCTCTCTACATCCTATACTCGAGCGGCACAACTGGTGCCCCAAAATGCATCGTCCATTCGGCGGCCGGGACACTCATCCAGCACAAAAAAGAGCACATCCTGCACTGTGACATCCGGCCTAGTGATCGCATGCTCTACTTTACAACCACAACTTGGATGATGTGGCACTGGCTCATTTCTGCCCTATCTGCCGGTTGCACAATAATCCTCTACGACGGCTCGCCCTTCCATCCGCACGGCGACCTCAGCATGCCATTCCTCATCCAAAATTTGAAGATCACGCATTTTGGTACTTCCGCCAAATACCTCTCGATCCTAGAACAAAAGCGTATCTTTCCTATGCAAGAACCACATAACCTAGACCTCAGTTCTCTAAAAGCAATTTATTCAACAGGCTCACCTCTGGCTCCCTCCACCTTTGAGTATGTCTACTCCGCCTTCCCTCCAACCCTAAATCTCGGCTCCATCACAGGCGGCACAGATATCATCTCCCTCTTCGGCGCTCCTTGCCCTCTCCTCCCCGTCTACGCGGGCGAAATTCAATGTTCCGGCCTCGGTATGGCCATCCAAGCCTTCTCACCCGCCGGCAGCCCCGTCCCAGACGGCGAGGACGGCGATCTCGTTTGCACCCGCCCCTTCCCTTGCCAACCAGTAACTTTCTTCTCATCCACCTCTCCCGAAGCCGGACAACAGAAATACCGCGAAGCATATTTCGAGACCTTTCCCGGTGTGTGGCACCACGGCGACTTCGTGCGCTTCGAGAAAGAGACCGGTGGCCTCGTAATGCTTGGACGCAGCGATGGGATTCTCAAACCAAGCGGCGTTAGATTTGGTAGCGCGGAGATTTATAATGTTTTGTTGAGGCATTTTGGGGGGAGGGTTGCCGATGCGATTTGTGTTGGGAGACGGAGGGAGATGGATACTGATGAGACTGTTGTACTGTTTTTGAAGATGGAGGATGGTGTGGCCTGTGATGAGTCGTTGAAGGCAGAGATCAGAGGTGTGGTTAGGAAGGAGTTGAGTGCGAGACATGTGCCGGGGGTTATTGAGCAGTGTTTTGAGATTCCAGTTACGGGGAATGGGAAGAAGTGAGTTTACATGGAGTGCTGTCATTGGGATAGGAACAGATACTAACGGATACAGGGTCGAAATCGCGGTTAAACAAATTTTGTGCGGGATGAAGATTAAGGTTGGTGCAAGTGTGATGAATAAGGAATGCTTGGAGTGGTATCGGGAATGGGCAGAAGCACATTGAGTTAGAGGATGTCCTGATTCATCGAAGCATTGGAGGGCACCACAAGCGAGGAAGCCTCTTTTATTGCTTGTATCCTGTTATTTTTGTATGAATAGCGCGCCTTGGTAGTTGACATCATATTCGTTCCTCGCTCTTCGTTCTTCACGTCCCGTATCTCGTAGCTTGGGGTTTACCTCTCCCCTCCCTCCCTGCCTCCTCCAATGGGGCCATCTCCCCCCCCCCTCCTTCGGCGTGCAATTCACGAGCCGGTGAGTCAAGTAACGGCGCGGTTCGTCACAGGTTGAAAGATAATCAAAGTATAATTAATAAAGCCCTATAGAAGCTCTCTTGTATATATACAGCTGTAAATTTTAACTAGAGTAGCAGCAGCTCAGGTCCAGAGACGGAAATGGAAATGGAAAATGTCATGAAAACATTCCTATACTGAACTATCTGTTGCGAGCTCTGTAATAAAATTTCTGCTGGGTCATTCAATTTGATCTTGGATGTAAAGTTTGGAGAAACGCTGCAGCGAAACCTGCAATCGTCGCTCTTCACAAATCACAAAGACTGTGCCGCTCTGGGACTGCAGCCTGCAGCCATCAGAATGATCAGATGGTTACCAAGGTTTATCCTGTCTCGCTGACTACATTCGTTCCCATCTGAACTAGCACTAGTTTTAATACGGCAGCTTCTGCAAGTTCTTGGCGCGATCTACTCTCCAAGTGAAAGAGTCGGAAGAAGCATGGCCGAGTCGAAGAAGACTTTTCTTGGTCCTTCTGCAACTACAACTCGATGCGGCACAGCCTGAAGTTTGGTCAGGGGCCTTAATCTCATTCTTACTGGCCTTCGTGGGATTGTTCCCAAGTCTTCGATTTCATACGGGAAAACATCCTCACACGACCTCATTCACGCCGCCTACCCGCATGGTGCCATTCCTGGTATACAGCCTGCACGTCCAAGCGAAGGAAGGCGCCTAGGTCTACCAGTAGAACATTTCAGTGGTTATAAGCGAGGACGAATGTGACGTTGAATGTAGATTTTACTACCTTCCGCATCCCATGAGTAGAAGGTCTAACAAAATCGATATGATTAGCCAAGTGACTGAGAAACCAGAAAGCACGCTAGCGCGTACTCGTAACCTTACTCGTATATCGGTTGAAAATACAAGTGATTGCCGTGCTTAGTAGCAAGGCAAAAGCACAGCAGGGATGCTCGGCGCCGTTTCTTCGCCGGCCGTCCACCGCATACTGTACCGTCTTCAAAGCACAGCACAGAAAACTCTGTGGCCTATTTTCATCCCACCATAACAAGACAGACAAATATATCAGTTTGTGGCGATTTTGTCTGTAGTTTGGTATAGCGGATGTATAGTTTAATTTGGAATATACCGTAATCCTTCAAACTCGGAACAAAGCTTCTCCACGCATGTTCGACCGGCACTTCTGCTGTAAGACTTCTTCGTCCAAGGGTATATAAAACAGCTTGCTGCTCCTTCCGAAAAGATGTCCAAGTCAAGAGACAGTCAATTCAAGTTCTTCCTCTCAAACCCCATTCTCATTGTCATTTACCCATTAAACTATTCCGTAAGTCAGACGGCTCAGATACATTATTTTGAACTAGCAGACTAATTTTGTGCGCGCAAGTATATTTCCCATCAACAATGCACTTTCAAACCATTGCCATAATCTTGGCGACTGCTACACTTACATCGAGCATCTTCGTCCCAGGCAACATTCCGGATGGCCTCTGGCATGGTATCGAATATCCCAATGGGACCACTCTCCACATCAGTCTGAACAAACCCCCGCTTGCGTCCATCATCGAACAACACGAGGTTGTCCCTCGCAGCATTGAAGAACGAGGAAGTGGAACAGGAGGCTGTTGGGGATACTTTTTGGACCATGCTTCTGTTGACGAAGATAATCAAGCCCTCCAAGCATGGCGCGAGAGTGACAGTACACCTTTGTGCTCTGGCGGCAACAATGAATATTATGGCGAAGTAGTCAATTCCGTGATGGTATATGCTTGTGTTGATACTCACAACTTATGCTGGGACATAACTGTGGATAATATAGTAGCTGGCATGGGCCTCATGGACGCTATTTGTGAGCCTTACGAAGCTGGGTGGGCGCTCTTTCCAAGGTCTGATAGTCAGAGACTCATCATGGGCAAATGTGTCATCAATTCTTCGATCTGTCAGTGATCTGGCAGATAGCCGGTATCCCGTATCATCCGGCCGTGGATTAACTGGCTGCTGCCTTGATAATTTGACCAAAGCAGGGGGAGAGGACAAGAGATGAGAGAGTACATTCGTTATTATCACTTCTGTGCAAGTTCTAGTTTAAATTATTCCTCTATCTGCATCTTCTAATGCTACACATGATATCTTGAAGACTATTCCCAAAAGTTTCCCTCTAATTGACAAATTTGAGAGGCGGTTTGATTCTGCTCGGACCTTACTTTTGCTCGTTAAAGGTGCAGTAAGTTCAATCTAAACACGTCAGAATTATACAAGGCGGGTGATTTTTGAAAGCGCTAACACGCAAGTGAGCGAAATTAAACGTCTGGAAGTCTAGAAATATAATTTTGACCTGAAATAGTAACTACTGTGGTCATCACAAGGCCCTTATTTTGAGGTATTTAAGATGCTGCCAACGCTGTTGATTGGGTGCAACGAGAGTCCTATTATCTTTAGTAGCTTCTCATAGCCAGTAAGATGCCAAGAGTGACGTATATCAATCAGATCACTCGCATAATATATAGGAGGTAGGGTGGCTTGCGGTGGACATGAAAAGCCGCACTAATTATACTTAGTCCATTAGAACCTTTTAATTGCCAAGTCTCTAATTATTTCTTCATGGAAGCCTCCAGCTGTTATCCCAACTTAGCCAAAGATAATGACGACGAGTGTCGCTTTTTAAGCCCATAACGAGGCTGGTCATCCGTGTGCGAGCAGTGAACATAGGACGATCGCGATATCGAAAAACTCTCGATTTTCTAAGGGGCTGTGGGGCTACAGCCTGCAGCTACCTCCACACCACTCACCATCAGCTGCACGGCTAAGCCTCCACCAAGCAACCATTCGGACGCCCCACCTCCAAATTCGTTGCTGCTATTGGACCAATCTTTACTTCTCGCACAACCTTTCTTCCTGCGAAAGCCAGCTTCGCCTCAAACCTTATCTCCACATTGAAGATAAGGCTCCCTCAACTGACCACAGTTCTTCTTGTACGTATTGCTTCAATACTTTATCTTCGCTCCTACTATGCACATCTCAATATGATTCATACCCCGCGCGCTTAAGTCGATATTCGTAGCCGAGGTGCAAGATCTTTTAGGCTTGCCGTTCGAGAATCTCTAATGATTCCCTCTGGAAGAAGCTTGTCTTAACACCCAAGATGAACCTAACAAGCTGCGGCGAGAAATTTTCATCAATTCCAGACTGGCAAGATTATGGCGAGTGGAGTAACAACACTGGGATACCTGGTCCGCAACGTGTGATTAGCCTCGATGGCTGCAAGAGGCTTTGCGGACTCGGCGCAGACACTTATGACTGGATGTCTATTGCCAACACTATCACGACCTGGGTGTTTCCCATTATAGGTATACTTCTACAGGCTCCCTTCGAAAGCAACAATACCAAGGGGACCTTATTTGCGCTGCTTCGTTGGCTTGGATCTCCTATTAGCTCACTCTCCTATATCTTTTGGAACATCAAAGTGAGCGGACGAGCTGCATTGATAGTCGACATGGCGACAAAGTACAAGGAGCATCCCGGCAGTGAGTCTGACTTTTCTGAGATAAGAGACTCGTTCTACATCCTTACCGTTATGAACCAATACACAATCAAGCGAAAAATGCGGACACCTCCTTATGGGCCCGATGTGGCTGAGAAGCTGCTCCGGACGGCCCTATTTGATGATATTCTCGTAGTCAATGGTGAGAAGCTGTCTAAGATTAGGAAGAGAACGGCGAATCACCTACGACAATCCCGAAAGCAAGGAGTCGTTGCTGTATTTATCTCTATGGGATGGTTCCTGTTTTCGTTGGCAATATCAATTCAAGCAGGTGAGATTGAATCGATCGCTCAAGATCAGTCCCAACCACGAACATTGACTAAGAACAACTAGTATTTTCGGACATCGGACCAGTGGAGCAAGCTGATAACCTTGGTCTTGGCTTAATGTTATCCTGGATACCAGTCTTGATTCTTTCCGGCATCGTAGACCGCAATCCCGCAAACTCTTCATCAGTCGAGAACAGTCTTAATGAACTTGTTGGCAGTGTTAAGGAGGAGCTTATTAGCAACTCCGATATCGAACAGAGACGAAGGCTAAGCAGTCCAAATGCTTCGGAACAATGTCCTAGTAACCGACAAACTAGACGGCCTAGCATGGTTGCGTCTTCGAGTGCGACAAAAATGGATTGGGTCAATGCTTTGAACGAAGTTGCATTCCAAGGGGATTTTTTTGTTGGCTTTGGGGGCCAGGGGCGACGCCGTTGGCATTATGGTGTCGCTAATGCCATTCTAGCTGGACTTGAGGATGAATTCATCAAGCAGTACGGTCGCAACTGGCTTTCGCTTGACAATGCAAGAGATAGGTTGGCGAAGCCGGGCAAATCTCCTGGAATCTACTTCTTTGATCTCCGCGAGCTCTGGCACGTTGCGAGCTCTGGACTCGTTATCGTAGGAACCATGTTCGGAGCCTTTATCCTCAGCTACTTTACCCCACCAATCGGCATCGGCTGTCGATCAGGAGGATACACTATATTTTGTTGCTTGGCCACACTTAGTTTCGTTGTCGAGATGGTTGTATGGTGGTGGACATCAAAGCACACAAACGATGAGTTCCGCGAACAGGAAAAATGGGCACGTTGGTTTTTCATTCCCATGGAGATTATCGCTCTGAGCTGGCTACTATACATTGTTATCGCCCAATCCGCAGGCTTATATAATAGCTGCTGGTGTTTGAGCTGGGAAGGTTCGTTTGACTTTACCACAGCAAAATCCTGGACTGGCCCAAGTGTGCAAGGACACTGGATTACAGCACTATGCCTCACTCTCGTCATCATGCTTGTTAGCTTCGTCTTCATCATTATTGAGTGGTGTACACAAAGTCATATGGCAACCCATAGCTATGTGAAGGCAATGCAAGGTCTCGCAAGGACAAGGACTTTCAAGCGGTTGACCAGCCCAATTTCGGAGCTTATGGATTTTGCTATCACTAAGTTCAAGCTATTGTTCGGTAGGAGGCGTAGGAGCTTAGTATGGAGAAAGGGCCCTGAGCAGCACTCCGAGATCAAAGTTTTGGATGCATTGGCACTAAAGCGACCAGATGAGGCTGTGGAGAACATTCGTGAGAACAATTTCAAGGAGAGCGAAAAATCAAATGAGACGCCCATTTAAATGATTTTGCTATAGTCGACGGCCTTTTGTTCGCTGCTCTTCAGATAACAAATATAATATCCAAAAATCCAGCTCAATAAATGCAGTATGAGTAGAGATTCTAGAGTACAGAACGTCAATAGGTACCCACCCTCCTAAAAGACGGGAAAAGCAGTAATTTATGTCCTGAGCTCACTAGAACAACTTTAATATTTCTGGCCTCAACGTTCTTTCGAGATCTAGTACATTGGAAGTCTAATTCTGCTTAAGATTTGAGAAGCCTGCTCTCTCCAATGCAATTGAATGTACAACTTTAACTAAGGAGAATGAGAATCAGCGACGCTTTTCATTCCCACCATTCGCCACCTCAGTCGATGTGGAAGAGATCGCTCAGCTTGGGAACTGTGCCATTATTTTACATTATCCCATAACTGACCGCAGGCCCTAGGTGATGCACACTGATAGCTGCTCTCCAGGTATGTTAGTGGTTGCTTTTGGGAGTTCAAGTCACCTAAAATCAGTCAAAACCAGCACAGAGAATTCCAAATTCTCGTCCATCCTTTCAATGCTCGCTAATAAGCCTTTGCTGACTTGTGATCCTATAGTTCAGCGACTGATCATGATGAAAGTTTAATTCGTTCGAACTATTTGGAAGCGTACAGACTTCCCGTGCTATGCCCATAACTCTATGTCGTCACTTCAACCAAAAACCTGTGAAATCTTCATCCTTCGCTGTCTCGAGATACTCTCCTTGCATTATCCCGTGAAAATAAGCCTCCCCGACGAAACTTCCTGGAGCATCCGCCGAGTCAGGTTCGGAGTTACGTAGAATATACGCAACCTGACCCCCATACATAATGCACACCAGGTCCCCCAATTTCGTTTTCTGTCGTGCCAGACCAAAGTAGCCGGTCTTTGTGGTTATAAATGTTCGCTTAGCGCAGCGACTGACAACAGAATTGTTGTAGTCTTTGATTCTTGCTTGACTTGGTAGCTGCAAGCCTGCCGTGTTAGGGGCCATGCTTTCTCGGCCCATCCAAGCATCGAAAATAAACTTGACATTAGAACCGAGCTCCTTTTTACTGTATGTCCTATTCACAACTATGGTCCTGCAAAATGCTTCATCAGAGCCGCTTTTTAGATTCTTGTAAGCGTCTGACTTCAAGTTCTGCGCTTGTTTCTCTCATCGTATGCAAGCGATCTTAGTCGAATCGAGTCGTTTCGCTCTGTTGTTAGCTCCCACTTCAATATCATCCCCGGTGTACACAGGCACTTCCGGTATTTCTTCAGTCGCAATTCCATCAACGAAATCGACTGTATCGACCACGAACCCATGCAGGAATAGGATTTCCTTGTCTTTGGAAAACATGAACTTTAGCTTCTCATCTCAGTCTTTTCCGTATAACCACTTCTCAGCCGGAGGACGAAATGTGCTTGTTGAAAGGTATAGACAAAATCCGAAGCCAATGAAGGGCACGAAAACAACTTTGGAATTCCAATCGGGACACCATGAAAGCAACTCAAGGGATTTATCCTTATCGGCGTGTCGTATTTGTAGTGGCAATAACCCTGTCTCAAAGAAACAAAGACTTGTTGCTTCAAGCAATACTATTCGGTCCGACTTGATAGTCGAATCGTACTCCACCACAATCTGGCTATTGGTGCTCTCTGAAATAAGTCCCAAAAGTGCATAGACTTTGTCCCTGGGATTTTGACAATTAAATGTGGCCACATCTACCATCTAAGTCCCCAGACCGCCCCCAATCCAGTCTTTGTAGTGATACTCCAGCATAGGAGTGAACGGACATTCGCGCCACAAGTTTCGAGGTGGGCGGTATCGCTCTATGTCCGCTTGTTCCGCATTCCAGTGTAAGTTTCGGAAAGCAATAAACTTTTCGAAAGGAACTTCTTGAGCTCCAACTTTGACTATCGGCTTTGGAGAAAGCATCGTTTCCTGAATGACCCACATTCTCTTCCACCAATCTCTTCTCAAAAGATGTCTGACAGCCTGCAATGCTGGTGATGGAGCTAGAGGATAATACTCGTCGAAGAAAGCTTGGCTTGCAGTAGAAATTAATTTCATTGCCACATCGCTGTTGTTCTCTGCCTCGCCTAACCATAAGATGGTCCCCATCTTCGCATTCTGCACTTGGTGGCTTTTCTCCGCGCTGTCCGTTTGATTGATGCAAACAGCATCAATCCAAATCTTCAGAGCTTTCTTTTCGTTGCGCAATCGCCTAAGAACAACCGCTAAATTTGCTGTGATCGTGGTAGCAAAACCGTTGAGCCGTATTGGACGTCTGTTACACCGATCACCCCAGACGTACGACAATGCTGTGTACTTATCTTCCATGGACGCGAGATGGAGCTCTCCTAAAATCGAGGCATTTTCATCATCGCTATCATGCAAAGATAGTAGCCTGATCTCTCCTTTCGATGGATCCAGAGGAGGATGCCATCCATATATCTGGACTGCTTCTCTTGCAAGATTGTTTTCAATCGATCTCTTCATATTAGTGAATTCGAATTCCTGCTCTTCCCTGCCATTGACATTTTGAGACATCCTAAACGAGCTGTAGGTATGCTACAAAGTGACTGGGCAAAACTATAGATGAGAATTCAGAGAACTGCGAGGGTTCAAAGTGGGCAACTTTTTTTTTAAAAAAATAAAAAAAACTATTGCCCAAGCCAAGCCGCTAATGCTCCTTGACAACCCATTTTAGGTCAGTGGTTTCAGCTCGTCTTGGCATTAAGTGTGTTGTGATTTAACATCCCCCGTCAGAGGAATTACTATTTTGCTTTCACAGAAGACGAAGTGCTTTTTTCAATTGATCTAAGCTCTTGATGCCGTGAACCGGATCTAGGGGGTTGAGCTCATCAGGTTCAGGGGCTTCGTCGCTTAGGGCTACTATCAGCTAACTTCAAAAGGGCGGGTGGTGTCCAACAACGATTCTGGTGTCTTGCAATTGTAATCTCAGCCTCTCGGTCGTTAATTGATCAATATCGTGTTTCTCGGTAAGAAAATGATATATTTCCTTACTCGGTCACGTGTAGCTTTGGTATTCGAGATCCAAATCGCCTCCCCGACATTTAACCATTTGCCTGAACAGATGAGCTCTTCATCATCAGCATTCGTCAAAATGAATTTCCGGATTCCTGTCCAAGTACCGTATCCGCATTTGAGTAACTCTCGGTAAAAATCACATGCTTGGCGATCGTCGGCTGAAGTTCCTATTCTGGCTGTTCCTTCGCTGCTTCCTGGGTATTACTCCATAGATTGTACTACAATGGTGCGCCTGGACCCATATCAACTGAAACTTAATGGACAAGCAGTTCAAGCATTCGAACGCTAAAGCAATCAAGCTTTGCGGGGTATCAAGGATGTTAAGCCGCTATAATTTATGCTTAAAGAGACCCGAAAATCTGGATCAGATGTCTTTTCGGCAAGTATCTTTTCGGTATATGTATTCTCGGCAGGTATCTTCTCGGCTGGGATACGGGGCTAAAACAGCCTCAATCTGGGTATTTTTTCAACCCCGATTAACAAGTGATAGTAAGCATGTTAAATGAATGAATAATCCCGCGAATAACTATTAATGTTTCTTTCGGTCATTGCTCCGTCGACTGACTTCAGACACGGCTTACACGCAAGCTTTCATGTTGCGCATCCGGTTCTTTCTCTAACAGTGAAAAGGGTATGTCTCTTTTCCTGAGCACGCGAAGCGTGAGAGATTTCTTATTACAGTATTAGAACTGATGTGAATATAGGCTGCCACGGTAATATTAATTTGTTTGTTGTAATATTTGTATTAATCAGTACAAGTTCAAGCCTATACTCCAGATGAGAAAGCGTATAATATGCTATTCTCACGTATACAGATTTAAGCCTGTTGTCGCGAAAGAATCGTACAAGACACAATGATTATTACGTGCTGCGTATAGGTGGAGTCATTCATAGGCATAATCGTAGTCCGGTACATTTGAAGGACCGAATCGATGGCATGATTACCCCTCCTATCGTTCGTATATAAGCCAAGACATTCTCATGAATGGAATATCTAGTCCAGCCAAGTTATTAACTGTGCCATTGTCTATTGTCCAAAAACTTACCTCTACTTTAGCTCCATTCTAAGATTTCTCATCAACATGAAGTTCACCGTTCGTGCATCATACAATTTCTTATTCTGTCCACTTACACCTACCTTTCTTAGTGCTAATATTTTCCCTAGAATTTCGCCTTGGCAGCTACCATTGCTCTTACCTCCTTGGCTGCAGCTTCCCCTGTCAATATCCGCCAAGCCGCAGACGGGGTTGCAAACGATGGGACCGTGGCCCAGCCTCCTGTGAGCGGGGCTCAACCAGACCCAGCTCTCTACCCTGGATCTCCCGAAGTCCCAGCACCGCCAAAAGAACCAACGCCAGAGCAAGCTAGGCCGGAAGAGCACCAACCTGATGCCAAGCCTGAGGAACATCACCCAGATACCAAACCTGAAGAGCATGCACCAGATGCTAAGCCACAGGAACACCAGCCAGATGCCAGACCTGAAGAACATCAACCGGATGCCAGACCTCAGGAAAGCCAACAAGACGCGAGGCCTCAAAGACCCCAGGGTCAACAGCAGCAAGCTCCCCACCAGGAGCCTCAACAAGGTCAACATCAGCCTACCCAGCAGCCCCATCAGCAAGCTCCCCAACAACCTCACCAAGAACCTCACCAACAGGCACCCCAACAACCTCATCAACAAGCTCCCCAGCAGGAGGCTCACAACCAACCTCAACAGCAAGCTCCGCACAACCAAGGTCAACAGCAGGCACCTCGCCCGCAGCAACAACAAGCACCTCATAATGCGGCTCCTCAGCAGCAAGCACCGCACACCCAACCTGCACAACAACAGGCTCGGCCCCAACGTCCTGCACAGAAGTAAGGTTATTCTTCTCTTGCAATTCCGCACGCGGCAAATTTGAACTCCAGCTATCGTTTAACACTGAATTTTCACGATATTCAATTCACGAGGGGAATTTTATGAAGTGATTTTGTGCAAAGCTAGGATAGAGAAACACACTGTTGACATTTAGGATATCAGAGATCAAGGATTCAATGTTTATCCTCTCTGAGTTCAATTCTATGGTTTCTTAACCTGAGTTGTTTCAAGCTAACTAGCTTTTTATCTTCTTTTGGAAATGAATATAGTTTTCTTGAACGAAACGTTGATCTTGTGTGTATATGTGTGATGAACAGCTCCATCTAGACCATTGAGTTTGACCCGTGGCGGAACAACGAAAATGTTCATTTACCTGAATATTCAGCAGGAATCGATAGAAATATTGAATGGTGACCAGATGGCAGACATACTAGGATCCAGCGTCACTCCAGTCAGTGGCGAGGGAAAATGAAGTTTTTCATCTACCATAGGGGTCGTGGCCTCCTGTATCCGTTTAGGGCTGCCTATTTAAGTTTTGGGAAGGGAGAAGTACATCGTAAGTTTTGTCCAGCTGATCTTTAGAATCTTCAAATCCACGATTTTTTTTTAGATATACGGCTTTGGTGCCGATAATGAAGCACAGTGAGAGGAGGAAAATGTTTCGGAAGAAATGCGAGGACAACATTTTCCTTGTTGCTTGAATTACAGATTGTTGATCGCTAAGGAAAGGTAGGTAGACCCGACTTTCTGCTCAAGGAAAGATGGGAGAGTCTTGTATAGAAGACGTAATTGGGAGAACACCGGTATATATATATGTACAAGAAAATGGGAAGCCTGGCTTTGCAGGAGGTCGAGTTCCATCCTCGCCCCACCAAAAAATTGACGGAGTGACCGTGGAGCTGTACACAAGGTGACAGCAGACATCTTCACAAATACGACTGCAGTTGACATTAGTCTGATCGGCTGTTACTAAGCAAAAACGTATTATGCCGGTATTGGTAATCAATAAAATTCTATTAAAACAACCGAAAGCAAGTCATGGGATGTAAACTAGGTCTGGTAAGTTCTGACTTATTTTAGGCGGGATGCCCCTAAATACGCTGCAAAGTATGCTACAGTCCGAAAACTCTCTCCTGTCTCAAGAGTTCAGAGTATTTGTATCTCTTGTTTACTGCACAGGTTTAAGGTTAAGTAGATACATCAGTTCTCTTTTTCGATCCTGGGCTCCTTTAGGACCGTGACCTAGTAAAATTGGGCTGATTGTGAAATTGGTAGTTAAGATGGAGGAATCGGGAATACGACACTGGACTTTGATATATGGTTAGACTTATAGAGTATTTCGGTGGGATTTGGAAATAAACAAAACGAGGAGACTCCATTGCACAGCTAGACGTGAGTCTCGTAAGAGTTGATGGTACAGATAATATCCACGGCTTCTTAGCCTTCCAACGAAACCACGACAAGCACATAGATTTCAGACTGTACATTATTCACAAACAGACATCTAGAGGAACAGATCGTAAATAGACAATTTGATTCACATCATCAGAATCTATACACAAAAAAAACGAGCCCAGCCCACCCGGGCCCAACACCACCAATGCTAGCGACCACGAAACCACCAAACATTAACAAAATACTAATACAAACTCTAACGAACCATCACCTCGCCACCCTACCATTTCCGATCTCACTCAACATTCATATCGTAAAAAAAGAACTCTCACAAATACACAGCACTAATACAAACGTACGATACAAGGACATGAACACTCAAGACCAAAGAAAAGAGCAAGAGATTTCATTAGTCATGGCCAACCAATCCAGTCTGAGGCGCATTATCAGGGTTCAAATTAGTGCCCGCGAAACCGAGTTGTGTATTCCAATTATCAGCCGTAGTTGCATTCTTGCCGCTGAGGGCCGCCTCCGCAGCAGTGCACGCAGTCTTAGCCGCTGCGTTCGCATTGCAGACGTTGGTAAGCTGGTCGCAGATCTTCTTGGCGATAATGGCGGGATTGAGCGCTTCCTCTTGGCCTTTGTTGATCAAGGGATCTTGGGCTTGGAAGGTAAATTCTGTGTCTTTGCGGCCGTCAAGCCCGGCCTCGAATTTCATGGTTGGGACACAGAGACCGAAGTCGAGACCCGCGATGGTGGAAGCGACGAATCCCGTGAACACTCCAGTGACTGCACTGGAAGAGGCTGGGGCAGCGGCGGCATTGGTTGCGTCGGCTGATGCTGATACTGTTGCTTGTGCAGCCTTAGTAACGGTAACAAAGGTGGTGGCCGCTGCCGCCGAGCCGCAATTGACTGCAACTGGAGTGGCAACAACTGGAGCTGCTGCTACAGATGCAGCGCTTGCTCCTCCAAGAGTTGAAGCTGCCACTTTGTTGCCTGCAGCATCTTCAGCCGTGAAGTTGGAGAACCCGTTGGCGACTAAGACTTGGGCGACCGAGAGACCGACTGCGTTCAAAGGGGTCGTCTTTGAGCTGGCGGAGAGAGCGTTCGCAATATCCGACCCGCCAACTCCTGGATCGACGAGAGGAGTGATACCACGAAGAGCTTCGGAGGTTGGAAGCGTTGGGTCGCTACAAATTGATGGAATGTCGACGACGAAGTTGTTGAAGTTCTGCTCTGCCGCAACAAGACCGATTGCGGCGTCCAATGCGCCACTGCCCAGCTCAGAAAGAATCAAATCGGCTTGCGTGAGCTATTTTAGTGTTAGTCCTGTTAATTTTCATTCACAGCAGGATGTTTTACCTTCGCGCATGGATTGGCAGCGCCGAGAAGCGTTGAGATAGACTGCCCAGCAAGAGTTTGGGCTTCACCTGAGGATCCACCTGGGGCGGCAGCAATAGCTGGAATGGGAACTTGTTCTTGGCCAAAACTGCATCCATTAGCAGTGCTCAGTCAAGCACAGTTAAAGTGCACATACCGGGCTTCAGTGACGGCCACAAGGACCGAGAGCAAAAGTGCTTGGGTATACATTATGGGGACTGATACTCGAGAATTCGGAGCAATTATAAGTACTGAAATTGAAAAATTGGTAAAGGATTGGACCGGCCTAAGGGGCGATGAAGATCTTTAAGGAATGTAAAGAATGTATAGTTCACAGAACTAAAAACGAATGTGTTGGGAAGAGCAAGGTAGTCGTACGATGATGAGAACAAGATGCATGCGAGGAAACGACCAGAGGATATATAGAAGCGTGTCAAGCGCTCATGCCTTTCATCTTGGCAGGTGTCACAGCATAGGGTTGCACTCCTGCGATCCTTCTCGCCTTGCTAATGCAGATCAGACCAACCAACCGTGTGTTGGTATGAACAGAATCTGCACCGCTATGAAGGGTTCGTTCTTGGCCATGGCATGACCTGCAACATGCACAGTGCCTGATGCATGGTCAAAGTCTTGGCGCGGGGAAAATTAAGCGTGTCGTCCCGGAGAGACTCAAGTAGGACGAATTTGATCAAAATCTAACGACTGTGCAGGGGGTTTCGGGTCATCCCCCGAGGATCGCAATGTGGAGATAAAAATCTTTGGGGGAATTCTGCATCAGATTAGACGCAGATCAGATATCGGACGAGAGCGGAGTATCAGATTGGAAACCGGCAACGATTGAGGTGGGATTGAACTTTAATGCGAAACGAGGAGAATTGATTCGCCGCTTCCGTACATGTGGCGCGTGAGATCGAATGATGGCCATACGATTGGAACTTCGAGAAAGTCGTTTTGAGCTGAGCAAAACATAAGACCTATGGAATATTCGACGTCAAAACAAACTTCGGATGATTGTGTCTCGTTTGCTCGGGAGTTTGAGTTGCGACTCAGGGGTCGTGCATCGCTAAGCGAGGGGTCCAGACGACTTCGAGACGGGGCGAGTTTTGGCTCCTCATAATGACAGCCACTCAACAAGAACAAGGTGGACGCTGCTCGTGGCTCGGGAGACGTTCTCATGTACCTTGAAATGTCAACTCTGGACTGCATCTGTGTCCTATTTCGGATGTTCTCCTTCCTTCAAAACTGCCAATCAAGTCATCTAGTCGGCTACACTTGACAGAACCAAGGCCATTGCTTCCGAAGCACAGTGCACATTTCGTTCGGTTCCGACCATAATCTCATCACGTTTCTCGCTTGTGCTTCCGGAATGGAGGGTTGTTCAGGGGAGAGGTTCGGTGCTGGAACGCATAATCACGTAGATTACCTGGCACACTAGGAGTGGGTACGAACCATTTCGTTCCAAGATTCTTGAGCACGTTCGAATCGTTCGTCAGATCCTCCCGGGATTGTTCCCAATCTTACTTCAATGGATGAACCGTGCCCTCCGACATTGATTTGTTCATTAATCCCCTACTAAAAGTAGTAACTTACTATTTACAAGTGGTTTGCAGAATATCCACGCGTTACTTGTCCTTATGCAACTCCAGAGTAAATGAGTGTGAAGGCTCGATAGTGAAATAAGTCTGCTGTGCGCTCATCTCCCCACCTTTTCTGCTAATTAAAGCAGAGTTACCTAAGTTTATGTTGTGGAATTGCTTTCGCATTCAATCCTATAGCCTAGCACATAATCCATATAAAGTAAAGCAGTCTTCGCGCCATAGCTCCGCTTCGTCTATCGCAGCGTTAGTTTCGCCAAGTTACGAGGACTAGATAAGAGGTTTTCATCTACGAGGGTTCATTGTAGATAGGAAAGCCAATGGTAAGACTCTATGTTCACCAGCTCCTTGTGATCATGCACGGGACCAAGTTTTCTCAAATCGTGTAATTTTCATTATCCCATTCCAAACCAGAAGAAATGGGCCATAGCGATACAGTAGAGCTAGATATATCTTCCCCATAATCCGAAGATATCTCAGAAACTCCAGTTAACAGAAAATCATACTCGTTTATAGGTACAGTTGCTGCTGCCTTTGGAAACTCCAACA
This sequence comes from Stipitochalara longipes BDJ, assembly GCA_009732865.1. NCBI lineage: Eukaryota > Fungi > Ascomycota > Leotiomycetes > Helotiales > Hamatocanthoscyphaceae > Stipitochalara > Stipitochalara longipes. Next base: position 270,883 of record ML769343.1, on the reverse strand, counting down.
CGCTATTTAGCGCGCTTTTGAGTTTTCCCCTCATAAGTTGGCACACGTCGTATGAGCCGTTTGATGGCTTCACCCATTCTATCATGCTCAAAAACAGGAATAGTTTCTGCACCATATCAGATAGCGGTAGCAGCGTAATGGAATCGCTGCTGGACTGTTCCGAAGGCGTCTCTGCGACAAGCTCAGCCGTGAGTGTCTCGACACTTGGAAAGCCGTAGCACACAATCTATGCAATGATTAGATCAGTCTAATTAGTTAAACTTGGTGGGCCCTACCACAAGTTCAAACTGCCACTGAAAATCCACCAGGAGATCCCGTTTGGCCCAAATTCCAAGTACGCAGTCTAGCATTTCATATGCAGCCTTAATCCAATGAGAGCGCTGAATAGAACCCGCCGGCGCTATGCGTGCCAAAAGTAACTCGCTGTGCTTAAATTCAAGATAGACCAGGGATCTCTGCATAAGGGCTGCTGGTGACAAGTCCATCTTCTCGTCCAGAAATTTGATTGATTTTGGAAGACTACCTTGAGCTGAGAGCAAGGCTTGCTTTAGCTGGCTTCATTTTGTTAGCAGCACTAGCGCCAACTTGGCAATATTCGCCTCCAAAACAACATACTTGTATTGGTCAATATAGCAGGCCCTTTTAATTCCCCACGATACTGCAAGAATCTTGTCCCGAATCTGAGATGACAGCATACAACCTCTCAAGTATGCGGAAGGAGAAAGCGAGATTTTATCCCTCGGCGGGCTATTTTCGTTACCAAGCTGCCGGCTTTCCCCATCATCTGAGAAGAGTTGTTCATCAGGAAGACCAAAGGGCATATCAAAAGCCACGTATGACAGACCCAATGCAGGTGGGTGTTGAAATTTGGTGCTGAGTAGCTTATCGAGTGTGAAAACACAAGCAAACAACCGCCGGCTCATTTCAAGGTTTACCCGCTGTGAATGACCGAGGATTTTTGAGAAGGTTTTAGTTCCATGTTGAGTAAGTCCACTTGCAACAGATGCTACAATCAGCGAAGTATGCCTCGTCCACGTCGTTGGCCCTGTAACCGATTAGCTTCACGTATTATGGCTATCTTTGAGGTGGTAGAATTAAGGCAGACCAATTCCAGATAGTTGAATTTGCAATAGAACACCGAGGTATAGAGCAGACACTCTCATCTCACTGGCATCAGTACTTTTTCCAAAGCTGAGAAACTCGTCAACACATGTAAGCATTGTAACAGCAAAGGTTTTGCGCCCTAAATGCTCTTCTGAGGACCACATTGGGTCCCACTCGGTTAAACTTAACCCAGCAAGGCCATAGACCGCAAATAGTGTGGCAATCACATCCCAAGAGACGTCATTGGTATCAAAATTCAGTGCATCAAATGATCCTAATGAACAAGTTTTGCCATCTGAGACCACAAATACGGATGGACGGAAGTTTGAGTCGGAGTGCAATGATGGCAATGATTCGGTTTCTCGCGACCAAGAATTGACCAATTCGCAGACATTCTTGTGCATGCTGTGAATTGTCAATGCGTGGAGTATTGGGGCGATTGGGTAAACAGCGCAAGCGAATCTATTAATTAGGTCTCTGAAATGCTGTCGATGTGGTAGGCTCAGTAGAACTTTCATGCACCGCGGCTGAGGAGTGCCTTCTTTTGGTTCCTTGAGTCCATGACCAATCCTAGGACAAATTCCCGATCCTCTTGATAAAAGGTGCAATGAAGAGTTGTTGTTAAATGTGTTTCCGTCGAAAGTGTTTGCGTTATGGCCGGGCTGCCCGGGCTGGCCTTGAAAGGAGATGTCAGCTGAGCTTGGGTGATTCTCATCTTGGCTAGGTTCGTTCCATAACAGCATTTCATGCTCGTCGGGGTATTCGAGCCATCCATCTATCGACAAATCCGCCTGCCGAGGGATACTATGGCGAACTTCTCGACTGGAAGTTATAGCAGCTGAATCATGAATGCTATCGGGTCTTGGTTTGTTGCCTGGCAAGTGGTGAATAGAGCGTTCTCTTCTCAGTGGGCTTTGTAGATAAGTACTATGAGGACCAATGTGTCAGCAAGAAACAGGCTTCTAGAATCGCAATAGTAGCTGACCAAGAAATGCTCATGGAACGACGCGCGCATCTAAGACAAGTCGGTTGTGTGTGGTCGCAAGCCAATTTGGAAGTTCGACACGGCTGCTGCATCTTCAACTATTGTCGACCCACAGCACGTTTGCTAGGGTTTTCACCTACCTCGCACGCCTGCAATTTTCTATAACATAGTTAGTACCATATCGGACGTGTAGATGTACCGCAGTCTGTTGGGACTAACCCATTACGGCACCTCGAAACGCCCTTGCCTTTCGATATAGTCCCAGTCTGCATAGAAGCTAAGAATATAGCGACAGGAGATAAAAAGTTTTTTGTGAAAGGACACTGGCTTAAAAGAATCACAGGTTATCAGTCTAGCAAAGCCACTGAATCTCTCTAATACCTTGAGTCTTGTTCGCTCTCTTATTAATAAGAACACATCATAACTTCCAGTTCCAAGTTAGTAGTTTGTTGGACATCACGTGACGTGCACCACTTGCACGGCGAGGTTTAACCAACAGAGCTAACTAGAACAGGAAGGTAGCAGCATCCTTCGATGAAATACCATGCAATATGCAACAATTCCTGCACGAGATGCAGATATGGACGTTGGTAATGCTGACAAGCTCTCCCCGCCGCAATTCTGTAGTGTACACTGTTGGCAGCAGTGAGCTTACCACTGTTTATCTACCTATCAACGACAAGTCCCTCTTGGCGCTAAAGGCTGCAGCCCTAGGCGTACTCGTACCGCCCTCCGGAGGTAAGGCCGCTGAACGCTAACTACTTCGAAATACCCCTAGAATGCGGCCCAGCTTGATTCAATTCTTCAAGCACGATCTTGCGAATCTCCTAAATCTCCGTTGCTCCACACATTGAAAACGGTCAGTGTCTACTAGATTTGGCGGCGGTACGAGTAGTCAAAGATTTCAATTCGCCTATGTCCAGCTGCAGGTCCAACCCTTGCCAGGCTGGTAAATTGCTAATGTTGATACCTGATTAACGCTCAATATGATCAGCCAGCAACCTGAATAAATAATATTTGATTAGTTAGCTGATTAGTTGAAATGACATGATTTTGGAGTCTGTGACACCTGAATTATTTTGATTTTTGGGCGTAGATTGGTGAAAAGCCTAAGGTGTACTATTGTGTACTAAGTTTTGGAAAATCCGAAAAAACGTTTGAGACCTTCACGAACCTTTAGAAGTCACTAGCACTTAGTTTATGAAGCTCAAGGAGAAGGGGAAGTAATTCTAAGAGTACTTGAGGGTATACTTTTTCACGTTATATTTTACATGCACATATTATTTCTACGCATACGTGTTAATCAGCATTTTATCAGTCAGTAAATCAGTCAGTAAGTGAATTACTTTAATTAGTGCTCTGACGAGTCAGTCAGCATGGAGAATAAATTTTCCTGATGGCGGGCTGATTTTCTTTCCCGCTCTGGCGCAAACGAATACGCATACCCGAATTAGATTTCCCCTCAATCTCGAGAGGCACGGCCCGCCTCACATGTGTCTACTGGGGTCCTTCATATGCCTGAGATTATTATAGGTCAGGTATAAAGGAGGTCCCGTGGTTGGCCATATCAGCTGTCGATCAGCATACTTGGTTAATTGGCGAGTCAGTTCCATAACACGTTCCAGACTTCTACGCCAGCAGGGCAATTGTTCTTCAAAATTCCTGAATTTGCCTGAAATACTACCTTTTCAGGTAAAGCAGGTCTCTGGTGTTTTGGAAACTGTTAGGTGGTTATGAAGTATTCTAATGTCTAAAGCCCCTAGATTTCCTGAGAATTTTCAACAGCACGGCGATTTTGGGTGCAGTTGGGCGTGATTGGGGGCCTCCCCTTATACAGAGCCATCATTTGTGGCGCAAAATTTCCTATATTTTGCCACAGTTCCAGACATCCGAACAACAAAAGCATGTTGCACGATCTTTTTTAACTTTTTGTAGGTCAAATTGAGTGTGTGCTTCTCCTTCCGAAACTTTAATAGATATCAATTCGAATGCCGTTGAGCATGAAATAGAAACCCATTGCTGAAAACGCGCTGTCATGGTCCCCATCATTCCTTGTTTTGTTTCATTACTGACCAGTAAAATGGGCCTCAAGAAATAGCGTCTTCTGTTTTGCGGCACAAACAATCAGGGGCGCGATCAAGTACGGCATTATTTATTCGTAGTATCATGGTGACATGCCACCTGTGGCTAATTACCATGACGCTGCAGCAACTGTGGTCGATAGTGAATTCCGAGTCGGGCATTAAACTCCGCGTCGTGCATTGAAATCCGATACCTGCATGAGCGACGTCGGCGACTGGAGCAGGCATCTAATTAGTTTTATATATTTTTTTTTAAGCCACAGCAAGATATCTGTTTTGCCTTCCTTCAGAACTAGGAATTCAGACAAAATGATTAATCCTAGAAATCATGATGAAATCGCGGGAAGACAAAATCCTCACAATCCCTCCTTCCCAAAACCATCAGATACGCAGAAACTTGAAAATTATGACGCAACCGTCCCTGCCCCAAACATAGTTCTAATCGAATCTTCAGATGGGTTACAAAATAACGAACCAGAATACCCGGGTAAGTTACGTCTGCTGGGAATTTTCGTGGCACTCTCATGCCTCGTCTTTGAAGTTGGACTGGTCGAGAATGTCGTTGCAACGGCGGCTCCAACGATCACCGATTACTTCCACTCTTCCAATGATCTGGGTTGGTATGGCTCGGCCTAGTTTGTGCACCCAGAGACTCCTACTGCCACAAGCATTAATGATCATGCAGTCTGTTAACGCTCGCGAGTTTTCAATTGGCTTGGGGCCAGCTTTACAGCCTTTTTCCTCTTAAAGTGCTCATGTGTCTTGCCATTGTACTATTCGAGGTCGGCTCCCTTCTCTCTGGTTTTGCGCCGAGCTCCAAAGTCCTGGTCATCGGACGAGCAATTAGTGGACTTGGATCTGCGGGAGCTGTTTCTGGCACTTTTATGTCAGTACCAAGAACTTGATGTTTGAGTGTTACATGAGAAGCGACGATACTGACGAGCAAAAAGTACTGTGGCTCACTCGATGCCTTTAAGCTACCGACCAACGTTCATGGGACTTTTTGGAATCTGCTACGCGGCAGCAGCATCTGGCGGCCCTTTAATAGGGGGCGCTCTGACAAGTCGCCTGTCGTGGCGGTGGTGGTAAGCAATGTACTCTACTCAAAGAAACTCAATAATCAACACGCGTAGCTTCTGGATTAATGTGCCTATCGGAGTAGTGACGATCGTTTTGATAATAATCTCATGCAAGAATAGGAAATTGGATGGCGACAAGTCTACAATGGAGAAAATTCGAGCCTTTGACTGGATAGGCACGGTCTTGTTTGTTTCGGCAATTGTTTGCCTCCTATTAGCCCTACAATGGGGCGGTGGGCAGTATCGATGGCAAAGTGGCCGAATAATTGCGTTGCTAGCGTTGTTCGGAATTCTCTTTGCGACATTTATCACCTCCCAATATCTGCAAGGCAATAAAGCTAGCATTCCCGGCCGTATTGTTTGTCAACGCAGTATGATTTGTGGAGGAATATACCTTCTCACTCTATCCGGCGCACTAGAAATGATGGCATACTTTGTAAGTGTATTTGCGGAGGAAGCAACGACATTTGGCGTTTCCATGCTAACGATAACAGTTGTCGATTTGGTTTCAAGCTGTCAAGGGCGCATCACCACTTTCCTCAGGCATCATGTCCTTGCCCCTAGTTATCTCTCTGGTACTTACGTCTATCATCGCCGGAGTTCTAGTTTCCACCTTTGGAAGTTATGTTCCTTTCATGCTCGGCGGAAGCGTCTTGTTGACCATTGGATGTGGGCTCTGTACCACCTTGACACCAACGTCCGGTCACGCCCACTGGATAGGCTTTGTAGTCATCGCAGGAGCCGGTATAGGTTTTGGCCAGAATCAGCCTGAGATGGCGGCCCAGACAGTTTTTGGGATTGAAGATGTCTCAATAAGCACCGCTGTCATGATGTCCTGCCAAATCCTCGGTGGTGCAATTTTTCTTTCGGTAGGAAATAGCATTATTGGTAATCGCTTTGTAGAGATCCTTGCTGAGATAGCACCATCTTTGAATGGTCAGGAGCTGCTTCACGCGGGGATCACAGCGTTCCGGCAGGGCCATGATCTGGCTTCAGAAATGCTAATTATTACGGCTTATAGTAGGGCAGTAACGGAAGTTTTTCGTGTCGCGATGGTATTAGGCGCCGTGTCCTTTGTGGCAGCACTGGGAATGGAATGGAGATCTGTCAAGCCAGAGAATCGGTAATTCTTTTACAAATAAAGTGCATTAGGAGTGCACCAGGTGGAAAGCAACATCATGGAGCGAGCTTTGGATGGTAGTGCTGTGGGTAGCTCTAAAGAATATAATATTTTGTGTTCTTGGCTGTCGTAACGTTAATTTAGAATCTAAACTAATTAAAATGCACCTTGACTTCAGGATAGGAAGTGGTCCATCTCTATTAAAACCTTGGAACGGCGGAACGAGCAAGTAATCATGGAGCAGAACAGTACGTTTAAATATTATACAGTAACAAACTCAGTAAACAAGTCATCAAATGTTAGAGCCGATAGATAAGAAGTAGCAACGAGGGAAGAAATTTACGGAACTTATAAATTTAAGCCCGGGTGGAATGTGATATTGATGAACTAGGTCAGTGTTCTAAATGGTAGCAAAGCTTTTGACTTAAATTAATCTATGGGACAATTTATATGAGAGTGGCGTAAGTCATGGTGTTAATGTCATGAAAGTGAAAGTTTTGAAGTAACAAAGACAGGTGCAGCTTCCACTGATTTTATAACCTATCTGAGACTGTCAAGTACCCATCGCAGTTCCTCTACAATAGCCGCGGGCTGTGAAACGGGTACATTGTGCCCAGTGTCGACATGAGAAAAGCGCTGGCGATGCGAAAGATCCAAGATTTCTCGCATTAACGGCTCTTCCTTTGTACGCATGCGTTCCATACAGTCTCGTGCTATTTTTCGCTCACTCTCAGTCCCATGTCCTGCGGCAGTGCCGGCATTATATATTCTCTGATAGTCTTGCAACGAATTGGCCTTCATCACTGCCACAGGATGATCTCCCAAAATGTGATTTTGAAGCTGCTGCTTTTTGCCCAGTAGCTCGCATGATTCGTTACAGATTGCATCCTCAGCATCTCTTGTGGATTTAGTTCTGTCAGCCTCGGCTTTCGCAAGTAGCCACTCTTCGGGAAGCAATTTGTTATCATCGTCAAGGCCGACGACCGAGTAGTAATCCAAATCCCCTAGAATCTTGAACAGAATTTCCCACGGTGGATTGAGCACCTTGAACGAGTTCTCCTGCTCCGCATCTACAAAGACCATCCCCACGACGTCAAGTATGCGACGCTCAAGAAACTCCCGAGCAATGATACCGCCATAAGAGTGCGTGATTACAATATAAGGTCCGGGAAGATGTGCAGCTTCGAGCAAGGCGTCAAGCTCGCGAGCCATGTTTTCCGCGCTTCTCGAAAGGGGCGAGGGCTCGCTCTGCCCAAGGCCGGCTCTGTCGTATGTCATGATTCGTGCCAGGCCTGCAGTAATGACTAGGCGTTGAAATGCCTTCCACCACAGGCTGCCATCGCCCATGCCGGCCTCCACGATAACTAGGGGCTGCCCCTGGAGTCGTTCAGGGCCGGCAACACTAAGGAACAAGCTGTGTGTGCCGATTGAAATAACGCCTTCGCATTCACCCTTCTCCCAGGTACTATCGTGTAGTGACATGTTTGTTCGATTATCAGACATGTGGACTTTGTCAGGGTGGACTCAGTGTGGATTGGAACAAGCTATAGCGCTGGAAGGGAGTTTGAACACAACAGGCTCGGGACCCACGCATTATTAACAACTGCATTTTCCGGGCAGGTAGAAAACAAAGCGGCCATGAGGATTCAGCCGTGCAAGGAGCGGGGGAGAAGGGGTTGTGAGTGGGTATCGCTAATGCAGTATTCGGAGTCAACCCGTTGAGCTAGCTCCAGCAGCTTACGAGTACGAGAGCCGAAAGCCGAAAGCCGAGCAGCGCTTAACGCAGGTCGAGCTCGCCAACTTCTCTCCTCATCCAGCAGAAACCTGAGCAAAGAGCACGATGGAACATCGAAACTTGCAAGACGGCCATCGACGAAGTATATTGCATCGGATACTCAGATATCATGGGAACAAACGAGCCAGTACCAAATATCTTCCCTACAACCATCGAATATCGCAGAACCAAATCTGCATGTATCTTGGGGTTGAGGTAAGACGATATCACAAGATCTTCCCCCTTTGAACCAACCCGGTTGCGACGTAGGTATGAAGGCCAAGCTCAACCTCGAGGGATCGATGTGGGCTTGCGAGACTCAGCGGAAACAATGTAAGCTGACCCGGTTGTGACAACACTTACAAGATTTCCTGCGGTATTGAGAAATAGTCCATCCTCCCATCACTGCGGAAGTACTTCACCAGGCCCTCCACCGCCTACAAATCGCTCTTGGAGTAGTGTGGTACCGGAGAATAGGTCCCGTTTTCGTCCACGAGAAACTAAAATCCGGTCCCAGCACTCTCATCAGCTTCATACTGGACTTTCATTCTCCATTTCCGCAAAGATTACATTTTCTAATATCCTGACGTCTCATGATTCAAATGACTTCAATCAAAAATAAGATGTGATCAAGGATCACACATGCGGTATATCAGAGCCTACAAGCCTCATAGGATCATCATGTTGTTACTACAAAAGCGAAAGATATTGACCTTACATGAAGCGAAAGGGGAGATGGGTAAGGGGGCTGGATCTCCGAGCGGAGATTGTATTTACCCTCGGCTAAGCGTCTGAATATTACTTCGTTTTTGCGGCGAGGTACGTTCTCAGAGCGTGGTACGCGTTACCGTATCCTGCATGAGGCGAGGCTGGGTCATCAAATCCATGTTGATTTTACATCGTTACTTAGCAAGGATCGGAGTTCAAGCAGTTGGAAAGTGAAGAGACGAAGTGCTCTCAGTGCTATCACGATATGTCGACAGGGTCCTTCATGCAGAAGACGGATCCAAAGTATACCAGAACATAAATTAGGGAGAAGAGATTCAGCCATTGAGTCGGACAAATTATGTCACTCATGCGAAGTTCGGGCGATTAATTGGATCGGGCAATTAACAGGATCGGAATCCATGGTAAGCTTATCCTCGTGGCTTTCTGAAAGATGCTGTTTTGGGTTCTTGTATGCAATGTTGCAACTATGCCAGATTGGATTTGATTTCACTTTCGATACTTCCGTCCCCGCATGGTATATGCTGTAAGGTCCGGCCAATATCCTTTCGCTGAAATCTTCGAACCCAGAGTCAAATTCAAGTATATCTTCAAGGGACGACTGTCAAGTCATCTTTATTGAAGGCTGAAAACATTTTCCGACCTATCAAATCTAGTTTAGAAGAATCATCTCGCACCGAAGAGAATGGAGATCGAATCTTTTAACACCCATGACGAACTTCTACATGGTATTGTGAAGAGGACATCACACTCAGTGCCAGAGTCTCTCGCAGTCGAGTCTTGGGACGGGTCTCTTACCTATCAAGAGCTCACAGATCTGTCTAGTTCTGTCGCTCGAGCGTTGATTGCACGAGGTGTACAACGAGGTTCGTTCGTGCCGGTATTGTTTGAGAAGTCCAAATGGTTGCCCGTCGCTGCTTGTGGCATTTTAGAAGCCGGCGGTGCCTTCGTGCCTCTGGACGACACTTATCCGCTCGCAAGACATCAATCAATCATTGAACAAGTAAAGCCCATCATTGCAATCGTCTCAAGCAAGAACGCCCGGCACTTTGAAGCTATCGGTTTGAATGTCTTGGTTGTTGGTGATGATAGCGAGTTCTCGGCCTGGAATCACGCAGATATACGGGCAAATACGATTTTCCCAAGCGATCCTGCATATTTGATGTACACCTCTGGTACAACTGGCAAGCCCAAGGGTGTCATTATTTCGCACCGATCAATTAGCTACAGCTGTATCAATGTTGCGCCACAAGTAGGATTCTCTGCAAAACATGGAATTCGATCATTCCAATGGGCTTCGTACGCTTTCGACGCCTGGATCTACGAAACGTTCTTTGCACTAGCTCATGGAGGCTGTGTCTGCATTCCTTCGGATTTCCAGCGCTTGAACGATGTTGCTGGGGCTATGAACGCCCTGAAAGTCACGCATGCGATTTTCACACCTTCGGTGGCGGGTCAAATCGGCCCGGATGAAGTTCCTACGCTCAAGTATCTTGCCATGGGGGGCGAGAAGGCGTCTGAGACGGTGGCGAATGCATGGCGCGGCAGGGCGGTGGTTTACAATTGCTACGGTCCAACCGAGGTATGAAATATTTTTTATTGCTCGTTGTAAAGCTTGATACAGTCACTGATTCTTGTTGCAGGCAACTATCCTTTGTTCTTGGGCCCAAGTTGGTGATTTGTGGAACGCAGATAACATTGGCTGTAGCGTAGCCGGCTGCAAGATCTGGATAGTGGATCCTAGTAATTACAACAACCTTCTTGTCACTGGCGAAACAGGTGAATTGTTGATCGAAGGAATTCTGCTGGCAGAAGGCTACTACGCGGACCCTGAGAAGACAAAAGCTGCTTTCATCGATACTCTGCAATGGGCGTGTACTGACTCCGGGAATGCACCTCGACGCTTCTACGCTACGGGTGATTTGGCGTATGTGGACCAGAGCGGCGCTCTACGTTATGTGGGACGTAAAGACGTCGACGTACGGAAGGTTAATGGTGTGCGCATTAGCTTGGGCGAGATTGAAGGACACTTGGATAGGCTGCTGCCCGATGGCTTCCAGGTGGCCGTGGAAGTGCTCAACCTGAACAACACGGACGTGTTGGTCGCTTTCCTCGCAATCAAGGCCATGGAAAGTGATCTGAACACTACATTTGACGAAATTGTGACGTCTATTCACACCGACTTGACAGAAGTACTTCCACGTTCCATGACTCCATCTATCTTTCACCGTATTGCAATCATGCCTCTCACTTCCGCAGGCAAAGTCGACAGAAAATCTCTTCGATTGCTTGAGGTTAAAGGAGAAGAGACTCATAACGGCATTGAACACAACCAGAAATACGACACAGGAAGAACTGCGGCCAGCCTCCTATCACCAGAAGGCATTAAGCTGCGCAGCGCTTGGTCTAAAATTCTAACGTTACCCGAAAGCTCCATTACGAGCACGAGTGACTTCTTTGCATCTGGTGGGAATAGTCTGCTAGCCATGAAACTTGTACGCTTGGCTCGCAGTCACAACTTGGGTTTGACGGTGCAAACTGTTTTTAAGCATCCGAAGCTGGCGTCTATGTCAGATGCTGTGGCAGAACATCAAAAGCAAACAGTGAACATCTTTCGAAACGATAAGAGGGTGGATATCTCACAGAGCCTGATCAATGAGTCTTGCAAAGCAGCATCTATCGATCCAGCCGATGTTCAGGACGCATACCCTAGCACGCCATTTCAAGAGAGCGTTATGTCGGTTGCAGAAATGCGCGGCAGTCCGTACCTACAACAGGTAACAATCTCAATTCCGGAGAACATCGGCATTGAGCGGTTGAAACTTGCATTTAAGGCAATTTACTCTTCGTCTGCTATCCTCCGAACGAGAATTATCGATAGTTCAGCTGGACTTCTACAGGTTGTGTTTAGGGATGAATCTCCATTCGACGAAAATGAATCCGACGTTACCACCCCCAACGACTTTCACTATAGCCTAGGCCAGAAGCTGAGTACCGTAAGGTTCTCTAAACGCAATGGCTCTGCCTTCTTACATTGGAACATATCGCATTCTTTGGTGGATAGATGGTCGTTTTCACGACTGTTGGCTAACATCGGCCGAATTTACGACGGGCAGCCTGTATCTTCTGGGTTATGCTTCTCTCACTACGCCAACTACTTGAATTCGCTGGATCCGGCACAAGCACAGCATTTCTGGAATCAATCCTTGGCCGATGTAGCCGTCGAACAGTTCCCTCATATCTCTAGCAAGACTGCGAGACCAATGACTAACGCTACGGTTTCCAAGTCATTTCCAATTACCCGAACCCAGACAGAATACACAATGCCTATGATTGTCCGAGGTGCATGGGCGATCATAATTGCCCAGTATACGGGAAATGCAGGTGTTGGATTCACGGTGGCGGCCAACGGGCGTGATGTGGATCTGGAGGATATTGAAGAAATTGACGGGCCGACATTAACGAATATCCCTGTCCAAACCGTGGTAGTTCCTTCAGAGCCAGTGGCAGCGTTGCTTGATGCTCTCAACACCCAAATCCTGAATGCAATTCCATACGGATACATTGGTCTTCAGGGCATTCGATCCGCCGTTCCCACTTTCAACGTGAGTGATTGGGCACAAAACACACTGGTCATTCAGTCTGGCGATGAAAACTACGATTTGAAGCCCTGGCTATCGAAGTATCTGCTTCATGCGAACTACCCGCAAGCACTGATGATGGAATGTCTTCTAACAGAAGATGAGGTCATCTTGCGTGCTACGTACGACAATGCGATAATTTCGCAGTTGGAGCTAGATCGTATCTTGAATCACTTCGGCCAAGTGCTTACGAGAATGGTAGACTGCGATCTAACTCTTTCCACCGTCGCTCATGTAGGCCGCATTGGGAGCCAGGACTACGCAGATCTCAAAAGATGGAACCCAGGATGTTACGAGAGCAATAGTTCATGTATTCATGATCTTGTGACCAAAGAGGCTGAGAGACGACCCGATTCCACCGCTGTCTGTGCTTGGGATGGGGAGTTGACCTATGGACAGCTCAACACGCTATCTTCAAGTCTAGCTACCAAGCTGAGCACTCAACTTCCGTCAAATTCGTTGCAAGGCCAAGCATTTGTCCCTTTAGCGATGGATAAGTCGAGATTGGCTGTCATTGCCATGCTTGCTATTCTAAAGATGGGGGCCGCGTGCGTTCCAATCGATCCTGATCTTCCTCGCGGACAATTGCAAGCCATTCTCAATGATCTTGGATGCAGCATCGTCGTATCGTCGTTTTCCAAAGCACTGAAACTCTCCGGCAAGGACATTAGAACTTTTATTGTCAGTGAGGACAATATTTCGGAGCTCGGAGACAGCAAGGAGGCTCATGGGTGGACTGTCAAGCCAAGCGATGCAGCTTGGGTTGTATTCAGCTCTGGTACGACCGGCAACCCGAAAGGCATTGTCTTAGAACACCGCGCGCTATGCAGCGGGGCCCTTTACGATGGTGGAATTCTTGGCTTACATGAAGAATCGCGCGTGTTTAATTTCGCTGCATTCTCTTTCGATGTTAGCGTTGCAGATATTTTCTATACCCTCATACATGGGGGTGTTGTATGCATGCCGTCTGATCAATCAAGACTCGATGACTTGGCAGGGTCCATCAAACAGCTGAAGGCTAATCAGGTCTACCTTACAACGACAGTGGCTAGCACCATCTCTCCGAGCGACGTTCCAGGAATTCGTCGTATTTCTGTTGGAGGAGAGGAAGTGTCTTTCCACGTGGTTGAGGCATGGTCCGGTCAAACTACACTTGTGAATATCTGGGGTCCGGCCGAAGCAACGCCCTGGGCTTCTGGAAGAGTAGTTGAAGATATCGAAGACGATCCAAGGAACATCGGGCACTCTTTGGGGGCGTGTTTATGGCTAGTGAACCGGGACGACCCTGAACTGTTGCTTCCCATCGGCGCAGTGGGAGAAATACTCATCGATGGTCCGATATTGGCTCGCGGATATCTCAATAGGCCTGAACAGACCGAGAAAGGTTTCATTCCTGCTCCAAAATGGCTGCATGATCTTCGTGGCCCATTATGCCCTGCAAGAGTGTATCGCACCGGCGACATAGCAAAATATAGCAATGACGGTTGTATTCGCTTTATTGGAAGGCGGGAGCATGATATATTTGCCAAGATTCGTGGCATGCGAATCGAGCTCTCAGAGATTGAACAGCATATTAGGAAGATTGGCCATGGTGCTGAGGTTCCAGTCCAGATCGTTAAGAATAGCCAGGGCGACCGTTCGCTGGTGGCATTCGTGAGCGACTCTGCGGCTCGACTCATCGCTGATTCCAACAACTTCGAGGAAAATGATCAGAGCAGTTGCACGACTTGGTTATCGTCGCAATTGCGTAGCGGATTGCCCTCCCATATGGTTCCTCAGATGTTTTTCCGAGTAAATAAGTTGTTTATATCTGCCAATGGCAAACTGGATAGGAAAAGGCTGCAACAACATGCTGAAGACATGAGCAGCCAAGTTTTGGCTGATTCAATAGTCGGAGACTACTCTATGTTGCCCAAATCCGATATGGAACAAACACTTGCGAAAGCTTGGTGCTCTGTGCTCTCAGTTAGAGAAGTGTTCAGGCACCACAATTTCATCGCCCTTGGCGGCGACAGCGTGAGAGCAATGAAACTCGTCTCCCTTGCACGACGCAATGGAGTTGAGCTCTCTGTGCAAGATGTCCTGACATGCAACAGTCTGCAACACCTCGCACTGGTTGCTCGAAAGAAAGCAGTGCTTGACGAGCCTACTGAGATACCCTTTGAGTTGTTTGACAAAAGGGATGATCTCGAGAACATATCGAAGTGTGTCAGAATTTCGGGACTCGATACTGAGATCGTCGATATTTATCCCGCATTGCCTTTCCAGGAAAGTATTCTTGCAAGCAGCCAGATTCAGGAGGGAGCATATATCATGCAGACCGAATATCTCGTTCCGGAAAATATCGACTTGGGAAGGCTTGCTGAGGCTTGGAACAGGTCAGTTGTGGACTTACCTGTGCTGAGGACCACTTTCGTGGTACATTCATCACAAACATGGCAGGTGGTACTGAAACGCGGTGCACTTTGCGAGACAGTTTCTTCAGACGCTCTAGACTTATATCTGGGCCGAGCCAGAGCTGAGGTGTCGACACTTGGAACTTCCTTCGTACTTTGTGCGATAGTACCCCGGAGTGAACTCAACGCTGCGGCTGGTCTTATTCTTACGGCACATCACGCCGTATACGACAAAGTGACCTTACATGCAGTCTGGCGGCGAGTTCACGACTTCTACATGAGGACTGAGGGCGTGCCGCAGCTGCCATCATACCGCCGCTTTGTACACTATATGTGTCATAAAGACTGGACGGAAAGCCAGCAGTACTGGCGCCAACTGCTCCAAGGACATGAAGCGTCGCCTTTCCCACAACTCCCTGCTTCGAACTTCCGAGTACGAGCTAATCAGGTTATGGAGCGGACTTTTGAAGTGCGGTTCCCTGCTGGCTCTAGCTTTACACCCTCCTCCTTTCTCAAAAGCGCCTGGGGCCTGACGGTATCACAATACTCCGCAAGTAGCGACGTTGTCTTCGGCACAGTCTCCCACGGCCGGGCCGCCCCGGTTGTCGGAATCGAGCAGATGCCGGGCCCGACGGTTACTACCGTACCCGTGCGGCTGCGTCTTGCACCCGGCCTCACGGCCCGCGATCTCCTGGCCATGACCCAAGATCAGGCGAGTCGCTCTCTGCCCCACGAGCAGCTGGGTGTCCACGGCATTGCGCGGTTGAGCAATGATCTGCGCGATGCGTGTCGCTTGCATCACCTGTTCATTGTCCAGACGCACACTGCAGAGCCGTCGACCTCTCTCGGCTTGGCGTGCGCGCAACAGCATGCGCTGGACTTTGCCTCCCACGCGTTGACCATCGAGGCCACGATCGATATTGATGGTGGGCGCATTGGAGTGCGGGCACAGTTCGACCCCAACGCCATTGCAGCAGCACAGTTGTCCCATGTTCTCCGCCACTTCCAACACATCGTCCGCCGGCTGGTCTGCTACTCCCCAGATGTCAAACTCGCCGAGTTGACCCGGATCAACACGGCTGACCTAGAGGAGATCGTTCGCTGGCAGGCGCCGCCGTTGGATGTGGTCCGGGGTCTGCTTCACGATCTGGTTGCTCGCGCGTGTGGTGCCAGGCCCGATCATCTTGCCATTCACGCCCACGACGGCCGACTAACGTATGCGGAACTCCGAAATGTCGTCCAGCAGACAGCTTGTCATTTCCAACACCTGGGCGTCAGACCCAAGATGCTGGTTCCGGTGTGTGCGAGGAAAGGGCTCTGGGCTCCCGTTACCTTTCTTGCCATCCTGAGTTGCGGGGCAGCTTTCTTGCCTCTCGAGCCCACTTGGCCGATTGACCGTCTCCATGCTATCATGGAGCAATTTCATCCCAGCATCATATTTGTGTCGCCCGACTGCCGGTCTTTGTTTGACTTTCAGGGCAAAGAGAATCCTCCTCAGGTTTTCAATCTGGGCTTAGATATGGTCTGCAGGCGCTCCCACCACCATGCAAAGATCCCGGCCGACGCAGTCACTCCCAGCGATCTTGCATTTATCTTGATGACTTCAGGAAGTACAGGAAAGCCGAAAGGCGTCAAAATCCAGCATCATGCCATTGCTACCCACTGTGTCCATGTCGCCCCTGAGATAGGATTCCAGCCCTCGACAAAAATCCTGCAATTCAGCAGCTACGCCTTTGATGGCGCATTCGCAGAGACATTCGACACGCTCATTCATGGTGGTACCCTGTGTTTACCGTCCGAATTTGATCGCATGAATAACCTCGCACGAGTTGTGGACAAGATGCAAGCCAATATGATTGTGCTCACACCAGCCCTTTTGGCCACTCTATCCCCGCACGACTTCCCGACCCTGAAGACCCTTATTGTCGCTGGCGATCGGGTTTTGCAGCATGTCAATGATACGTGGGCACCGAAGCTGCGTCTGCTGGAAGGATACGGTCCGGCTGAGTCGTGCATTGCTACGTCTATTCGCAATGCCAGCGACAACCCAAGGTGTGGCAACCTGCAAACGCCGTCTTGGTGCGCCTTATGGGTGACTGACCCCCAAGACCCGGAGACTCTGGTACCAATTGGTGCCACTGGAGAACTCTTAATACAAGGGCCAGTGTTGGCCAGTGGGTATGCTGGTGACGACAAGAAGACACTGGCTGCATTCATCCCACCACCTCGTTGGATGGAAAGGGCAAACAGCGGCTGGACGAAAAGTCATCGAAGGCTTTATCGAACGGGCGATCTGGTGCGGCAATTGACCGATGGAACGTATCAATTCATTGGTAGGCACGATAACATGCGTAAGCATCGCGGTCAGAGACTGGAGCTTGAGGAAATTGAGCATCACCTACGACTTTGCCTGCTCCCCAGCGAGGACGCAATCGTTGAGTTAGTCGAGCCAAAGAGTAGTGCACCCTGCATTGTTGCTTTTATTCAACACAAAAAGTCGATCTTTCAGCCAGATCTCCCCTTGGAAAAGTTTGTCTCTGACCTCGAGAACTCGAGCTTGTCACAACAGCGTTCGAAAGCCCTCGAAGACAGCCTATCCAGCTCTCTTCCTCCGTACATGGTTCCCAGCTTGTTCCTAGTGCTCGAACAATTACCGTTCTTGGCATCTGGGAAGGTTAATCGAAAACTTCTTCGTGAGGCTATCGCAAATGTCGATATAACAAGTCTCAGCCCGAACAGACGTGAAATATTACCCTCGGAACTGCAGGGACTTACCTCAGCAGCGTCTGTTCTTCGTCAGAGCTGGGCTGAGACACTCGGATTGTCCGTCGAACACATCACAGGAGATAGTGTATGGCATCGTCTTGGAGGTGATTCTATACGAGCCATGCATCTGAATGAGTCCGTCCGGCGAAAAGGCTATCAAATTTCGGTCCATGAAATTATTTCCGCCGAAAGTCTTACAGGTATGGCCGAAAGGATGGTCGACAATACGAATCAAGGCAGTACACCAGCACCGATGCTCATGAGTCCAAATTTCGCTTTCCTCCCGTCAAGTATAGACTTGGAAAAATTATTTTCCCTAGTTCACGACCAGTGTAACGTCGAGCCAGAGTCCATTGCTGACATTCTACCTGCAACGCCGCTACAGGTGGAGTTCATGGCTTCTACGTCCATGAACTCGAATGCATACATTTCTCGACAAATCTGGGATCTTCCAAAAGACATAGATCTGACCAGATTCCAATGGGCTTGGTTCAGTGTCAGCCACTCAATGCCTATCTTACGGACCCGCTTAGTTTCGTACGGAGCAGACGTCTTTCAAGTCCTGCTTCACACGTTACCTACCTGGGACTGGGCTTCGGACCTCGATCAGTACCTTGAAAGCGACCGGAAGCACGATTACAGGCTGGGAACCGAGCTCATGCACTTTGGGCTTGTTCAAAATGGTAATGCAAGAAAGCAATTCGTATGGACTTGTCACCACAGCCTGTACGATGGTAGATTCATGGAACTCATTATGAAGCAATTGCTCGGATACTACGCAAATGCTCCATTCCCAACGCTTACTCCTTTCAATGCTTACATAAAGTATTTACGTGAAGGAGACGCCCAAATTGAACGTGAGTTCTGGCAAAAAAAGATGAAAGGAGCCACGACCCTTAGCTTTCCAGAGAATCTAGATGGTACTGACTCTGCTGTGGACGGCTGCATCGAGATGCGTATGACTTTGATGCATGACAATTCTGGTGCAAGATATTCAACGACACTGTGTATCCAATCTGCCCTTGCACTTGTCCTCGCTCGTTGGGCGAATTCAGACGATGTTATGTTTGCAGTGACGCTAAATGGCCGGACAGCGCCGATACGAGGCATTGACAATTTGGCAGGTCCAACAATGTCGACGGTACCTCTGAGATGCCTCGTAGAGTTGACGAAGCAAGCCGACACATTAATGGAACAAATTCGAGCTACCTTATTGGAATTGACACCATATCAGCACGCTGGCATCTCTGGCACTCGGCGTATGACCAACAAGATGTGGGACTTGACAACACATCTTATCATCCAACCCCACAAAAGTCGCAGCACACAATTGGCGACCGAAACATTCTTTGGGAACATCAGAGATGATGAAGCTGTCATGATGGACACTTACTCAATCAATATTGAATGCACCGTCACAGAAATGTCGACTGTGGACATAACACTTAGATACAAAAGCCACGCTCTTGACGAAACCAGCGCGAAGCGGTTTCTTCACCAATTTGTGGATGCTGCAAAACAGATCAGCCTGGGCCCAACTCGTCGGATGGCCGATATTAGCCTTTTAACAGAACAGGATCGAGCTCAGATCGTTGAGTGGAACGCGATGCCTGTGAAAACTGAAGAATACCTGATCCACGATCGGATCCACTCCATAGCAGATATGCATGCTGATGAGGCTGCCATTTACTCTTGGGATGGCGAGGCCACATATGGACAGCTCCGTATAATGTCTACGCGCCTTGCTTCCGAGCTGATCGCAAAAGGAATCGGACCAGAGTCCATGGTCGCTCTGGTTTTCGACAAGTCGATCAATGCGGTCATTGCAATGCTTGCGGTCTTGACTGCCGGCGGCTGTCTCGTGCCCTTCGATGCGTCACATCCTCTCGATCGATTGAAGATGATGATCCGCGGCGTGAATGCCAAGCTTATTCTCTGTTCTGCATCACGTCGGGCTCTATGTGAAGAAATAGCACAAGATGTCCTGGTTGTGAATGCTGCTACCCTAGGGCTTTCGGAAGATCCAATTGGCAAAGCCGCATTGGCAGTAACCGTCAGACCAGACAACGCGGCCTATGTCATTCATACTAGTGGCAGTACAGGTAAACCAAAGGCTATTGTGATCACCCATGGCCAGTATACCTCTGGAGATCATGAGCGAGTCAAGGCTCTGAGAGAGTTGTCGTCACCACGCAGTCTGCAATTCGTGAGCTACGCATTTGATCAATCCCTCCAGGATATCCTTTCGGGCCTTATGATTGGAGCATGCATCTGTATTCCTTCGCAAAGTATGCGAGAGAGCGTTGCAGACCTGGTGGACTTTATGAGACAAGCACAAGTCAATTCAGTGATGTGGCCGCCATCCTTCGCGCAGCTCGTAAATCCAGAGGATGTGCCAGACCTGAAGGTACTCGACGTTGGTGGCGAACCAAATACGAAAGAGCTGGTCCGGAAATGGGCGGGACGTCTACGGCTAGTCAATAGCTATGGGCCGGCAGAAGCTTCAGGTAAGCTATCTACATATACATGCTTTTCTCTCCTGGAATATCTCTAATTCTAACGTTATTTTCCTTAGTCACGTGCACTACGAATTGGCATATCGACCCATCAACGGACCCACGGGATATCGGCACCGGTCTCAACATGCGGACATGGATTGTAGAAAAGGATAACGTCAACCGACTTTGCCCAGTTGGAGTGATCGGAGAACTTCTACTCGATGGGCCTGCTTTGGCTCGAGGATATCTTAATGATCCGAAGAAGACTGCTGCTGCGTTCATTTCGCCGCCCGCATGGGCAGAGAAACTCACAAGTGCAACGCGAATGTATCGAACAGGGGATCTGGTCAAATACAGCGCCTCCGGTTCCCTGCTCTACATAGGGCGCATTGATTCCCAGGTCAAGATTCGCGGCAATCGAATTCAGCTTGAAGAGATACAATGCTGTATTTTACGTGAGCTTCCAGGTGTCCGATTTGCCATTGAAGCTATCAGGCCAACCGATAAACAACAGAATGCACTTTGTGTATTCATTGCAACGACAGAAGACTCGGGCGAGATTGCCGAAGGCGATACTATAGTTGTTAATGACAGTAACGCTAAAAGCCATATCGCCAACTTGGTGAAAGGCTTGAAGCATAGACTTGCGAAGACCCTGCCAAGCTACATGTTGCCTCAATACTTTCTGCCTGTTTATAAATTGCCACGCACTACTTCTGACAAACTGGACAGAAAGCGTCTAGTGGCGGAAGCCGAGAGGCTCAGTGCCGCAGAGTTGCTAAGTATTGGCGAGCTCTCTATAGAGCCCAAAAGAGCCCCAGAAACCACCGTCCAAGCTTTTTTTCAATCGCTCTGGGCAGAAGTTCTCGACCTCAGTATTGATCACATCGGGCTAGACGATGACTTTGTAGAGATCGGAGGCGATTCCATCTCCGCCATGCAGCTTGCCGCTGCGGCTCGTGAGAGGAATTGGCGGTTGAGTGTGGCCGACATTTTCGCCCACCGCACACTGGAAGCCGTGAGCGGAGCTGCAAGCCGGTCAGAAGGGGGGATTGTGGAGGAAATTGCGCCATACAGTGTCATGGAGATGGCCACAACGCAGATTACCAAAAGAATTTCGAAGCTATTGAATGTTCCTTCACACGACATACAAGATGCATTGCCCTGCACGCAGTTCCAAGAAGACATGGTTCTTCGGTCTCTTGATCGTCCTGGAGCAATAACGGTGCGTTTCGTGTACAACATAGCAGGTTTCGATGTCGAACGTTTTAAAATCGCTTGGCAGCAGTGCCACGAAGCACACCCTGCACTACGGATTCGCGTAGTGCAGCTGGAGGGGATTTTCATACAAGCTATAATCAAAGATCATGCCCAATGGGCGGTTGCTGACAGCTTAGAGGATTTCCTGGACGAGGACAAGAAATCGCCAATGACGACTGGAGACAGATTGAATCGCTGTGCCTTAGTGTATCAGTCGGAAAAGCCACGGTACTTTGTTTGGACTGCACACCATGCCATTTTTGACGGATGGGCTTTGGAAGCTCTTATGAAAGAGGTCTGCGATCGATACTCGGGCAAGCCGATCACTCTCCCAGATCCAGGACCTGCCTCATTCCTCCACCACCTCAAAGGCCTTGACCGGACCAGTATGGCGGCCTTTTGGAGGCAGGAATTGTCGGGCCTTTCAAGCAAGCCAATGCTTGCGTTCGATTTCGAAGAACATCCTCTCGCGCAGCAGTGGGAAATCCGCCATATCCGCTTTTGCATCCCACCTGGCCGCATGTTTACACCAGCAATCCTGCTTCAATTCAGTTGGGCTCTTCTCCTCTCGGTAGCAAGCGCCTCAGACGACGTAGTGCTTGAACTTATGCTCACTGGACGCACTGCTCCTGTTGCCCGGCTCGCACACACGCTCTTTCCAACCGTTGCTGTAGTCCCTTTGCGTTTCCGCTATAGCCCAGGCGACAATGTCATGGATGCTTTACTTAAGATGCAAACTCATACGCACGGTCTTGTGCCGTATGAGCAGTTTGGCTGGCAGTCAATACTTGCCCTGGATGAAGAGATACGGCACACTCTGCACAGGTCCGCCATACCATTGATAATTCACCCCGCAGCAAAACAAAGTTCTACCATCGCTCCGAATTTGGAGCTAACCACGATGTCACCGATGTTACATCATAACGTCGCAATTCAGTTTGAGTGCTCGCTTGATGATACAGGAGCAGAGACTATGATCTTGTTTGACGAGCGGCTTCTAACGAAGCACAAGGTTGAGCAACTCCTAGATGCTTTTGAAGCCATTGTGGCGGCTGTTGTGCATGCGGATGCCAACGCCACACTGGATCGTATTCTTAACACGGAAGCTGTGGCCAGGGTGACGCGGTTGAGTGGGAATTGAAAGTCATTGTAAGAAGGAGATTACCGGTCTGTTTTCATATGAGTAGTGAATTAATTGATTACGTTGAACAAGTAACAATTTTAACTATCATAAAATTTCTCTTTGAATAGCCCTGGTTTTAGCATGAAATTCAGAAGGAAGAGACCACCTAGCCATGATCATGCTGCCCTGGGTCAGATGGGCGTCCATGACTCTGCTCGCTCATCGGTTGGAACGTTATCTATCTTGTCTGCCAGGTAACATCACGATCGGTGATGCTGAAATAGCGAAAAGCATATAAAATATTGGAAGAGGAAATCCAGTGTGAGCGTCTAAAAAGTTATAGGACAGCTAGAAA
Organism: Stipitochalara longipes BDJ; assembly: GCA_009732865.1. Lineage (NCBI taxonomy): Eukaryota > Fungi > Ascomycota > Leotiomycetes > Helotiales > Hamatocanthoscyphaceae > Stipitochalara > Stipitochalara longipes. The sequence goes on along the minus strand of ML769343.1, from coordinate 247,975 downwards.
GTTCAAAGTCACATGATTTACAGCTAAGGCAGTTGTTGAGCAGGCAGCGAGCTCCTTAACAACTCAATACTATAGATTCCAAGATGCGACATGACTGAGAACTTAATTTGGCAAGTATTTGGCGAAAGCATGGAGGTTTTATAAAGATGACGACCTAAGATGAATATTAAGAATGAATGAAATCCATAGGTGAGCAGGCCGCAGGAATCTATTCACGCACAAAGAAATGGCCCTAAACTAGTGCAGATAGTAGCAAGGCGAAGGAAATATGCTCAACTATGCATTAGGAGCTTGATATTTTCCACATTAAGTAATACTATCGTCCCTTCACTTGGCCTCCAGTAAATTATACATCAATGCCTGGCTCTAAAAACGTTTTGCCCTCTAATAGGAAGTGATCCTCCTCCTTCTCGTTCTCGTGGGAGGTAATACCAGTGCATCCCTCCCAAGATACCCACTGACCGCGGCCTTTGATCACCGTAACAATATTCTTATCGGCGTCCGTGAATTCGACATCTGTTTCGAGTTGCGCTTCAGGGCTAAAAGTCTAATACTATATTAATTGAGCTGTAGCCGGAAGGGTACTATCAGCTAACTATAAAGGGATCGTATAGTCTTCCCAAATATATTATAGGGGAGAAGATAAATATAGTTAACTTTCGGGGCTGGGTAGATTTACTTGCGCTTTATAAGTAAATAATAGCGAGGGATTATTATAGTCTTCTTAGCCTTTTCTTTTATTTCATTAAACGCGAGCTATAATAATTATAGTCTTAGGGACTATTAAATAAAGGCTTTAAAGTCTTAAAGTTAAGAGTAAAGTATATTTTAATTAAGTTATTTAAAGTATAAGAGATATAATTATATTAAAGGTTTATATTATAATAGGGAAACCGGTAACGCTTAGCGTCTAGTCACGTGCCTCGTTTCCGCTGTATATAACCCTCTTCTCCTCTCTTTTACCCTTTTTACCTTTTAAATAATCATTTAGAGTACCGAGTTATTATCTTATTATATTTTATATATATCTCCCCTTTTATAATATATATATAAATACTAGTAAATTAGTATAGTATTTATTTTATTAAAGTAATTAGTTTTAATTTATATACTATAGTGGGGAAAGCTATAACGCTCTATATCACGTGTTTTATAGCTCTTCTTTACCTTTCTCAGTATTTAGTCTTTAACTCTCCCTTAAAGAGAGAAAAATAAGTAATATAATCTTCTTAAATATAATATTCCACTAGTTTATATAGCTGGACCTTTCCTTCTTATCTCGTTTTATAATTATATTATTTATATATCTTTCCCCTTCTATAATACTTATATAATTATAATAAATAATATTTGGGCACGTGCTAACTAGACCCCTAGTCCTTACTAGAGCTAAGTGTAATAGGCACGTGGCTAGCAGGCACGTGATTTAGGGGTTTTAGGGCCTATTTTAGACTAGTTTTAGGGCACGTATAATACCCTTTATAATAACTAGGAGTTTAGAGGCTTAGGAGATAAAGTTTAACTTATATTTAAAAAGGAATTAAGCTCTTATTATTACAATTATCGGCCTTCTCTTCGTAATTCCCTATTATTTAAGCGTCTTATACTAAGCCTCGGACCCGATATAGACCCGTTATAGAGGGTAATCTTATAAGAGCTTAAATAAGGGTTCTAAGAACTTATTCTTTCTTTCCTCTCTTTGTCTTTAGATTCTCCTTTATAGTTAGCCTATGGAATCGAGCTTATTAGCTTATATATATACTCTTATATACCTCTGCTATAGCTTAGATTACCCGTGCTATTATAATAATTATTAAAGAGTATTTTATTCTTTATATTTTATAGTATTTTTTATTTTAGCTTACGTTAATTATAATTATTCTATAAATAATATAATATATTTTATTATCTTTTTACTTTTCTATTATATATTATTAATAGAGCTATTATTATTTGCCCTCCCTAGCGCGGCGCCTTCTACTACTATTAGTAGCGGTTAGTATCTCCGCAGGACCGGGATCAGTAAGCTCAAAGGACGTAGTGTGCAGATATAGAGCTTTTAGGTAAGCGGTATCAACGCGCTTTGCGGCACATGGATCGATTCAAAAAATTAGTTTGAGTCATCGTATTGAGACTATAGCTATTGATGCTTATGTAGAGCATCTGAACGACAGGCAGCAGTAAATCTCAGTACTGTGAATACCCTAAAACGAAGTAAAAGGGTTTTACTTTCCCGCCGAGTAAACGCTTTCAGGTTTTGCGAGTCACTCACGTGAGATAGCTCTAACCAATCATGGACAGTGCAACAGTAGGGCAAGATTACTGCCAAGCTTCTGTCTCACCGCCTCCTAAAATATAGGCGGCAGAAAGGGCTCGTCATCCAAGCGCTTTTAAATTTTCTTCCTTCTTCAGTTCTTCGTCCGAATCTTAACCCCAACGATCCAATTACTAGCAGGACCTTTAGCAGAAGCAATAAAGATGTCGTACTTGTCTGACTATGGCTGGAAGAGTATCGATACGCTGCATAGTTGTGTGCACTGCCAAAGGATTGTTCTCCGGGAAGAGGACCTCCAAAACCGTGACTGGCATGGAGATCGTTCCTGCATGGTGCCGCTGCCGCATACAAAGTCAGAGGCCTGGCGGGCGGCCGAAGATGGCTGTCCCCTATTCGTGGCATTCGACAAAGCAATCAGAGAGGGCACCAAGGTTTCATCCCTTTGGAGATGCTTTCTATATGCAACCTTTCCGTGGTGGGACGCGTCATCCTATCTACCAAGGCCACTGTCCAGTTTAAAGAAGGAAAGACGTTCGCCGAAGTCCCTTTTCAAGATGTGTTTAAAACGGTGGTCATACATCGCAATGCATACGCGTTCCAGCCCCTTCTACTTAACCATTTCCTTCAACAACGTCTTGGACATCCATTACCTCGCATATAGAATTCACTTGGACTCCTATTCTTATCCAAACGACTCTTTCTGTATTACTGGGATATCCGGTAAAGCATAGCTCATCCTTAGTTCCCAGGGGACTCGGTTACTAATAGTAGTATTTTGTGCGCTATTTACAGCCACAATAGCCGAAAACTTTTCGGAGTTTGACTTTACCAATACCTCTGTAGGCGGTGAGAAGAGCTTTTCGACCGCCAAAAGGTGGCTTTCTGAGTGCCATTCTTCTCACGAGCTCTGTCAAACACAGCGAGGAGATTTTCTACCCACCAGACTGCTTGAGATCATGATGAATCCCAATCGATGTACAGTTCGCTTGGTGGAGACGAAAGGCCAGCCGAGTCAGATACTCACCTGGTGCTCCCTAAGCTACGTCTGGGGCGGTGACCAGCCAGTCAAGACGACAAAAAGCACGTTGAAGGACCATTATGCCGGAATCCAGCTTAGCCGTCTACCGCCTACACTGCAGGATGCAGTGAGGGTGTGTGGCGGCTTAAACATCTCTCATCTCTGGGTAGACAGCCTGTGCATTATCCAGGATGACCCTGAGGATCTAGTGGGGGAGCTGGCCGTTATGCCACATATTTATCAGTACGCCTCTGTCACGATATCTGCCGCCTGTGCCAGCAGCGTTGAGGAGGGGTTCCTGCACAATCGACCTATCTATTATAGAGACCAACCACCCACTGGCATCCTGTATCGTAACCTGGCAGACCAAGAGGAGATAGCCATGGCAATATATCCGTCAAATCGCTCCATGCACTTTGTAAATGTCGATCACCTTGATCTTATCGAAGCTCGAGGGTGGACATATCAGGAGCGCATTCTGTCCCCGCGTCTCCTTCTATATTCCTCGCAAGAGCTGCTATGGTATTGTCGAATGTGCAAGCGCTGTGACGGCGGCACGCATGAATACTACAAACTTCGCATTGTCGAGGGGGATGATTCTTCGCACAGGGATATATTCACGGACCGGATACCTTGTGTTCTAGGTTTCCTTATGCAGCTGTGGAACGATGTTGTCTCGAGATACAGCCACCGCGCTCTAACATATTCTTCAGATAAGCTTGTCGCAATATCGGCCGTTGCAAAAACATATCAAGAAGAGCATCAGAAAACCTATCTCGCTGGCCTGTGGAGAGAGGACCTTCCGGAAGACCTTCTCTGGCATGTACCTCCATACAGTTCGATTCTTAGGAAGCACCTGGAACGTCGCCGCCGGCTAACAGCATACCGAGCGCCATCGTGGTCTTGGGCTTCTGTGGACGGCGGAGTCATGTTTCTCAATCGCAATGATGGTGACAACATCAAAGCTCTGGTCGAGATTCTAGACGCAAAAACCGCCTTAGTGATGGCGAGAGCCCTCCTTGGGGCTGTGAGTGGTGGCCATATCAAGACTCGAGGTAGAATGAGATCTTTTGTTTGGCATTACAATCGTCAAGAAGCAGAATTAGATGGGGATATCATTGATATCTACCCTGACGCAAAAGAAGACGGTTGGTCTGGAGACGAAGATGCCTCCATGCCGGTTTGGGTCTTGCCAGTGCTTGAAACTACCACAAGATACCTGAGTCGGAGGCAGGATGGCTTACTGCTTCTACATATCGGTACGGATGAATTCAGACGAGTTGGACGATTTTCCATACGTGTCGGCGGGGACGAACAGCATGACGTGTTCTATGCCTCCGGATTTGAAACTAGAGAAATCATAATCATCTAGGACTCTTATCTCTCACGACAGCAAAGCAATCCAGGAGACAAGCTAGATTTGAGAAGATCACAACCTCCTTAATGCCGCTATTCGAGCGATTGACGATTGAGAGAGGAGAGTCTCCGGAGTTTCAGGTTCGCCATAAACCCTCGTCATACATATTTAGCAGCGGAGCTGACTCGAAGTCTACAGCTGGGAGATGGGCACTTGTGTCCCACTCCAGACCCTTGGCAATCGAGGCTAATGAGACAGGTCTGTTCTCTAATCCCATTGTACGCAAGATTCCAGAAAATCACTAAGACCACAGTGCAGGCATGGAGATGTGAAATATGTCATTGGATTCTCTATACATTACGATTCCTTAACATACCCCATTACTCAAAAGTAACTGAACCCCAGAGGAACAAGATAACCCCGAGGAAGAGGGTGTCAGGGCAGGAGCATCATTTAGTTGCAAATACTGGCTACTCGAGGATACTTGAGGAGTACGTATTTGAGATCCTGGACTTTAAGGAAGGCTTTCAATATTGCTGCAAGACAACCTTTTTGGGACATGGCGAAGCCCAGGCTCACTCGTTTCTTCTTTGGATGACATTTGGAGGAAGGTCTCTGATGATTAAAGAGAGATAGAGGAGAGAGCAAACGCCTGGAAGACAAACCAAGAATTAATAAGGAAGCGGCCTAGCCAAATTTCTCTTAGCGCCTATCGTCTTATGAAATACATGTATGTGACTTATAAAAAACTCCCTAAGACCCGTTGACTTGTTCCCCACGTTTCAGGGCCTCAGCCTGCGCAGTGCGTGTTACTAGTTAGGTAGAAATGCCAATGACTTAATATATAACTCAGTAGTCACATGCCAGACGTTACATGTTAACAATTTGACTAACGAGGATACTAATCTAGTTTATTGCTTTCTATATAATACCAAGGCTTTTGAATATAGCTCTACGCTTCTGATAACGGATCATCACTTTGCCCTCCGTCGGTTTCTGGAAACCGCGGAGTCACTCTTCTCGGGCTCTCCTCCAAGCTCTCCTACTCTTTTTGTACAACCCGGTAGGATTCTCCCACAGCCAGATTCATCAAAGAGCTCGGAGCATGAATCATATACTACCGTAAGACAGCACTCGCAGCGTCGAGTCTCTTTGGATGCTCTTGAGGAAGATTCTGCGGAATGTGAAGCGCCCGTCGATCGTGAACTTAAGGTCGTCTCTGGCGCCGGTGTTTCCCAAAGGTTCCTGAGCGACGATGATGTAATGTCGAGAACAGTGATAGATGCTGCCGGAAATACCAGGGTAGAGGATGAAAACACAGGTCCCGCTGGGAAAGGGCCACCAAATCAGTACAATCTGTGCTGCGAGGAAACCGGGCCACTGAGGATGCGAGCGCACATGAATCTACAACAATTGCTTACGCTGCTAGCGTTCCTACATCTGACAAAGCGCCAATACAGGATTCAAAGACAGACCCAGTTGAGACGAAAAGCAGTGGAAACGCTAGCAAGCTCCTCTCCGCAACACTGTCTCCGTCACCCGGCCCTTACATTTCCGTTCGCCCACGATCTGCACATTTGAAACAGGAGGAGAATTTACACAATCTCACTATTGGATCACGGCGCAATGCCAGACCTCGAGGGTCAAACGTGGGAGCGCACCGTCAAGTCAGCAAAGCAATTACTGAAGTCGCAGGATTCGACCAGAATGTTATTCCTGCTTTAAAATCTCCAGAAAGAAAGCAGGAGCTTGAACAAAAACCAAAAGGCTTTAAAAAAGGAGGGGAGGCTAAGGATGAACGAGGCAAGTCACGGATTTTCGAAAGGATGAGGGAAAGAATCGACAGCATTGGTCGGAAGGAGAGAGCGAGAGTCAATGAAGAAGCATGGAAGTTTGAGCAAGAAGAGAAGGATAGGAAGAAAGCCAAGATTCTAAGAATAGAAGCTGAGGAGGATAGAATCGACAGCTTTGCTCGGAAGGCGAAGCGAGAGCCATTGAAGAAGCACGGAAAACCAAGCAAGAGAAGGACAGGAAGAAAGCTGAGATATTAAGGGTGGAAGCTCTATAAGAGCTCATAAGTCAGCTGACCAAGGGACGTCCCCTGGCCATATGACTCTAGCTGAAACACTGAAGAAGTAATGACAATACAAAGGAATGCTTTAGCCGTTCATAGGATCCAAAATTAACTCTGGCAGAAACTCTACAATGGAGCAGAAACCACTTTCTGAGCCTATCACGGCCCCCTAGAGCCCGTTCTAGCTCCCCTGAATCCTTCTCGCCAGGAGTTGACGCTCTAGCAGCCGCGCGACTAGCGATAAGTACACCTAGGCAAGGTGGGTAAGTAGAGGGGAGGCGATAGAGAGCGCACAATGGAGGCCGGTGAAAATAGGTGAGGTTAAGGTGAAGCGAGGGTGAGTAGAGCGGCGAGGCGTCACATGCGCGGTTACCTGGCGTACCCCAAAGTGAGGTGAGGATTGGCGCGAAATAGCAGCTGTTGAGAAGCTGGGTGCCTCAAGCTATTCTCGCCAAACTGGCCAGTGCCTTCGCCCAGAACTTTCGCCTCTTCCCCCATTCAGCTTCCACGTGCCATATCAGCTTCCCACCCACCAATCCTACCTCACAGGTGAAGTTTAGGTAATTGGGTGGCGTAGAGACTAAGAGGCAAGCTAAAACAGTGCATTAGCCTTGTCGTTTTGGAACAATATTTTGTTACTCGAGAGACTCGAGAAGCGCCTCACAGCCTCGCAGGCTTTTTCATCATTCACAACACGTCTCCTCTCAATGCTTGCGATTCATGGCACGATACAAGCCATAGTGTCGATTATATATATCTCTTTCCAACTTATTCCGACTTTCAATTGTTTATTGTTCAATATCTGCTGTCATCATACACTTAGCGCACCAGTCTTTGGACCTCGACCGCAGCCAGAGAACCAAGCAACCAAATGGCAGAGCCCCAAGCTTCCGAGTTCTCCGGAAGCGACCACTTATTGTCGGAAATTTTGAGCGTATTAAATAGAATTGATGATCACCTTCAGGCGCAGCAGACCCGCATCGATGAGCTGGACAGTAAGATCAGTACTGTCACGATGCCCGTAAAGGAGGGTGTGAATATGACGCAAAGCGCCAAGGATTCCATAAATCGCCGTTTGAAAGTTGCTACGCCAGTGCAACCATTCAGGGAGAGGAGAGCTAGCACATTCCCTACAAGCCCTTCAACGCGACTTCGTAGCCCTGGTCTAGAAACATCGGGCAGAAGCGGCAGCGGACAGAGCACCTCGAGCCGCTCTTCTCTCTCCCAAAGAGTTCTTGTAGGGAAATTCAACGACAGACACTCTCCTCGAAACAGCCTCCTAGGGAAAAGCAAGATCCTTGCATCTCCAACCCTGCCCAGCAACCCAATCCCAGAGACCAGTTCTGTTTCGAGAAGAGGAACATTAAGCTCTCTCTCGCCACCGCCCATGGCTCAGAACGAGCATATCGATCACGAAATACATAACGATGGCCTGGACTGGTACACCAAGTTCCCACCTCCAAAGAGCTGGGTCGTTACCAGGACTCAAGGGAGGGAGCTTAAAGTCAAATACGGCGGGGAGGAGGCGAAGAGCCTTTGGAAAACATTCGTTGGAGACTCATGCACTATTCCTCCTGATGGCAGGGTCGAAATGACGTTTCAGCAACATATCCTGGAGCGTTTGGACGAAACACAAGTCGTGTTACTTTTAGAGACACTTCGGGATGTCTCAACTCAACTAGAATATCGGCGTCCCGGAGATCTTAAAAAGAGAGGGAGTTTCAAGGTCACCGACTACGAATTCGATCCCAATTTTGAAGAGTCTGTAGCAGAGTATCGTGCCGACATCCCCAGTGGGAAGTTTCTGGATCCAGACCGTCGAATTAAACAGGGAGCAACAAGCCCCAGTAGCGAGGACGCGAAAACAGCACCCTGGAAACGGATCATGTGAGTTTATTTCGTTTGATAACGCTTGAACCTATTTCCCTTCAAGGTCGCAAGGGTTTTGGAACAATGAGGCAGCCTTCGAGGCAGAGAGTGATTCACAGAATCTAGACCCGACCCCGTTATTTCCGCTGACGCTGCATAGAGAAATCAGGGGCTTGTCGAAGAAACTTATCGACGAGCACGAAACTTGGACAAAATCTATTGATGAACACGAGACCTGGACTGGTAATTTTCGAGATCCTTGGAATGAGGCGTTACCTGTGGTCAATCCTATATGTCCTTTCTTGACCAACCGAATGGACGAGACAACCTACAGCCAGAACGGCTACACCGGGATGCGGGCGGTTCAGGAAGCTCTGAAGCACCACCAACAATGCTGGCGGCGACCACCACCTAGCGATGACAACTTATGTTTTCATGTTACATTTTACGAATTGGTATATCTCACGCATGATGACGAGCTGGAGGGTGAAATTTGGAGATCTGGTAAGCTCCACAGCGACAACCCCGATGAGCTGGAAGCTTTGTACCGCTTCAGAATCCGTCGAATCAGAGAGAGCGCTTGCACTGTAAGTTTTATTCTTTAGTATCTCTTCAAGAAAACAAGTTAAGACTCATCTGGTGGCAGATTGTGGTTGTTCCAGATCCAGCTGTGTCCCAATTCTGGACCATGCTGTACATGTGCCCAAACGGCTTCGAATTATACGATAAAAGCAACGAGTTCGAACATTACGATACGGTATTAAGTGGAATCAAGGGTCGAGATGCAGAAGGTGCTATTGAGGCCATGGTAGGATTTTCAATCCGCATGGTTCTCCAGCGATGGGAGAAGATCTTGGAGTATTTTACGTGGCTTTTAGGTCACAGAGATACTCTTTCGGACCCGGATGCCCACGATAGCTTGCTTTTCGATGACGACTCGTTTTCAAGATCGCGCAGATATTTCTGGGCTATCAACTACTTAGCGGAACTGGACATTAGCATTTCTCGAAACATCATTCAGTTGGATAGATTTATTGGAGAAGATTCGCTTAACAAGTCGCTTCGCGAACAGCTGAACCAGTTGCAGTATCTACGAGAGAGGATCCTTGGTCAAAGAGAAGAAGCGATTGCATTGCGGGACGGGGTGAGTAATTTGGACTATTTCATTAGGGAATTCTCAATGTCCGTTCCAACGGCTTCTATACCATCGAGGCCAAGTTGTTTTAGAACTTCCGTCCGGGTATCAAGCGACGCTTTACACTTAATAATCGGGTGAAATGGCTACTTAGTACCAGTTTATGTCAACTTTGGCAGATAATGATCTTCATTCTAATATTCGAAATAGCTATTTAGTGCGAGCGGGGTAATGGAAAGCAGAGCATCGACAAGACTCAACGAAAATATCAAACTCCTGACATTCGTCAGCATATTCTTTCTGCCACTCTCATTCTGCATGGTATTTTCCATCCCTTGCAAATGCCAAAACCAATCTGACCGTTAGTACAGTCCGTTTGGAGTGTCAACAATACTATTTTTAGTCTCAAAGCTCTCGTTATAGTCGCCATCCTTGTCGGACTCAGCACGTACCTCCTAATCTTCAATCTCAACAATGTTGTCGAATTCTGCAGTCGAGTCTACAGCAAGCGCAAGTTCCTGCTCATTGAGCTAATGCAAAACGATCTCGACAAAAAATGGAAGGAAACAGGTCAAAAGTTCACCAGCTTTCAGCCCAAACAGGAGAAACGCAAGCCCTCAGAATGGATGTTAGTTCTATTCGTGTTCCATAAAGCTTTCGGAAGCTTTCAATTCACGAAAAAACTTTCGGAGAAAGAGAAACAGGAGAAAATGCGTTCGAACAAGGAGGGAAGTATGCCGTATTGGCCAGATCTCCCATTGCCTGAGGAGCTTACACACACGACGGATCTATCAGTAGTCCAAAGTCCGGGGACAGGTGAAGTCAGGAAGAAGTCTTCGACTCGAGGCAGATTCGCAAGGCTGAGTATAATGTTTAGAAGAGGTGCTTTCTCGCCAGGCACCACAGCAAATGTTTGAATCAGTGGAGTGGGTCCTTAGTATCTTTCCATTATACACCAATTTTTTAATACCTTAATGATATTCTTATAGCTAGAATCTCTAGGAAATTGAAAAATAAAGAGATTTACTTGTATTATGTGCGTTTTATTTAATATTTGAGTTAAAAGGCGAGGTAGGCTTTTATCTAGGAGACCGGCTCTCGATTATAACTACTCTTCTGCAAAGATTCCGCTGCTTTGAGGGAAAATATCACCGCCTCTACAGCCTTACTATGGCTGAAGAGTTTTACGGTTAGCTGCCAGCAGTTATCAGCGAATATTTCACAAATATTTTCAATCACTAGCAAAATCAGCTTCTGCTTCGAATATGTTGGTATTATCAGTCGACATTTCCTCTTTGTGCTCTGCATGCAGTCAGTAAGCTTGCTGATCTTTTCCATGGCAAAATTCTTGCGAATTATACGACTGATGCAGCTCCAGATATGAATCTTATCTTGGAAATTTTGGATTGAGAAAGACCAACAAATTAAGCAAGTAGGCAGAAACAATGGGAAACAATATGTGCTATATAATAGCCACCTTTTGCTTTATCCACCCCTTAGTCAACTCATCGTTGGTATTATAATTCGCAATCCCAATCCTTCGGTACTCATTATACTCGCTAAAATGAATATTCTTTCTTCCGGTTGGTTCCAGTACTAGAGCAGATATTTTATGAAATCGGCTCCTATTGTCCTCCCATCTCCCTAGCTGTAAGTATATGCTTTCAGAGTGTGCAAATATGGGAAAACCAGCGCTGTAATCAGATTGATCATCGAGGGTGCATCGTAGTTGGTCAGAAACGATTGAAATCGACCAAGAATCAACATAGAGCGGATCAGAGAAGGTGTTGAGCTTTTTGGAAAGCCCTTCTAAGACCAGAGCCGCTTCTTTGACCTGTCCGTACGGATCTTGCGCCTCATTCACAACATGAATATCAATAAACTCGGCAGTATTTTCATCATCGACTAAAACCAATCCACTGAATTGAAAATTATACAAGAAACGGCTTCCGTGTTGTGGACCAAGAGTTGCCCACGACCAGGTTGGACCGAGATACTCGGACGATTTGATTCGGGCGCCATTTCCGCCCCAATGGAGACCTGTCATGAAATCCTCACGCCAGAGGCCGCAAAGGTATTCGGTGTTCGTACGTCTTGCAAATTCCTTGGCGAGTCCAGCTATACCAGGTAATCGATCTCGATCAAGAGACAACTCTTTTCTCGAATAAGTGTCCAATAATTTATACCACAAAGAGAAGAACTGCTCATCCTCTTCATCGCCTTCATCCCCTTGTTGGGGAAATACACGTTGATATCGTTTATCCCAGCGCACTGGTAAGTTAAACAGCTGTTTGTTTTTGGTCTGATTATGCAAGCAGTACCCACCGGTCACTGGCTGAACCGGGCAAGTTTCCTTGTATGATTCATGGTTGCAAATCCAGTAAATGGCGTCGCTTGTGTAAACTATGCTCCGTGGGGGAAGGATTTCCTCTTGAAGGGTCCATGCGCGGTTTTCAACAAAGTTGTGCAATCCAACTCGTCCATAATTTCGTCCATAATTTCGTCCATAATTTCGTCCATAATTTGACCATACTGACTTTATGTACCTGACTCTGTTCCTTAAAAGATCTGCTGAGTCAAAGATACCGCAAGTGGGGTCCTCGGCCGCCGCGGCGATGATATTCATACTCGAGCCTGTATAGTATTGGTCCATTTTCACTAACTCTGCGGTCCAGTCGTCTACTGAATCCTGCAAAATACAAAGAGAATCAATCCAGAGATATCTATATCCCAACTTTCTTACGACTGTGATGGCATCTTGGAAAACAGGCGGCAAAGTTGTAAGATAGAGAGCTGTCCGTCTGTACTCGAGATTGTAAGTCGTGGTAATAGGCTGTTGATAACCTTTGCCCCAGCAGTAGCTTAGCGTAGCGTACTCTCCATTCCTGCCATGTGTGACGAGTATCCGAGGTGGAGTTGCCATGTCGCCAATATCCAGGACTCGAGTGGGCATCGGCGAGGGCGATGCTGGGTCTCGGCTACATCTCTCGTGATTCTCCTTACAATTTGTCGTCCATTGTAATATCATCTCAAAGCATGCAAGAGATCTACAACTTCTAGGAATACTCAGCCCCACCTCCGGGTTGAATCCCTTCTCGACGTCTTCGCCTGTTTAACTTTTTAGCAACTTGTAACCCTAGTGAGAGAAAAAATACTGACCTATCGCAGATCGCCGGGATAGGAATTGATGGACAGTCCCTAGCAGTTTACTCTCAAAGACGATGTGTAGATAGGAATCCTCTACATGTCTGGGCTTGACAGCTCTGCAAATTATTTGCATGTCATCCGTCGTATGGTCATGGAGGCCGGATTGCTCCTGTTCAACAATTTTCCCCGACAACTGCTCCCCAATTGCCGAAACTATTGCAGTACATATCTCGCAACCGACTTTCGCAAATCTGACTATGTCTTGATAGCCGCTATGGTGTTTTATCTTACCCCCATTGATATTTGCATCCAGCTGGGCCGCAAGGCTACAGCACTCACACAGCGTGCTGGGCATTGTGACCGCCTATCAAGAGTTTTAATGGTTTAGCGCTCGCTGTACTCGTAATTCAGATAGTGAAACCGCAAGGGTGAACGAGATCGATTTGCGAAAGCTTCCTCCAAGAGCGGTTTAGGCATGCGAGGCATGCTAATTATCAGGCGGGAGCCATGGAGGTTAACCAGAAGGTTTCACATGAGTCATCCGTTAGTCAGCTAACCACTTCTCTCATCTCGGTATCAATAGCCAACTGGCAGTTGGTTCTGAATCGGAACTCGAAAGCCAAAACAATACAAAACAAAACAAAAATGCCCATAATTCTGAGAACAAACTAACGTGGAGAGTCTCCTATTCATCGTAAAGTAAACATGAGACAATAATCTAGTCTCTACATCATAAGATGAATTGATTGGCAGAGTGCTTCTGTTTCGATGGTTGGAAGGTTATGTTAGTGATGAGGAAGGCTGGTGGCGAGAAGGCTGAGGAGAGACAGCAAAAAGTGGCGCCTGCCGCGACTTCGTGCGCGACTTCCGAATAACTCTTGACAACAACACTCCTCTCACACATCACCATCGCGACTCTCCCATCATCTTCTCCATCTTGGCATCGCATATGCGGATGGAAATGATTGCCCCCACGAAGCAAACATTCCGGTAGCCTTGCCCAAGTTAGCAGAGCGCTGCCCTCTATCCCGATGTCAGCCTCATCGTCCATAGCCTCGAGCACGCTCTCGAGATCCAGAATAACATTCGCCATCATCGTGACAGCCGCTGTTGGTTTTGCCGCCTTCTTCATTTGGGATACCGCTACCCTCGATCCAGAGTCTAACCAAGCCATCGCTCTTCATCGAAGCAATGCCGTCTATCGCCGCCGAAGAAGAAACACTGGCACGAATTCAAACGAAAATTCCTCAGCTACATTTGTAGACGATGCGATTGAGAACGATGGAGAAGGACACCTTGTTGCAAGAACGCTGACGGATGGGGAGACCGTGGTGGACGACCAGGCATACCAGGAGGAACAGAACTGGAACCTGCCGCAATCGTACCAGCGCAATGGTCAGAACATCGTTCAGCTGCTGTTCCGAGTTTCGGAAGATGCTACCAGAAGAAATGCATACGTCCACAGGGGATGTGCGTGCAATAGCTGCGGAGTGGTTCCCATTAGAGGCGTGAGGTATCGATGTGCCAACTGCGCAGACTACGACCTGTGTGAAACCTGCGAATCACAAGGCTTGCACATCAAGACGCACATCTTTTACAAGATCAAAGTTCCCGCACCCTCCTTCGGACCGAGGCATATCCAGCCTGTGTGGTATTCAGGGGACCCGGAAGTGTATCCGAGAATTCTGTCGAAGGATATCACGACCAAGCTTTCACGAGAGACCGGATTTGAGAGGCCAGAGCTGGATGCATATTGGGAGCAATGGACCTTCATGGCGAATACCGATTGGAGAGATGATCCGGACGATATCAATCTGGCAATGGACAGGAAGACTTTTGAGCGTTGCTTGGTTCCGTCAGGAGGCTACAGACATGCAGCTCCTAGTCTGATATTCGACAGAATGTTTGCTTTCTACGACACAAACAAGGATGATCTCATTGGATTCCCCGAATTCCTCCATGCTATTGCATTTCGCAAGAAGAAGGATAAATGGAACAAGATATTCGAGGGCTATGATATCGACGGAGACGGCTACGTTGACAGGAAGGACTTCCTCCGAATGTTCCGCTCCTACTATGTCCTTTACCGACAAATGCATAGAGATATGCTAGAGGGAATTGAAGAGCAACAGATGAGTAGCAGTGAGGTACATAAATTAATCAACAGCCGGCAGCCTCTTAGCAGTGCATTCGGACAGGATGGAAGATACCCTGGTGCACCAGAACAACGGATTCGAGAAGGAAAGCTTGCTGCGGCAAATGGCGATATGGAGATTGTTGATGGGAAAGGGGTAATGAATGAGAGCGGAACCGATACTGGAAATCGTGAAGATGTCTTTAGAAGAGATGGCCCAAGGTTGAACCGAAGCCATTGGGACGGAGATCGGCATCGGAATAGCATCGGATATTGGGAAGCGATGTTCAATCCTCCAGAAACCGTGGAGCAGATGCCAGAAGTTCTTCGAAATCTCCAGCGGGTCAGAAGCATCGTTTCTGACAGGTTACCTGATGACCGCCGAGATTCCAATGCCCACCCAGCGCTCCAAGCAGCCCGGGACATGGACGAAAATGATGAAACTTCCAGTGAGGATTCTGATGGAGAATCTTTGTCAGGACCAGAGTCTGACCAGATCTGGCCTCCAAACTTTGTCACGGTCACGGACGAAGATGCTGAAGCCGTCGAAGGCCCTGGTGCTCGTGTAGCCGACGTCAGAAGATCCAATCGACGAGCAGTCCTTTCTGTGGCGGCTTACAGAGAACGCGCACAACGAGAAGTTTACGAGCGTTGGCAACGGCGACACTTCTACACAGATGAAGAAGATGGCGCGGTGCCTCCAGCAGACTGGAAAGAGGACGATGATGTCCTAGCACAAACTGGTATTGCTGGTGAAAGCTCTAAGTCATCATCGCGACCTATCCATTCCAGGTCCTCATCAAAAGTTCGATTTGCAGAGGACATGGATGATTTCGACACACGGTCAAATCCTTCGACATCGTCTAGAAGCGTCCCTGAGCGATGGGGTGGGATGGAAATTCCCGATGCTGAACGAGATGCTGGAAAAGAAATATTGTATCAAGTTACACAGCAAGCTTTCAACGAGTTGCTTGATCCGCTTTTCAAGGAGAAGGAAGATCTTGCAATTGAAGCAGCGGCAACAAAGACAGAGCGTGAACGGTACAAGCATTTAATAGAAGATCCTAATTTCTTGCTTTGGGCATTAGAAGAGAAATCGCAGGAATCAGTTACGAAAGAATCGACTACTCCACCAGTAGATTCATTCACTACTCCTGTGTGGACCAGCTTTCCTGAGGTGGAAGTTGAGCAAGTTCGAGAACGACCTTTGGAAGACCTCCTGGCTGCTACAGGATACGAAGTTATGTCACCTCCTCCCCCTGCTCCCGCATCTTCGGCCGTCCCGGCGGCCATCGCAGGAGGACGACGGCAGGAACGTGAGGTATTTCGTGAACCCATCAGCGAAGGATCTGGAAGTCAAGAAGTCCACGCATCTACACATAATGCCCAACCCCCAACATCGCCAACTGAAGTCCTCTCCATCATAGCCCAATACGACGATGACCGCGACCCAGCATCACCACAGTCTACGCCTCCCCAAGCCACTCCTCCAACCTCGAGCCTTGACTCGCCGACACCTTCATACCACGATCCCACACTTCCCCAATTTCGCCCAAATTCCTCTCTCGAATGGACCCGACCCACCGAATTTGTGCCTCTCACACGGGAAGAACAAGAAGCCCTGGAGATCACACCCTCTAATCATTCAGGGCACGGCTCTCCTCTTTCATCGTCGCCTCAAACAGCACCCACTGGTGTAAATACCAGAAAGTCAATGCCAAGAACGAAGGCAAAACCAAGTACCGAGAGCTCGCAAGATGACAAACCGAGCAAAGAGAAGCTTTACAAGCTTTGGAAGCTAGAACTTGCGACAAAAGAGGCAGAGTCCATGGGTGGCTGGGGAAGACTGAATTTCAAGGAGTTCGAAACAAAGGTTAAGCAGTTATTCAAGGAGGGGAAAGGAAACCAAATGGACTATTTGGGGAGCTGGATCGAGTTCTGTATTCCTTAATTAAGTATGAGGTATGAATACTAGTGTACAGCATAGCATAGCAACGGCGAATAAAATGAACATGCAGTTAGACTCAAACCCCACTCAAGTTTGTTTGTTGAAGGGTCGGCACGAGCCATCAGACTAAGAAGAGAGGAGCCGCAAGCGTGGCATCTTTCTTAGAATGGGAAAGAGGCTCATCATCGGTCCCAATTCACTTTATTCTGAGTCATCAGCTTCATTATATCTTAGTCCTACCAATCTATTTCTCCGCCATCTTCCACCTTCAAAGATCCTCAAACTCCTCTTCCTTTTCTCGCATCAACAGAGATAGAGGATTCACAGGCCTCGTCATGATGGCGGACCTTATATCCGCAGTCCCAGCTCAAAGAGCACAGAAACTCCACATCATAGCTCAGAAGCAACCTGAAGATGGTAACCAATCGCTCACAATCGCCTTCTCGATCTCTCTTCGCACTTCTCCCTCTCTGCTATTCAAAGCACCGAAACATCCTCCTCTCGCCCTCACAAACCCCAAGAACACTTCCTCTGTCCCCACAAACATTGCCTCATCCAGCTCCAACAAGCAAGCAAAAGCTCGCAAGACATTCGCGCACCTGCCAACAGAAATCCGCCTCAAGATCTGGCGCTACGTCCTCGACGCAGAGGGGAGCAAGATCGTAGGCGTAACGCAAAGCCCCTTCGGAGCCTATCTCGAGCCCTGCGCCCCCTTTCCTGTCTCGCCTCTCTTTGCAATTAACTACGAATCGCGCTCCGTGGCGCTGAAAGCGCGGTCGGATTTCAATGAGACGGAAGTGAATAGGGGGAGAGTGGGAGGAGGCGGGAGGAAGGCGGTTAATGTGGATCTTGGGCGGGATGTGCTTTGGTTGAGGGGTGAGAAGGGGGGAGTTGGGGAGAGGTGGTGGATGGAGAGGTTGATGAGGGGGAGGTGCGGGGAGGTTAGGAGGTTGGCGGTTAATTGGGGGAGGTGGGTGGAGGCTGAGAAGGAGGCGGGGTGGAGGGGTGGGGAGAATGTGGAGAGGAAGAAGTTGCTCGAATTGGAGTTGGTGGAATTTTTGCTTGTTGTCAGGGTTGTTAGGGAGGGGGAGGGGGAGTGGGAGATGGTTGATGTGCAGGTTGAGGATGTGCAAATTGGGGGACGCTTGGTGAGGAGAGAGGCGGTGGAGGTTTGTTGGGGGGTTATGGCGGGGAAGGCGAGGGAAGGGTTGGTGAGTGATTGGAAGAGGGAGCAGGCGAAGTTTGAGAAGGCTTTGAGCTGTGAGATTCATGTTTCGAGAGGAGAGAAGATAAGGCTAACATGAGAATAGATGGCAATTCGGTGAAGCAGTGTGCTAGTATTGGATTAAAGGATCGATCGGGATGGGTGGCTCCGAAGGTTAGGTTCGTGGAAGTGAGGAGAGTTCATTGTAAGGCGTAGATGGAGAGATGATAGGAAGAGAGAAGACTGATTTATAAAGTGATAAATAAGGATGAGCATTAGTGAGATTATAGATTGGCGTTAGAGTATATACGTTGCCGCGTATAACTCTCTTTGAGATAGTCGTTGCATTCCACGGCTTGCCTCCAGACTTGCAGGTTGCGAACCCACAACTGTGACCCAGATCTCTTTATTTCAGGTCAGTAGAACTATTCAGAGAAACTAGACAAAAGCAAAACTTGTTGAAGTGTCTTTCTGGAAATGAAGTAGATATTGGGCTATGCTGGGAAGACAACGGTAAACTTTGGTGACAGGAAGAATTGTGATGTACAAGAAATAACATCGAATGAAATCGTATTTCGCCTTTTGGACTATACATCTTATCAACAACAGTAAACAAAACGCAAAGGATGCTCTGCGTAGATGATAGGAGGAGTAGTTATTGGCAATGGTTATTTTGCTTTCAGAGTTTCAGATCCTCAAGCTGGAACTTGGTCTACGCTCACAAGAAGTTTGCGTTTAAAGGGGTGATTCACGGCAAAAACCAAGCTCTTCGAGCATGTAAAGGGTTTGTTGCTGATGAACGAGGTCTGGCAGCATGAATGGCAACTTCTCATGAGTTGTCACGTGATCCTGAATTTTCAAGTGAGGTCTTCTTACTCCTGTTGTAGTCTGGAGCGCTAAATAGGCTGGAAATCTCAACACGAATTCAATGAACATGGCAATCTGAATTCCAGTTTATTTGGCGCTCTACAGCTTTTGAAACACTCCGGCGCTCTGCTCCGCCTCACAACGGCTACATGGCGGCCGGGTGATGTGGAATCGTTTGGCTGTCAGCATACTGAAATGAGACACTTCTCGGGCTAGAAGATTCCGAGATCTGAGTGCAAAGTCTATTTCAGCTCACCCGGGCACAGATTTAGAACGAGGGCAAGCGATGTGGCAAAGATAGATGCCTATCAGCTGTAGTGGCGTCCGTTAGCTGCAGCCAAGCCACTGCCCGTTGGCAGATCCGGGGGTCCTGAATGCGTGAAAGCAACCCCCCGATTCGCCCTGAGAGTGCCTCTAGCAAGGGTTTCGATTTGAGTACCGTTGCGTTGGGTCCATGGCGAAGCTGACGCGTCGGTGCGATATCCAGAATTGGTTATTGGGTCTTTGTCCGTTATCGTAGACGCAGTTGTACGGATAACAATATGGAATTGAGGATTTACCACACTTGGACATGCTGGATTAACGGTAGTCCGGCAATTTGAGCAGCCCACAGCCTCAACATCTGACGAGGCGCTTCCTGTAACAGGGTGAATTAGACCCCTGCCGGTGTTATTCACTCCCGCCTTCTGCGGCAGTCGATGTTTTATATTGCGCTGCGGCGAAGTCACCTCACTGCTCGCTCTCACTCTTCAACTACCTGAAATCCATCAAACCTAGAACAAAGTTGCCAAGCTTTCTGCGCGGGTCGTTGCCGTCTTGGAAGTGGAGATTTCTTTTAGTGGTGACACCAGAGATCTGAGTTGCAAGCAAGCGTCATCGGCAATCAGCAGCCACCCGATCCAGGGCCACTTCTTACATCACCAACACCTCGCCGACCTTCTCTTTTTCGCGCTCTCCAACCTCCAACCTCCTACAAAACCACTTCTACCCCGACACTCTTTTACTTTACTTTTCATACTCCTATGATTGCAACCATGACACGATTAATCACCGCTCTCTCGAGCCTTTCCCTCCTCGCCCTCGCCTCCGCCAACACAATCCAGTTCGACATCGTACACAACCGAGATGTCCAAGCCGCACAACTGCAACAACGCTCCCTCGTCCTACAGCGCCGTACACTCGATCGTCGCGCAGGAACCGTTACTGCCGCACTCGCGAACGCTGAGCTGCAGGGCCTGTACGCCGCCAACGTTACCATCGGCACCCCGCCGCAGAGCTTCGGCGTACAGATTGATACTGGCAGCTCGGACATGTGGGTTCCCTCTGTTGGCGCCTGCGCGGAGACCACACAGCTAGATGGCGGATGCCCCAATGGTGAATGTGAGTTTGTCCCCAGCCTTCACTTTCACAGCAGCTAATATGAAACAGTTGATCAGACTGCCTCCTCAACCTTCGTCGATGTTGGCCGCAATGAATTCAATATTTCCTATGTCGATGGTACAGGTTCTACGGGCGATTATTTCCAGGATACATTCCGCATTGGTGGCTCCACATTGAAAAACTTTGAGATGGGCTTGGCTACTTCTACGACGATTGGAACTGGCATTATGGGGATTGGATATAATACTTCTGAGGCCAATGTTGATACTGGTAATGGCACTGAGTATGCGAATTTGCCACTTGCTATGGTTAATCAGGGTTTGATCAACTCTGCCGCTTATAGCTTGTGGTTGAACGATCTCCGTAAGTAAACCAAGGTTGCGGAATGGACCTTTGCTAACCAAATCACAGAGGCCACTTCTGGCAATGTCCTGTTTGGTGGCGTTGATACAGCCAGATTTTCCGGAAACCTGATCGCAGTCGACGTCTACCCCACCGATAGAGCTCGACGAGTCACCTCCTTCACCGTAGCCTGGACCTCGCTCTCCGCAACCAGCTCCTCAGGAACCGACGTTTTAACGCCCTCTAACTTTGCCGAACCCACAATCCTCGACTCTGGAACCACCATCACTCTCCTTCCAGATCAACTTGCCCAGCAAATCTTCGCAGAGCTTGGGGCCGAAGTCAATGAGCAATTGGGCGCCGTCATCGTTCCTTGTGACCTAGCGAAGAACACCGGAACTATCAATTACTCCTTCGGAGGCCCGGGAGGACCTACCATTAAAGTCCAAATGTCACAGCTCGTGCTTCCTCTTGCTACGACAACTGGCCAGGTCCCGAAATACTCCGATGGACAGACAGTCTGCCAACTTGGTATTCAGCCAGCTGGTCAACTGCCAACTCTGTTCGGTGACACCTTCCTGCGATCAGCGTACGTCGTTTATGATTTGGAGAACAACCAGATCGCGCTAGCACAAACGAACTTCGATGCCAAGAGTTCTAATATCGTTTCTTTTGCCAGCAAGGGAGCACCGATTCCAAGTGCTACCGAGGCCTCGAACGAGTTAGCTGTCTCTCAAACCGCGACTGGTAACCCCAGGGCTGGTGGCGCTACAGCGACTGGCAATGGAGGATCAGCAGCCACGTATAATCCAAACGCAACAGGTCTCTCCGCTGCGCGTGGATTCAATACCAGCGGCGGAAGTACCGTGCAACCGTTCGCGTGGAGTAAGGTTGTGATGCTTGCGATGAGCGTGGCTTTCATGGGCATGGGAGGTGGAGTTCTGCTGTTGTAGATTGGATAGACCGACTACATCTAAAATCGGCTTACGGATAGAGAATGTTCATAACAGTAATGGGGGAGTTATGATTTGCATTTGCAGGCATATGGAGTTTGGCGTTCAGGGGGGAAGCGAGTTTCAGACAGAATCTGTAAAGATACAAAGCGTGAATTATGCAGTCATGAAGGGAGGAAATTAGAACAGAACTTCTTGATGATGATTTCTTAATTCACTTTTCACATCTTCTTCTACTTTCTTCATCAAAAACTCCAGGAATCATTTGCAGGGAAAGGGGATATATTAGTCACGTGGCGATAAGTCCTTATCGTCTTCAACTTCATCATGCAGCCTCGCGCATCTTGAGCAAGCTCCTCAACGGGCGTCCTCATCAACCCTCCATCTCCCTCTCGCTGACCCTATACCGCCTCGCAGACCCACACCAACTGTCTTCCTCCCCTCTCCTTTCCACACGGAGCGAACGGCAGCCTTACCTCTCACTCTCCTCCCTCGGCTTCTCTCAAAAAACGCCCATCCTTACAACAGCTTGTCTTGAACCAAGCGCCTCGTATAGGCAGACATAACGCCAAACAACCTATCTTCCATCCTCTTCCAGCAAACGCAAGATGTCAGACAACGCAGAATCGATACCGCGCTCCCCAACACCTGGCAAAGATCCACCCCCTGCCCCTTCAACCTTCGACCATCCAGCTTCAGCGAACCCACAACATCTTGAGACCACAACAGAAGAAGGAACAGACACATCAGTTACAAAAGAGAAAGAGAAAGAGAAAGACACAACCTCAATGCGACCTCCTCCGCGCCGGACTTCAAGTTCCAAATCAAAGCCAAGACCACAGATCATCACCACCCAACCCTCATTCTCTGGCTCGCGGCCATCATTCTCAGCCTCACGACCTTCACTAGCCGGCTCGCGGCTACATCCAACATCCGCAGGACATTCTTACAACCTCACACAAACACAATCCCAACTCGAAACACAGCCAGAAGTGCAAAGACCGCCCTTCTCGCCCTTCTTCACATTGATAAACGATGGAGCAGGAGACAAAGAAGGGAACACCATCCATCCCAGGAAGATTCACTATATATTCTCCGACGACGATACCTCGGACCTCCTCACATCATCACTTATAACCAGTCTCCATCCAGCCTTCAACTCCAGCTCTTCATCGCCCGCTGCGTCAAGAGAACTCTCCTCCTCTCAACGCGAAAGCTCGTCCTCCTCGTCAGCGACCTTTAAAAAGGAACGGCGCGAGAAGAAAGAGAAGCCGAAAGAGCGGAAGGAGAGAGAGGAGCGGGTGGTGATTGTCGATGTAGATGAGGCCGGCACGGGCGTGAAGTCCGTCTCCTCGCTCTCGTCTACATGGCAGGTGATCAATGCCTCGATCTCGAATGCGCCGACGTTCGACTCGAAATCCTCGTCGGATGATCTGCAGAGCCAGAATTTGCAGGAGAGGGGATTGATGCTGAGGATTGAGGGCGTGGGTGTGCAGGCTCTTGTGTCGGAGGAGGGTGCTTTGGGAGAGAGAAAAGAGGGGAGGGGCGAGGGCAGTGTGAGTGGGATTGTTGGGGAGGAGGAGATGAGTACGTTGCTTGAAGGCTTTGATCGTAAGATGGGTGTACTGAGACGCATTATTTCGAGTCGCGGGAGTAGGGAGGAGCTTGGCGGGGATGGAGTGGAGGAGGGGGAAGAGCCTGTCGTGGGGACTGAAGCGGTGACACAGGCAGGGGGAAGGAGGGTGAGTGATGAGAGGGAATTTGGGAGCGGGTGATTCTTTTTGTCGGATTTGATTTAAGTGGCGTTTGGGGTGTGGAGTTTTGGGCCGGGAGGCGTTGGCGGTTCATTATTTTGCATTCATGGCGTTAGGTGCTGCATGCTATCATGTCATACACATGCCAGGTCCTCACTTGAGGGGGCTATCCAAGAAATCCATCACGTCTAGCATCAGAATCAAGACAACAAGACCTCATCTACCCATACCTCAAGAGAATATCAATTCTTTCCATGAAACCTTGAGAACCCACATCCTGTATCAATCCGATTTTCTATCTCTCACACATCCAACCTCCAAGCCAGAAAGTGAATCTATTCAAACGAGTAGAACTCATAATTTGTTGCACATCGCACATCTCACATCTCATAATGAGTTTAGCTTCATTTCAAGATGAGTTTTATGAGTTTTCATTATGAGATTTGCGATCTGCAACAAGGATGAGTTTCCGTTTATAATAAGTCTAAGAGTGAATCCTTATTGAAAAATGCTATGTCAGGCAGTTTCTCAGGCTTCTGTCATGAACCAAGGTCAATAGTTACTCTATCGCTAATGGGAAGAATGAATTTGAAGTGGGCACTAAGCTAGGTCTTAAATTTTCCTCGCCCCTCTCTTAAATCATATCAGGAGGGGGTTAGTCTCCTTCGACAAAGATACAGACAACTTCACGGTTCAACTGACAGTCACTCCAACTTAAAGAAAATGTCGAGAGAAGGCAAGTAGTCAAGAAACGAAACCTTCATTAAACGTTCCTATCTATAATTCCTCTCACCCAACTCCAATTCACGAGTCCACTCCACGATATATCACCTCCACTCCCAGTCAGCACCACGATCCGCACACCAGAAACGAAGCGCGAAACCCCGTATCGATAATTCACCTCCCATGCCATGCCAAGCCATGCACACAATTTGCCATCCCCTCTCAACCCCCCTCCTCACACAAGCCCGCCCTATTTCAGAGCTCGAGCCCGCGAATTTTTCGACATCAAACAAACAAGAAAAAACGAGCGGTATTCATACAGCAGAAGCTCCCTCTGCTGTTCAGCGCAGATATAGGAACCTCCTTCCAGGGAAACAAAAAACAACGGAAAACGCCTGTGATGCGAGACGCACTTCATCAAACTCAAACTCAGACCCATACACACAAATTCAACACGCGACCGAACAGACAACGCAAGAGCAGAAAGCAGATGGATAAGACGTGCCAGCGCTCCATTATGCGACAAAACTCCTGACCATCTTCTTCGTGCCCGGAACCCAATCCACGCCAGGCACGACGGGCTTCGCTGCTGCTGAGCCGGAGGACCATGGGTTACCTGATAGCACGCGGTGGGAGGTGAAGTCGGTGATGACGAAGCGCTTGTTGTTCTTGTGGGCTCCGGGGCCGAGGGTGAAGTACCAGCCTGCGACGCCGGCGGCGATGATGACGACGATGAGGACTGTGTTGCGTTAGAAAGATGAATTGAGAAAAAGGGGGGTGGTCAACATACTAGTAATGCACAAGCACCACCACTTCCACTTCCTCGTGTTCCGCGCGTGCACAATCGCCGTGCCGATCTCTTGGTTGCCTTTATCCATGTGCTCCACCACCTCCTCGCCCTTCATCTCGATGTTCGCGACCGCGTCCTCTTGCTGCACGACCAGGTTATTCATGTCCTCGAACAGCTCCGACAGCTCGATCATCTGTCTCTCGATGTTCTGGATAGCCTTGTGACGGTCTTGGACGGCGCTCAGGGTGCTCTGTGCATTTTGGTTGCGGCTCGAGTTCATCATCGCCTGCCGGAACACCTGCTGTTGTTGACTTGGATCGTCAACCGCAGCTCTGACCTCCTGCTCCGACGCATCGGGCCGCACAATTCGGTACTGACGTGCACTCTGCTCCTGCAGACGTCGGCGGTAATCCGCGTCCGCGTTGCGGTATGCCTTGAGCGCGTCTCCCAGCTGGGTGTCTACCCTCTGCACCTGTGGGGCGTATCTTGGCTGTCCCGACTCGGGCATCCGCTTGATCGTCTTCAGCTTGCCCACCAGGTCTCTATACATGCTAAGCAGCTGCGAGGATGCGGCCTCCAGTTGCTCGTTCGACTTGGACGAGGCGTTGACGTCGTTGAGCGCTCTCCCTTGCATGGCTTGCAATTCGAGTAGGATATCGGCTGCCTGCTTGATGCCATCGCTGATTTCTTGGCAGGAGTTGAGGATCTGGTTTGGGTTTGCTTGTCGCCCGAATTGGGAGCCGTTCTGGGCGAGGGGTGCCATCTCGACGTTTTGACCTGCAAACAAGGGATGATCAGCTGAATTGTTCGGGGCATTAATTGGGACGGAAAAGAGGAGCGTACCACTGTAATCATCTCGGCCTAGCAATGGGGCGTTGTAACTTTGTTCTTGACGGCCGTACGATGGTGCTGGGGCGTTGTAGGCCGGCTGGCCGTATGAGGGAGCAGCATCGTCTCGCTGGTCGAAAGGATTCGGTCGTCCTCCATATCTACAGTATCCATGTCAGTATATCGTGCTCGCTCGTGGGGGACTCGAAGCGCTCTGCAGGGCTCGCAATTGCGATCGTGGATTCGAGGCTGAAGATAGGAGACTAACCCGTACTGCGACATGATTGTTAGTATAAAGTTCTGCCAGAGATAACTTTGTTTTGTGCTTGGGAGTATAATATAAGAGGATTGAGCAGTCCAGAAGCAGAAGTCAAGAGGAGAGAGAGTGTGGTGGTCGAAACGCGTGAGAGAAGTTGAAACAAGCACATACACTCATCTTGAACTGGGTTGACCCCTAAAGGCTCGTTTGGGCTCGGGACCTGATCTGCGCCACAGAAATCTGCTTTCTCACCCTGGTCGTCTGCCGAAATTGATCCTCCGCGAGTCGTTGGTCTTTATCTATCTGATTGCACTTTCGGTATATTTCGTCGAGGTCGATTGAATCTTGTTCGTGGCAGCAACGGGCAGGTTTGATGAGAAGAAGGACAGGAGGGTTGATGTCTGAGAAGAGCACTCGAGACTCCTGGACGAATGATCCGCAGCGCCAGACGTGATGTGTGCCAGGCTATGTAGCCGAGAGACGGCGTCAGGAACGCCCGCAGCCAACGACTGAGCTGGACCGCAGGGGGCAGCGCAGAGTAGTACAGCCACACTTCACTGCGAGCTGGCCACACGATTCGCTCGCTGGGCGGCCGTCGATCGCTTTGGGGTGCTTGGTGGCTGCAAACTCAAATGTATTTTCGGATCTCACCACAGCAGCTTGGTGGAAGAAGGTTAGGCGGCGCTGCAGAGGCGTCTTGTCTGAGTGAGCACGACTTCGATTACGGGAAGAGCAGAGGGTGCCCACGTTGAAGTGTCGCAACTAGATTGGCAAGGCTGGCTGCTGGAGGTTTCTTCTCCCAGTACGACCTGCTGTGTCGTGTTTGGGCTTTCTCAGCATGCTCGTCGTCCGTTCTTTGCTCGCTATATACGCCACCGGCTCTGTCATGCGCGGGCTCTGCTCCGAGCACTTGCGTCTCACGACAGCCATGCAAATCGATCGGTGAGAGTGACCTTCTTTCGCCGTTCAGGCAACGCAATAGCTTCATCATCATTCGTGGACTGCGGGGCGCAGTCTTGCGGCGAAGTTTGAGGCCGATAGAACTATTGAATTGGCGGGGCACTGGTCAATACTTTGGTCACTGAAGCCTGATTCAACGTCAAGAGAGAAGCGGGGTGTACGGAGCTGGGACGGAGCACAGTCAGCTCTGTCATGTGACTGGTATCACGTTTCAATCCCCAAACCATATCCTGAAGTTGTTATCATTTCTGTTAATTCATCAAATTTCAATTGCATATAGGACTTTCATTAGCAGTCTGTTAGTTCTCTTCCCTAAATTGTGGAGTACGCATTATTTGTCGACATAAGCTTCCAGCAATGCGTTCACGTGCCTTATGCTTCTACCATAACGCTATTTCAATCTAGGCACGGTTCCATCGAGCCTCAACATAGAACAAGGCTCAATGCGAGGCATTCTTTTCAATTTACCATTAGACAACTTCAAAACATCCGAGCCCCCGTTCGCGAAAGCTGATGCCTGATCACATGTGGCTCAGTCCTGAAGTCGCGGCCGGAAATAGTCCACACTTTCTCCTCCGATCACGCATCATTATGGCAGGATCTCAATACTAAGCCCAAGTACTTAAATCTTTCAGAAATTTGCTGTTCTGCTGCCTAAGCTAGCACTAATTGGTGGCTCCATCTTTGTAAACAGAATATGGTAATCCAGTTCAGTTCACTGCACTGCTAGTTGTTTGTCCTGCGTGAGACCTGAAACGGCTGGAGCCCATCTCTTGGTTTTTCTCTACCGCTATCTCAAGCTTATAATTTCTTGAAGCTCGATAGCGTCCCCAACTCCGTCACCATAGACTTCACTTGATAATCGCACGTGGAGTTCAACGATCTTGACTTTTCAGTGGGGTGCAAACACATCCAGAGGAACAGCTGGCGTGGTGGCAGCGCGACGGGTATTCTTGAGCACAAGATCAGCCTCATCAGTGAGCAAGAATTGTAGAGAGAATAAAATTCATGTTGACTATCGTATCTGTCTCTATCAGTTTGATAGCGAGATGGTTCAGAAGAATGTGTTCAGCGCCTGCTGTTTGATCCTCGCTGTCTGCGAGAACTCCTGCTAGGGTTGTGCCTATTGTTCATTTCCCTCGTTTTATAATGTTTCTTCCTACTGCTTCGATTTCTACGATGCTCATGTTTGTCGTGACGAGGTGGTTCGGCAGAGTGGTTGGCACTGCTCGAGCGACGTCTAGCATGATTCTCGTTATCATCGGAGGAGGAGTCGTTATCTAAGGCTGTATCATCTGAGGTTGTATCATCTAAGTCATCTCCGGAAGATGCTCTTGAGCTGTCTTCATCCTCGTCCTCTTCTGGTCGCGTACCAAGCACTCGGGAATTCGTGTTTTCTGGAGGAAGGGTTGCGAGCCAAATTGGAGCTCCTATCTTCTGAAAGAAGGTAGCCTTAGGCGGTTTCCAGTTCTTGATCCTAGAGAGAAAGCGATTTTGTTCTTCAGGAATGTTGAGCCACACAAGGTGTTGGCTATTGTGGATTGCGCCTTCCACGACAAAACAGCTCAGATCTTCTGGAAACTCCACAAATTCTGGGATAAAAAGGACTCGGTAGGCGGGAATTAAAAGGTGGAGCTTGACCATGCGGGTGGGCTGCCGATGCCGTTCAGCTGATCTCTGTTCGTGCTCCAACCTCTTCCGAACAGCCAGCATGAAGATAACAGCCATGTCCAGACAGTTCGTATATCCACAAAACCTCTTACCGAGAGGTTTCTCCCAGATTCTTCTGTTGAAATGTGAATACCAAATGGTATCCGGATGGTAAACAAAGTACCAATGGCTGCACTTCTCATCCCCGGACGTACCCATAAGTCTGTCCCAAAGTTCGTCGTAGACGAGATCGGCGAAGTTCGTCCGGGCCTGCAACGCGGTCTGCGCCTCCAAGGTATTGCTGATTTCACCTAACCGTGCTCCAATCTCCCTGAGTGCATCAATCCCTTGGTATATTTGTATTATATTGGAAGTGATCCCCGCTACGTGTGCGAGGCCAACGAATCTGGAAATGAAAGTGATTTTGTCGCAGAACGATCCAACCATTACTCGCAATGCAGGAATAGTTTCGTTAATTGTTTCGCCCAGATCAACGCATTTGTTCACCATTTTGCCAACCTTCACTACGCCGTGCGCTGCTTGGAAGACCTTGACAACCGGTCCGTATTTCCCAGCCGTCTTCGTAGCCGTTTTTGTTGCTTTTCTGAGCCATTTGGGAAACAGCCCCATCGCTAGTGTGAGTGTAGTGAAAATCCAATTCTTGAAAAACTTGATGTTCTTTCCAGTGAACAAGAGAAGATTAATCCTCAAGGCCCGAAGAAGTTTGTTCTGATAATATAAAGGATTCCCAGTCAACTGAAGGAGGGCTGGCGAGGCTATCAATTGAAAGGGCAGGAAAATTCCAGACAGCTGCTGGGATCTACTTTCAGTTTTGGCTGCATGCTTTCGGACACCAGTTCTCGACCGCTCTCATGCGTTTGATTGAAATTGGGTTTGAAGCTCACGATTATTCGTTGACGATTCAAACTGGTGGTGTGGTCAGCAAACCATTCATTGGATGATATCGCAGACTTCGAGCCTCACATCGCCTTTGGATCCAATTATATCAGTACACATGAGCTGTTGTGACACTTTCACTAAAATTATACACAATATTCCATAATCTGCATTTGCTTCAGAAGCACAGCTCTCTGAAGGCTTTCTTCGAATTTACCGTCAACCCCCTAGTTTTGGGATTATTAAGCAGATATGGCTGAAAAAAACAGAACACTGTGCATTTAGAGGAGCGATTTGTGATGTGATGACGCTGTCACTCAGTCGGCCATTAAAGGTATGGCGAATGGATCGTTTTTAAGGTCATTCAGGTTTAGGGAGTAGTCAATATAAGGTGTCACACTAGTTGTTGTATTTCATCTACCCTGCTCTCTCTCTCGGTACGATATTCAGGCGACCGATATTAGGGGTAGTAATATACTGTAATGATTTGTATGACGACTTATACGTTTGGAGTTGCCAAATAAACTTTCAAAAGGTTGGTGAGATTATCCTCACATGCGCGCATGTGCAGACTCTTCTCACGTGCTCCCACTTGCCATCGCCTTGACTCTGGAATCTGGAATCTTGAATCTGGATTCAGCATATATTTCCGACCTTTTTGCAAAGCAGGCTCTCCCCCTTCTGGCAGGGGCCAGGCTCTCGCTCATCACACGTGATCAGAAGCTGCACGTGAAAGACGCCGCAAAGAGGTTTGTAATCAGATTGTACATTACCAATGTTACCAGGACTCTTTTTTATGAAATTACATTCACCGTCATGCAACCTTCCAGCTCCCCAAGGTCAATTCGCATTTGTGACTAAACGGTCTTATGATAGGACAACCCTGTACCTCCACGACATCCCTCTTCTAGGGTTATCCCTTTACTCTCAACATACCAATAATGGCGTTTTCAATGGCAGATTTCAATCAGGATACAGTACCAGGCTATTTTCCTCCAGCTCCGTACACAGATCCGAACGCACCTCCCACGAAGCAACTATTTGAGTATGTCAAGTCTAACTTTGTTATGAACACAGAACCTTTCTTTGTGAATTTCGGAACACTCCAACGTTTAAATCTCAGTCAGGTCTAGTACGATCTGGCGGTGTGGAAAACAAAGGTTAAAGCGAAGCCGGCTGCGAGCAAGAAAGACATGGATGATTGGAAGCTCCTGCTCCACGAATATGGTAACTAGACTATTTGTGACTATTTCGCATCTCGCTAATATTGCCTCGCAAAAGACGCAGCGATCCGGGACTACGAATACATGAAGCATCTAGGCAAGCTCGAAGTAGAAGAACGCAGGTTCCGCTTAAATGAACTAGACCGTCACTTCAAGCTGGCCACGGATCCATACGACTCCAACATATATCTGCGACTCAAAGATGAGTCCTGCGATGAGCTGCGTTCGTTTTTGATGCGATGGTTGCCGCGCCGACTGGCATATAGCGATGACGAACGACAGATGAAAACGCAAGAATATTCTGAGCGTAAACCCCCTGTGCAGCTTTCCAGTTTCGTTGATCGTCTTGTGAAATTTCTCCTTGCGCTAGTTGGAGGCGCGTCTCTTATTGTACCGATGCTTATCATGTCATTTCATGCATCCAAGACCAAGAGCCTGGTAACTGTCTCCATTGCCACCTTCGTCTTCAGTTTCGTGTTGGCTATGGCGCTTAGGTTGAAAATTAATGATGTCCTTGGGGCTACTGCTGCTTATGCTGCAGTTCTGGTGGTTTTTGTTGGAACGAGTACTTGAAAGGGCTTGAAAACTTCGGATTAGCGGACCGTACTTTGCCGTAGAGTAGCTTGCCGGTTTTTCTTTTGTGTTTATCTTGGCAGATACCACGGATCAGTGACTAAGGCCTTTGGTCAATATTGGGGCTAAAGCATAAATTATTTTCAAAGCTAGGTAGCCTTTTCCTTCTTGCGTAATTTGCGAAGAGCTATGCCCCTTTTCTCGTTAAGCGAGTGTGCATATCACATGCACTCGCTGCACATTGCTCCCCGTTTGTCCTAGTTTCTCTGCGCGCCTACATAATGTCCAGACTAATCCATTGCTCTGTACTTCAGACATCTCAGCACCACTGATTTCCTCACTCCACTCCGATCCAAAACTCCCACGAGCAACTCGCCATCAGCCATGTCTTCTGCGGAAGTGGCTCAAGGCCAAAGACTCCGAAACAATTGCAAAATCATCTGGGGCGGTGGGGAGTATGACTTGGATGTGGACACCGATCATATGACGTACACGTATTGCACTGTCAAAAAGGATGTTGGCTTGTTGTTCGGAGGTGCACTGACGATGACTCAGATGTGTACCTCCGAAAAACAGGCTTGGAGAGAGCTCGATAGGATGCTAGAGGTTTGGGCGATACAGGCACAAAGCGGAAAGCCTATGACGAAAGCGCAGAGGTTGGAGATATTTGTAGGTGCAAATAGGCGTAGTGCATTTATTGTGAAGTAGTTTCTCAATCTATGGGAACAACGCGGAAAGGAAGTCTGAAGAGGATTTTGGTACTGTAATACCTTGAAACTGCTATCAGACCCAGTCGGGCGAGGAAATAGCTACAATTGACTCGAAGCTAAGTCGGCTCGCACTTTCCACTGCAGCAGCAGTTCAGCGATCTGCTCTTTTCCAGGTTGGTTAGCTCTCTGCACAGCTTTCCTGTACCACTCGTCGTTGGGACTGGTATTCTTCCCATGCTCTAGTAGTAATCGAACGATCTTCAGATCCCCCTTATTAATAGCCTTCTCGAAAGCACTCCCATACTTTCCCGGCTGACAGGCATGCATGTCAGCTCCTCGGTCGAGTAATAACTTGATGATATAGTCTCTTGGGTAGTACTGAATTGCTGTGCGTAAAACGTTTCCCTCTGCTCCTCCTTGAAAATTAACATCAGCTCCATTATCCAAAAGGAACTTAACGAATCTTTCTGAGCGAAATGATAGCGCTTCAAATAGTGCACTCCCTTCTCCTCCTTCTTGCTCGTTGATATCTGCACCGAGATCCAAGAGAATACTCGTGATCTCTTCGTTCCCACCCCAGGCGGCAGCTCGAAGCATACTCCCATGAAAGCCTCCCTTTATCCCGGCATTTGCTCCGTGCTCTAAGAGCATTTTTACAGTAGCCACATTACCATTTGAGACGGCTGCTTGGAGAGCGCTCCCATAATATCCTCCTTCCACATTAACATGAGCTCCCTCGCTCAACAGTAAGGGAACGGCATCAATGTTGCAGTGAGCTGCTGCTTGAAGAGCAGTTTCAAACTTTCCGCCTCGAATATTCACATCTGCTCCCATAGCTAGCAAAAGCTTTACGGAGTCGGCGTCGAAAGTTGTGCAAGCTGCTTGCAAAGCTGTGCCGAACTCTCCGCCTCGAATATTCACATCTGCTTCCACAGCTAGCAAAAGCTTTATAGAGTTCATTTTGCTAGTTGTGCAAGCCGCCTGCAAAGCTGTGCCAAATTTTCCTCCTCGGGCGTGCACATCAGCCCCTTCATTCAGTAGCATCGTTATTATATGGGTGTTATCGCCAATTCCTAGCTGCGCAGCTGCTTGCAAAGGGGTCCCAAACTCTCCACCTTCACCATTGACATCCGCTTTTTTATCTAACAAAATTCTTATGATGCGCTCTCGTTGCGGAGCGGGGCTTAAGACTGCCGCGTGAAGTGCAGTGCCATACTCACTGCTTTTCGCATTCACATCTGCACCATTAGAAACCAAGTATCGCACAGCCTCTTCGTTTCCTGCGTAAGCTGCTTCCTGAAGTGCGGTACTTGTTGCTCCCGTTTGGTTGTTGATAATTGCCCCATGGTCAACGAGATCTTCGATGAGGGCCATGCTTCCCTTCAGCTTGCAAGCAGCCTCCAGCATAGTATTATACTCTCCTACACTTGAATTGACCTTCGCTCCTTTTTTGATTAAAAATCTTGCCATCGAATCTTTTCGGGTCGTAATTGCGTAACCAAGGGCAGTTGTTCCAGTCTGAGTTTTCGCTTCCAAATCTGCCCCAAGGTGAAGCAGCAGCGAAACTGTGGATTCATTTCCCAGCAGAGCAGAGAAATGCAGTGATGTGCGCCCTTCATAGTCTTGTTCATCAATGTGACAACCCCTTTCTGCAGTTCGCCGGATCACGGAGTGAAGATTGTAGCAAGCCGCAAAATGAATCAGACGTGACTCTACAATTGGGTATTTCCACTCTTTGTAATCCATTCTTGTGAACGCCATTTTCCACGTCTCAAACAGACTTGGCGAGCGTCCAATCATCTCTACGGGATCATATTGAATCTCATCCGCGGCTCCCTTAGGTTCAAGCAATTCCACAAGATATTCGTGAGATATACCAAGTGCTTCGGCTCGTTCTGCATGCACAAAGGCAAATGCAGTCGCGTATTGAATGAACGGGAACTTTGCCTGAAGATCCTCGAACTTATGGACCAACATCCGGGCTGCCCACACAGGTAACTTCGCAACCCCTCCAAGGCCAAGGTATTGAAAGCACGACTTCGACAACCTATCGTGGCTGGTCCCCAAGATTTGCTCGTCAGTCCAGTCTTCCAAATCCAAATCGCTCGTCCCAGACAGCAAAGTCCGGATGCCGCGCGCACGCAGAAAATCTGTAACGCTTTGATGAAAAAGTTGTACCGTGCCATGTCGAACTTCTGCCAAACCTCCCGACAGACTGCGGATTAATTTCTCCATCGTCTCGTTACTCTTAACGTACTCCTTAGACTCTTCAACCCGCTCCTGTCCGTCTTTCATATAGGTCTCATCAGAAGCCATCGCCATCCTAATCTCGACCAAACTCAACGGCCGCTCCGAAAGACAAATCCATTGCATGAACAGCAGTGCCTTCTCCCATACTCCTTTCTTAACATCTCGAGTTAAGATGTTGTCGTACAGAGCGAACAAGTCACTGCTTTCTGTCTCTAACGAGCTTTTCAAATCTTCGAAAGCGATCACGCCGTCGTTTAGATCGTCCACTATTCTCGCAAGTCTCTTCACGACCCAGAGGAACACTCCGTCTGCCTTGTCCACAATCGCCTTCTCGAGTTCCGTACGCAAGGCTTGAGGTTCTAAATGCCAATCTTGAACGAGGCGAGAAAGATGGGAGGATACGTATTTTTCTATATCGCGACGGTTCTCAGCTTGGATAGAGATCTGTAATGCTCCCCATTCTACTGCCACGATAGGATACTGGCGACAGGAGATGCATATCTTGATCTTCCCGCATTTTCCGGACACCAGGGCTCGGGCGTCATTCATAAGGTGGAAGAATTCCAACAGCTGAGTCGCTGCTTTTTCTCCTTCGTCCGTAGCTTCGTCCAGCGCATCAACCAAGACCATAATTTCCTTCTCCCTCATACTCTCACTCGTCAAAATACCTTGGAGCAACATTTGTAGTTCCTTAAGCGACCAGACTACAGTTCCTTGACCAGTGTTCGCTTTCTTCTCATTATACGCTGCCAAAATCGCTCGTCGCGCTGAAAGGCTCTGTTTATACAGCTGAACAACCAAGCTCCTAAACATCCCTAGCTGGCTCTTCTCCAGCGCATCTCCATTCCCATGGAAGAAGAACGAAAGTAAGATAAATCTGTACTGTATAGGTTGCTGAAGGTAAAAATGGTGGAGGAAAGACATTAAAGTGGACTTTCCGGTTCCTGGGTGGCCTTTGATGTAAATTATCTGCTGCGCAGCGGTGGAAGAGGTCCAAGAAATGAATGATGGGTGAGAGAGGATCCAGGTGCATGTGTCTGGTTGTGCTGAAGAGAGGGAGGAGAGGCGGTGGGACATAGATGGGTAGGTCAGGGATGATAGACAGGGAATGTCTTCTGCTTGGAGTGTAGCGACGAGTTCTGTTCACGCATTGGGGAGGTCAGGTACGTGGATGAGGATGCGAAGTATATTTGGCGTTTTTACTAACTATTTGTGATTTCAGAAGTAACCTCGGTGAGCTTGTTTACGATCTTTTGATAGCCATTGGTATCTTTACTCGCAAATTTGGCAACCTCTCGGTGGTTACAGCCCGGCATCGGGACGACCACTTCGCCGGGAACGTTCATGCGTCCACTCATGTCATCTACGATCTAAGGATAGCGGTCAGTAATTATCCAGCAATTTGAATGCACTGAAGCTAAAGAAAGAAACACAAAACGCACCTTTCCTGAACTTGGCGGCGTACTTTTCTGCTCGATAAACGAGTAAATCCTTATGTTTGCAGTGTGGCCTTTGAAGTCGCTTGATATGTCAAGTAGCGTTGTCGATCCAGGTGCAAGTGTTTTGATCATATCCGATCTCATTTTTCCAGAAAAGAGAGTGAGGCCAGCCAGCGGCAAGTTCATGATATCTGCGCAGACGGATAGCATTTTGGCGGGGTCGGCTCCGCAGTGCGGAGTTGCGAGGAAGAAAATGGCTGCTGTGGAAGCTTGGATATTGGAGTAGCGGCCAGGGTCTACGACTGTCATGTTGATTGCCTTTGCTCTAGTCAGTCTACTTGCCCTTGAACAGCGTGAGGGATATAGGTATAGGTAGAAGCAGGAACTGCAAACACCCACCTTTTTAACAACGATGCCTCCCATGCTATGGCAAATAAAAATAATGGGCCGTCTTTGCTCTTCAGGGCTCCTCCTCACATCGAGTAAATCTTCCAACAACGCCCTAGCATGGTCATCAATCCTCCCCTTCTCGAGCGAGA
The DNA here is from genome assembly GCA_009732865.1 of Stipitochalara longipes BDJ. Taxonomy (NCBI): domain Eukaryota; kingdom Fungi; phylum Ascomycota; class Leotiomycetes; order Helotiales; family Hamatocanthoscyphaceae; genus Stipitochalara; species Stipitochalara longipes. Next base: position 211,677 of record ML769343.1, on the reverse strand, counting down.
AGAACACTTTTGCGGGGTAACCGTATGAGAATATTCTTGCGCCAGGTACAACTTCTGGGAGAGAGTCCCGCAACCAGAAATGTTCATTTGAGTGTGTCCAAGTTGTGTATGCACCGCCATTTATGCCGTGTACGGCCACGATATCGATAGGGCATTGTTTCTCGAGAGAAATTGTATCCATGCGGTCTTGAGGGAGTTGATGGATGAGATGGAAGCCATTGGGTTCCGTTAGACCAGAGCCATCCTCCGCAGATTTACCCTTTCCTTTCTTTGTTACAAAGCTGAGACGCGGAGAAGCCGTTGAGGTTTCTGCGGCAATTGCAGCTGAGGTTGTCGGTGGAGAAGTACTGGCATCGGCGGGCGTGGCGAGAACGGCGTTCGATATCTCGGAGCTCAAGTGTGTGCCGGGGGCAGTGGAAATAACGCAATCTGAGGAGTGAGAGGGGGTTTTCGAGTGATATATGTTCGTCTTAAACCATTTGCGGAAAAACTTCTACAGAGAACGGGGACGAGTCAGTACAATCTACACTTCAGTTGTGTCGTCGGAAAAAATCTCCATGTAATATCCAACCACCTGCAAGTTCCCCATCTCGGACACATGTCGCAGTACCAAGGAAGCGTTGGGAGACACTTACTGCTTCCATGTCTAAACGTCAAGCCGAGCCCCAGACCGCGACCTCTCGTTGATCGAGGTGCTTGGTTGTCGGAGCGCTCTGCTTCTACGGCGAGACAGGCATCAAAATGATCCGCCCATCGAAAACATTACTTCGTAAGTAGCAGGAAAGGAGTGCTGGAAGGCTGAACTCCATCGCGGACAGGATATATATACAATACACCTTTTCGCCCACCTCTCTGCCTGGGGGTCGCGTTCGAGGGCCCAACTCAGCCCCTCCTTGAATAATTGGCCTACAAAGCGCTGGCGAACTCCCAGGGGTTTCATCAGTGTGGCTTGGAGGTTATGCAGGGGTAAAGACCGCTATTCAGGCAGGGGAGGGGGGCTTGAGCTGCTCGGGGAACACAAGAACTCGGTCCGGGCTGCCTGCGTCTTAACCTTTCGGACGTGTCTGGTCAAGTGATCCTGTGGTGATCGAGTCTTGATTATCACGGCACCCGCTCTATGAGTGACAACAGCTCATATACTCTCTTAAGTCCCTTACAACATAAATTGCGAATGTTACGAGGAAAGTTTCATCGCGCTTAGAATATGCAGAAACTTTTTCACGCCTCAACTTTACAGCCCAATCTCCCTGTCAAATCAAGTTTTCAGGTTAATACCCCTGGAATCCAAATTACGAATTATGTCCTTGCTATCTGTCATATGCCCCAAGATATAACCGTTCGAATACTCCTGGGTGAGAAGATACGATTTCGTAGAATAAATCAATAGTAGCCCCGTTACGTACAGTAATAGAACCATCGCGGGGTAACTCATGACCCCGCATCAAAATACTCCTACCCACGAAAACTCAACAGTACGAGCCCACAAAGCTCAAGCATTATTAACCATTTTTGTTCAATCATGAATGCTTGCTAAACCTGGTTGTTGATCCTTGAATTCGGTTGCACATAGCTGAAAATTCATCGTCAAAGGGTATCACAGCAGTGGCATCAGATATTCCGACTTAGCAGAACCTAAGAAAGATGTAGCAAGGTATCACTTGATGAGATGGAAAGAAAGACATCACGCAATTTTATTATTCGAGCAATCGATTGCAAATAAAAAAATAAAGCTTAGAACAGAAGCTGTAAAATTTGTGTAACGGAGGGATATTCTACCGAAGATGACTGCGGAATGTCGACTCCACCATATCGATGCGAGATGCAGCAAATAAATCACGATAACTAGCGAGCCCATAGAATGCCACTTTGTGCTGAAATGAGGAACTTCTCCCCCATGACACTCTCAACCTCCAAGAACAACACCTGGCCATCTGACGAGTATGATCCAAGTGACTTTTTTGGTATTGATCCTGGGTGTGTAGCAGTATTAAACGGCCTCATACTACCTTAACCTTCACACGTTGTGTTGTTCGTAGACCGTGAGAACCATCAAAGGCTATGCTTCCACTGACATGAAGGGATTATTTTGAGAATCAAGAACATGGAGCAGTAGGCAGACTCAACTGGAAGGGGCATCAGACTGAGGCAGAGACCAGACAGAGTCATCAGGAGATCACGCCGCATGCCGGCAGACGGATAGCCAGTCTGGGGTGCGGCTGATGGTCTGATTTCTTGCATAGCTGCCTGGGATCCTGCAATCCGGCCAGTTAGAACCATACTTGGTACCTCGAATGCGGTGTAAGTGAACGGAATGGGCGCTAGGCTCCCGCTCGTACCGGGAGGCTGCCTTTCAGTGAAACCACAATGAAAGCAGGCCGACTGTCACACACAGAAGCGGAGGAGCAAGTTTGAAAAAGAAACAATTCCTTCTGATTGCTATCTGCCACAAAGGAGTGCGAGGTTCTTTAGCATAAAGCTATTCCGATGTCCCACCAACCCATCCATACGCCCGCTAATGGCATACGATATGCATTCAGCAATTATGACTCCTCTATCGAAGCCATCCCAAAGTATCAGTATTCGAAACGAAGACGAGAGGAAATGTAGGCCGTGGCAGAAGCTTTTGTGAAGGGAGTCGCGATTAAAGGGTATCGTTCAAGAATGGAAACGTAATATGGAGCACGCTTTTGTGCGCTGTATGTCCGCTGGGCCACAGAATGCGTCTATGGACATATGAACTTCGTACGCCGGATGCTTTTCTCTAGCTAGGTCTTCAAAGTTCGTTGAGGTGTCGTGTCCGGTCCAAGCAAAAGCGTTGCATCGTGCCAGGTCGCCCCAGCTATCATGAGCCCGTCAGGTCCTCGGGCTATTGTTTCGAGGAGGCAGAGGACGAGAAAAGAAATTCGAAATTCGTGTTGTTCGGGTGTACGCGAAGATTTCGGTGAGTCGTAAGGAGAGAGGTATGTCGTCGCGTGGTCATGATCTGTTTGAAGAAAGAAATTAGCCGTTAGGACCCGGCTAACGAGATGACGAAAAGTGGAGGCATGCTAAGATGCTAAGACAATCTACAGAAAAGTTTAAAACGACTGCGAGACTTGAACACGACATACCATCTATTCATTGCTTTGCTTGTGGACGTCACAAGAAGCACGACTTTGTGGGACTGAGTAGTTCACTGTACGTCCAGCTACTTTCTCCTCTATAGTTGCCACTGTCGGGACACTCGAGCAGCTCGACATCGTGGAATCTGTGTCCTGTCTAGTAATCGAGAATATCGTGTCTTGTGTGAATTGGGTCGAAGAAGTGTTGTTGGTATTGGTCCTCCGGCTTGCCCATTCGCCTGGTAGATCGCGCAATGGAGCATTGTGATCTGGTGCAGTCTGCTGCCCAGCGCGAGCACCGTGGTAGAAGGGAAGGCCATTAGGTTGCTGGGCCGAGGGATGCCAAGTGGCTGAGCCTGCGGACCGTGCCGAGGGGTCTTGTGAGCGACTGGCCTCAGACCATGTCGCAGTCGCAGAAGATTGGATTCCAAGTCCGCTAGATGCATACAGCTTGGAGGCGATTGCCTTTGTCTGTTCACGTAACTTGTCATTGTTTTGTTCGTCGAGTAATTTTTGTTCTAGACGAGGCTGTCAGCGGAGTCTATTTTCCTCTCGATATGGTAGCACATACCCTTGGTCCTTCTACTTTTGAGCAGAGTACCAAACGAGTTGCCTCTAATACCGGCCAGCCTTGGCTCAGCAAAACTGGCATCCTCAACTTTTGCCAAGAATCTATGACCGCCATGGTTTCGGATGAAGCTGCGGCCAAGTATGATGCCATATCCATTGGTACCTTCAGAAAGTTCGAAAACCTTCAGTCTAACCTCTTCGCATAGGCCGATTACGCTGTTGTACAGTAGTAGGAAGACGAAAAATTGCGGTACTTCTTTTCTGTCCTTGTCTAATGGATTGGTATATTCCTTCAGTTTTCGTTGGGGGATTGGAATCTCTGTGACTCTGCCAATTTGGTCAAGTGCCGAACGGAAGATGAACTCGCTGGGAGCTCCAGTATCGGCTGAAACCAGAATGTCTCGAATGCGTCCATCTAGGTTCTGCACCTGCGCTATCAACGAATATTCGTTCGAAGTTTCACTGTCATCGCTTGACTCGGCATCGTTGGCGTAGGAAGTTCGATGTGCCAATGGGATCTCGAGGTCGTCTTGGGCATTATTGCTCGTATTCACGGTATATGCGCGGCTTTGGAGAAGTTGTTGGTTGATGGAGTGGTCTAGAATTACAACGTCATTTGCGTTTGATTCTGCAGCTGTCGTAGCGAGCTGCTCCGCTGCCGCGGAGCTTTGATCGAGAGGTGTATGGAGGTGTAGATCTGATCCAAATGTGGGAGAAACAGACAGGGGATCGTTTGATGAGAGGGACTCTGATCGTGATGCTTCTTGACTGGTGTCATCCTGAGGCAAATCGTTCTCTGTCGCTTGCTGGACACCACCAGCGACGACACTGCCCTCGCAGTCATAGTGACCACCTCCAGGGCAAGTCATCATGTCTGCAGACTGAGCGGGAGGTCCGTCGAGGTGTCATTCAGCAGAAGCTGTGGAGTCTCCGCCTTTGAAGATGTAGGTTGTCGTGATTCAGTGAGATCAAGCAACCAGCTTGTTTCTCCTCTCCTCGCTTGCAAACAGCTCGGGATGCCGGGATCGCCTGATTGATTGGGATTGAGTTGCCCCGCTTTTGATAGCTTCGTGTTCGATAAAGCTTAAAGAAAGTGCCAATTTTGGTGGTATGGAGGCCTTCCTCTGCTATGAAGATGTCGACGATTTCAATCCTAATCTATCTATCAGTCGTCGGGACTGACCAGACGTGTCAAGGTTTCCTCTCGTGATTCTGCACTAGCGACGCTTGAAACTTTGGCCTCACGAATTTTTGCCCCTCCCCTCATAAATCCCCAGAATGGCAGGACGCCGCTCGGGAAGGCCGTCTCAAGGCCAGTAATACATCTGATCTTGTTGAGATTATGATCTGTCTATTTACAGAAAGTTTTCTCGTAGACTATCAAGTTCATCTGCGTTTTGTATACGTCTTTTGAGAGAAATGGATCGATGTCTGTCATTGGGCGATCAATAGGTGGTCACCCCCATGTAAAATTGGTTGGGCGGAAAAACCACGTGATTGATATTTTCCTTGGCAACACCTAATTCTCAAGGCCGTCGCGGTAAGCACATCCTTCATACACTTGGTTACCATCACGACACACCTTTTTAGTCTTCCATGTCTCTTGCAGATAACAACCTCATATGGAACAACACTTGAAACCGTGACCAGATGTCAGGCTATACGAAGTTAGCAACTTTCATGGTTGAGAACAACCATCCTATCCTAAAAAAGCATCAAAGCCTCGCCGTTCGGGATCTCTTGTACTTGCAGGCTGAGCTCTGCGAGTTGGAATTCCAATATAATTCCATCGCCAAGAAGGATGCTCTCGAGGAAGACGAGAGACAGTATTACGACCGAGACTGGCTCCATCTAGAGACCTCTCATGAGCGAGGCTTTAGTGGTGAGCAGTGGAAACTTGCTCTCGCCATCAGGCAGAAGTTACGAGAGTATTGTGAGTCTGACTCCTTATCTATTCGAGGTGGAAATTAATATATTTCAGATGCAGCTGTATCGCAATACACTCAGATAGCTTCTCTTCGCGAGCCAAAGAGCTCCGAACGCTCCATGCTCCACGAATGGATCACGAGCACACGTGGAGGTGCTTGTGGTTTCCTTGGCCGCGATCTTGGAGGATTGCAACCGTCTGTGTATGAAGCCGCTCACCAAAAAGATCTCGCTATTCTTTCAGACAGCCACGGCGAAGATGATATGTTTACAGAGTTTATTAACGGTCCTCTCTTGAAATTTTACCATCGGTTTCGTCAGCATTCGAAAGTGAGTATACTATGTGTAGATTGCAGGAGAGTATATCGATCAGAGCTGACTCTAACTCCGAGACACCTGTTTCGCGTGATCTAGAAAATCCGGCCGTGGCTGAGAATCGAAGTGATTGGCATCACTACGATGATCGTAAGATAGAGACAGTCACCAATGCACTTGGAACCATGTTTTCATCATTAGCACCTTTAATATCTATTGTCGTTTTATCTTTTGTCAGCAGTTTGAGAATCAGGCTTGGACTTGTCTGTGTATTTACATTCTTGTTTGCTGGATGTCTGGCTATTGCAACGAAGGCACGCCGGGTAGAAATATTCGCTGCAACTGCTGCGTAAGTCACTCTAGTTGAATCCTCTCCTCGTTTCGAATGCTGATGGGTTTAAAGTTTCGCAAGCGTTCAAGTTGTCTTCATTGGAAGTTCTAATTCCATCATATAAAGATATTTCGTGAACTATAGAACATTGACAAAAAGGGTCCAACTTATGGTAGCGTAGCCATGCTCGCAATTCGCTGCACCCGGTGCTTACCAATGCGCCCAGCCAACGTACCTTAACAGACGGTACTGGAACCTGCGCGATATCACTCCTTTCAAAAAGCTGCTGCATCTAACTTCCCCCTTCAAATTTTGTAGCTTCATGTTTCTCCCACGCTTGGTACGAGCGATCTCACGATTGTCATCTAAAGAACACAGCAAAATGGAAGGTCTAATGGTATACAAATATCGAGTAGCAACCTTATTAGTGAAGGGCAAGACTAGGAATACTTGACTGCTAAGTTTTTCACAATCCTCAGCAACCGGGGCATAAAAAAATCCAGCTATTGCAAATTACTTACCTTCTATGTGTCTTTAGCTCATCTTTTCTTCTGGTCTAACACATTTCGGCCTCAGAAATATGCTACACCTACCTTGCGAACGTCTCCAGCAGAGTCTATATGTTATCACAGAGACTCGGGAATTTCACTGAGCAGATGGTTTACTCGGGGCTGCAAATTTCAAGACCTCACTGTGCCAAAGGAAGTAATCTTCATCGACAAAGACTGGAAGACTCTTGGCATGAGAACAATTGATAATACTCTACAGTGCGAGAAAGTGGCCCAAGAGAGGATGTCAGATTCGGTGCCAAGCTATCTAAGCAGGCTTTAGCATTCGATACATTGTTAGCTTTTCGCGAACAAAATTCAACCTGCAGTTCTAGCATTTCTCAGCCCATGTTTGAAATGGTTATTCCCTACGTTCAAAAGCCAAGCACTGGTCAAGATTCATAAGGCATTAGCCTAACGCGACTATGAGTATTTTAAAGCGAAGAAACTCTTCATAGGCATCTTGTTCAGATATTAATGGGTGTTTTTGTCATTAGAAAAGAAGAATAGTGAGACAGCTTTCGGGTTGAGGTCGTAGAAGTTTACCCACTACTTAACAAATTTTCGATAAGCTCCGACGTCTTTCATAGGACTAGCAGATCAATTGTAACCAAGTCGAAGTCTTGTAAGTCACTCGGTAAGCTTCTGTAATAGCTTGAAGATTCAAAAGTCGAGGTCATTCCCGGCGCAAAGTCGTCCCCAGCTGCCAGTCGCCCAAGTCTAGTGACAGTGTGCACGTAATCCGACTAGTATGGATTACAAAAACCTTCCCGGGCTATATGATGTCTTTTTTCAGGATTTGATACACTAGATGTCGTTGTAACTGGCTTATTGGCGGGCAGTGGCAGGGTTCGGACAAAACTTCCATGAAACAGATCGGGCAACAACGGGCGGATCCAAGGCACAATTCTAGGCGGATTGAACCTTGGTGCTATTTGCAGGGTTACCTTATGCGGAGTCTGACAGTCCACCTCAAATTCTTCGAAGTTGAACAATTATAGGATTCTAAACAATGTTGATGGCCGATGTGGAAGAATGAGCGGAGGCTTTTCAAGTCAATTATATTATCTACTTCAGCGTTATCTTGATGTGTTGGGAACTGTTTTGGGTACACAGTGCATAAGTGAGCCTGAGACATGTCGAATGGGATGGCCGGGATTCAGCCACTAAAAATGGTGGCGTTATTTGTTTAGCTCAGCCGCAGGATGGTCGAGTCCTAAAGTTGGGCTTCCCGCGAGGCTCCGCATCGACTCTACAACATATACGCCCTCATGAGTGCGTTCAACGGTCTTCCAAAGCCTTGCAGGTCATTGCGCCAGTGTTAAAGTATGGCGAGAGGAATTCTCCATCGTATATGGCGTCTTGGAAGCCGAAGGGAGAAGACCATTGTAAGCTGCTGCAATCGTGAATCTGCTACGGATACGTGGACTGACATGTTCAAGCCTGGACACAGGTTAGATATCGAGATAGCACCCCTCGGGTCTTTTAGTGATACACCGCAATGGCGCCGAGTCGATACTGCCGTACAGATACCATCAAACGATCGAAACCTTATATCATTGTCCTTCGCAAAGCAGATAGGAGTAGTCGTATTCGATGACAAGGGAGATATAGTGGACAATATCGTTGAACTTCAATGGAAGAGAAGAGATCTCACACCGGGCAGCATACCATACGGATGTAAAGCGCAATTTGTTATTCAAGCAGATTTGCCATGTGAGGTGATCTTCGGGAAACATGATCCACTCGAGATGCTCCCAGGATTTCCTTCCCCATTTGAAGGAGCAAATCCGCAAGATTTCGATCAATGTTACGCTTTTTCGAAACAACGAACAAATTCGTGGGCAAAGACGACCATGATTGTGCGCAAGTCGTTCTCTTGGGGATCAGACAAATCGAAAGCCAAGTCTAGGAAATCGTCATCCGATTTGAGAATGTCCCCTAAGCCACCTGCTACGAACATTTTCGATCAACACGAGTTAGATCGAACAGAGCAGATCGACAATGTTAGTGGCTCACAGGCTGTTCAGGTTGGGATGGCTCTGCCAAATGGCGCGTACAATTCTGCTGCAGACGGTGCAGGACCCACTGTGATTGAAAATCGCAACATGCATTCTGGAGCTGAAACTGGTGTCACATTGGCGACGATACCATCTAATGAAAGTGCCGAGCTTAGAGAAGCAAATCTGAGCTTAGAAGACCGAATTTCACATTTCCGTGGAGATATTCTCGTTCCTCGACAAACTACCGTGTCACAGAAAGAGGACTCACAAATGACCTTGGGGCCAAATTTTGGCTCAGAAAAAACGCCTACTCATACGTTAGCAATTTCAAAGACTCCCGAAATTGCACCACTGAAGTTGTGTGACAATGATCACGAGCTTCAACAAAGCCATCTAGTGTGGCCAGAAGACAACGTTGTGTCTTTTGAACCTGCAACGTCATTGCGGCGATCTACAAGCATTCCACGTGTTTGGGTACCCTTCAACATAGAAGACGAGAAAAATGACAAGAAAGACGCAGCAAATGGCCGAGCTGCTCACCCTGACATTGTGCCTGGAGAGAATGACAAATCGGAGCTCTTGTACCCAGTCGCATCTACGAGTACACCAGCGAACGCAGAAAAGGAGAAATCGAGAATCACCAGTCCAATCCAGAATGAAGGTGGCCTTGAGAAATGGAAATCAATCGAGTTGCTCAAATATTTAGAGACTACAAAAAATTACGACTACGGGAAACTAGATTGGGCTCCAAGCGAGAGCAATGACTCTGGCGTAGCTTTTCGAAAACCTGATCTCCGACAGAACAGTCTGCAATCTATCGAGGCGAAACCCATCGAGCCGCCGAGAACTGTAAATTTACAGCCTGTGGCTCGTGGAAGCCAAGAAATGACTGACCCTCAATCAAGGGCGGACACTTCTTCCGAGCTACAGCATGAGGACGAGCCCAATCAAGATATTACTATTCGATCAGCAGAGCTTTCTGCATCACAGGAAGCTGGAAATGTGTTGATAAGGGAAGAGTCGCAGCCGTCAAAACAGTCGGAAGCTCTGGCAGAGCTGGGAAAGAAAGCACCTGGTGACACTCAAAAGGATGCGCTTGATCTGGTGACAGATAAGAACACCAGTCAATTAGGACCTGAGGAGTCGACCAGGTCTCTTGCAAGGTCGCTAAATTCTCATGACCCCTCGGCCATAATAGAAAGCCGTAGTCAAGGCGAAATGACCACGCCCATCGTGGAGACAAATTTGTTGTCCAGGGACAATATGTTGGAAGGGCAGAGCACAAATCCAGAGGTAAAACAGCACTCTGAACGTTCGAGTAACAGCCCAAAATCTCGTTCTAAACAGCGCATCAAAAAGCGCGGCAAATCTCCGAAAATTAGAAATTGGAAAGGAGATCCTTCTCAAAAGGCCGACCTGATACCTGCACCAGGTGCAGATAAGTTTTGGGACTATGATGAAGAATTGAACGCATATTACCACATTGATTCCGATACTGGATCCACTTTTTGGTATGAAGACTCTTCAGAGGAGTCCGAAGAATGACGGTGCAGATAGCCTCTGTGCTTGCTGCTCTGAATTTCTCGAGCTATGAAATGTATATCATTGAACTTCCCTACGGAAGGAGATAGAACTGTAGATAGAATACGCTCTCCGAGAGCTGATGACTGGTCGTTGGTGCGAAAGCAACCCAAATTGTGGTGTGCTAAAGATGGTTACTTGTCCGTGGAAGGAGATTTCAAGTGTGGCAAAATCGGGTCAATCCAGCAGAAAGAGTCCTCGTATGGAGAACTCTTTCTGCAACCGTAGCCGAGCAAGAGCGGTTGCTGTAAGAGCTGAGTTGGGACTTGATGCTATTCAGCCTTTCATTAAGATTGGGATGGGCAACTTTCATTCCGATATCTGGTCCTTTGGATGCGTTTTCATCCTCCGAAAAAGTATGGCTCAGTATCTCTATAGTCCGCAGTAGCAATATCTTTCTATCCACGACCAGTCTGCTCATTGTGTTGGAAGGCAGTTTCTTCAGAGCTGATCTGTCTAGGTCCAGAGATTTCTTTGTCCTTTCTTGGTGCGGAGATCGGCACCCTACCCCCTACCATGAAGTGAAGGTTCGGTGCTGATATAACCATGAGATCAAATATAAAGATCAAAAGATAGTAGCTGTGTGCGTTGGCTCTCAGGTAGTGCGATCGATTAGCAATGTATCAACCTGACTGCATTCTATATTCGATTTTCGCGAGTCGCGAATCACTCCAGGAGATTCTTCGCAAATTCGCAATGTTTCATCTCGACTGATAGCTTCTGTGAGTCGAGTGCTTTCCTCCCAAGACGAACGATGAGACGAGCATCTATTGTTTCTGGCAAAATTCCCAAGATTTGCCGCTAACGAGGCTCGTTTTGGGTCGAATAGTCTGTCAAGTACAGTTGCTCTTAAGCTGCAGTTTAACAAGTTCTTGGCTCTATGAAAAGAATATAGAACGGGGATAATAATAGGGAGCACGTCTATTAGAGAAAGTGCAAAATGCAGAAACGCAGTGCTTCTCGAGTAATATATCCCTCTACTTTAGTTTCGTAGTTAGCCTACCGCTATAAAGAACCGCATAAATATATTAAAGCTTCCTGAATATAATAGGGTACTCTAGAATTATTATTATAACTTTTATAAATAAAAATATTAAAAATATTAAGATATTATTAAATAATTTTATATATAAAAAGTATTTCTTATAATATAATATTTAAAGGAATTTTGAAAAATAGAAATTAGAGGTATTATAACTTTAATTTATTACTAAAAGTCTTAGATTAAACTAATAATTAATTAATTCAATAGAGAGTTTTCAAGTAGGGCTATTTAGGTATATTTTCAGTGGTTTTCAGCCCGTGCGTAGCGAATTCGTGCAACCACTAGGGAGCACCAGGAGTATTCTAGCCTGCTTATATAAGCTGATTGGCTATAAGGTGAGCTGTTGTTCTAGATAAACTATCTATCCTTAATATCAGTCACTTTGGAAGAACTATTAGTTCAGCCAATTATTATCGTTCTTTACGTGAAATCCTGACACCGTGCGTAGCGAATTTGGACTACCACTCGTGGATTTTAGTGGCCTTCTAGTGAGAATAGCCCGTGTGTAAATAATCCTATTATCTACTGTTGCTCGTTCAAGGAAATACCCCAGTGCACTGTCTACTGTTACAATGCACCCTGGCCAAGCTGTAGCAAATGGCACAAACCCTAGAAACCTGCGTCTCTGGCGAGCAGGCGATCTGGGAGAATATGTCGACGGCTTACAAGAGTCTGCGGCAAACGCCAACGTCAACCCCACGACTCTAAAACCACGATATGGCGTGCTGCCGGAGCCGTCTCTCGGCGCCTCCGCCCCAGAAGTTCCGCCAAGCCAGCCCGCGTACGGCGTCTTGATGAGCCCCGAAGCCATCAGCGACATTGTGAGCAGCGGTTGGCCAGGCTCAAGAGTAAAATCCGTCAAGCCCTTGACAGTGGGCCAATCATTCAACAACAAAGTTTACTTTCTAAAGATCCAGCACTCGGATGAGGGGTCTGCTCTGGGGGAACAAGATGCCGTGCTAAAGATCAGTGGGACAATCTACGATGGCGACAAGGTTCAGAATGAAGTTGCTTGTCTGCGGTTGCTGGAGACATACTGTCCACACCTACCGGTTCCACGAGCTCTTGCATGGTCTGAGGCTGGCGTCAGCGCAACATTTGTTACTTCCAATCATGCAGAGACTAAGCTTCTGGGAACGTCCCTTTCACCAGAGGCTGTAAAGGAGAACAATGGATGGATCCTCACATCTACATTGCCAGGAGAACCTGTCGTCCCGACGGCGCTAGACGAAGCGACCCTTGCGGACCTTGCTACACAGCTGGCTGATATGGTCGCAAGCTGGCGCCATAGCGTCCCAACCCAGAAGCATTGCGGAAATCTACAGATAAGAGGAGAAGCTCAAGGGAAGGCTGGCGGCACTGCGGGTGGAATAGTTCTTGATAGGCCGTGTGGCCCAGGCATTCCCGACTTGGCCATTCGAGGAATCCTCGTGGAAGAACTCAAGCTGTCCACGCCGATCGCGCACATGCAAGACTATTACAGAGTTAAGTTGGAAAACAAGTTGAAGTTGCTCGAGTCTTCAAACGCGTACGCGCGCAACCATCACCTACTGGGTTCTCTCAGAACGTTCTGTAGAGAGCATCTGCCCAAGTTCGACTTTGCCGAAATGTTCAAGCAAACCTCGACGCCGACAGACACGTTCTTGTTCACCCACTACGACATGTTTCCCCGAAACATCTTGGTATCTGGGAATCCACCGCGGGTAACCGGCATTGTGGACTTTGAGTTTTCTGGGTTCTTCCCGCCCATGGATGAATTTATAGACGACTGGGTGGACGGAGACTGGCCAGAAGCGTTTTACACGACGTACCTGGAGAGGTTGGAAGAGAATGGGGTAGCCACGCCGGCCAAGGGTGTCAAGGGAGATGCCTGGCATGTGGCGTACTGGCTGGAGAAAATTATTGAGAATACTGCACCTTGGTGGGTACCTGGGGACCTGGATGCGGACCAAATTGAGAGGGCTTTAGAGAATGCTGAGTCCGTGATTCGGGAGATGCTCGGGAAACTTGGTGTGATCGCTCTTTTGACGCCGCAAGAAGGCGGGAATAATTCCTAGCTTCATCCATATTTGTTCGCATCCGTGCCAAACAACTCAACCAATATGCTTCCAGTTCCAGTCTTGCTTTTACTTCCGTGGTCGCCCTGGGCGCGTCTTCTGTTGTTGGCCACTAGATGCCTCAGCTTCGACTGGTGCTTGCCTCTTGATCTTCAAACCTAATTCCACTCTGCTGTCATTAGCCCGGCAGTGTACTCGGAACTGCGCCTTGAACTTTAAAAATTCGGTTTAAATGTCTCTTAAATACTATTAAGGACTTTCTCAACCTGCTCTTTTACCTTAGTAGCTAATTCATCATGAATCTTCCCCAAAACTTGAAATACTTCTTCCCGTGTCTCTCGCTGAGCCCCTGCAATATCACGACCAAGACTTCTCACCATCCTGTCCTGCCAGCCTTCATATTTCGAGTTGTCTAGGTGCGTCCAGAAAGTACGGGCAAACTTGAAGTCTAGCTCACTCAATTTCTGGACCGGCTCAGACATGATTTCGGTAACCCATTCCTTGTGCTTAGGTGTAGAACAACTCTCTAAGGTGTGGAACCGCATAGCGGCTTTAGACGTCACATAGCTCGGGGTCGAGCCGTAATTTCCTCCAACAGAAGCTGCGCCATCTCGAAGGAGCGGGTTAAATACGTTGATCGGTCGATTCACCAGAATCTGCTGGTAATTAACTCCGAGCCTATAGCGTTGTGCATCTGGATACGCAAAGAATCGGGCCTGCAGCATTGGATCTTCGGATGGCTCAATTCCCGGGACCAGATGAGACGGAGAGAATGCAGCCTGCTCAATCTCGTCAAAGTAATTTTCTGGGTTCCGGTTCAGAGTAAGCTTGCCAAATGGTCTGGCATCGACAGTGCCTAGATCTGCTGGGTATGTTCCCATGTCCCAATGCTTTGTCATATCCAGAATGTTGTAGCCAAACTTCTGAACGTCGCCTGGATCAATGACCTGCACTTTGGCTGTATAGGTTGGATTGTCGCCACGATCAATAGCATTATAAAGGTCTCGAGAAGCGAGATCTGGGTCATTGCCCGTTAGGAGCGGAATGTCTTCGTCGGAATGGTTTTTGTAACCCAAATCAGCCTCCAGGTACATGTGCACATATTTGAAAGTTCCGTCCTGCATCACCCACTTGTGAGCATGTCCCATGTACCCATTCATGTAGCGGTATGAGGAGAAGGTGCCGTAGTCGCTATACAGCCACATTACCATGTGCAGGGACTCCTGGTTCTGGACAACCCAGTCCCAAAATCGCGTCGAATCTCGCATATTGGTGCGTGGGTCCCTTTTCAGGGCATGGACTAAGCCTGGAAACTTGATAGGATCCCGAATAAAAAAGAAAGGTACGTTATTCCACACCCAATCCCAGTTTCCCTCGGCCGTATAGCACTTGACTGCGAAACCGCGAGCGTCACGAACAGAATCAGCTGAACCACGCTCGCCAGCTGTGGTAGAGAAGCGCGCAAGACAGGGTGTTTTCTTTCCAACGCCAGTCAGCATGTCAATGCTGCAGATGTCAGATATGTCATGCGTGACCTGGAAGATATCGAGTCAGTAATGAGGTAAGCCGCGTTGCCTGGTTCTAACTTGTACCTCGAATTCTCCGTAGGCGCCAGCTCCTTTGGCGTGAACAACCCGCTCCGGGATTCGTTCCCGGTTGAAGTGCGACAGGAGGTCAATAAGATGAAAATCTCGTAGAAGTAACATGTTCGAGGCTCTGAGAGAAGTATCGGGTTTCCCTGCTGGACAGCCATTTGAGGTGGTGTAGAGCGGTGACTTCCGTGATACCACGTCATCCTTTAGAATGGTGTTGTGAGACACCGCACTGAAAGTCATGATATTGTTAGTAGAAGTCTATAGTGACTATTGCGCAGGTTCTCTTTCCACAATGCGGTGATTCAGTCTCAGAGGCCAGGCTGTGATAGTGCCAGTATAGAGGCGGAATGTCCCTGGGGATTGGTATTTAAATAGAAAAATCCCTCCACAGGCTGGAAGCTAATTTAAGTACGAAGGATCCGGTCAAAAGTTCCTGGAATATAGTGGTCTAAGCGCTAAATGTCACTATAACATTAGTACGACACTCGCTAAATAGCCCTATAATTATAGGCAGATAATCCCCTAGGGCCGCTATTACTCTACTAACGATATTTCAGCTGCCCGCTATAATTAAGCCTAAAAATATAGCGTAATGCCCTATATTCCAGGAACTTATAACCGGGTCTTTAATAAGTACTCACGTATTAATTTTATTTATTAAGAGAAGTAATTATAATATTAAATAGATTTTTTAATTATATTTATATAAATAATAAGTTATTATAATTTTTTATTTTAAATAAAGTCTCTTTTTTTATTATTTAATTATTTTTAAATAAAGTATAAAAATATTATTATTATTAGTAACTTTATTTTAATTATATATTAAAATACTTATAAAATTTATTATAAGAAAAGAACTCTAAATTAAATAAAAAGTTTAAATAAAGATTTATTTTAAATTAGTAAAAATATTTTAAGAGGAATATTATTTAATAAAGTATAATTAAAGCAAAGTATATATATTACTTCTCTTACTCTTTAAAGGAAAAGAGAGGCGTAAATTACCCCTTAAATCCTCGTTTCCCTACTGTAATAATAGAATATATTAGTTAAGGCGAGCTAAACGAGGACTTTAAACGGTGGATTATATATATATAGGCCAGACCCGCCATGGAGAAATAGATTTCACTAAGTCTACGAAGCTCATTAACTATTATGGATTTAGGACGCAAATTCCAACCGGTGCGGGCTACTATTCCAGGCCGTCGAGACAATGGGACTCTACAACTCATCGGTCAATCTCTGGCATCTTCGCCGCGGTCTTTGCCATCCCTACTTTTATGGGACTCCGTTGGTCTTCAGCTATATGACAATATAACACTATCTTCGGACTATTATCTCAACCGCGTTGAGGCGGATATTATCCGTACAAATATTGATGGAATAGTCCGGGCGATTGGGACAGATGGAATAATTTTGGAGTTGGGAAGCGGGTATGTGTTTGACATGATACAACCACAGTTATGCGGAGAGACTGACGCGAATTGTGATGTGACATTACAGGTGCCTATCTAAGACCTCGATTATCCTAGGTGAATTTGCTCAGCAGCATATACCTGTGACCTACTTCGCTCTCGACATGTGCGCGTCGTCCTTGACGGAGAGTCTCAAGAATCTACGCTCCCACCTCAACAATTCGCCCCACGTATCCTGCCATCCACTGTGCATGACGTACGAAGGCGGCATTTCTTGGGTAGCCAATCAGAAGTTTCGTTACGGAAAGAGAGTCACAGTCTTGTGGTTGGGCAGCAGTCTGGCGAACGAGTCATTGGACGAGTTCCACAAGCTGGTCAACAGCATTACCGCTGCTTGTACAGGCAGCTCATCCATGGCCGACATCCAGTTTCTCGTTGGAGTAGATGGGAACAAGGATGCTTCTCTAGTGTCTCGAGCATATGATACGCGGGACGGCCTCTCCCGTAGGTTCGCGTTGAACGCTATCAATAATGTCAATCGTGCCTTGGGTGCGGACGTTTTCGATTCGACCAAGTGGGAATTTGATGGCAGGTGGGATCCTTTGGAAGAGGCTTATCAAACTGGTATAAGGTCCATAGAGACACAGGAAATGATGATTGGAGGTGAGCGGCTGGAAGTCTCCAGTGGAGAAAAGATACAACTCATTCTCAGTCGCAAACTCAACAGCAAGCAATTTGAGACCTGGCTTGCTGAGACTTCGCTCCGAATCATGACGACATGGAAACACTCCGAGTTCAACTACGGTAAAACTCACATTTCACGGTGTTACAATAAGGCCTGCTGACAATCATGCGCTCTTCAGGACTCTACCGACTAGTGCCAACAGCCGATTTGCATGACCAATAGACTCGATATGTCATAGCATAGGATAGTGCCAATCACAGCTTTTGATAGCTATAATGTCGAAGCTACACACAGTCAAAGTTTCTTTTTTGAGATGGCTGGCTGAGCACAATTTTATCCCTTTAGATTCAGTTGTAAATCATGCTATTCTTCTATCTCGACGAACGCGATTACATCTGTTATTTCGTCTTAAAAATAATAAGATAAAGTCTTGAGTACTCTAAGAAGACTCTTCTAATTCGACCCTTCAAGATTTAAGGTTTCAGGTAAATGGACCAAGTTAGCGCTCATGAGGTAGAGAGGAGAAGGGTACTCTTCTGTGATACGAAACTCGCGGCATAAAGTCATGCGACTTCAGCATATATGCCCTGTAATGGCCTGTAGTATAGCGCTACGCTGTTGGCGTGGCGAATATAGCGCTCAGACGCTGGAACTTGGGGGTCTAATAGGTCATTTTAGCGACCAAGCCCCTATAGTAGCAGGGGCGTACCCTAGAAATATCTTTCGGTCCCTGAAACGCTTTATAGGGCTTAAGCCTATATTTATAGGGTCTTGTAGCGTCTACCTCCACTATAATCTGAGCCTAGAGCGCACAAATAGTGCATCACTACGATTTATGCCCTAAAGTCGCATGACTTTATACCGCGATTTTCGTATCTAATAAGTAGTCACAAGTTTGAACACAACTCAGAAATCGCGAAAATTACGCCAAAGCTCGAGACATGTAACTGTTGCCAACTGGAGTGATTACAGTATGTAGTAGGAGCTGGCTGCCAGAGGTATCAGAAGGCATGGATTTGAAGGAATTTTGGAAGGGGGTGAGTGGCTAGCCAACCCGGTAAACCCCCCGCTCAGATAGCTGCCCACGGGGACATAACACATGGAATCAGGCAAGCCAAAACTATGTGATTAGACTTTCATAATATCCGTCCCCCTACTCCATCAAAAAATCCCTCAGTATGAAATCTGCCCCTCTCAAGCAGAAGGCCCCACTGCAGCAATATGACTTGGATTCCGCGCCTCATACCAACAATACACCCTCCACAACCACCACCTGTATTTCGCTGTGTACCTCGATTGATCGATCACAGTATTAATTCTCGATCATTAGGGGGGCCATAGAATAGGTAGCCTAGCACATGTTTCGATTGCACCATCTGGGGGTCAGATTATTAAGAGGAAACTCGTGTCAAGTCGCCCAAAGAGGCTTCCGGCATACTTGTGCAGCCCAAGCTTTTCCCGCGCCTGGCGAATTAACATCTATGTGTATTATAGGCTCAATCTAACTCCACTACTCATTGGTCGCATGATTCTCCTGCTTCAATCAGCCCCCCTCTATAGCCACTACCTGACTCGTTATGCACTCGATCGATCGATCATAGTATTAATTCGCAATTATTAAGAGGGCTATAAAAAAGGGAACTCAGTATAAGTTTTAATTATATTATATTAATATTATATAGTTTATAAAATTACCTTAAATAAAGTAATACTATTTAAGGGCTAGTTTATCTCAGATATAATACCTCTTATATATATAATAATTACTCTTTAAGCTTATATTTATAAAACCTTTAATAATTAGGAAATTTACTACTAAATATTTTCTAATTATTACTAACTCTTAATTAATTAATTAATCACTGAAAACTAATCTCTTAAAGCTATATAAGAACGTAATATTATTATTAGAATAATAAATATATATCTTATACTATATTTCTATTTAATATTTACTATATCGGATACTTAAAGGGGTCGGTACGCTTATTCAATAACCTATTTCCTTCCTCATCCTCCTCCTGACCCTCTTCGCTCTCCTCTTTCACTAGAATATACTTCGCCCAGAGCTGATTCAGTCGCGAACTTACAGTCGGATACGAAAAGAAAATCGTGATAACTAGAATCGTGAGAGGCAAAGCCACCGCCCAAAGCATCCAAAAATAACGAGCACCAGGAGCATACTGTGTCTGTATTCCAAGCACCGACGCCACAGTCTCGCACGGTAAGAAGATCGTAGCCACAAGAGTGAGGAATGATATCCCTCTATTCTCCTGTAGACTCTGTCGTCCTTCGCTAATAGCAACCAAGGCCATCAGGAGACTGATATCCTTCTCAATTCTCGAGATAGTGGTGCTCATATTGCTCAGTACATACTTGAAATCCTCTTCAAGATCTTGAGCATGTTGTTCAGCAAACTTGGATGCACTTGAGTTTATATCTGAAGCCTTCGTTGAACAAGGCCATAAACGCTGGCCCCTTTTCTCACATTGGGAAGCTGCTTCAATAACAAGCTCGCGGTCTTTGTTGCAGCGTCTACGGATTCTGTACAATTCTTTAAGATGCTGCTCTAGTTCTTGGAACGTAGATTTTTTCAAATCTTTCTTCTCGAGATGGCGTTCAATGTTGGTTAATTCGCGTTTGACGTACTCGTTTACGACGAGCCATTCTGAGGCGATGATTCTGTAGCCTTCGTATAAGGTAAGGAAAGGGTCTGTTGCGCAGGCTTTGCGGTACGTTTCGTCTGCGGTACATCTGCGATCGAGGAAAGAGCAGAATGCTTGTTTAAAACTCTCCCTTGTGTCGTCCCCATCAAATGATTCGTTGGCTTTCGGTCGTAGATTGGGGTTGCGGTACCTAGATGGTCTTAGAGTTAGAATTGCTTAATAAGAAGTTCTGGGTTGAAATTGTGCTGCACTAATTTATTCTTCTTTAGACATATCTAGAGACCAGAAATGCTTTTGAAGTACGTTTGAAACAGAAACTTATGCTGGGAGAATATACATACTCTGCAATGCCTAAAAAACCGTATTTGGTCTCCAACGGGAATGGCCTATCAAGCAGCATTATTGCTATAAGAATTAGAAAATAATTCAACAAGCCTCGGGTAGAACACGTACCGATCCAGCCTTGGCAATTTATCTTCTTCTTGCACCACACACTAAAAAACTGTCTAGTAAATGCCATCGGGGGGAACGTTCGTTTTGGCGCAGAGATAGGTTTCAATCGTCCTGCCGAGGTACCTATTCTTGTCTTTTCCATATCTGGCCATATAACACTGACTGCACGTATACTGGCATCGTCTTTCTCGTAGAGTTGCCGGGTGGATACGTATCTCAACGATAGGAAATCCTCTGCATTTCTGGTCGAAGGAAGTGCAGCAAGTCTCTCAGGCACCATCTCATACATCTGGTACCATGAGACAACACTTGCATATTCGGCAAAGAACTGGATATCGATATCATAGGACCCACCCAAGAGAGCGAGCGTGTCCGGGCAGATATTCTCAACGATGACCAATTGAGAAGACGAAGAGTTTTCAGCCAAAGATGGCAAATGTTCGGAAAGCTCACGGGCACCCCTCATAGGCGTAATTGAGAATTGTGACGCATCACCGTCTACAGGTATGTTGACTATCGATATCTCAGCTGGGGCATTACATGCTTCGATGCGCTTTTGCTTTAACTTGGGGTATTCATGGGCGATGGAACGCGAATATCCTATTTTCATGAATTTTCGCAAAGTATCTAGGCCAGGCCACGGAGTAATTTTGCAATTCGAAAGCCGTTCTATACGTTCGCGATACAAAATCGCGGACTCCTGCATTGGACTTTTGGATGCCATCGGTATAGCTGCTTTCACTCTCCTTGTACACAGTATTGGTGAAGATAATTGAAAACGAGGTAACGAGATTAATCAGGGCTCTTCCTGAGTTGTATTTGTAGTGTAGCCTATTGTGATGAAGTTCTGTAGGACGGACCTTAGCGTAGCTGAAAACAGAAAATCAATAAGCCGATATGCAGCCATCTTCGGATGCTTCATGCACTAGATGCTCATGATCGATTAAAGAGTACCTGGCGCTTTTAAGCGGAACGGTGATTGGATAACTATACTTCACTGCCCATGCGCAGTCGTGTAACATTCGAATGGCGCAATATTTCAGATATTATAGATGCAGCGTGCTGAATTTCTTCCCCGTCTCCCACCCGTATTCGCATTCAGCTGAACCACTCCTGGCTGAATCGGAACAACGGCGCATAGTCATGTGGGAGCTGTTCTCATTTGACCTCTTTCTTGAATCACGGATTTGTCCTCCGGAAGCGTCTACTGGGGCTATATTTACCTGTTTATCTGGAATTAATTCTCTTTGATATAGTTTTGTTCGCCCAGTCTATATAGTTATGCATACACAGATGGAAATATCTAGAGTAGATATAAGAAGGAAGTGTCTTGTAAGATGAGTGAGAAAGCTGGGTGAGAAGATGGAAGATGGGCGAGTTAAACATTTTGTGCAAGAGTCTCTGGGAAGGTTCCGGTATAGTAATGCAGATATTCACATTGATGGAACCGTAGGAATTCTCGGTATTTACCTTCTTAAGTAATACTACACTGAGTGGCTAAAGGTGGGCTTTCTTCAGTCTATCTTTCGAGCTACGAACTGGAGGCAACTGGTCACGAATTTTGAGACTTTTCCGGCTTCCAGGTGGTGTCCCTAGGGCAGAAGGCTGATCATTGCCACCTCTATCTCTATCCCCAAAGTCCTAGAAGTTTTCTTACTGATTCAGTCAAGACATGTTCGTTCTCAAATTAATCCAGATCACTCATCTATAGATCACTGGAAGCGCATATATCGTGGCGAGGAGAAAATTGTTGCCATTATCGAGGCTAAAACTTTCCATTAACAGTTTGTTGAGCATCGATCTAGGAGGTAAGCTCAGAGCCTAAACGGAAACTTATAGTTCAACGGAAACTCAAAGGTATTACGAGTATAAAATATAGGGACAACGCGTGAAGCACATGCTTAGAACATTCTTGGTTAAATTATCACTTCTTCACTGACTTCATTCCTTACCACCTGCATGTGGCCATCTTGGCACCTCCATTGTTTAACGTTATTGGTTTCTATAAATTGAAAGTCAAGATAAGCAGCAAAGGTAGATGAACCTTCCATTCTTCTCCATTATTGCCTGCCGCAGCTTCCATCCTAGCACTCTTAATTATTCCTAGTCCACCAGTAGCATCGGATTAAATCTATGTACAAATCGTAGTAGCTGCACCTGTATGCACGCTACCAAATCAGGAAGTTCGGGAGTTTGAAATGCGTTAGATTATACCATCTTATGCCATCATTAAGGACTGCCTTCTTCGCTGTCTAAGCTGTCTCTATCTCGGGCTTTTCTTCCACGAATTCGGGAAATCAAAGATATCTTTGGAGCTTGATCATCTACCGATGTTTGTCTTTCTCTCAGTTCATTGTCCCTGACCAAACCACTTTCTTTCCCTTTGCCTTTGATAGACATCATAGTCGGTGATCTTTTGATTCTTTCAATTTTGGCTTTGACCGTTGAGTTTTCCTTTAGTCTAATCAGCTTACGTAGAGCCTGGTAGGCATCTTTGAAGGCATTATGGTGAAGAAGCCAGAATACCCGTAGACTCACTATTAATTTTCCCTTTCGCTGATTCCGTTTTAGTCTGCGGACGTGAGCAACTGCTGCTTTAACCTGAGCTGAGGGTGAGCATACCTGAGCCGAGGGTGAGCATGCCGGAGCAGAGCCTGAGCAAGCCTGAGCAAGCCTGAGCGAGCCTGAGCGAAGCCTGAGCAGAGCCTAGCTTGAGCACCTTGAGCTCGCCCTGAGTCAGCCTGCACATCATAATATGGAACCCATTTTAGCCTCCTATGTGCCCCGGCTACAGTTTCTTTTCCGAATTTTGCCCGGGAATCCGTTTCTGCTCCCTTACAGTTCCTGCCGGAGCAAATTTTAGATCCCTCTTATCAAAGAGCACGGGACGAGCGCTTTGCACTTGGCAACACAAAGTAGATTTTCGCAACACTTGCGAGAACTACTTAATAGTGGAGCCGACCGGAATCTACCTGACAGGCGAGGCCGGACGGCACCTCACTATGCTGTCTCAACTTCAAATTACGGAGGGCCTTCCTAGGAATCTGTTGATATCTTACTCTCCGACAAACTCAATGCAGGGTCGCTTGTAAACTGTCAAGTAAAAGACGGTAGCACAGCTTTGTATCTAGCTGCGCGAGAAGAGAACGGACTTTCCGTGCTAAAGTGCCTACTCAGATTTGTTAAGTCCGGAAATACTAGAGATGTATTCGGAGTAACTGCACTTTACTACGCTACTACTGGGGGAAACTATGGATCTGTGAGGCAGCTCCTAATGTGCCAGGCATTTCCACTTGTGGGAATCAATGCTCAGAGCGATCTAAATAGCTCTCCTTTATACGCTGCTACCCTTCTTACAGCTCAGAACCACCACTAAGAAACAATAATAAAGTTGTTGTTAGACGCTGGTGCAGATGTCAATGTTATTAGTCCCAGCCAACCTCTTGGCCCTCCGCTATTTATTGCGGCTCTTTACGGAATCAAATCTCTCGTGCGGCTGTTTCTCAATCACGGCGCTGATATTTCAATCGGGAGTTATAAGTACAGGTCTTTGGTTCATCTTGCCACAGAACTTGACAGACGGGATATTTTGGTTCAGGGAATAGCTTCGCGCTAGACTTCTTGAGGAAGGTTACGCGCTCAAAATACAAACGAAAGTTATATCAATGTATAACGACTTTGCCATTGGCCACCCGACCCAAGGCAAGATCTATACGTAAGCAGCCAGCCGAAGCACTTTTCGAAATCCATCAATCATCTCGTTCATGCATCTAGAACCCTACAACACGAATTTCCCACCACATAGGCGCATCGGAAACTGGTTACTTCCTACCGTCGCGGCTGGCACGCAACCTCCCCCGTACGGCCGCCCCGCTGAGAGAAAGGAAGCCCCATTAGGGGGCTCCAGGAAAGCGACAGCACCAACACGCAACCGTCGGTTTATGCTCCCCTACCTCCAGCACCCACACCACCACCCAACCCCCCTTGGTCGGTGGAAGTGATTAGACGCTCGTTAGGCTGCGGATAGAAGCAAGTTCCCGCCTTCGCCGTAGATTTCATCAACCCAGGGCAGGGCACAAGAGGACCACATCACCCGCAGTCCATCGATTTCGAATCCCTCGTTCATCATTTCAAGCCACCCCAGAGGCTTCTGTCTGATCATGGCACCGTACCAATACTGCGACCTCGACATACAGAAGCATGAGTTCCGCTTGCTTCACCTTTTGCCCCCAAAGTTTGATGATCCTATCAAGATTCAAGTCTGGACGACACCGCTGATCGTACCACCGGCACGGATCGACCCGAGAATTAGTCTAGATGAACTGAACAAGACATTGCCAAAACTGTGGGGAGCCTACAAAACTGTGCATGGAAGATATATCTTCGAAAATGGTGAAACGGAGGAAACGTTCTGGTCGCATCCAGACCCATTTTTCGACTCGTCAAGGCTCAGTACAACATTCGAAGACCCACCTGATGACTATGAGCCTAGGTATGAAGCTTTATCCTACACCTGGGGTCCTCCAGAGAGTTGTCCGGAACTGGCATCTGTGCAACCAATAAGTAATGCCTCGACACAGGCAGATCCGGCCACACTTCCTCTCCGATGAAATCTTGCCGTTGCGCTGCGTCATATTCGATCCCCCAAAGCAACGCGGACTCTGTGGATCGACGCACTGTGCATCTATCTTGATCGACATTAAAAGAAATGCCGCGGAAACTTGAGGTTTGAACCCCCGTTTTTCGAGAAGGTTCGTTTCACGTAATTTGCCTAGTAATATTGGGTATATACTCTGAAAGCGGTAGGTTGGCTATTCTTAATCCTAATTTGAACAAATCTGGTTTCGTTCGGAAAGGTAGGCTATAACCTCATCGGTCAAAGCAGCCGAGAGAAGAGAACTAGGCGAAGGAGGCTTTTTAGATTGATAGTCGGCACGAGAAGTAGACTTTCTATTTATACTCTACTCGAGCCAGCCATATTCAGTCATAATACTATTCCCGCTCTGGGATAGCCCTTCTCACCTGCCTATCATTCGTCACCGTCAACCATCGCTTTTGTTCTGCGAAGGCTCGGAGGTTACCGCTGCAGCAAGAGGTAGAAATACCTCAGCCTCAGCCTTACCAATTTCAAGGCTCATCAAAATGATCTCTTCGCTAGAAAACTTATCCAAGGGATTTCTCTTACATTATCCAATCCTCAAAACCTAATCGCCGCTTATCGCTCGTCGCACGGAACGACAGAGACCATGTCAACGCCAGCTGCGGGTGATCCTTCGAAACGACTCTTGAGGGTCGGATTTCACATACCGTCAAAACACCTGGGGTCCTTATAAAATTCGGTCGGTGCGTCTTAACAAACGATGTGCTACTAGGCAAGGGGTGGTCGAAGATGGATCAATGCTATCTTGATCTGCATCCAGTAACTCAAGAAGTTCTTCTTCACGACGTCTCAGCCCGCCAGAACACACAGCTCCAAGATAAAGATAGGACCGAGCAGATACGAAAGAGACGGGGACTATTGGAAGGACAAAGGTCTTCCGTCAAATTTGTGCACCTTATCTTTCAAGCTCATGTATTGATTGGTTATTGCGCCGCCGTCAACGAGGATGTGTGCAAGCCTCCTAAGCCTTTAGCCTCAGCTGAGCAATCCTTCAGCCTCAGCTGAGCAATCCTTCGGCAGACCCTGCTCTTAAATTCCTTTGGCGGCGGGTACTCTTTTTGATTCTAGTTTGGCTACGAACAGCCACGTCCCAAGCGGCGGATTTAAAAGAATTTTTATAGGACATGTTTAATTCTAGGTCTCGGTCACTGGAAAGGTGGCCACCGGAGGACCGGCGAGGGAAATTCAGACGGTACTCTCAATCATGTCACCTGACAAGATTCAGTCGTGAGGAAACCAGTACAGCCTCATCGTTGGATACATCACACGGCTAAAAGCCGCAAACTGTGACTTTTTGAGTCCAAATGGTGGTGTCCGGGTTGGTCCAGGGTCCCGGTCTCGTCGCACCGCGCGGTTCTCCGCCACAAAAAGGAGAATATTTTGTGTGTGATTGGTCATTTGCCCAAGTTGAGGCTCGTGCTGATAGAGATAGGGTAAGGGTTTATTTATCCCTACTACGAGTAGTGACTAATAGCGTTCAGTCACACCAATGAGTACGGCCAATACCCTAAGGGATGCATGCGCCACAATAATACAGTAGAACATGCATGCATAAATATATACGAACCAATGAATGCACGCCAGTACGGGCATGAGACGAAGCAAATATCTGCTCAATGGAGCTGGTAGTGTAACCAACAGTAACCATCCAGCTGAGTAATGTATTTTTAAGCCCAACCTGTAGCCTTGTCCTCGGTGAGCCGATCAGTAGCAGATGGACGCGCCCATCCAAGGGTCCTCGCCCTCTATTAATGCTTGGGTACTCCGTCGTCATTCATAGCACAAAAATCAACCAAAATGCATCCGGACAAGAGATATTCAAACCCCCCCAAAAGAGCCTCAAGATTTGACCTCTTTACTAAACCGACCTCACTTGAGACTGTCCTCGTCAAATATTCGAAACCCCCCAAAAGTACCTCGAGAGCTAGCCGAGATTCCAAATGGGTCTTACTCCCACTAAGTCCTTCCCTGGTCGTCATCGCTGGCGCGAGCTTCCTCTGTTTCCTCTGGTGGGGCACCATAGAAAACAACCTCTGGCGTCACATCATCCTCAACAATTGGGCGGCGCGGGCCATCACCTTGACTTCGACCGCGCTACGCGCCGCGGTAACCATCCAGAGCGGCCTATGCTTGTCTATGCTC
The DNA here is from genome assembly GCA_009732865.1 of Stipitochalara longipes BDJ. Classification (NCBI taxonomy): domain Eukaryota; kingdom Fungi; phylum Ascomycota; class Leotiomycetes; order Helotiales; family Hamatocanthoscyphaceae; genus Stipitochalara; species Stipitochalara longipes. The sequence continues at coordinate 184,581 of ML769343.1, read as the reverse complement.
GCTGCTCTGGCCCTGGAAAAATCAGCAGTTCCACTGGACAACGTTTGCTTCGTCTCCCTTATGCGTGCGAGTGGAAGCCAGAGCCTGTTGTCTACGCTGACCGACTTTGCCTGCCCAATGGCTCGCAGGAGTCCTCGTCAAGACCGGCTCCTGCTTCCCGCCATCCTGCTCACCCTGACCCTGACAAGCCTCTCGCAATTCATGTCAACAGCCTTGTTCTTCGATGCCACCATCCAACTCGTTCCCGGTTACAACAAAACGGTGGAGATTAACTATGACTTCACCTATCAATCTGTCCTGGCTGGATACAACTATTCGCTCGTCAGTCCATTACCCCTATGGCAAGCGGACGAGCCATCCCAGTGGCCGATGTTTGCTGAGTATTCCGAACTGCCCGCGGTGCAAGATGGTGTCAGTGACACGGGCGTTAGCTTACGTGCTTTCCTGCCGCTGGGCGTGCAAGAGAGACAGTTGGTTCGTAATTATTCTGGAAAGGCTCTCGTGTTAGATTCCCGCGTGACCTGCCAGCGACCAGTTCTAGACGCAGTTAACTATACCGCCGACAATGCTATACAGGGTTTGATCCGTCCTTCAACATTAACACCAAGGCTTGACAGCCCCGATACTGTCCCATTTCAATGCACCACGAACGGAGGAATGTGGGGCATCTGCGAACTTAATGAAAATGCCATCCTTAATAATTCGGCGCAGTACTTCTCCGGTGGACTCGTGAGCGAGTTCAGAAACTTCCCCCTTTCGCCTGGGCAGAACAAATCAGGGGCTGCTTTCCTCGTCACTTCCACTTTTAACTACTCCATGTCTGCGCTTGGAACTGAGTTCATATCCGTGAATATGACGGATACGGAAGGTGATCTTCAGCAAGTGGCATTAACGCTGTGTTACACGTCTCTTGACGTTGCCGATCGGTGGATCGACGCTCATGGCGATAAAAACCGGACAGAGCCTTCGCCTGCCTGGGTGGCTCATGACTACAACCTGACGGCTGTTATAGCCCAGTTGGACACAGGCTATGCCCCGGCCTTGTCGTCACGCCCGTCTGCCGGAGAGCGCGGCATCATGCAGCTTCGGCCCCCCGTGGACTGGGCTGCTCCGCCGTCTGATCAGCCCTTGAATGACGGACCGAGTATGGTATGGTCGCCTGCCGACCCTGTGAATCTACCCTTCCTTACCTGGAGACTCCATCTTAGACCTTCGGCTCCTTCTCAGACGGACTTAGGTGGCGCAAATCTGATCGTACAATCCGAAGTAGACAGCTGGGATTTCCTGACGGTCGGGGACTCGTTTGACTGTAACCTCTGGCTTGCTAGACTCTTTGAGCACTTTCTGACGAATAGCTCCACGTCAGTGGCGCTTCAAGCTATTATCACTAGCCTTGCTGGCATCGAATACTACAGACGGCTATATCAGTTCGATAAGTCCGATGACGTTTCCCTGATCTTCTTTGTCAACACATACACGCCAGGAGGGCCGTTTGGCCAGAAACGGACCACAGTGCCATGGGGTTTGGGTGGGGTCATGATATTATTGGCTATCCACTTCATACTTGTCGCTGTAGTTACCGCAAGGTTTTCAATGCAGACACATATTTCCCACATTGGAGATGAATGGCAGGCCTTTGCTCAGGTAGCACGGTCTGATGTTGAAGCTCTGGAAAATAAATTAGAAAATGCAATAAAGCTACAGGAGGAGGAAGAAGACGAAGAAGACGAAGAAGGCGAAGAAGTTGCCAAGGACGACACCGAGTACGTCCACCTGGATGATAAGTCGGGCAAGATTGTTGTGACCCACTGGCGGCCAAAGATATGTTGATTGGATAAAATACACGGCCCCTTCGGGCGGAATAACGGGCGTTGCCAAATATCAATATTTAGCTTCTTGATCGCAACAGGTATGCCTACGCAATATGATCAGGTATACAAAATGCTAATGGTAGTTTTACAATGCACTGGCCTAATAAAACTATCTACCGTGACCCAAATAAGCGAGGAGAGAATGCTCGTAGACCAAAACGAAGGAGAAGCAATAGGTTGAAGGAAAAAAGCGCTCCTGACTCTTAACCGTTTCCTATCCAACACGACCAGTCTATCCCCCGTAAAACCAGCTTGATATTTTCCGTCCAACATTGCTTTAATGTCGTCCTGCACGGCCTGTTCTAAGAGAGATTTTGCTTTCCCGCAATCGTGTATAGCCAGTGTTCGAGCAACTGACATCTCATTTTGGGCCTTGGTATGACTGTGCGAGGAAATCTTTATGGTTAAATCACACATCATAAATAATCGCTGAATAAAGGCTCTCTGTAACTACTGAGTTAAGGCTTACGTTGTAGTAATGTAATGTGTGATGGAGAGGCAGCTACACGTGTTCACTATATTGTGATGGCTACTATTTTGTACCTATGAATAGGCGTTCTCTTTGTTCTCTATTATAGCCTTGTAATCTATTGTAGGTTTTATTTCATTGCGATTTCTACTACATTGTAAATTCGAACCAATTAACCGAGCCTCTAATACTATATTGTATTTTGGTACCGAGCCTCGAATACTGTATAGTATTTTCTAGTATAATGTACCTAACCTATTAACCAAGCCTCGAATACCTCCGGTAGAGATTGGATAGTGAGCGCTTTGGAGTGTAGCCAATTATATTCTAAGGGAAAAAAACTAATGATATATTTTTATCTGTGCGCACTGCTCAAAGCTCTCTCACTCTGGTTCCGAGGCATCTCGGCGTTTTTCAAAAATAGCCACGTCCACAAACTAGTCTCTTTCTGTCTCCATCCGCGGACTTTTGATATGGCTCTCTTGCTCTTATCAACCTTGCAGCGTTTCTGATATAATAACATAAATAATCTCCAATACGCCCTCTTTACCAATATCCTACTAGTATATCACCTAATCCTATGACCATTCTAGTGCAACAATTGCCACCATGACTGGTGGAGAGTCGCTACCTTACTATCTGACTCCACCACGTGTTTTTCTCTCACCTTAATACACACCAACAATAACAAATACCGAGTTCACTATATGCTGCACACTTACTCAAAGAATATAGACGCGGCTCCGATTGGAAGCAAACTTGTGTACAAGATTCTCTTGCTCATAAACGGGTTTCATCTTTCTTTTATTACTTTCGGTATTCTCTTCACAGCTGCGGTAGTCCTGCCTACCTTGCTATTTGATAAATTTAGGAATGAAAGCACATCCAATTTACCAACTATAGTTAGTATAGTACTCTTTGCTCTGGTTATTCAGACCTGCTATATTAAGTATTGTAGTGATAGATTGGGGAGAGGCTAGAGATTGGTGAGTTCTTGGCTCTTGAAGTGTCTAAAGGTTTTGTTTTAGATTTGTTATGGAATTGAGATGTGGGCGATATTCACACTTATTCTTCAGGTTGACCTGAGACTACATACTATCCCTAGGTGATTATCTATCTTTGCCATTAACTGTATAAATCAATTTAGTATCCATTTCTACCAAAGCTACAGTTTCTCAGTCTATGAGGCCAGCTAATGAGAACATGGTCATAAATGCAAAACAGAGAGTCCTACACCAGAATGTCGATATTAGCGTTTTCTATTACTGTCTTTGAACCTGGGCAGTCACTATTTTAACCTCAGCTAAGCCCAAAATCCAGCATGCTGGTTAGTGAGCTGCATCAAGCTCAGAAAATCCTCTTCTTGCTGTCCAAGGTAGCTAGTAGGTGCTGGGATAAAGGGGAGCAGAGAGCGTACTGAGGTCCGAGGATTTACCGGGATGTGACTTGTTATCTTCGCTCCTCAGGGTCGATGCAGTCTGCATCTATCAAGATAACATTCCCGAACGAAACGAGCAAGTCAAGAGGATGACGGATATTTACAGGCTAGCAGACTGTGTCGTAATCTGGCTCGGTCCCCGCGAAACCAACAGCGAGGCGGCGATGAAGATGCTGGATTATCTGGGTGCACAAATGGTTCTTCTCGAGAATGAGTGGTGCCATCGGGCACCTGAAGCAACAGACACGCAATGGTACCGTCGAGGCAACCCCATGCCAATTCCGCCAGAGATACTATCCGCTATGCACCATTTGCTCAACCGGGGCTGGTTCGACCGCGTTTGGGTTACGCAAGAAGGGCAGATGGCCAACAGTCGCTCTCTTGTGATGTGTGGTGATGACTCCATTGCCTTGGCCGCATATGCAGGCCGCTACCACCGGCTTGTGGACTAATAGTGTCAGCGGGAGGTCACCTGAGCTGCTTGAGCTATTCACCAGACTCATGCACTTTGCTTTCCGTCAGCGTGGACGCCAGTTGGTCGGCTTGATTACCAAGAATGCCTACCGGTTGTGCGCCGATCCGCGGGACAAGATCTACGGCATTTTGGGTCTTGCACACCCGACAATCACCACCCAGATCAGACCAAACTACTCACTAACAGTCGCCGACGCGTACAAAGAAGTATTTTTGACATACTCGAAATTTTCAAGCCGATTGGGCATGCTGCGCGGCTGCAATTTGGGCTTGCGGAATATCGACGGGCCTTCCTGGGTTCCAGACTGGTCAACAGCCACGAATACGGTGATCGGGAAACGAGATCTGATACTTTACGACACGTCTTCCGCATGTATGGACTACTTGCCGCCGAATACTCTCAAGGTCGCTGGGGTGCACTGCGGTGTCATTCACCATATCGGGTCAGCCACCTCAAGCCAGCCAAGAGAAGTCCTCGAAGTGATCCGGCAATGGGAGCCAGAGAATCTGCAAATGGCTTCGTATCCGACAGGGGAGTCCATGTTGGACGCGTTCGTGGTGACTCTCCGCGGCTGTCATGTCAAGGAACGGTTCCCAGATTACGGCTACCCAACCACAGAATCATGGAAAGATACGTACCTGTCGAAAATATCACGGCGCACAAGCAGCGCCCAAATCGAAGACGCAATGACAGACAGCACAGTGGTACAAACTGTGAAAAACTGCTCGTATCAAAGGTTCCTCTGGACAGATGCAGGGCACTTTGGACTGGGTCCAGTGAACGCACAGCCCGGTGAGTAGAAGCACTGCAATCATGAATAAAATTTGCTGAGCTATAGAACAGGTGACCGCATCTGCGTCTCACTTGGCTGCGATCAGCCAATGATCCTTCGGCCTCACAAATCCGGTCGCTTTCAAGTAGTTGGCCCTTGTCATATCCGTGGCTTTGAAGACTCTGCGGCACTTCTTGGATCGCTACCCAAAAATTGGTCGGTCAAGTCTTCCCTTAAGAAGGGAAAGAGACCGACACCTTGGGAATACCACTTCTACAATTCCCAGACTGAAGTAACGACGGACCAAGATCCTCGACTAGAACCCTTGTCATCCCAGTGGGAAGTGGTGGACACGGAACGTCCTCCAGACAAGCCTTTTGCAAGCTTCAGGAACAGCGTCACGGGCGAAGTAGTGTATGGCGATCCAAGACTAAGTCCGGAAGCTTTGAAAACCCGTGGGGTTGAGTTGAAGACTTTTGAACTCATCTGAATCTCGGTAAGCAAAGAGCAGCAGAACTCTTCTTCGCATCCCATCTCTCAGTTTGGAAATAGGAGCTTGGAAATGTTAAACCAAATACAACGGAGCCGGAGTTTTGTTGACGGATCAATTACCAGCATCCCGCAGCCTTGCATAACTACTGGATTTGTCAGAAACAACTTCCTCATCTCTTACCTACCCAATAGCTGTTTCCTCGTCCAAAAATGATACTGAAGAATTCGGAGCATTGACAGGTAGGGAGCTGATGACCCGGAGAGACTGTTGGCCCGATGGAGCATTCTCTGTCCGCCTCCGAGAGCATCAAAAAACTCCTATACCACGACCCTCGACTACACTTCAATCATCCTTCTCTCAGTCGCCGCAACCATCTCTACTAAGATATCTCCACATCGCTAATGATGACCACCTCATCTCCTTCCCGCCCAACAACAACCCATGCCTAGATCTTCCCGTCTTCCCCCACAAGCCCATCCTCCCTAACCATCCAAACCCTCCCCCTCCCACCGCTTGGCCAAGAGGACATCCTCGTGCACTTCCGTGCCCTCTCCCTCAACTACCGCGACACCTCTCTCGTCAAAGGCATCTATTAAATATATTTTTTAAAAAGTATTTACTTTAAGTTTTTTAAGAACTTATTTAAGCCTTTTAAATATTATTATTAAAACTTAACAAAAGTAATATAAGAGAATATAAATCGGATTGAGTATAATTAGTTAAAAAGCAAGAAGTTAAAACACAAAACGATGTAGTAAATCTTGCTCAAGATGCTTAGGCCCTGCTCAGGTGAGTTACTCAAGGTGCTTAAGTAAGTTGCTTAGGGTGCTCAGGGTGCTCGGATTGCTCGGGTAAGTTGCTCAGGTTGCACAGGCGAGTTGACTGAGCCGAGGGTGATTAGCGCCTGAGCAAGAGCGGCAAGTTTACTAACCGAAAGCGAAGTCTGAGAGAGAAAATTAATCGACAATACCACGGCATAAGTGCCAACTGCTATAATGGTTGTAATTATCGCGAAGCCACGCGTCCCGGTCCCGAACATGTCGTTGATAGCCCACATTGACTTCGACGTTATCAGCAAAAGCCAGCTTGATATGGAAGGTGTTGGGAAACTTACTGTGCAGAATGCGAGGGGAAGATAGAAGATAGTCACGTAAGTCAGAAGCTTGACGTTCTCTCCAAGCAGCCTCGATTCTCGTGCTTCTTTCACGCTCGTTAAGGCAAAAAGCTGTGTAGCGTAAGTTCTCGCCGCGTAGAGTTGAATGTTAAATGAGACATACCCCATCCCTGAGCGAACGTGCTCGATCGCGCATAGCCTCAAAGTCCTCTTGAGAAATTTGGAGGCGGTGTATGAGCACTTTTATTTCGGCCACCTTCTCCTCGAATAGCTTAATCGTCCCCGCCTCTACGTCTGATAAGACTTTCCCTTCTTCGAATTTCCCAAAAAAACAAAACCTTGCATAAATCGAGGTGGTTGATTCTCAGATTATGAGCATCCATATAGCGGTCCCACTGCACCACTGCATCGGTAATCATGGGCAAAATGTAATCGATCTTGTTGATTATCCAAAAAAGCTTTTGGGACAGGGAGAATTTGTCGTCTTCCGCCAACATCTCCTCCGCAAAGCTTCCAGCCAGCAGTTCTTCGAAAATTTCTTTAATTTCCATCCACGATTGAGATGCCGTCTCTATGAAATAGTGAATGTGGTAGAGCATGGTCACCCACAAATTTGTACGTTCCTCGTGTTGATAGCCGCCGCAGGCAGAGTTCCCTAGCCGAGCGTTCTTTGGAGCTAGCACGAGAATCGTCCACCATTCATCGTCAATGACACCTGAGAGATCTGGCGTGCGGAAACACTCAATCTGCAAAATATCAGTAAAAAGAAGACCCTCTTACTGAGAAATCATCATACAGTACCGGCGACCGTTCCTATATCTTTAAAATTCAATCCGCGTATCGGATACCTTGTCCACGCTTTATGAAGTATCGAAGGCTCCGTTGAAGTGTCCTGAATATTCATCCAACATATATGAAAGACGTTTGGTTCATGTTTTTCAATTACTGTATTGAAATACTCATGTACCTTTAGGCTACAAGTCGTATGAAATTCAAAAGGATGGACTTATGGCTCTAGATCCCATATCTTCCTGCCAAAGAGGTGCCTTGTACACGTCGGCCAGCCCGTTGATTTTTCTATGAAGATGATAGTGTTAGTAACTTAGTACTGCACTTCTCTCTGAAATTTAAATGGATTCTATACATTAGCTGTTTCCACTGTAGACTATCAACAGTCCCATTAACATTCGGTAAGTCTACTGGGAACCCATTTTTTGTTACCCTGAGAGTCGTACTAGGAAATGCGACTCTAAATGCCTCCACCTGAGCGGCCGTTTCTACGTTGTGGATAACATACGAATGGCACTCACCCCCTGCGATATCGGTGATTTCGAACGAGCCACCAAGACTGTAAAGTTCAAGTAATGGCTCTCGAAATCTCTTCGCATTTTCTACCAGCGAATACTTTTGTTTCCGGAGCATGTGTTGCTGGAAGTTAAGGTCCAGGCGCCAGTCAGGCGGTATAGTCCATAGCCCGCCAAGAAGCTCAGTTAGGGTATCATGCTCTAGTTTTGTAATGATATAGGGATAGTTGGGACTAGAAAGAAGAAGCCTGATATCACTTGGGGGTGTCACAAAATAAGGAACAGCTAACCAAAGTTCCACTTGGTCCTGATATGGATGTTCCCACAGATCAACTGTAACATTTGACTCCCACGCCCCTATAAAGTTACTTTTGCCATTTCCTTTAGCACGACAAATCAATTTGTGGGACAATGCTTCTAGTGGATGTGGCCCTGTAAATGAATCAGAATTTAGGTCCCTAGACCGTTAGATTTTTACTTACACACAGGCTTATCTATAGTTAGACTTTGTTAGAAGAATTTTGTGATTTGATGGTGAGACTGAACTAACAATAGCTCCATCCTGGTTGCGAAGTCGCAGGTGGGAAGTGGGCGGCGATAAACGTCCCATTCCTTAGATCACTGTGCGGTGTGTAAGTGAGCAACTTTTGTGTTGTTTTATCAACGTCATCTTCGCTCAGCAGGTAGTATCTTGTTTCAGGCCGTGTCTAGTTTCTATCTAGCTTCGAAACGGCTAGCGCATTATTATTCTGTCAATACGGACGAATATTTGTTTAGCATACCTCACTTGCGCAATGTTCACCTTGTTCCATGTCCTCAGCCTCCTCTGTCCCCTCATTTTCTATCTGCTCCTCATTTACTCCATCACTCTGGCTTTTCTCGTTGGCTATCGAATTTGACTCCTGGGTATCAGCCTCTGGAGGCTGTGGATTCGTAGAAGGAGCAAGTCGTGCTTCCAATCTCTTTAAGCTCCCGCTAATGTCCAACAAGACGCGTAATATGGCATCATCTCTGGAAGATGATGTCATGCCCACGGGATCTTTCCCAAGGTCGTGGGCGTCCATGACCTGCTGAGTTGGGGCTGTGATTCGAGTCGATGCTGAGGTAGAGTCTTGGATCTGGGCCGAACTAATCGAGCGTTCGAGATTCGAGATTCGAATTTGGGTTGTCAATCTCAAGAGATATTCAAATAAACATAGAGACAAAACACAGTGTCGTTGTCTTTAGGTACCGTGTTTGACGTTGAGAAGTTGTTGAAAATGAGACGAAGTGAGTATTTTCAGCTGAGGTTGGTGTTGTCCTGCAGCAGCCACGATGCAACTAGGGCGACCAGACTGAGGTCCTCGTCCAATCAAACAGGTAACGGGCCTACGGACCAAGGTCCGTGTTTTTAGGGCCTTTCACTAATAAACGAGCCTTATTACTATTTTGGACAAATCTTTTTTTTATCTTCAGAATTAGCTTTAAAGTCTTTCTAGACCTATTCTAGTTTCTTTTATCAAGTACGCTTAAATTTATAAGGCTTTAATCTGTAGTTATCAAGAAACTATGGAATGAAGTGGGCGACTTTGATTTTGCGATGCCTGAAAATATCGCCAAAAGCACGGACTTTGGCCCCACTAGGCTCGTAAGGCGCATCTCATTCTCGCTAACAACTATGAATGCTATATTCAAGATGACCATGTTTGAGGCACCAATGTTGTTTCTTTGAATTGATGAATTTGAAACTGCATTGATAGAAAGCGACTTGTTTCTGGCCCCCTCAGAAGAAGCCATCTTCAATATCGATAAGTTAAAAACCCTTCTCTAATCGCTGGGATCACGGAGTACTGGTTCCAACGAACACTACTAGTAAAGCAGCATAAGGTACAGTACTAGACAGTATATTGAAAAGATCATGCAAGGTAAACGCCAAAATAATGCCAAAGATTACAAAACGCACTAGGGGGTTAAGCAATGTCGTAAGCAAGCTTTTCTGCAAGACTCGCCTTGGTCTAATGAAAAATATCCATCGACAGCCGCCATGGTGATACGCTTCACCATTGTATCGTTGCTTTCTCTCTGGTTGACGATATTCCTTGCTCATTTCCTGTTCTGCGAAATTTCCCCTAAGCTTTTGATATATTCGCCCAATTTGAATACGAAACAATTATTACTAAAACAATGTAATTCCTACTTACGACCTCTTAACCCTACTCCTGCATAGTTTTTCCAAGACGGTCAAGTCATATCTATTATCGGAGGTCATAACGAAAGAGTTATTACGCCAGGATTTCAGGATAAAAGGAACATGTTTATATCAGGGTGTACTCCTGGAATTTGTCTTCGCTCTCGTGCAATGCCTCTCCATCCATCATGCCGTGTACGTAGCTAAGGTACTCGTAAGCAAAAGACATAGTATTGGACAACAAAAAAAGACCACATACCATTCACCGACAAGCTGATAGTATTCCCCTTCAAGGTCTTCTCGTTTACGAAGAACAAAAGGTACTTTCCCTCCGTTTAGAACAACTATAATGTCTCCAGCCTCAACATCCCACGGCACCATCAACGACCTTCCAGCTTCCGAAATCGAACTGCTCATGCAGAGCAGATCGTTTTGCAATCGATGCTTTGCTGTCTCCACCAAGTCCCAGTGCTTCCATGTGATATTTTCTAGGAATTGTGAATAATCAGGTGGTAGCCTAGACACGTCGCCCTTTTCTGAGATCCAGCGGTCGGTCAAAATAGTCCTCCAAAAAACCTCAACTAAGGTCTGGTTCGGAGGATAGAGCGTCGGGTCCAAGTGTCTAGATAGCAGCGCATGGCTGTGAGCTTCTGGTATGACCAATTTCTGAAGGTCAAAATCAGGATCCATGTGTGAAATCGCTCCTATACGATCTATGGTGACGCCTTTTACCGTCAGCGCTCGCATTTGATCTCTTGCATCTAGTTTGAAATAGCATGAGGAGTCTCCGGCATTGAAAAGGGCTAGCTGTGTGGGTGAGAATACTCCTGGGGCCATTGGCAATCCAGAATCGGCAGTCCAGTCTGGCACCCAGGAACGAAAATCAGACTTTCTGTTCTGGTTCTGGTTCTGGATCATAGAAACCTCTCTGTCGGATCTGGGCTTATTTATAGCCCATTCATAGGTTCCTGGGATACCATGGCAGACAGAGAGAATGTCCAGATTATTGTATCTTTTCAGGATGTACTCTGCAGCTCTGGTAAAAATGTCCGAAACAGAAAGACTGTAGTCAGGTTGAAGAAGCTTGTGGTTCTTTTCGTGCTCAGAAAGAATGCTGAAAATAGCGAAGATCTTGTCTCTGCCATCGCTACTATAATTATATCGGGTCAGGTTGAGCAATTCGGGTAGCGTCAGTTCTTGGCCAGATTGATATCGTTTCCGCAGCTGTTGAAGTGTTTCGACGGCCGCCCAACCTAGATGAAAAGGACTAGCACTTGGGCGGCCACCCGTGATACGCGTGTCACCGATTTTCTGGTACCGCACAAGATCCATTGTTGGAGCTTCCAAAAACTCATGAAATCCGCGCACACCTGGAATATCCTCCCAATCAATGGTACGTGAACCTAAATGGACGGTCACCTTGGAAGCGACAACAACCTCTTGCACAATCCAACAGCTCCTCCAAAATCTCTGTTCGAAAATCACATTGCCTTTCCAGAACCAATTACCTCTTCTCCTTTTATACTGGGTATCACGAATACTCCCAAGTACCTTCTTCATGGCCTGTCTCCACAACGGAGAGAGGTGAGAAATGCCTAATGTCGTCTCTCCTTTAGAGATATATTTCCTATATTGAGTTATTGCATGAGAGAAATCCTCCAAATGTGCAAGCCTAGGTGTTATGAATTGACCCGGTAGCATCTCGTACTCATTATATTCATGGTTATCAACACCCAGCCAGACGCACACTCCCTCTGCAGAGCCATATACCTCGGTCATGAGTCGTACTTGAGAACTCCTCTCGGTGAGATCACTCATGTTGATGCAAATTGCATCAATCCAGAACACTCGAGGTTCTCTCCAATCACGTAAGTTCCGCAAGGCATTGAATAAGTTCTCTCCGACATAGAACGATTGCCCGTTGACGATAATTCCATAGCTCATGTTATTAAGTGCCCAAGAGTACGCTAGTGCGGTGTATTTCAGCTTATTGTGCAAAGAGTCGCTACAAAGGTGACACTCTATGACCGAATGCTTATCCGAGCTCGGGAGCACAACCACTAATCGTATAGCCAGCGGATCTGGAAGTAAGGCCGTATGTTTCAATTTTGTCCACTGTTGAGTCTGATAAAAAGTCCCTGGAATCTTTTCGCGAGTCAAAAGTTGAATCGGGGCCGCCTCAATACAATCTTCTGGGACAACTTTAGGAGGCTTAAAACCTTGATATTCTCTCCCATCTCGGAAAAGGCTTATGGAATCCTCAGGAAAGGTTGGATCTTTGAGTACTTTCCAGATATCGTCATGTAGCCTAGACGGCAAGCAGTTCCGAATCTCTTTGTATGTTGCTAACCACGAATTGGTCGAAAATCTGCTTTCGTCATATAACTTGAAATAGAGGAGTGGAAATGCTACTTCGTTAAAAAGGCGCAACGCATCGGGTTGGATGTGGATTCCTTGCAAGCACGAAATTACTGCCTGTATATGTGCTGCCCAATAATTCCACGCGTATTTCTTCAGCGGCCAAGTCTCCATCCAGGATAAGTTGCATTCACACAGGTAGATGAAACAACTTTGAGCGATGGAGGTATGTGCCAGGGCAGCATCAAAGCTACCTATGCCGGGGCGCTGCGAGAAACCTTCATAGAAAATCAAATACTCTTGTACCGAGAAATGAGCTAGACTCAATGTATGAACTCCAGGAGAGGGTGCAGATTGGACCGATTCCTGAATAGGCGGCTCGATTCTCACCAGACCTAGAAGGTTATTGACTAAGTCTAATGAAGTGATGAATCTGCTCTTGTCAATTGATTTTCGGTTGGAATTGATCATGCAGGCCTCTGCTACCTCTTCAATGTAGAGAGGCCTCTGTGATAGAGCAATCCACTGCAATGCTCTATAAAAGCAAGGTCGTAGCTCCTCGGGTTCCCGAGGAATGTTCTCAAGAATTCGATCATAACATTCGGCAAGCTTCTTGGGCAAGGTCTTGAGAATTTTCTCCAGGTGTTGAAGATTGAGGCTTGCAAGTGGATACTGCAGAAGTACCTGTAGTTGAAGAGCGGCCAAGCGGAAGCTTGATAGTCAGCAAAGTATTCGAAAGCTTCATGTTGGTATTAAGGCAAGATACTTACACTCCACCATCACTGAGACGCTCACAAATACGTTCTTGTACAGGTAGACTAAAACGAGAGTCATCGGCGATCTGCGTGATCAGGTAAGACTTGATGTCTCGTTCCACTTCCATTCTAGGTATTTCATACTGCGTCACCATTGTTGCGCGTTGTAAAGTCGCATCAATACTTGACTGCCAGCGACTGGTTATGATTATCCGGAGCCTAGATGATTCAAGTAAAAGCAGATTACGAATCAGTCGGAAGGTTTTGTCTCGGTCTTTAGGAATCTCGTCAAGGCCATCTAGAACCAAAAATACGGCCTTAGTATCAAAGACAGAGCCGATATTGGAAACGAACTGTGCCTCTTCGTCTGAAACTACAGCAGAGACCAATGTCTGGTATAGATTGTCGTACGAAGGCGCCCACCCTCGGGTATTTCTGTATGTCTCGGCAAGCTGAGGATGAATCGTATCCCCCAGACATAGTTGCCCAATCAGTGCCCGAAGAAAATAGTTGGGATCCTGAATAGCAGAAGAATCGAAAGAGAAATAGAAGTATGCGATTGAAGCTCTGGGGATCTCGATCGCGTCCAGGGCGGCTCTGTAGACTTCTTGACACATGGCAATATGCTTAAGCTTTTCGATTATGGCGGCGCTTTGGATATTTAGTAAATAGAAAGATATTCAGAGGAAGTACTTACCACATGACCGTTTTCCCGCACCCAACTAAAGAAACGTCAGTTGGAGTGGCTAGAGAATCAGTGGGTAAGTTACCATCACCATGCAACCAGAGAACTTGGCTTCCAGATTGGAGCCACTCCAGAAAATGTGTTCCACCCAGATACCACTGGCAAGTGCCCACTTCACGGTCTATACAATGTCGGTCATGTGCCGTTACCCCGTCCTCGCCTACCTGTAGATGGGGTGGCAAAAGCCATTGGCGAATGTTCTCCCCTGGATCGGTCAGTTCTTTACTTAAGATTAAGTCTCAGCTTCTTACTCAGAGTTGAAGCTTCTAACTCTTCAAATCGTCTTTCGAGGTATTGCCGTAATTGTTGAGTTTCTATTCTGACTTCGTTAAGTCTGAAGTCACTCAGTAAACCCGCCTTTGCCCTGCAGACAGTGTCGGACTCCTTGATATTGGTCAACAAGGATTCCCAAGTTGAAGGTAGAGTAAAAGATCGTAGTAGTACGTTCTTTGAGATCTGACAAATTGTCTGCGCTTGATATTCCAAGATCTGTGAATAAAGCAGTGACAACTTGTCTTCGAAATCATCCTTAAAATCCTGGTTAATGGTATCGGCTGCTTGTTTTCCACGGTAAACCTTCTCAAGTATTGAGTAGTGTCGAATGAGATCAGCAACTTCCGAAAGGCCCTTTGATTGTACGGTACGTTGTTTACTAGGAATCACAAGAAGCTATCGAGGATCGTCAGCAGAATATCCTGGGTCCTAATGAGTCATCTGTTCGAATGGATTCCAAACTTGTGCTCTTTGACGGAGAATGAAGAGCTCACAGGCAATAATATACAAACTCCGGTCCATGCAAGAGCAACATGTGGATCGGAAGCCACAGTCGAATCCACGAAAGACTTCGCAAACATTATTGCGTTCACAAACTTTTCTGTTTGGTCGCGAACGACAATTGACTTCAAGCCGATTTTGAATTTCCAAGCTGAGTCCTCATAATTCTTGATTTTGTGTTCGACCAGAGACTTCATCTGCTCTTGCCTTGCTGGTGTGCCTAGGACGGCCAAGGCGGTAGCAGCGCCAGTGCCGTTTAGGCTGAACTCTGCCCTGCCAATCCCACTGACATTCCAACTAAGGTTACGGCTCCGAGTACGGCTTTCGAGCCGAGACTAGCTTTCAGTTCGCCATCCAGAATATTCTCATATTTCTCAACGAGGGATGCATCGCGAGCGCGTAACATCTCATAAGCCCTGTCCCACAGGTCAACATGCTGGATTTCTATTTTCATACTAGCGTTTATCGTAGACTGAACATTGTCGGATTGCTTTTGAATCACCTGATCTTTAACTTGCAGTACGCGATCCAAAGCGTCACTCGTCGACAACGGACGAATAGGTAAGGCAAGTTCGTGATGGTCCTGTACCGCGATAATTGCTGCTCCGGTGGGTACAGTCTCCTCCGGCGATACAACGTGATATGCTGGCGCGGTGGCATCGATTGTAGTAGAGCATCCTGACTCCGAAGCTGTTCCAGCCGCCTGATCGAGGCCAGGCTGAGGTTGCGTGGCGTTGGCGACAGGGCGTTTCGAGGCCCTAGAAGAGCCCGATATCCTCCATTTGTCTCTTAGAAGCTCTCCGAGGCTTCTCTTCCCTGCCATGATACGTTTATTCTCCGCAGAGCGAAATGAAAATGCGAAAGGATTGATGATGTTGATTCAGCTCGCAGCTGTGGATCTAGTCTTCGCTTGAAAGCTCGCGCTAGTTTGTATTCGGCATAATGTAGTTTCAGCTACCTTCAAGGACATGTTTCCTTTTTTTCCAGAGCAAACGAGGTCATGTGAATCGAGAGAATGAAAAGGTGGCAGAGGCAGCAGACTGTCAATCTGACCGTGCAAAAATTTGGGAAGAATATTAAGCGACAAAAGTCGAGATGTACATACTGCTACATAAAGTACATGTTGTATACATGATGGGGGAGAGATATTATCTTCAGCGGGCCTCTCAAGGACTGGCAGGTATTTTAAGAGGGGCATCTACACTATTGTCGCTGGCTTCGACAGCGCTGGCGGCTAATGAGGCGTTCTTACCCTGTTCCTCCTCAAGCATCTTCTCCACCGCCTCCTTTTCCTCCTTCGTAATCTCTTCCTTGATCGCCATCCTTTTCAGCATATGCTCCCTCCACCGAGGTTCCATACCCGGATATGTCTCCCCAGACAAAGCATACTCTTCGTCCGAAACAACAAGAATGATTCGCACGTTATGCTTCGATCTCCGCAACAGCAAGAGATCATCATGAACCAAGTGCTGTCGTGTGATTTCTGGGCTCCAGTTCCGGAGTTGCGACCATGAGATGTACCCATCGTTCATCGGCTCGTGCGTGTTTTTGTTTGGTGGACCGCCAACATACGCACCGTGGTTGTTGGCAAGTCGGTGCCCATCTGAGCTGGACGACGCCAAACCGCTGGCATAGAGCAATTTTCCTACACTCTTGTGGAAGATAAGACTACGTGGAAGTTTCATGTTGGGGTTGGGTCTATTGTTAGGCGTAACGATCCCGGCCTTCACATCTGGATCATAGTCGGAGGTGGATCGAGTTTCCTTGTTATGGAAAAGAAGTGCATGCTGGACCTGGGTGTGCTTTGCTTCTTGGGGTCCATGCACAAGCTCCACGAGGTCTCGGGCGAGCACATGTTGCGCTTTTCGTTGCGATGGATCTTCTTTGTGCTCTTCGAGTACATCGTCTATGTCCTCGAGAGGCATGAATGTGAACATCTTTAGATACTTGCCGACATCCTCGTCGGAAGTTCGGAGAAAGTAGCCGTAGAGATCGAATGGGCTCGTCTGTTCAGGATCAAGCCATATGGCATTTCCAGTACTCTTCCCAAACTTCTGGCCAGATGATGTCGTGAGGAGCGGGGATGTGAAGCCTAGAGGTTCGCCCACGGCATGTGCTTCCCCTCTGACAATTGGGTTTGGATGGTGCGTCGAGATGTACTTGATGGCAGCAATACCAGCCGTAATATTCCCATATTGATCCGAGCCGCCGATTTGCATCGATATTCCTTTGGAATGGTACATATGCCACCAATCCCAAGCTTGCATGAGGGGGTACGAGAATTCTGCATATGACATACCATCGCCTTTACTCATTTTGTTCTTGACACTGCAAACATCAGCATAAAGATCAACAGAAGTGACATTAGTACCCACGTATCCCTAGCCAGCATGGAACCTAGCCGCATGCCTGGGCCCAAGACCTGTAGAACTTCAAGCATTGGCAATTTGTTCCACCATGCATTGTTGTTCACCAATTCTTTATGCCATGGCCATTCCCATTTGTATCCATATTTCCTCCCATATGCTTCTGCATTGTTCCAAAGCTTCTTTAGTTGTAAATGCATGTTCGCCATGTTCGCTGTTCTGATGGCCGCAGGCTCTTTCTCTCGGGTTGTCAATCGATCCGTCGGGTCCCCAATTTTGGCCGTTGCTCCTCCTAATAGCTGCACGGTATGGTATCCGTTTACATACATCCAAAACATCGACATCATAGGAAGAAGGTGCCCGATGTGAAGTGAGGCGGCGGTTGGATCTATACCAACGTATACGCCGAGTCGTTTGTCTGTCATTCGATTCTCAAACTTTTGTCGGTCCCTAGATGAAGACTGGCATCAGTACGAGTTGGTAGGGGGGCATCGTTGCACTGTGACTTACCCAGTGATTGTTTGGACAAGACCTCTCTCCTCAAGGATCGTGAGCATGCTCTTTTCCTTGCCAGCACGAATGCTCTCTGCCTTCTCTTTCCACTGCTTCTCGGCATCTGCAACCTTTGCCAGGTACTTCATCCCAATCCATCTTCTCGTGGTCTTGCTTTGACTTTGGGATGCTCGCAATGCACATCTAGCGCAAATGTAAAGGTCGGGCCGCGTCGAGGCTCGGAATAAGGAGCGTGATGCCATGGTGGCAGATGTAGTTCTATAATAACATTGGGTAATAGTGACGAAGACACAGAAATTTCGAGCCGGTATTGGTTGGCCGAGAGGAGAATTGAAGAAGTTGAAGCTATTGATGATTCTCTGTTCCCAGAAAAAAGTCGGCAGACGCGACTCGGGAGGGATTCTCCGATCCCCGACACTAGACAGGGGGCGGCATTAGCGCGAACCCCCTCGTCGCTTCCATGACGCACGTGAGACCTCACCGAACTCCCAAGACGCATCTTCCACCGCCTCTGCGTGATCCTCTGACTGCTTAAATTTTCCTCTTGTATGTCTCTCTCCTCTTCCTTCTTATCTTCTTCGCTTTATCCTGCTTCATTCCCAGCATTCACCATGGCAGAGACCTTCCTCAGTCCAACTTTTGGCGAGGAGATCGAGAACGGGGCTGAATACATCCCCATCGAACTTATTCCCAAGCAAAAAGCCCCTCCGGCTTCGGACGACCCCAGCATGAAGGCGTATATCTGCACGTACCCCCCATTGGGTCAGGTAACACAGATTGATAAGAGCACCACCGTGTTCACCGCCTTACTTGAGGTTGACGAGGGTAGAGCTTCGGATCCCTGGCAGCTTTCACTGTGGCATTCCGAGGGAAAGCAATGGCAGGAAGTTCCAATGGACCCCCTGAGGAGTGTTGAAGCTCATCCCACATCACTCCAAGCTTCAAAAACACCCTCAGAATCTGTCCTGACTCGTCTCTATTTCACCACTCCTCTAGCCATCCACCTCCCAACGAACTTCACTATCAAGTTCCGTGGAGGGGCTGACCAATCATGGAAATGGGTAAAGGACCATCAAGAGACTCAGGATGGGATTGTCATGTTGAAGTCCGTGACAAGTCAAGATGCCATTTCAAGTGAATTGGGAGATTATGTCCAAGGTCTGAATCCAGCCTTGAAATCTAAGAACTACCGGAGTCAATCACCTGGGACCACACTCTGGTCTGTTGAGGCGTCTATTGAAGCAGCAGATGGTGAGAAATCAAGAATTTCAAACATCAAGTTTGGTCTACCTTGGGGTGAAGGAAAGTTTTCAAGGTGAGCATTGATGATGTCTAGTGGAGACGTGCGGTAGCTGTTCTACCTGTACTAACCATCCCAAGATGGTTTGCACTCGTTCGGGTCTGGACACCCTGGTTAGCACCTCGGCAAGGCAAGAGTCAATTTGGACTTGATAAGGAGGCCGTCATGTGCTCTTTTCTGAGTCTCACGGGGAAGCACTTGGTTTTGCTCGGCATCAGTGGAGTTGACGATGTGATGACTATGTTCACAAACGATAGCGAAGGCCATGTTGTTTTGAGGGTATGGGTAACAATACGCTGGCGTTTTGAACCTTCGAGCTGACACTTTCAGATACGAAATGATAGTCCGAAGAGCGAAACTGCAAGAGTACTTGTTGCGCTTGGAGATGATTTTGAATCTGCAAACGCTGCAGTGATGTACCATGCGAGGGACATTGTTGCTGCGTATGAGACTGTGACCGGAGAACAACAGAGAGAACTCGAGGCTCTGAAGAAAGGGGATGAGACGACAAAACTCTGGGCCGAGAACTGGTATGATGGTTTAACTTATTGTAAGTTTGTGTTCTAGAATTTCTTAGAGGAGCTGCTGATCAAATCACAGGTACGTGGAATGCCCTCGGGCAACGGCTCACCGAAGACAAAGTTCTCAGAGCTGTGACAACACTTGCAGAAAACAACATCAACATCACGAATTTCATCATTGATGACAACTGGCAGTCAATCGACTATCGGGGTGATGGCCAATTCCAGCATGGCTGGGTTGAGTTTGAGGCTGAGAGACAAGCATTTCCCAACGGCTTGAAAGGAATGGTAACAAAGATTCGAGAAAAGCACCCAAGTATTCAACACGTCGCCGTCTGGCATGCCATCCTAGGTTATTGGGGTGGTCTTGCTCCTGACGGGAAGCTAGCGAAAACTTACAAGACTGTGGAGGTGGTTAGAGAAGATGCGAAGAGGAGAAATCTTCCGCTTGGAGGAAAGCTAGTAGCAGTCGCGAAAGAGGATGTGCCAAAGTTTTACGACGATTTCTATCGTTTCTTGTCGTCTTGTGGAGTAGATGCTGTGAAGACTGAGTATGGAGCTTGATCCATTTGAGGCTTTACTAATCGGTAATAGTGCCCAATTCATGCTTGATACCTTCAAGTTTGCGAAAGACCGCAGAGAGCTCATATCTACCTACCTTGATGCCTGGACCGTCTCAACTCTTCGCCACTTCGGCATAAAAGCAATTTCCTGCATGTCCCAGACTCCTCAAATTCTCTTCCATTCCCAAATGCCGCAGAATCGCCCTCCTATTCTCGTTCGCAACTCCGATGACTTCTTCCCTGAGATACCCTCGAGCCACCCGTGGCACATCTGGGTCAATGCTCACAATGCTTTATTTACTCAACATTTGAATTTGATCCCAGATTGGGACATGTTTCAAACAGTTCACGATTATTCTGGCTTCCATGCCGCAGCTCGTTGCGTTTCTGGAGGGCCGATTTACATCACAGACGTTCCAGGTCAGCATGATCTCGATTTAATCAGTCAAATGACTGGACCAACAACACGCGGCAAGACAGTCATATTCAGACCAAGCGTGGTAGGAAAGAGCTTAGATCAGTACAATGGATACAATGATGACAATCTCCTGCTCGTTGGAACATATCATGGTATGTGTTCACCTTTCAATGCGAAATCCACATTTGTGACATTTTCTAGGCTCTGCAGTCACCGGAACTGGTATGATCGGCTTCTTCAACGTCTCGCAGCGCCCCTTGAGCGAGCTGGTACCCCTCTCCAAATTTCCCGGTGTGGTGGAAGCTCAGTACTACGTCATTCGCGCACACTCGAGCGGGATTATCTCTAAACCTATGCAAGTGGTTGATAAAAATGGCTTAATATACATATCTCTGGGTGTCCGGGGCTATGATATTCTCTCATCATATCCTCTGCGAGGTTTTGTGGATGGGAAGAGCAGCGAGACGACCTGGATTGCGAACCTGGGTCTGCTTGGGAAGATGGCCGGGGCCGCTGCCGTTGTCGACAATCGAATTACGAAGTTAGAGAATGGCAGGATCCTTATTGATACTAATGTCAAGGCTCTGGGAACTTTGGGTATGTATAACGTTGCAAGGTACTCGTTTGATAACATGCTAATTTCGACTACAGGACTCTACATCAGCACGCTTCCAAATATCTCTTTCAAAGACAACTTAATGATCACAATTCAAGGAAAAGTTATACCAGTACATACAATCAGCGTCAGCAAAGTCAGCGAGTTTGTGCTTGAGATTGACGTGAAAAAGGCATGGAAGGAGATGGAGCTTGACGGTGGATGGAGTAACGAAGTGGAGGTGAAGGTTTACATCAATCCCGCTTAGAGCTAGAAAGATTGAAATTTCAGAGTTGACAATGAAAAGGCAGTTGTTTAAAACAAACCTTGAGGACAAAACTAAAGTTACACAAGATTCTGCGCTCCCGATGAGCATCGGTACACTAGAATAAATCATGATTTACTCTTCATCATCAATGTTCACGTGATACAAAGCTCCATCCCACTCAAGGCACTGCTCCTCCATCCCATAATGGATTACAACAAAAGAACCTCGTCACACTAACTCCAGCAATCATCTACACCGCACTTTTCTTTTCTTAATTTATACTCACCTGCATCAATCATTAATTCTACACTACTGCAGATACAGACCGATTTCGGAGCTAGGCTGACAGGATCTACCTCTCGCCTGACTATTCAGCAACCCTTCAATCTTCAACTCTCAATTCCCGCAATACGGTAGTGTAACCCACAATGGCAGCTGAACATCCACCACCATTCATCCACCTCCCCGAAAAAACCCATAAAACAACACTCATCTTCCTCCACGGAACTTCGCAGACAGGCCCCGAGATCGCCGAAATCCTTTTATACTTCCCTATCCCAACCTCTCCTGAGATAACAAAGATATTACCAGATCTGCTCCCGGATACAAAATTTGTCTTCCCTACTGGCTCTCCAAAAGCTACGACAGTCTTGGGTGGTAAAACGACCAATTCTTGGTTTGATATCCATACATTCTCAGACAGGACTGTAGGGGAGGATGCGGGGATTTCTGATCTTGCGGAGAGTATTACGTATCTTTCACTCTTGATCGAGGGGGAGGTCGATGAGCTAGTGAAATTAGGGGTAGAGAGAGAAGAAGCTAGGAGGAGGGTAGTGGTTGGTGGGTTTAGTTCTGGAGCTGCGTTGGCAGTGCTGGGGTCTTTGAGTGGTGTTTGGGAAGGAACGGGAAGCGTGGTGGGGTTGAGCGGGTGGTTGCCTTTCAGACGCCAGATTGAAGAGGTTGTTGAGCAGAATCGGGAGCTTGGGGTTGAGGAGAGGGAGGGGACGGTGGAGGTGTATGTTAGAGGTTTGTTGGGTCTTGATGAGGAGCAGCACGTGACGACGGTGAGAAGGGGAAAGGTGTTGCTTTGTCATGGTGCAATGGATGTTAAGATGAAGCATGATTGGGGACTTGAGATGAGGAAGACATTACAGGGTATTGGGATGCAAGTTGAGTGGAAATCACATCCGGAGTTGGAGCATTGGTTATGTGGGGAAGAGATGTTGGATGTTATTAAGTTTTTAGAGGGTATTTGGGAAGGTTCTTGAGGTGTGGTCTGGGTAGCCTTGAGGGGATTTATATATATCGTCTCTTAATCCTTGCGACATAAATTTGTCTACGACTGGGCGGTGATCTCTGCAATCGCTTTTCCCAACTCCATGGTGTCCATCCACACCTGATAATAATCCGCCTGATACCACCCCTCATCAACGCCTTTCACAAACTTCCCCAAACTCGCCACCGGACAAACTACATTCCTTCCATCCTTTAGTTTATATGTTACCTTGCCCGTCACAATGATCTCTCCTTCCTCTCCAGCAGCAACAGGATTCACGAACCCCGCATCAAGCACATGCGTGCACTGAACAATAGGCCCGTTGACAGGATGGATCATCGAGTCTCGCGCAGCACGGATAGCATCTCGCCCAACTTTTGGTCCCCCAAAATTGAGTGTTGCGTTTGGGGTGAAGAAGCGCAGGTAGGCGTTATTGGAATCGTTGTCATCCCAGTTCTTGAGGATATTGGTCATGGAGTATCTGACTCCCTCAGGAAGGGAGGAGTGGTTTGATAGAGTGTACTTTCCTTGAGGTGCCATTGTGTGTTTTTGTTGATGGTTTAGTGTTTGAAGTTGTTTGATAAGTAGGTTGTTATATAATGCGGGGTAAGGGGTTGGGGGATTTCCGTTGTGGCGTGTCGTACGAGCTGTCACTTTGGGTCTCGCTTGATGTTCAAAATTTCGTACACTCTAGATGATGAGTAGATGTTAGACAGATTGAAGGCGCGAAACTCATTAACAAGAGGGCTGTGTTTTATCTGAAGGCAGTTGAAGAAGGTAAGCGCCAGAAATAAGATACATTATTGAACTTAAGATTAGCGTTACTACTCTTCGAATGTTTGTCATGAAAGAAGCGAAGCTGATTGATGATGTTGTAAAAGGGTGAAAAGGAATATTCTCTGCGGATGTGATTGTGAACAGGAGATAGGTACGAGATTTCAAGAAAACTTAATGGAATACTATCCACCAATGAGTAATATGGAAAACAGCTAGTTTTTCAGTGACTTCTTACCTTTGAATATCCCATTTAGTGGCCTTGTTAATAATGATATGGATGAATGTGTCTCGATAAAAGCTTTCTTAATCATGAGCTCTGCAATTCACGTTATTCAAAGAGAATGTTATTCAATGACTGCTTGATAGAAGTATATTGGAAAGTAAAACTGGTTAAAAGCTCCTCAAATGTTTGAAACTATAGGAAATTCCATCCTCATTATCAAGACAGAAATACGCAACTCTATCTTCCGCATCAACAGCTTCGCTCTCCACAACCACCAAACACCAAAAACAACTTGATACCAACATAAAGCTGACCCAAAATGTGCTCCCAAGTACAAGTTATCATGTTAGGCTGCGGCCACGAACAAACTCGATATTGGCACCATTGCTATCTGGCGAATCGTTATCAGCCACCACGCCCCTGCACGACTTGGGTCCTCGATCAAGAGGGTACAGAGTACCGTCAAGGTCTCTGTTATCGATGCATACGAAGATAGAAGTGGTCTTCTAAGCCAACCTTGCCTATCGAAGCTATAGCCAAAGGTAATCGCCAAGTAATTCATCCTGAGACGCTACCCTGATCATTTTGGGAGTCATTAAAGAAATGCATGACTTTTCGGGAACATATTTCGCAACGTTTTGATGAATATTTCCAATTGTGAATGTTTCAGAATCTAAATAGTGATAATTATTATGAATAAAAAAAGTTCCAACGTTGGGACAGCGTAATATTTTTTGCTTTGTTGATGAGAAAAGCTTGAGATACCCAATCTGGAGTTAGATATAGAAAGCACATATATTCTATGCGACCATCTTTGGTGGTGGGCTAAGCTTAGATAGACCATGAAGTTGAGCTAAAAAGTTAATGATTCGATTGGCCATGCTTCCATGAAAGAAGATTTAATTATTATCAAATTTGTCGATTAGCCCTATTTTGCCAAGCGAGGTATTGGTAGGATGTAGGAGGATTCCTAATGCCGCTTCTCTCTCTACGATGCTCAAGCATAAAATGTAAATTGTAGCCTGGGTAGCGATGTTCCTAGCTGACGGTCATTAGATTAATACTGTCGGCCGTCCCTTGAAGCAGTTAATAAACATTGTCGCTCACCCGCGGCTGGCCAAGCACAAATATAGTAGCCGCACATAAGCTTACCCTATTTATACATTCAGCTCTAGCTTTTGCTCCTTGCTTAAAAATATAATTTTAGTCACCCTAATAATCCCATTAAATACAGATGAAGTAGAGATCTTAAGGTTAGAGTCGGCCGCTAATTAAAGACGGCCGACGGTTTAGCTAAGATGGGTAAGTAGTACGTAGTAATTCATATATCTTCACTTATTCTATTTACAGAAAAGGTCTCTAGGTCTGAAAATTGCAACAAGAAACTTAGAACTCCAAGTCACAGCTTAGTATAATCTTCTAAGATTAATCTAAGTCTACAACAATCATGTAGAACTTCACTCTCCTTCAAGTCTTGTATATAAAGGAGGGGTGAACCTCGAAGATGGAGGCATCCAATTTTATCAAGACATTAACTGCATCAGTTCTATATCAAACTACCTTTCATTCAGTCTCCCATCTATTCTTCCAGCCCAAAAAGACAAGATGAACGGAATCTACGGACTACTTCAAGCAGCATTACTGCTCTTTGTGGCTCACGTTAACGGATATCCTTCCGAGCGTGCAAACAACGGCTTCACCCTAGATGCCGAGACTGTTCAAGCACTTCAAGTTCGCGGCGCAACAACCTTAGGAGACTTCGCCGCAGCCGCTGGGATAACACTAGCCCCAACCCTCACCGAAGACGAAAAAGCCTTGTTGTCCAGCGGCCAAATGCCAGCCGGGAACTGGACTCCGCCCGCCGACACGCCCATCATCTTCCACAACTTCACCGAAGGTAGCAACGACCAACTAGTTCCGCGTGCGGGCAATCCAAAATTCACCGCGTACACAGGAGTGCAATGCACAGGCGGATTCACCGCCTCGGCCGCGGGTTTCGGATGTGGTGGGACATGCCACGCTTGGAGCCCGAAGGCAAAGAGTGCGTTGCTGCAGATGGATAATAAATTCAAGCCCAAGGCTACCGCTTCTATGTACTTCGATACGTTGTGTGGCTCCCAATCTGCGGGTGCTCATGAGAGTATTGGGATCTGGGCGGGGAAGACCCAGGGTTGTACTGATGCTTCTGATGATACTATGCTTTGGCAGTCTGGTTATCTCTATTATGGTTGTCGCTGAAATGGGGTTTTGCTCGGGAGAGATTTCATAATTGTGTAGAGGTTATCGTTTAGATTTTGTGGTTTATTATCTTTTTGTTTACAGATTATTTGCCGTCTTTATAGAGTTTCATACGTTGCGAAGACTTCGAAAATCAGCTCAGTTTGGAGCAATAGGAATCCCTCGTTTATGTATAGCAATAGACTACAATTTTTTCTAACTTTTCGTGATAATTCTACCCTTTTTCGTACAAGGCAGCCTGGACACTCTTCATGTCACCTGGAAAAGCTGTATAGTATAGAGGGGGGGGGGATTCGCTGGATGCTTGATTCGAATCTGTACTGGCCAAGAGAGGAGATAAATCGATACCTTTAGACTGAAATTTGAAATAAAGAGACCTTAGTATTTCTAGGAACTTTCTAATATAGAATATGGATGTTCGGCTTACGGTTGGAATCTTTCAATGGGTGCAACACTCGTCACTCTTGCGTAGAGGTGGCATCAGGGAACTTTCATAGGACTAAGTTCTACTACACATACACACAAGAATCGATTCTTTGTGTCGGTATCAAATTCTATTCTTAAGTTTTATACATCTTGATTCCCTTTTCCAATCGACGAGCAGTTTCATAGCTGGGCCGAGGGACGAAGTGCAGTATCACGTGACCTGCCTCTTCTTCCGCCCAACATCTCCGGTGTTCGTTAGATGCATCCCACCTGAATCTAGATCTTATTTTGCGTAGGACTGGTGAGAATAACCACTAATACATCACAAATTCCTTGTTGGGACTGTAAACACACATTGAGCACGAGACCACTGGCTAACCAAGCGAGACGAGCCCCTTTCATCGTCCGCATTTAAGCGAATTACCCGTCTCGGCCGCAGTTGGTCAGAAACGGATCACCAGGATGGGCCCTTAGCGGCAGTGCTAAACTCAGGTACTCTAAATCAAAGATCTGACTGGACCCAGACGAAAGCTTGAAATCCTCCCGCTTTATAACTTCAAACAAACAAACAAACTTACAGAAACATATCGCATCTTCACCATGAGCGCTGCTGGAGGTATCGGCGATGCCCCGCGCGCGCATCCCGAAATAGGAAATCGATTAGCCAATACGAGATGGCCATTCACGTGGGATCGTCGTCTAGCTGGCCGCTTTGACTCTAGTTCCAATATTTGTCTCAAGGCAATACGAGCTCGTCCCACCGCCGCCCAACTCATTCTCTTTCTCTTTCTGAATATTCCTCTCGAGCAGCGTTGGGCTGTGCAACTGTCGTTTCAATCCCTAATAACTAATACCCTCCATTGGCCACCTATTCCATCGCTTCGTTCGTCGAAGGAATAAGTCTGCCACTTACCATGTCACGCATCAGAGTCGAGTCTCCTCAGCCCGTCAATCCACAGCCTATCACGACGCAGCTCCAGCCCCTAACACGAACGCCCAGCAAGCGCCGACGAGAACGCGGCCTCTCCAACGCTCACTGCGACTCGACGAACTCTGCTGTCTCCAAGAAGGTCACGACGCCGCGACGGGTGCCAGTCCCGTGCAGGATATCGCTGAAGCAGGTCGAAGCTGCACAGAAGGAGGAGTGGGAGGCCGAATGGTACGCGTGGGTCGTCGGCCACCTGTGGCCGAAAGATAAGAACTACAAGCATCCGCCAGGCACAACAACAATATATCGGCGAAATGGTAAGTCATTTCCGTCAAGTATCCTCGAATTTTGAAGCAGAAAAACTGACGTGCGATGATTTGTTTAGCTATGAATTCTTTCTTCGTCAATCAAGGAGAGCTGGACACTCTCCCGTACCAAGAGTTCCCCAATCGATACAACTGTGCCAACCCCATACGATCATACAGGCGGGAGGATGTGCGGACTCTGGCCTGTCGCAAGCACGCCATGCTGGCCGGCTTGCACAAGCAGGGTCTTGCTCTGAAGGAGTTGCTGCGTCGGGGAGAAAAGCTTCAAGCACAGATGTGAGTAGCTGCATCCACAAACCCTGCTCTGCTACGCAACTAACAAACTCATAGGCAGCTACGCCGTTGCGACGAGCATCCCGAGTCCACTACTCTTGTCCCACCTGGATCGATTGTTCCGAAAAACCCTGTCGCTATTGTTTCTGTCATCTCTGTGCCGACGGTGGAAGAGGCATGGCAGCCGCCTGTCTGGCAGCGAGCTCACCTCTCCGGCAGTCCGACGATATCAGACTTCGACCCAGATGACCTCGGAGACGTGCGATCGTATCACAAGTTGGACTATCCGATGTCTCCATAGTCCGTGATGGACTATTGAATTCAGTTTGAAGAAAAAGACCTCACAGCTGTGGAGAGTCGGAGGCAAAAAACGTGTTGTGTGCAAAGGACGATTGGCATTGAAGCGACGGTGCATAGGCGTTCAGGAGCGATTCATCGGCGTTGAAACGAAAGTTATGTTAAATGTGATTACGGGGCTTGCCCATTTCCTTTGCTTGCAGCGATTGGCATTGGGGGACGAGAGAAGTTTTACATTAATGTAATTGACAAGGCGAAGAGTGTAGGGCTGTTTTCTACTTTGTGGCCTTGTGTGTACAAAGTGTAATCTTAATATAATTCAGTCAAATCACCATCGTGTAGCTTCGATCGAATAGTTCAGTGACTCGAAGATCATGCATGATCTGACTATTCACCAAAGCCTCCTGGATATGCCATTATCCGCAATATCCCATAGTCTCCTCGGGCGGACCCATCATGAAAAGTCCCCGAGCATTCCCATTCTCGACATCCATTCACAGCACCTTCAATCCTCGCCTCTGCCTTCCATCCCATCATTCAAAAGACACACTCCCGTTATGACATGATCAGTAATAGACCAATCTTCAGCCCACTGAAGCCATCTCGTTCAGCTCGTCAACCCCACCTCCCATCCCGGTGGCACATCACGTAATCTAGATCATGACATCTCAAGTCTTCAGGCCGTGACGATAGATGGCAGAGCTTCTGCTTCTAGCTTGTTACAAAATTAAGTCAGCAAGCAATCCCACCCCGCATTTTCCAATCGCATTTGAAGTCGACGATGACCCAATCCCTCATGTCGCGTGTGCGGTGATCGCGTCCGTCACGCGTGTAACGCCCCGTAGCAGGGCGGATCTGCGACGTGACCGTTTGCACGACCCTTTTCGGGCTGTCAAATGCTGTGAATATGTAGCTCGCACTTCATGCTTTGCGAGATTCACAGCGACTTCAGGCAGAACGTCAGTCCTCCTGTCGGGATGTCGAACAATTACAACTCGTCGGCCTCGCTTCCCACTTATGGAATAGGCGCCATAAACTGCACGACTTATCCACCACTGCAAGCCAATCCAGACATCTCAGGCATCGGCGTACGCAATCTATTTGTCAAGCCTTAACATTCATTCGTTGAAGAAGTGCTGATATTTGGTTCCTTCAGGTCCTGATAGGCTTTCTCGCAACCTCGTATATCACATTGCTCTGCTGTGTTGCCAAGTACATACTAGAATGCCGCCAAAAGAAGGCTACAAACAGCGCTCGCTCGATCTCGCGTTGGTCATTCGCCCTTGAGAACCTGATTATATCTCTCAGCGACCAGCAACTCGTCACCGGGATTTCGACTGTCATAGGTGGTTTCTCGCAACTTGAATGGGGCCTGCCGGTATACCATTTCCAGATGGTTGGAAACCTGGCCTGGTTTTCCACGATGACACATATCCTTACACTTACCGTGTTGAGAGAAAAAATGCGATTGAAATCAAGCCTGGCGATTAAAACCGTGCGTGTGGTGTTAATGGGCTGCCTTGTTGTGTTGTTGGTTTGTGTAATGGCCCCCATCGGCTACCTGACCTCGGCTTATGGTTACTATGGGATGTTGACCCGCAATGGAGATGACTTCCAAGGTCATGGTCCAATCCCAGCTGAGTTTCCAGCTTGGTGTCTCTATCATCAATCCATAGAGTGGGAGGATGAAGATGGTGGACTTATGTTTCATACGGGAACATATGGATACAATATACTTTATATGGTAATAAGTCTTGGAATAATCATATATGGTTATATATCAAGATTGCTATTACTTTTTCCTAGCATCGCGTCTGGATCCGTCCTTCGAACTCCCCCTGGACAACCATGGATCTGGATAGAGTCACAACTGGCAGAATTACAAGCCTTTTGTAATGCAGGACAGGCAATCCTCACACGCACCGAAGCTTTGGTCAAGAGAATGGCACGATTAGGTCACTTTTTACTCTACTCATTTTATATACTCATCGTTTCTGGGAAACACGTGTTCGGCTCTAGGACATGGGAGGTAATCCTTCTTATTTCGATATTATACTCAGTATAGCTTACCAAACTAGCTCACCTGGTTGTTCATGGCACTAAATTGGGGATCATTGCGGATTATATTCCTGCATGAGTACTTACATGAGAAGGACTTCTTTCCTGGAGGAAATGTATATGCCGATGGCCAAACACTTTCACAGCAAAACGTATGGGGATTCGGTCAGGTTGTTTCGGTCGTGCTTCTTCTTTTACCTCTACTCAGCTTTTCAGGTACGTAAGGCTATATGACGCATACTCGTCACTCTGAAGTTTTGTTCCCCCTCCTCGCTTGAAGCATCTTCATCTTCAACATAAAGAAACTAATGTCCACTTCTAGAGGCATACCTTAGCTTTACTCAAGACGAATCCACCGCCAGTCTTAGTACGGGAAGTATCACCTCAAACAACGTGAACCCTCCCACTTCGCGCTCTCATAAAACAGAGCTTCAAGTCGAGATATTGGGCAAGCCATGGCATCCGAGTCTATTTGTGCTCTGGATCTTATTGACATTCATGGTCGGTGTATATAGCCTTTTAGTTCTTTCCTTCAGAGGAGGAACAGCATTGGTGACCGTTAACCAACTCACAGATGCGCTGGGAGATGACGATACCACTGCGCGGCTAGGTGGTGTCTTTCGCTCGTTCGCAGTGATTATAGCTGTGAACCTTGCCTTGTTGTGGAGCTTCATTCTTATCATGCTGCCTGAATGGTCGTGCCTGTCTCATAGGACAGGTCGTGTAGCCTTGGGCACTTTCTGTATTGTGGCCTCGGGTATCCATATTTGGTATGGGGTCTATGTTTCCAATATCTATACGGGTGTAAAGGAAACTGGGCTAGGATTTTAATATAATACGCTCTTTTAACAATATGCGTTTAATGATTAACTAACTAGGATTGCGCATATACCGAACTTTATGTGATAATATATATAAACTTTGGAGTATTTTGAGGAAATATACGGTAATGTAACTTAATAGCGGTTCGTCCAAATGGTGACATAAGGTGTTTGCTCTATTTGTCTACTTTGGATCCGATATTAAGCCGATATGAGACGCTGTCCGTAGGTGATGGTAGTCAAACTGTCACACTTGGGAGCTTGTTAGGCTTCCCAAGGATAATCGCCAAAATTTGACAAAATGATGTATCTTGTAAGGTTTGCATTGTGCTGATTAGGACCGGTAATATGTGCGGGCTTGAAAAGATCAATTTTTGCTTCGAGTCCCTGACTCGGAGCAATCATTCCCGAGAAGGCTAGGCGCTATTGCCCACACAAAAACTTTCTGCTGGCAGGGTTGTGACACTCCTAGGCAGACTAGTGGCCGACGATCGCCTTACGAGGGAGCACGAGGCACGATGCCAACATTAAACGAACCAAGCGATGATTAAATGCGGCCTGGGCCCAACGATTTTCTCGAGATGCTATCAACATATATATAGTGGCGTTTCAAGGCTGAACCTAGATTTTAAGGTATTTGGCATTCTTGTATATACAAGAAAAAATAAAGTCCTGCGATCATTCTTGTCCTCGAACAATCGAGAGCCCACTCCTCGACGTAGTTGGGTCCGACATGGGCGACGAAGCTGTCTGGGATGCTACCAGCAGTTGGGATATCAAAGTTGAGGTCCCAACAAAAGTCATCGAATCTGTGGATGAAAATGTCTTGGCTGGTGAGTTACTCTGCTTCAAGTTGTCCTCCAGATGCTTACTCGCCTAGAACTGCCGCCTGGAACGACGATCAAGGGCATTCATGCTCACGGAGCCAGCTATTGGTCCCGAACTGCAGAGATCCAAACCTTGAAAAATGATGGAAATCCCCAATCGTATTTCATGAAGGTACTCATGGTCTGGTCGAGTCTTCGATTACATCTCCCAGTGCTAAGTTGACTGGGATAGGTGACGCAGAATACATTCGGCTTGAAGATGTTCCGTGGAGAGTTCGAAAGCTCAAAAGCAATTCACGATGTCTGCCCTGACTTTATACCTGAACCAATTGCATATGGGACCTTTGCGTCGATGCCTAACACACACTTCTACCTGGCCCAATTTATCGATATGGCTGATGAATTGCCAGACATTGATACATTCCCAGAGAAGCTTGCCGAATTGCACAAGAAATCAACTTCGTCACAGTATGGGTTTTATTATCAAACGATGACGGCACTCTTGCCTCTATACGTCACCCAGACCGAATCATGGGAAGAATTCTTTGCAAATTTCATGAAGCATCTTATGGCTGCGGAGAAGCTCGCTCAAGGCCCGGCAAGCGAGGAGCAATTAAAACTAGAGAGTGTATTCTTTGACAGAATTATCCCTCGTTTGATTAGACCGCTTGAGACTGGTGGTCGTCAAACCCAGCCAAGGCTGATCCATAGCGATCTGTGGGATGGGAACGCTGCTGTCAATGTTGAGACGAAGGCTCCCGTGATATTCGACCCTTCTTGCTTCTATGCGCATAATGAATGTAAGTATCTATAGCTATTTAGGAGCGATGTCTACTAATTCCGTAAGTTGAAATGGGACCTTGGAGAGTTCCTCGACACAGGACAGGGAAGCCTTACATTGAGATGTATCACAAATTCTTCCCGAAGTCTGCCCCGGAAGAAGATTATGACGGACGCAATCTTTTGTACTCGGTGTAAGTAGATTCAAAACTCTCAAGGGGGTTCGACGTAGCTCATATTAGTGCAGAGCCTTTGAAGCTAGAGCTTCTGCATGTTGGGTAGGAACAGCAAAGTTCAGAGAAGTGTAAGTTATTAGTCATGAAAAGCCATCTCCTAGATACTGATCTAGAATAGGATGATCACACTACTCAAAGAGCTAGAGGAAACGTACCCCGAGACTTATGAGCAGTGGGCTAAGTCCAAGGGCGAGCCTGTTCATCCACGGAAGGGAACAGCATGAGTCTTTATCTTCTTGTTTCGGTGGCACAGTGATCATCGCCACATTTTCCGACCCTAATACCCGTTCTAAATCCCGCTTTTTCTTCTTCCCTAGCTCCGATTTCACTGAAAACTCAGATAGCACAGATCCGCTTCTGGACTTCCAAAATATGGCTAATAATATTGAAAAAATAATTGGAAACCATGGCCAGCGTCTAATTTGCCTCAACGGAGACGGCTAGATTTGTTCTACTACGGGAGATACTTTCCGCCCAGATTTATGTGCACGTTATTTTGTACCCCCAACTGATTGATTGATTGATTGATGACTAATGATGCTTTGATTATTGATATCACGGCGAGTGCGGAAATCTTGTTTGTAAAAAGAGATGAGGTCGCCGTTATAAAACGTGAGCTGGAAAGGACTTTTGCTTTGAGGACTGTCTAGAATTTAGAACAGAACCATTCGACAGAAGCTGTCAAAAGCTCATCACAGTAGAATTTTTCAAGGGAGCTCTGCTTAGGCCAGACTTCGTCGGTGCATTGAGATATATCGCCATAGGGAGCGATTGTTGTTCATATTTTGGAATTACTAAGATTATCAATACACGTATTTATCACTTTATATTTAACTACCGATAAAACATTCGCAGGAGAGTGCTCATAATCCATAATTGAGACCCAGAAATCTTTTACAGAATCTTGTGGGTTGAGCCATGAAAAATTAGGGAATGAGCAGTGTCTACTGCTTAGGGATCACTCAGGATGCCCAGGCGGCCAAGGTGAGCTGGTGAGCCGAGTTTTATTTGCGCCTGGGAAGAAGCGGCTATGTTTACTAGCTGATATAGAGCGAAGATTGAAGAATTAGAGTGCAGCTACTGGAAGATTCGGACTCTGATTCCATCCTCGCTGCTTCCATTTTCGTGTACGGACGTGAGCAACTGCTGCTTCAACCTGAGTCGAGTGTGAAGCAACTAAGCTCCATAATAGGGCCCACTTTGGTCTATTGTCCCCCGAGGTAATGTTTCCTTGCCTAGGATTCCGCTCCTCATCACATTTAGGGTTTCTTGCAGACCTCAGTACTGCATCGATTTTATCATAAATCACATCGAGAATATGTTCAAACAATACTCTAACTGGATTGAATTAGCTATGTATTCCTGTTCTACGAAATCTAAAACTGTTCTCACATCTATAAAGAAGCAAATATCCATTCACAAATCCGCAAGCGTGTCGACGGCACGTATGTGCTCGTGATCTTGAAGAGGAGCTTCGACTGCACAAACCGTAATAGTCACCGGTCTCTTCCTCGCCACCGATCACTGTTCCGATACCTATCCACTTCTTCTCTTCTGCGTTCTGTATGTGGATCTCTGCGATTCGAACCATACTGAGCAATCCCAATCACCGCTGCTCCTGCCAATGCAAGCCCAATACCCCCCTGAAGTATCTTCTTGGAATCCGACCGTCCACCCCTTGGCTTCTGTCTTCTTCTTGATCTTGATTGCGAGCGGGATCGCGAGCGGGATCGCGACTGCGACTGCTCGCGATACCGACTTTTGAGCTTGTACGTCCCCATAGACGTCTTGCTATTGACATACGATCTGCGACTTGACAGACCCCCTCTCTCGTCATCATGGCTCTCATGAGACCATCCCTGAGTATCGACACGGCTCAGTGGTCCAAACGAGCTTCGGGATTCGTTGTAGACGTGTATGCTCCTTGATCTAGGCCTCGACCTCGACCTCGACGTCGGCCGACTTCTGCTTCGGCTTTCTTCACGGTAACTCCCCCCTCTAGCTCTTTCCCTGCTCTCCACCTTCCAGCCGATGGCCCCAGGCCCCAGATCTGCATCATCTTCTTCTAGCTCATCGTCTGTGTATGCTTTCGGCCGTGCTTGTGCCTGCCTCTCCTTTTTTGCCTTCTTCCGCGCGGCGGTGCTGTTGATTGCGCTTACAGCTCCAGCAATTAAGCTACCGATTGCGATGACCTCGACGCCCGTGAGGACCATTTGATGGGCGGTAATATGTGGTCACACACGTAAGCTCCGGCGGAGAGTGATATTTGCTTAGATTTGTGGTGGGAGGGTATAAGGTTACCTAGCCTAGGTAGGCATCATCCCTGCGATGGCAGGGAACCCCAATTTTCCGAAGGACACTAAAACCCCAGGTCTCTGGTTAAAAATAAATTCATTTTGCAGCGCATGGTAGCCAGTCAAATGCATTAGTCATCAATCTGCACTCTTCAACAGCTTAACATAAGAGTCCAATGCTCCTACCAAATCTAACAATCAAGCTGACCTTCTTCTCTCGGATGACAGACAATAGTTGAGGTGCAAGTCGTGAGATAAACATCGCGTATTTAGCTTTTCACCAAACATCCTTCTTATCTTAAATACAAGTCTACACTTATAACATTACTTAGGTCGTTCAGGTTGCAGATGAGGGTGATTAGCGCCTGAGTTGAAGCGGCCATGCCTACCAACCGAATATAGAACAAAGATTCGAAAAGATTAGAGTTGAATTGCTGCGAAAGTCAAACTCTAATTTCATCTTCGCCGGTTCCAGTTTAGTCTCCGGACGTGAGCTGCTGCTGCTTTTACCTGAGCTTCTCGCCTTCTTAGAGTAGACGTATACTAAGATCCATCATGATTTCCTTCGCTATTTCGAACTCCTTTGAAAGCAACATTCATCATGATGACATTATAAAGAAAAGGTTTCTGGTGATAAATTTGTCCTGTAGTAGCTCCTGGTGGAACGACAACGAAGGGTAAATGTGGAGTTATCTTGGTCCGAAAGACCTCTAGACGATCACCTAGGTCTGTGGAATATCTAATAGGCCTAGTCAAGAAAATAAGTGCAGGAGCTTCGTAAACAGTGTCGTTTAAACGCTTTCAACAGCAGACGACAGCAGGAGATTTCCCCGCCCACTTGAAACGGTATGGTAACCTTAAGGATGGCCCGATATTACGTGAATTTCGAATTAATCAATCTGATATTAGGAGAGTGAAGAACTTTTGTTGACCTGTTTAGAAGCGTTGCCAAGCCATCTAGTCTCTGTTCTAGCCGAACTACATGTCTTGCGGAACACTTATCCTCCATCCTTCGAAGGCAATTCCAATAATAATGGACATATGTTGCCTTTAGGTGCCGGGCGTTTTCTTGTACTTGGTGCTTGACTTACGCACTCCTTCTTTAAGCGACCACATCTGGGCTATATTAACATTCTGGGTTCAGATCGTGTGCCTTAGAGTTCAGTTACCTATTACACTTGGCACCCTCTTTGTCGGGCTGAGGCACGTAACGCGTCCTGGAGATGGTACTGTACAATTCCTACAGGCTCGAGATATATCATGGTCCCGCTGGCTATGAACCGAAGCTGGAGTGAGAGTGCTCATAATGCTATCGAGGAGTTGAAGTCACGACCTTCGTTAAAGGGTGCAGATACCTTTCTTGTCTAGAGTATCTATTCGAGTGATAAAGTACTGAAATAAACGGAGTCGAGGCGAGTTTATAGATTCCTCTCCACTTGGCCACAATCCCCAACCCTTACAATGATTGCAAGTGATTCTTAGAATTCTAGCCCTGGGAGGGATGCAGGAAGCAAGACAACATAGGGTTTCATTTATCATCCAAGCTACAGAGAGAAACCTACGAAAATAAGTGTGACACGACACGGCACACCAAACGCCGGTAAGTGAAAGAGAAGACCAATACAAAATTTCCCAGCGAATCCATGACTGACGCCAGTACAGCTTTTTGAGGAATAGCGCTTCGCAAGGCAAATTAATTCAACAGAGCAGTAAAATTCATGCTGTCTTCGAGGTTAAAATTACTACCATCTGCGTAGCCGTTTGGTTGGTGTACTGTGATGAAACTTAGTTTTAAACTCGAAGACTGTCTTTTCCTCCAACGTTCCGGAGCTTCTTATTTAAACGAACTATTCAGTTCAAAGAAGCATCATTTTTAGTGTTCGGGGTTTCTTCTGTTGATTCCTTCCAATGGCGTAAACATGGGAAGAATCTACTGAAGAACTGCCTGATTTTTTTCGGAGCTTGAGAGTGTGATGTCTGCGCCGTGTATTCATTTTTATGCAATTGCATGTTTAGACCAGGGATCAGAGGGTCTATGTTGCCTTTCTCTTTGTGCTCCTCAAATCTGTGCTCTTCTGGAACACCTGAGCCGTACGTGCTAGCTTCCATTGAAAAAGAATCAGGACTCTCGTAGGAATAAGGACTC
The DNA here is from genome assembly GCA_009732865.1 of Stipitochalara longipes BDJ. Lineage (NCBI taxonomy): Eukaryota > Fungi > Ascomycota > Leotiomycetes > Helotiales > Hamatocanthoscyphaceae > Stipitochalara > Stipitochalara longipes. The sequence continues at coordinate 147,376 of ML769343.1, read as the reverse complement.
TCGTAGGAATAAGAATTCGCGTAGGGATATTGAACTCGTACAAGGGCAGGTAGGCAAACGTGGAAAGTCTCATAGGCGCCACTCCCGTTATCGATATACGAGCTATCATAGCAGGTGTCATAATATGGAGCCGTATGCGGAGTAGTATCCGTAATATTAACTTCGCTCGGGTCCTCGCGTTCCACAGTACCAAGTTTCTGACGAGCTCTAACGCGGTCCTCTTCGCAAGGAGAATTGCATAACGAACACTCCCATCCTTGTTGTTTAACATAGTTCTTAACGAAGCACTTAGCACAGCGCCAATGCCTGTCGCTAATGTTGCGTTCGGCAAGCCATATTTTCTGTGCTTTCTGCCACTTCTGCTTATTCCTTTCCCCCGACAACTTCTCGCCTTTGGCAGCGCCGATATCTTCCTTGTGAAAGTCCCTAAGATGATTTCTGTAGTGATCCTTCCGCGTAAACGGGTCTTGAGACCGAGGGCATTTGGCGTAATCACAAGGGAACGCATCCTTATCCGAGGCATGAACGTTCTTGTAATGACGTTCGAGATCGGCAGGGCGACTGAAGACGTTCTGTTTCCCATTACAGGTGCCCGGGAATTGGCAAGGAAATTGACTCTTTTTGAAGCCTCTAAAGAAGTGTGAGTAGCGCATAAGATATAATTCATAGAAGAACTTGCATTTGGTCGTCTAGATATACTCTAAACGGAGTCTGATAGGTAGGTGTCCACTTCTCTAGTAGCTCGAAGTACGGCAATTTACCCTTTGGCACGAGAAATTTGTATAGCTTAATCAAGTCGGCGGTGCGAGGCCCCCAATTTAGGCTAGTTGGTGTATGTCTCTCATTCTCGGTATGGCTCTGCTGGAAGTAGCCATAGGAAGAATCGTACTGCTGTAAAGGCACAGGATTGCTGCCGTAAAATAGCGGGTAAGAAGACATATTGCTAATAGGAGATGGAGTGTTTGGTGGAAAGCAATGGTCGTCGGAGAAAGAGGGCTTGCTGTCGGTACTGTGGGCAAGTCTGTCTTGGGCAAAACCACCATCGCGCTTGGAAGGCATAGAAGCGTGAGAAGCAGCCATGTGGTCCCCTTGTGGCTCTCCCGCATTAGAGATGATAACCTCAGCCATAATGGAGATTTAGGAGATACAACGATTGATGGATGGATGAGTTTTGGTCAATGATCTGGAGATGAAGACGCCTGGAAGCAGTGGTGTATCGCATGTGAAAAGCGATGTTGCTGCCTGCTCGCTTGAGGCATAGGCTACTCCGACACGTGCTCCGGCTCTTGCACCCATGTCATTTCATAGTTCAAAACAGGCCACTCATAATCGTTAGCAGAAGTGCAGTTTGAAAAATTTGGAAGCCATGCGCCACTTGTTACAAGCCGCAGCCTATGGGCTTGAATGACACCCCTTCAGCTATCCGGACTCTGCATTTCAAGCTCGAGTAGGAGGATCCTGGGAGAAGAAATTGCAGTACATGTCATAGTTTTAGAGCCTGTTTCCTTACTTACAGCACATTTGCCATGTTTTGCAATTTTGTAGGTGGTCATATTACGCTTGCAGGGCTGTATTTGTTTTTTTTATAAGGGAAGGGGAATCAAAATTGCAGCATGATGACGGTACCCAAGTTTGACAATCCGTCGTTCGTTTATTGAGAGCAAAGAGAAAGTTTTCCTTTTCTCTGATATCAACAACTCGACTGGCCCCTGTAATTCATCTCCCCAAAGGCCCAGCATAAGAAATTGGTTGTCCCTACAACCGAGTTTAACCAAAAACACTTAGTAGCTCTTTAGAAAGCACAGTTAGAAAACTTGAAACTTCTGAATACCGAGCAAGAGCGGCAAGCTTACCAACCGAGTGTGAAACGAAACTGAGGGATTAGACTTCAACTATCAAGATGATTCATACCTCTTGATTTATACATCCAATTCCCACTTTCTTCGCACACTCACACCTCACAGAAAAAGACGAAAAGAAACCCAAGGGGAAGTATGTGAAAGAGATCTAATAATCTTTATTCCTTTTCTATAGCACATCGCACGCTCAATTACGCTAATAACCTGTATACACCCCGCCACGCCAAAGAAAAACATAGCTATAGCGCCAGTTCCACAAAAAGCCCACTTTTCTCTCTAGAAATAGCAAGCGCTCTAACAAGCAAGGCAAATAATACGCTCAAAAGCCCACTCCGTCTTATATTACAAACTCGCAATAGCCTTCATCAAAACATTCAGTCCCCTCTCCTCAACGCCATCTTCACTCAACGCCTCCTTCAGAATCCAGCTAACATCACTCTGCACCCCAAGTGGGATATAACACCCGCTCCGCGCCTTCTCCAGACTTTCCTTCAACCTGGAAGTATGCTCCCACTCCCGAGCTGCGACTTCCGCGCGATCAATGACTTTGGTTGGGATCCCACACATAGCCGCACAATGCATGCCGAAGCTGCCCTCCGCCACGCCCTCTTCAAGTTTGTACAGGAACGTGACTTGGCGGTTGTCATCGTCGACGTGGATCTGCATCCTCTTTGGCGCGATCTCCGGATGGCCCGCGAACTCGGTAGCCAGAGAGTGGTAGTGCGTTGCGAAGAAGCCTGTGCAGCCGATGTGCGTAGCGACGTGGTGGAGGACGGATTGAGCGACGGCCACGCCGTCATAAGAAGAAGTGCCGCGGCCGAGCTCATCGAGGATCACCAAGGAGCGAGGCGTGGCTTCGGAGAGGATCTTCTTGGTTTCGGAGAGCTCGACGAAGAAGGTACTTTGCGCCGCGAAGATGTTGTCGTTAGCTCCCAGCCGGGACATGATGCGGTCGCAAGGAGTGAGTGTGGCGGAGATACATGGGACGTAGCACCCGATTTGAGCCATGATCACGGCAACACAGGTCTATAGAGTCAGATTGGTAAGATGTTATGGGTGGAAAAGGGGCTTACCATGCGCAGGATTGTTGACTTTCCAGCGGCGTTAGCACCAGTCAACAAGTTGATGTTTGCCGCATCTCCTCCAAGCTTGACATCATTTGGAATGAAGTCTGTGACGTTGGGAAGCATACAAGGATGTCGAAGTTCTTCGAACTCAACGATACTTCGCTCAGACTCTACGAAAGTCGGTCGGCAGCTTGGTTCGCCAAGAGCTGCTGAAGCTGCAGCAAGACTGATCAAGCAGTCGAGTTGTGCAATGACTTTGACGGCTCGAAGCCAAACGCTGTAATCCTGATCGAAGCGAGCAAAGAACCTGCTGGCGACTTGCTTGACTATCTGACCATGAGTCTCTTGAGCTTCTTGAAGTTGTCGAATGAGAGATTTCAGCTCTGGAAAGTAGTATCGCTTGAAGCCTGAAGCTGACGACATCATCTGCCAATCCTTCGGCACCTTAATCGCAACCGGAACTTCGAGTTGATACACTTCCTTGCCAATATTTTTGTAGATGATCTTCGAAGAATTACCGCCAAGCTCTTTCCGCTTCCGTTGAAGAAGGCTTTCCAGCGCCCCTTCCAGCTCTTCGATCCGGTCTTGGCTTGCGTCGAAATCTTCCTCTACACCACGTTCAGGGATCAGGATTTTGTTTTCCCTCGCCTTGCCATGATCGAATGCTGTCTTCCACCACTTCAATGGTTCCTTCAGATCTGGCATGGCTGCAATAAGACGATCAACAATGCCATCTCCTCCACCAAAGGCTGAGAGAAGGCTCATTGTGTACTCGATCTGCTCGAAGCCATCAAGGACTTTGACGAAGTCCTCGGGTCTGCAGGATCCAGCGTGGATGCGAGAGATAAACCTTTCGAGATCCGGCATCCGTGTCATTGATGCCGTGAACTGGTCACTCAAACTGCGATCCTTGTTCAACATATCGACAGCATCGAGACGCTCATTGATTCTCTTGGCATCAGCCAGAGGGTGACAAACCCATTGCTTGAACATGCGCTTTCCGAAGGGTGTTACGCAACGGTTGATCAATGTGAATAGAGTGCCCTCCTGGCTGCCGTCAAACGTGTTGGCAAAGATTTCGAGGTTGATGAGAGTTTGCCCATCGAGGACGAGAGTGGTGCCCTTTTGGATCGGGTCGTACCAATTGAAGTTGCCCTGAGTCAAGAGGTTGCGTTCCAGCTTGAGGGTCCTGAGATATTGAATGAGAGCACCAAAGGCAGACATAAGATTGTCATTCTTTCTGGCCTCTTCAAGCTTCTCTGGCCATACTTCCTGGCCTCCAGACTCCTCAGAAACAAAGTAACCACTGCAGTCGAGCTCTCGTCTCGTAACATCGGCGGTCCAAAATTCCTTCCCAGGTTTGAGGTGATTCCATATAGTTGTAGGATTGGTGTTGTTCTTCAAGATACGCATAGCCTTGGTAGAAATGCTGGACTTCTCGAGTAATAATTCTTGTGGTCTAATCTGAGCGATGAGAGTCTCAAATTTCGTGAAATCCAGGTCGTCGACAAAGTCCGAAAAGAAGAATTGCCCAGTGGCCGTATCGACGAAAGCAACGCCGAATGTTGGTAATAACTCATTGTTGATGTCCTCCTTGATAGCAATGCAGAATGTTGCCATGTCGTCCTGCAGCATGCTGCCTTCGACCAATGTTCCGCCAGTCAGCACGCAAGCCAATTCACGTCGAATGATCTTGTCTTCCTTGCCAGCCTTCGCTGATGTTTTGCCACCTTTCTTCCCTTCTGCCTCGCGCATCTCCTTGCCAAGTGCAGACTCGACTTGGTCAACTCTGGCAATTTTGAAACCTTTGGCTACAAATTGGTTTGCCCAATGATCGAGGGACGACTCGGGAACTCCAACCATTCGCATGTTGACTCGGTCTGTGAGCTTGAGATCAAAGAGTTGATGGCCAATGGTGGCATCATTTTCGTACAGTTCATAGAACTTGCCCTTCTTGAAGAAGACGACGGTATCCCAGAATTTCTGTTTGATCTCCCAATATTGCTTCTCGAATGCAGTAAACTTTGCCCATGCCATGGGAGGGATAAAGACAGTACGAGGATCGTAATCAGGATGGCCGACAGGGTTGCGGTCGATGTCCTGTAGATTCGCCAACCATTCATATCGTTTTTCTGGATCGCTCTTGCAAGCTTTCTCTTTAGCCTTCTTCTTGTCTGAAACAGGAGTTTTGATGGCATTATTTGATCTTGGGTGTATCCTCTCGGTGTTGTCTGGGTCATATTTCCATTGCTGGGCAGTCGACGCTTGAGGAGTCCCCATATCTTCGTCTTCGTCTTCATCGGCCTCGGCCTCACGGTGAGGTGTGGGTGGGCTAACATTGGAGCGTTTTCGAGAAATGGCTGTTGATGCAGGGCGTTTTCGTTTCTTGGTTGGCTTCGCCGGGGCGTCTGAATCATCGTCTACAATGAAGTCGTCCATTTCTTCTGCGACGTGTTAGTAGTTGTACCAAGGATATATTGAACAGTTCTTACCATCATCGTCGTCATCTGCTGCTCCATCTAGACCACCAATGAAGACGTCGTCATCGTCATCCTCACTCTCCACCACCTTCGACTTTCGTTGTAGCTTTCGCTTGTGTGTATTGATACCAGCAGGATCGAAGGCGTCCTCGTCATCTTCATCAGACTCAGCGTAGCTAACAACTTTTTTGGCCTGTTTAGACTTGCAAGTTAGCATCGAACTCAATGGCCAGGGTTCCTTTACATACCTTGCGAGAAGGGCTGCTTCCGAAAGCCACCGCACCATTCACAACCTGCTGGACGCGCTTAGCAGGTGTCGATGGCGATGGCAGGCCAGTATCTTCTACCTCTTCTAGGATTCCACCATTCTCGTTCTCCTGCGAGCTCGAAGGACCCATTGCATCGCTGCTGGGGACAGGAGTCAGGTTCTTGACTGCGCTTTTCTTGAACGCGGGCTTCTTGAGGGGAACAGCGGGCTTTGCCATGGCATTGACGGCGTTTGACGTATCGTTGGCCTTAAGAACACCGCTGGCAGAGCTCGGCGTAGTGCTGGAAGGTGCTTTCGAGAAGAAGCTATGTATGGATCGCTGGCCCGACTGTGGTCCGGAGCTTGAGCTCTGCTTCTTCAGAGAAGGTGGGGGCTTCGCTGGAGTGGCGCTGGATTCCTCCTTGACTTTCGCCATCTTTGCAGAGAGCTCGAGTATACGAGCTTGTAGGAAGTGAGTCAAGAATAGAGAAAAGGAAGAGTGAATTGGTGACAGGAGATTTTAGAGAGCAGAGCGGAACGAGGAGGTTAAGAAATGACCGGGGGCGACGCGCTGGATTTCTTAGCGCGTTTTTTCAGCGCGTTGAGTGCCCCAAGCCTTGCCGGGTTTTGACCCCCGGGCCGCCCCCTTCTCGTCTCCACTATCAACAAGCTTGACTCGAACATGTCCACTAAGCCCAGATCGTCCTTACACGTAAGATTGTTGGTCATATGCTTCAGCTGGCGCGAAAATGTATTCGTTATGCACTGATTATACGTTCACTTCTTTAGTGTCACAATGCTTCTTCGTCATGGGTCAACTGAGGTTTCAATCAACTCTGAAAATTCGTACAGAGTCTAGAGTCTTCCTATCCTTGTTTCATATTGACGGGTCCTGTGTTGTGAACTTTGAATGCAAGGTTGAGATCTGAGCTGTAAGCTAAGTAAATCATTATATTACTTGATCTCCGCTAGCCAGATCTATCCCCAAAATCTCCATATCTGCCACCACCGTGTTGATGCTGCTTTTGCATGTTTCCTTTCTCGTCTATCCCTTTTTGCTATCCATTCCATGGCAAAGTCCTGGACCGTTGTAATGGCCTCCTCGTTCCCCGTCTCTTTCGCACATTGCACAAGTTTCTCAAGCTCTTTCCTGTTCTGGAACCTGCCCTTTCGCAGCAAACTCTGCAGCACATCAAGGCGTTCCTTCTGGAGAGCGACAGAGATAGTTTTATAACTGATTTCACCTCCATTTTGCACTATCCTCTCAATGATAATCTGTGGCTGAGAGCCAAGCAGAGCTGCGTACAGAGCCCCGCCACCAGGTCCCCAACCGTCGTTTACATCGGCGTTGTTGTCTAGTAAAACGTGCAATACGGGCACGATTCTTTCTGGTGGTTGTGCACAGGCGTCTGTGATGAAGCATCGCATGCCGTAGTCCATGGAGCTGCTGGCTAGGCGTGGGTTGTGGGCGCAGAGTACCTGAAGTGTGTCGGCGTCACCGTTGTCTAGAATGGACTTGATGATCCCGAATTCCTCATAGATGGAGTAGGTGGGGTATCTCTCCAATAGGAACTTAACCGTCGATGTCTGTTTGGATGCTACAGCTGTCGCGAGAAGTTTACACACGGCTATGGGTCCGCTGTGATGTTGCGGTTCTGTTCCCTCCAGAAGTTTCTGGAGGACGGCTATGTCACCGCATGAGCATGCCTCCAGTATTGCGCTTCGTTCACACTTGGAAATATTTTCTTGGGAGTTTGTGTCCATGACAAGGCAGGCCAAAACCATGGGGAAGTGAGAGGAGAGCTTGAAAGAAGTGATTCTTGGTACCTACCGGTCAGCCACTCCCTGTCCCTGCATTAGCGTTCCAGCTTGACAGGGTTCCCATTTGGCTTGTCAGCGACATCTATTTATTCTACTTTTCCTTGGGATAAAAATTATTGATGGAAGGCTTGTATTCCATAGTGAATAGTTACGTATTCTTTGCTTGCCACCTCACAAATCCTGCAAAGGTGAGCCCTTGATAAATCTTCACTTCGGACTCCAGTACTTCGCTCTCTCCTCCTCGCGGTACTTCTCGGAAGGCGACTTCTTGGCAGGTGATTGTCCCTTCTTCATCCTTCTCTCCCACGCGATTCCAGAAGCAACCGGTTCCTCATCAACATTGAAATCCTTCTTCTCTTCACCTGCACTCCGTCTTCTCTGTCCACCAGACACGCCCGTACCTTCTGAAATAACTCCACCTACGGTACCAGCTTCCATAACTCGGCCAGCCGACTGCCTCTCTACCCGTCTCCTCTCCCGATTCCTCCTGAACACGTCCATTTCTTTGTCAATATCCGCCTGCTGACCCTGATCACTAACAAACTCTCCTGTGCCACCCAAATTCCGATCAGCCCGTCTCTCTCGATTGACCACGAATGCTTGAATACCTGGTCCCACAACCCCCGGCATTGCCATCTGCTCCTTGAAGTACGGTCCTGGTTTTCGGACAGGAATAATTGCGGGGGGTTGAGAAGCCGGCGTTGATTTTGGTGAAGTATACCCGTTTCCAGCCGGCTCAGGTGCAATTGGCTTGAGATTCTCGATCGATGGCTTTCGGCGTAGAGGGATTGAGGCCCAAGACCGAACGCGTTCTGTTTGGATTGGTCGAGGGGTGCTTGGTCTGAAAGGGACGGGTGAAGGTGTGCGATCTATCTCGGTCTTGAGTCTCTCTCTTCGCTCTCTTTCCTCCAACTCCTTCGAGGACTTCGACCGCTCAATAATCGAGCCGATGTTGAAGCTGGAAATCCGGCTGCAGTCGCTCCCTGGCGAAGACATCGTTGATATCGAGGTCGAAGTAGATAGTGTACAATGAGAGGTGATTTCGGGTTTTCTTTTCGTGTGAAAAACGGTCTGGTGTATAGTATCGTCTCCACTGAGATATCGGCTGGAAGGACTGGCGGACAATGAGCTGTGTGCAATCTTGTCTCTATTGCTCGAATATTTAACAGGTCCTCGGGACTTAGAACTTGCTTTGCTCTCGTTCCTGGAGCGAGCTTGCTTGACATCACTTTCAATTGTTGAGCAATGCCTATCATGGTCTCTGTAAAGACAATAACCGACATCACTCTCAGTGCTTGAGCTCCGCCTGCTGCTTCCGTTGTCACTCTGCGGTACAAGTGTTTCAAGCGAAGTACTTAGCCCTGGGCTTCGACCACCAGCCATAAAGAACATCGAATCTTCCTCCTCTTCCTCGTTCGGACGACTCTCTCTCAATAGCTCTCCATTGTTGCCCTCTCCGTCTCTTTCCACCTTCTTCTTTCTCTGGAAATGCCTCCGCACTCTCCCAATCCCCATCTTCTTCTTTCTCCCACTACCCTGATTAATTTCCTCTACCAAGTCCTTCTTCAAAGTTTGTTCAGCCTTCTCATAAACACAATCTCTCACCTCAGGCGGCTCAAACAACTTCCCAGAACAAGTTGAGCTGGGCTTGAAAATCGATCTCAAGCTGCTCAATCTTGACATCCCTCTCCTCTTAACAGGCCGATAAGCCCCAACATCAAGAGCAGGCCGTTCAACAACGCCTACCCCCCAAAGCGAGATCATCGACCCTGCTCCACCTCTCTCATCCCGGTCCACAGCTTTTTCGCAATCCTCAAGCCACGCTTCAACAAGCCTGATCGATCTCTTCACAAAGATACTTGGAGGTGCGATATCGCTGCCAGAAAGATCGAGCTGTGATTCTTCGGACTTTTTGTTCTTTGTTTCTCTTGGTTTGGGCTGATGTGATGAAGGACGACGACGATGGCGTTTGAGAGTCTGGCTGATGCTGTCGCTGCATTGCACGGTTGTTGACTCCTTGGATTTGTGAGGCGGATGAGCACTCATTTTTGTTAGAGATTCATGAGGTGAAGTTAGTGAGATTTTGGATAGCGAGAAAGGCGAAGTTCTGGCGGAGGAGCATGTCGAAGAGTTTCTCCCTAATATTACGTGGATGTTAACAAAACTTGAGACGTGGACTCGAGGGCATTGAGGATGTTAAAAAAACCCCTGGGTAAATAGATATATAAATTGTAGTAAATGGTTAGGTCGTGTCATTTATAGATCGACATTCACAGTAGGGAGAGATAATAGCATAGCTGATGATTCACGAGACGAAATAAAGTTATGAAGTTGGGATAGGAGCGAGAGCTTATTCCCATTGATTATAGATATTTACTTCGAAGCGTAAATGTAGGGAGAATATCAAATATACAGATTTAGTATTTATTTTGAAAATTTCGAGGACTGGTTGATGCCTTGTCAATGCTTCATGCTTGGGAAAGTGGTGGTGAGAAGGTGAATTAGGCATTGACTTTGACTTGAAATTTCGATCCTTTCATTCTATCAGAACTTTTCATGACAGCAAACACAGTTGTAGAACAGTCCTTATCCAGTCATCATGAAGACAAATCCCTATTTGATATATTTGAGGGTTGCTTGGCAAGGATCCAGCAGAGCCTAAGCAACTAACTCACAACAACCTAGTCTGAAGAAGCTTTCCAGATATTCGCTGTATGGGCAACAGCTGCATCAAAACGTCTGGTTCGTTCGGCATACTTTTAAGCGGGCGCTGCACTATACTATTGCAGTATTGCAAAAGCAGGACTTAGCTCCTCGACATTTATGAGGAAATGGTCACGTGAGCATACCCCCTTAAAATATCTTCCCCTTAGTGGTCTTCAAAGGAAGATCGATTAGAAACAAGCCACCTCATTTTTCTCCTCGGAATTTGAAGAATTAGAGCTTAAAAAGTATTTCCTTCGGTTTTTTTGTAACAACTACCGGCAGGTCCAAAATGACGTCGCTGAGGCTCCAGAAGTTAGAGCCGCTGATCACTGATAACTAGTCTCTAGTAGCAGTTTAAGAAGATACTATAAATTTTGCAGCCACACAACATAGCGAGCGTTATCTCTCGCGTCCCAAAGGTTGTAGAAATGTGTCTGAATCTGGACTTGAGGCACAGAATGTTATGCATAAAGATATCCTCCAACTTCAAATTGACGTCAGTTGGGTCTTCCAGGATCGAGGTTTGGGCTAGATATGGGGATTTGAGTGATTTAGATGCGGATAGTTATCTTTATCTGTGCTGTATATGGAAATAGAGGAAAGGAGAAGTTCTCCGGCTGTTGGTAAGAAGTGTAGATTCGATACGATAGGAAGAAGCTCATAAAATCCTCTTCCATTTCTATTCTGTTTTTTTTCACTGTCTTCTCCTCATTGTATACCTAAAACAAGAACCTCTCTGCTCTTGCCACAGATTGGTCATATCTTACTTCCCTGAACTCCTCTCTAGAAACGACCAAGATGGATGCCTTCACGCCACAACAGACCGTTGAGTTGGTCAGCAGGATAGGCACAAAGAAAGCACACATGCGCCTCGACAAGCTCTTCTTCAACTCAGTAATGTCTGGACCTCTTCTTGACTTCGGGTACACCCTCCCCTTTCTCCTTTCCCTTTTCAACTCCAACTGACCGGTTCCAGCTGCGCAGTCCTCCTCTCAACTAACACAGCCCCTTGGTACCAGGAGCACGCTCCCGGCCTAATCCGCACAGCCGGCGCTCTCATGTTCCCCATCGGCCTCGTAATGATCGTGCTCACGGGCGCTGATCTCTTCACGTCGAACATAATGTTCATGACAACCGCGTACCTACACCGCCGTATCTCAATCCTCGACATCTTCACCTCCTGGTTCGTTTCCTTCTTCGGAAACCTCGCGGGAATGCTCTTCTTCATGGCGATAATAATTGGATACGGTGGTGTACTTTCTGATGAAGAGGTCTACCGTCAAGAAACGATAACGTTTGCTGTTATGAAAGCACAGAACCCGGGCTGGCATCAGATATTTCTGAGGGCGATGGGTGCGAACTGGTTGTTGTGCATGGCGGTGTTCTTGTCGATAAGTGCGAGAGAGGTAGGGAGCAAGATTATTGCAATCTGGTTCCCGACTGCGACGTTTGTGGCGTTGGCTTTGGATCATGTGGTTGCGAATATGTTCTTTGTGCCGATGGGAATCTGGAATGGAGCGCCGTTTGGGGTTGGGTACTATATTTGGAAGAGTCTGATTCCGACAACTTTGGGGAACATGGTTGGCGGTGGACTGTTTGTTGGCGCGGTGTACTGGTACTTGTACATTAGTGGGGAGGGAGATGTCGGGGTGAGTTTTGAGGTCGGAGCTGTGCAGAGTTCGATTCAAGATGCGGCTGGTCCGATGCAGAGGGAGAGAGACGGCGAGGGTAATGTCATTGTTGGCGTGCCGAGCGGCTGTGAGGGCGAGGGAGTAGAGGGGTTGAAGATTGCAAGTCCAAGTCGAGGAGGAAAGGTTCGTGGGGACCAGTTGCCTCATTCAGGGAGTCTTTTGCAGAGCTCGGTGGGCCGGGAGCTGTCGGAGAAGTACACGAAGAGAAAGGGTAGTGGTGAGAGCGAGCAGACTGCTGTGTAGAATACGGGTGGCATATCGACGGGGAAAAGGTTGGTGGCGCATGGTGTTCTCGATGATGACACACGAAGTCGTAATAGCTCGCGAATGCGATCTTCAATAACTTCGAGATCGTCAAATGTCACCTCACACCTCATAGCCGTGAACTTGTGAAGATGTCTTGATCTTGCTTATATTCAAATCTAGGCGATATCACTTCTAAATTGCAACTGTAAGCTGGAAGCCACATGAGTAGAGCGGAACCAACTTACAGCTCATCTTTCTTCGTGGGCGCAACATCATCTACAGCTAGCGTCTTTTGTGGAAAATATCCTTCCAAGTCCATCCACTCGCCCACAAATGCTGTAACCATCTTCGCCCAATCTTCCACTGTGGGAATATCTAAATGAGCTCCATCGTCCTCCATTTTATGCCATACAGATGGAAATGGCGTTGGTATAAGATGCAAGACTTCCACTCCCCGCGCCATGAACGGTATATGGTCGTCTTGAACTCCCCACGCGTTGTTAAATTGGTTTGCAGCTTTCTCGGATTCAGGGAGGAACGGGTGGTCTGGTTTAGATTGCAGCACGCCAAGGGAGCGCAATCGCATCTCTATTCCGGCGAGGCTCTGGTATGCCCAGTGTGTAGTCTTGAAGTACGATGGGACTCTCGGTTTCTCCGTTCCGAGGAGATCAAGAAGGAGGAAGAGGTTGATCGAGCTGATCGGTGTGTGATATGTAGACAATGCTACATGAGGAGTAGCTTCCCATTCTTCCGCCAAAGATCTTGAAAAGTCAGCAGTTGCACTCCAAAATTTCCGAATATCTTCATACCTGGCACCATAAAGAGAATCGGTATTCGTCCAACTAACGAATGCCTCTTCTCCATCTAGAAATATGATCTGGACTCCCTTCTCTTCCTCTAACCCAAGAGAGCCATCAGCCTCCATAGCAGCCCATTTTCGGGTCAGCGCTTCATCGACACTTCGCGCCGCATGCATAATCATCGCACAAGGTGCTGCACTGTCTATTGCACCAATGAAGCCAGCTGGGGTGAGCTTGCTGTCATAATGCGCGACCAAGGCCAGCCTTCCCACATCGCCACGTTGTGTCCATGGTGGATCGCGCGTCGCTATTATATTCACAAAAGGGACTTCTCTTGCTCCAGTCGCTGGCGTGGTCGAAGTCGAATTCTGGAACTCGAGTGTCCATTTTGGCAGGTTCGTCCTGAACCACTCTGCAAAGTGCTGCTGCACAGCGGCCGAGCCTGGAGTTCCCGGTACTCGGGGTATAAGGATTGGAGCAAGTATCGATCCTGTATTGATATCGAAGTCTGGTCCCGCGGTGGGGAGATCCTGGAGTGTCTCATCTGATAAAGGAGTGTAAGCTGCGACGCCGAGGAGAACGCAGACAAGTAGCAGTGTTCGCAGAAGCCGTTCCATAATGGATGTTCTAAGGCAAGCGCCTGGTTATCTATCACCGGAACTTCCGCAGAATCATGATCAGTGCAGTTGAGTTAGTGGGAGGGAGAGTGGTTTGGCGTGCCACGACATCGAGTTGTATGGGGGATGTGTTCACGCGAGGCTAAACACGATTCGCCAATCGCGTCTAGCGCTAATTCGAGTACTTTTTGTTTGGAGAGCCTCGTCTTCTCTTTCAACGCCTGGAAACTACAAACTCCTCGATTCACTGTCAAATCATGCTGAATTCGTGAATACAGATACCATGGGCATACCTTGATGCAACCAGATTAGTTTTGGGAAGCTTGGACTCTGCGCAATCTGTTCGGTGTAGGCCACCACAGGCACGTGCCGGCTGAGCAGCTCATCTTACCCCTGAGGACTGCAAAGACTCGATCTGTTGCGAAATGATGTTCTTGCAACGCGCTGTCTGGAGAAGTGCTTCTCCCCTGTTCCGGTCATGTCGAATATATCGAAGGCCGCAACAGATGAAATTTTTGGTTCAGCCACTTCGCTGGAGTAGCACCAAGAGCAGTCCTCCCAGAAATACTGCAACGCCATCCAAGCTTCCGCCAAAGAAAACATGTAAGTAGTTAGAAACCTTCGGCCGTAGAACATGTGCTGATGTGTCATAGCGTATCCTGAGCGACTGCTTGTTTATCATGCCGGAACTGGTCGGACCGTCTTCCTTGGCTGCTTGAAAGTCACCACTATCTTCATCTTCTCGTTCTTCACTCTAGTCGTAGCGCCATCTCACTTCTTCGCTGAGGCAGAGCCACCCTGGGTTGCTGTTGGAGGTATGTCTACTGGTCCACATTTTGAGTGCAATGTCACGTGACCGTGTTCTCGAATTCCACTAATCTCTCAAAGTCTTGCTCTCCGGCGTCATTCCCATGCTCTTCGTGGCATATATTAGCGGCCCTTTTGTAACATATATCCATCTTCGGCTCCCAGCATACGCTCGACATTCACGAGAAATGTTGATGAGATACACAAAGAGCTTGCCAAATGATGCTGCCCTCGACATCACAACCATGAACTTCATCGGAAAGCCACGAGTCGCTCGCGTCAAAGTCACCGATCTGTACCCCGTCAGAGAACGCTTCGGGATGGCAAATTACGCACGCGATACAGAGCTCATCAACTCAAGGCTCCCATGGTATTTCCCGAAAGCAGTTAGACAATTCGGCGTTCACAGCAGCACAGGCAAGATTATGGGAGGAGAAATATGGAACAACATCGCGAGTCGCATCTCAAGGAAATGAATCATTCTTGCATTATAAGAATTCAAAATCCAAGTTTTTCGAGCCCTCCTCGCCATCCAACAAGCCGTATCAAGTGCAACGACCCCTCGATCGCTCATTACCCTGATACGTCGCGGTGGAAAGTCCTACCCCAGCCCTCGTTCATCTTTTGATGGATGTGCATATCGCAAGGCACAGCTAGGATACGATTTCATTAGGGTAACCTCCAGTGGTTCTAGTTTAGCTGCTATCCAATCCCGAGAAGTCCTCGGAAGACATAGCCGTAATGTCCACTTGTCATGCATTTCATGTGTTGCATGAACCTTTCAGGACAGTTTCTCTCAATTCTTGCCCAGGTAAGCTAGGAGTAGGATCGAAAGTTTGGCATCACTAATAGAGCCGTTTATGTCAATCTAAGATAGGGGTTCGAGCGGCAATTGTCATTCCCGGCTTCCACCAATGAGCACTCTTAACAAACCCTTAAAACACACTATACTATTACATTTCAGCTCTTATAGGCGCTGTATTAAAGGTAAATGTACTTACGATGTTGAATCAGCCGTCAGAGTTGACCAGCATCTTCTGTTGGTTCCATCGACGGGTTACAGAACGGAACAGGGCGCCAGGAGTCAGTCTCTTTTGCATATTCATGCTCTCGTGATCTATGGAAGGCATTGAGTTGTCTTTTAGTAATCTCTTGGTGTTCGGTAGAAGATTTTGGCTGCTTGATTCTTGTCCAAGGCCTTTGGCTTCCTCGATCTTCTCTGTTGAGTCGTATTGTTCGCAACTCCGCGTGCCAAGAGTCTCCGTTACCCTGTGATCATTCACACAGCTAATGCTACTTGAGACTTCTTGATGCAGTGGGTGTTTTTCTCCGCCCATCCTGATTGGAATAGCTCGATTCAAGTCTTTAGCATAGAGACTTCCTTTCGGTTCCAAATTCTGTGATGGTTAATTCTGATGAGCAATTTCTGCAGATACATGTTGATCATACCTCGATATTTATACCTTCTTTCATCATTGGCCAACATTTCGGAAACTTTCCAGCTCGCGAAAAGGTGGTAAAAATATAACCCCCGTTCATACATGCCTGGACAGCCTGCAAAAGACCTCCGCGATTGGCCAAGGACACTTCCGATTTCAAGAACTGGAGGTGACAGCATCTGGTCTGGGTGCGAGGGTGGTGAAGTCGAACAATCGGTTGCTCAAAATCCCAAGTGATTTTGTCCGCTAACCTCGAGACTTCCTTTCGGGTTCGTTTTCGAAGCATGTGAAGTATAGACGGACCGGTGGCAACGAGAAATTTATTGCCGCGTGGAACTTCACACCAATTTGAACATAATCCAGCCAGCGAAGACGAAACAATGGCCTGGCCAAGGTTCTTGCAGAATAACACAACACAAGGCTGGTGCTCAGCTAAGTGTGCCCATGGGCTGGAGACCTGCGCCTTCTTGACAGGCATCGAGGCTTCCTTTAAAGCCACATCCACAAGCTCCACCCCAAATATGAAATCTGGAGCAATTTCGTATGCTTTTCTTGCGTCGGTATATATTTGGCGAAGCTCGTGGGACACATGGAACAAATGATGACATGTTTCTTTTATCAGTGCCCAGAGATCAGTACCATTCAAGCTAGCCTTGGACTCTTTTAATCCCGATAAGGTTTCAAAAGCAGCTCGGCCTCCATCATGGGCTGGCAGGGAGAGCAGTTCGGACGGCAGCGCTTCCAACCCGCTCGGCCGTCGCATGAGATATATCTGGATTAGAAATAGAAAGATCGTGGTTTGAGGAAGCAGCCATCCAGTTTCTTCGTCATCATTATAGATGATGATATGATTTTTGACTCCGTTGGCAAGAAAATCCATCACAGCGTCATTCTCCTTGCTTTCAATGCCAGATATACCAGAAGATACCGCCGAGCGAGTTCCAGAGACAGCTGCCGATATTGAAGCAAAGCCCTGCATTCCTATCCCAGCACTTCCTCCGAATGTCTTTACACATCTCGTGGGTTCAATGTCAAAGGCACCAGAAACATCGACCATCGATGCAAAGTCTTTTCCAGTCCCCAGTACGACGTGGGCTTCACTTGTCCAACCTAAGAACAGACGCGAGTTTGACAGCTTCTCTGGATCCAGTTGTTTATACCATGAGTGAATATTAGAAGTTCCCATGATTTCGCTTGGATGTGTGAAATCTAGACCTCGGTCGCCTGACGTTAACTTTGGTACTTTCAGCTCCAGATGCCATTGAAGTGCATCATCACTTGGCAACTTCTTGACCGGGTAGAGAAGGGTGACCAAGCCATCAGGAACTAGGCCGCCCTGGACTTCGACGAAAGCTTGGGACTTTGCTAGAGCAACCACGTCCGGGAAGGATATCTCTAATCCTCTGCCCTCCTGGCGCGGAGATACCGGGAATCCACTAGCTACAACTGTGTTTTGAAATAGAAGGCACCAACATGAGTCCGGGTTATCGATAGGGTCTAGTGTTTCGGGACTGAGCGATATTTGCCAAAGCGCCTTGCGATTTCCTAGGATACTGGCGCGGGAGAATGAAATGCCTTTGTTTGTCGATCTTCGAAGTGCAGTACAAAGCCAAGATAAAGCACAGCAATTTCGCATTGATCTTCATAAGTAGCTAATACCTTCAAGTAAACTGTCGATTGGTTCCCACCATGAGCTTCGCCACTCCCAAACTTTAGTACTTGGGTCTGCACCCCATTCTTTTGAACAACAACTAAATTCCAATGTCAGCCCCTAGGGTTAAATGTAAATTTAGGAGCTCACTAACCGGGGTTTGAAGTCGCAAGTAAGTTCTCAATGCCTTCCAGAAGCAATGGCCCCAGATCTGGCCAATTCGAAAAGAGATAGTTACGACAAGAAGTCGCCTGGGCATTTAGTAGATCTTTCCCATCAAACGATTCAACGTCGCTAGTGATTGTCATCACATCGCCCAATTTCTGACCCTCTGGGAAATCTTTCTTGAGAAGTTCGGGAATTTCCCATTTTATCTGGTATGATATCCAATGAGGAGAGCGCCGTGCATGTGACAACGACCAAACTTCTAGCATGGCCTTTCGAACTGGGTTGGGATGAACGAATAGCCTGAAGCTGTCTTTAAGAGCTGAAAAGGCATCAGAACCTTGGAGGAAGTTCTCCAAGTGTTGAAATTGAATCTCAGTTTCACTGAGCTCACTCTCCGAGTCTTCTTCATCATCCAAGTTGTCCTCCAGCACCATATTTTCGACGGCATCTTCTACCTCGGAAATACAATGCTCAGTGGATTTCATCTTATCTTTCCGATAGTCCATCCTGGAGCTGAAAAGACGTGCTGTGTTTCTGGAAAAGTACTTCACAGTCCTTGCAGCTCGTTTTTCTTCTGGGGTAAAAGCTCGACTGCGGAGTTGGGTAGAATACAGAATTAAAGACCGCCTGAAGTTCCTTTCGCAACGTTCTGGTGTCGTTTTTCGCAATCCCTCCTTGAAAAGTGCCTGCAGTTCAGAATCGACCCAAAGCATGGAGACAAGTCGTTCGCTAATGTTAATTGTCATCGAGACAGCGACTGAGGATAGTCCAGTGGCGGAGGTCGACGCAACCGAGAAAAGAGAGTTACACGCGCTGGAAAGCGAATCAACTGAAGATGAACGACTAAGGTCTTTCGTAGTTGGAGAAGATGACGACTTTTGTGGGACGTTCTGTTCTGAAATGGCGCCAGGCGAGTATAATGAGTGATATGAACTCTGGCACGATGGACACGGTATCGCCGCTCCGTATTCGTCCACATCCAATGATTCAGCACCGTTGCAGGTCTTGCAGTCCCGATCGGTATGAGAAGCTGTTAGATGTTCTCGAGTTTCGCTCGCATGGTTGTCAGATTTTTCTTTGTTAAATCCACCACGAGTTTTTATGCGCTCTTCCTCGCAAGGCCTCCTGCACGACGGACATGCCCATCCCACTTGTGCCACATCGTTCTTACCAAGACACGCGCCGCAGCGCCAGTTCTTGGGGTCTATCCTACGACCAGCTAGCCATTTCTTTTGTGCTGCATGCCATTTGCTATTATTCCTGCTATTATTTGCCGGGTATTTTGGGGCTTTGGGGGATCCAATATCTTCCTTGTGGTAGTCCCTCAAATGGTCCCTATAATGATCTTTCCGCGTAAACGGGGAGCCTTGCATGTTCGATCGAGGACAATTAAGATAGTCGCAAGGGAGCGTCTCTTTATCATCGGCATGTACATTCTTATAGTGGCGCTCGAGGTCGGCTGGCCTACTAAAGACAGTTTGCTTCCCATTACAGCCCGGGTACATGCAGGGAAATTGGCCCTTTATAAACTGTCTTGAAAGATATTAATATTGTAGAATAATATAATTAGGGGTAAACTTGCTTCGGTTCATCAAGATACACCCTAACCGGACTCTCATGAGTTGGTGTCCATTTTCCTGCCAGCTCGAAATACGGCTGTCTGCCCCAGGGCGGTACACGAAAGGTATACCGATTTAAGAGCTCGGTCCCGTGTGTCCATCCTAGACTCGATGGAGTGTGTTTCATACTTTCGGTGTGTGGGATATCGGGTTGCGATGGAGTGAGGGAGCTGTCGTACTTGTAGGGGGATATGCCTGGCGAATAAGACATATTATTAACGGGAGATTCGATAATTGACCGCAGGCTAGTGCTCGAAGCATAAGATAGCAAGCTATTGCTCGAAGCATTAGACAGACTGTCCATCCAACCATCTTCATATATAGCTCCCGTGGCTGGAAAGTCGTATTTCCTTTGGTATTGGTCAGTCATTTTTGAGGGTACTGTTCGTCCTGTTCTGAGGACACTTCTACACTGCTGGAGTACTTGGGAGTGCGAATCACTTCGTAATCTTGTCAATCTGAGGATCTCTCGTATTCCAAGATGTGCACTTAAGCAATGGGGGCAACGGCAGGGTAATCGATGTTGGATAGACAAATTTCAGGAGTTAACCTGACGTGAACATGGTGCGGGGCGTTGAGGCTGCATTGTGCAACGTTGCCTGATTGCTTGCCCGATAAGTGATGATTGGGCGCGATGCGCCACGAACCATGAGCTAAGAAAGCCTTACTTTTGCGCATTTTGCTATGACCAACACTGGGCAACAAAGAAAATTATATAGTAGAGCCAGAGCCAAGAATCTCAAGAAAGTTGGGGAGGAAGGAGGGAGGGAGGAAGGAAGAGAAGGGAAATCTAGAAATAGAGTGAAGGGATGGTTATGAGGCCTTGTGTGAATGCTCGAAATGCCAAAGAAAATGGGGAGTCTTTCTGCCTTCCATTTTTGAGAGATAGTCTTATTAAAACTTGTAAACTAGAGGTTGTTGTTTTGTGGTCCCAAAGGGATATCTATGGATATCCCTTTCCAAATTGTGCGATCCGCGATCCTAAATTGCAGATACTTGAACTAGAGAGGGCCTAAACTAGGCCTAGCCTTTCTACTTATAATTTACTACCTCTTTCAATCATAACTTTAGATCCTACTAACACTTTTTATTCTCTAGAGACAGATCCATAGGGCAGCACTCCGCCTTGTTGTTCCTGCAGCAGCGTCGCTCAGAACTTCCCACCTATATCTTCAACAAATTTGGCTGTACAGCGCAGACGGTTGCGGATATACTGCTCTGCTAAGTTCAGCTCCGTACACCTGCACAGACTCCTCTGGTGAAATTATCGAATGCGCAAGAGCAGTCATCGTTTCGGACATACCAACAGGCACCCGCTGGGGCGGCTCCTCCTCCACAAATTAACAGCAATTTTGCTTTACACTTACAGCGACACAGCCGAGCGACATCATCAAAATCCAATGAGCCAGAGATGTATAATCGTTCCAAGAAGAGATTCATAAAGCGCTGACATCAAAAGTCTTCTCTGATTATTGAGCTACACCAAACACCGAAGTCACCACTTCATGTTTGATTTCTAAACAAATGAGTTTGGAAGAATTAAGTAAAGGAATTGAATAATTGAACGTTGCCGCCAAGCAGGTTTCACGAAAACGAATGCTTGAGAGAAAGATGAAATGCGAAGTGGTTGAAAGGCATATCTGTCTCTAGGTCGTGGATAATAAAGTCCATTGTAGTCTCTATTTAGAGACATTAGACACTATAAAGAGGAGCGGAAATTTAAGATATACTTCCGGGCAGAGATCTTTGAACTAAGAATTAGAGAGCATCGTTTTTCATTGGCAGGTTCGTCTATTTCGTCGGTTTGCAAATGAAGACTTTTCTGAGTCTGGATAGGATATGGGTGGGAGGGGACTGCGTGTCATAGACCCAGGGCTGGCCATGGATGCTGCACTTGATAGACACGGGCCCGAAGAGCCGCATCTTATCATACTGCCGTGGCGGCCATACAGCGCAGCCAGAACTCATTTTGGAGTGATACAAATGTGGAACTTAGGGCGACAAGCATGGTAGCTTGCTGTGCTGTGCACGTAACGCGCATCAGGCGTGCGTTCTGGATAGGTGAACGAAGCTGTGAGCGAGAGTGAAGGCGATACCAGAGGCACAGGCACAAATGACGCTCTGGTAGGGAGGTGTCACCAATCAACGCAAAGATATCGGCTCCGAGCACCCTGGTCCTGAGGTTTTTGGAATGAGGCGTCACGGATATCTGATGATCCGACAGTATGGACGTGCATCTGGTTGGCTGGCGATAAAAATCATGCATGACGTTCCGGCAGGGGCCTCTCGGTATCGTTTAGACCAGGATGTGCACAGGTCAGGCAACCACAGGCAGTGCGAGTAGACGATCTATTCTATCTTAAGGTCAGGCCGAGCTGCCAAAGGTGAGGTCGATATCGGCGTGGAGGGAAGACTTTAAAGAGACGATTCAAAGTCTCAACATTTCAAAAGTTCATCATCATAGGTAAACAATAAACGAGTAGAACGAAGCGTGGAGGTGTATGTAGTATATCTTCACTGCAGAGGACTATTTGTCAGGAGAGCCTTCAGCTTCCCACATTGTGGCACTAACCTTGTTGAGCTCAACCTTGAAAGCTTTCGTCCAATCAGCAGCCCCGACCCGCGCGTCTGCAACGTCACTGGAACGTATCGCCAGCTTGGTGCAGCTCCTGCAAGTTAAAATAACCAACACAACTGAATCCAAACCTGAATCCTACAGAATCCTACGGACCCAACGGCGATCTCCCACAACAATCTCCCTCTTACCCCCTCTTATATTTCTTTACACTTTTCTCTTCTCCCTTCAAGCCCTCTTCATACTGCTCCAACTCTGCAATACTGTAATGCGTGTCCTGTTCCTCACCATCTCCTCCTTAACTTTTTGTTGCTTCGCTCACTCATACTCGCGTCGGAATCCTCGCAGTGCCTCGCCCTCTGGAACCCGTAACCACCACTTTCAAGCTTGCACGAACTCGGATCCTCCCCCTTACGAAAAATGATCTCGAATTCCATACCCACAGCCTACCTAGCAATCTACAGCATCCTCACCTTGCCCATTATCTACATCACCTTTCGCCACGGTAAGCATGGTCTTGTCGGTTGGCTGTACCTCTTCGCCTTTTGCACCTTGAGGATCGTGGGCGGCGCTATGCAGATATCTGCCAACAATGAAGGAAATGTAGATAAGTTCGCTACCGCTGCGCTGATCTCGAACATTGGGTTGTCACCGCTGCTCCTGGCCACGAGCGGGATCCTTCACGAAGTGTAAGCAGACCTGTTCCTCTGTTCTCCACATTTTGTCCTGCCGCGAAGGTGAAGTTGCCACTATCATCTCAGCTACGCCAATAACATCCAATTCTTGAGCTCTAAGTTGTATGAGAAATCACACAAGGCTGATTCTATGCAGGAGAGTTTATCTCATCCCCAACAGCGACGAGAAAGTGGAATGGATCCTCGTCTTGTTCATTCATTTTTTCGTTGCTATGGGTGTCGCGCTCGTCGGGGTTGGGTCTTCAGCCTTTAAAACCACTACACCTGTGAAATCATCGGATCACATCCTCGCTGAAATAGGCTTGATTATATTGCTGCTGTCCTGGGGTGCAATCTCTGTCTGGGCGCTGTTTACATATCCCGCACGAAACAATTTGGCGCCAACAACAAGTCGCAACATTGGTACAAAGGTAGCCTTGAGCATCTCTTTCATCACAATGTAACATATACTAAAACCTTGCTCTAGCTCCTCTATGGACTCCTCGCAACCCTCCCATTCACTCTCATTCGCCTCATCTACAGTATCGTCTATGTGTTCACACGTTCTTCCAAGCTGAATCCTGTCACTGGAAGCTTAGGTATCAGAGTTGGATTGAGCCTCATCCCAGAGCTGCTTACTGCGTTGATATTCGTTTTTGCTGGTCTTGTTACAACACCTGGCCGTGCGGTGAAAGATGTGGGGGAACACCGGCAACACGGAAAGGACAGCTCAGGAAACAGTCAGGGGGTAGAACTAACCTGAGGGAGTATGGATCAAGATGGGACTTCTGGGATTTCCTAGTATGTACATTAGGACGGATGTACGTGCTCTTGCATTGGAGCTGTATTGTTAGTGAAGGAGGAGAAAGTTATATCTGTCTTGCGATTCCGAGAAATATACTGTACCACTGCCGAGGAACTGTTCCAGCTATATCCTTCTTCAGTCATGAGCCTATCTAGGATGTGTTCTATTCTTGCTTATTAATATTCTTCTTAACTTATTCTCAAATAACCCACGGGGAAAAGAAATCGAGTCATGCAAGATTTTGACGCTCTAAAATTCAACGTCGATTCGATCTCTAGTGATTCTAATCAACCAGTAGGCAGTAGGGTACCAATAATTTCTATGATCCCCCAAGTAAATACGGCAGGCTCTTCAGTCAGCAATAGCAATTCTTCACCTCATCTTCATGCTCATAATGAATGGCCCCTGCCCCTCTCCCCCCTCACCTTAAATACCCACCCCAACTACCCTCCTTAACATCCATCCCCCAATTCTCCTTCTTACCCCAGAATTCACTCAGATAATCCCTGTGGGTGTTTCAAGCCATGGCTAACCTTCGTCGTGGATCTCATCTGCGGAGCACCCTCCACAAGCCCATCCCCTCTTTCCACCTCTCATCTTGCGCCACCCCATCCTTCAGCGAAACCAACGACTCGAACTACTTCCTCCCATCCCAGTTTGTGAGCCGATGCGCCCAATAACACTGCTCCACATAATCAAACATCCCCGCATGTTTCTGCGCCGCAATGAAGCCGCAGAACATTACGGTGCAGTATCTCGGCGTACTAGCTAAGTTCCGACGCCGAGAAATAAGCGGTCAGAATTTCTAGTTTGGTAGGGCACAGCAGGAATTGCGAGTGGGAATAGAGGCATTTCACAGCATTTCCTAAAAGATGTCCCACAAGTACAGGCTTACACTCACCGCCGCCAAGCCACTCACTGCTGCCAAGCCTTGCACTCAAGCCATGGAGCAACACCATGTTGGAGGTAATCACCACTTCCAAAAATGCCAATAAAGATACCTCTTATGCTGTGCTACCCTAAGAGCTCGACTGTATGGCGTTTTAGCTACAGCTATTCCGTGGTATTATTGGAATGTGACACTACGCGTCTCACGTGCCAATTTCTCACGTGCCGCACACGTCGTATGTATATTCATCTAACAGTATGCCCCTAAGGCCTGTCTTGACTAGGCAAGCTGCCCGTCATTATACTTTCGTTTACCTCCGTTCAATAGAGAAGATCTTGATTATTTACAAAGACCCATCTAAAGCAGGGATAGGGCCATCAACACCATCGCAGACAGCCTGGCGATCGATGGGATTACTTCATTTCGTACACACAGACTATCATTGTATAAAGTTAAGAGTGGTGCATCTTCTTGACGCTCCAAAAAGCGAGCTGGCCCGAGAGAAGACTCCCGGATACCAGATTTCCGGGATTCTTCTACCTCGACTACACACTCTATCGCCATTACTTTCTCATGACGGTGTTCAGCAGATGAACAAAGGTAGTACGCGCAGGCGCAGGTAACCTAGAAAGAGATGAAAGCTGGGCCGTGATCATTCTGTTATATTTCCCGGTCGTAGTCATGAATATACACCCGCGGAGAAATGGGGAGAAGAAGGCCCCCATTTCTAGGCTTATTGAGATTAATGATATGTTCAACCACCCATATCACGAGATGTTCTAAGGCTCGGCTTTAACTATAAACTAAAGATTAGCGAGTTGGCTACTGTTTTCTCCTGCCCGCTGTTCTACGCAGCCCTTTTTGTTCTCCTTCACGATGACAAAACATGTTCGAATAGCTGGGTAAAGAAGTGTTTGGCCTGAGGGTGAGGAGATCACAGACGATATAATACAGACTTAAGTCTCTGCAAGAGCACTATGTGGATTGGAACCCTTCGTCGAATCCGTGAAAAGGCCTTGCAAATAGGGTCTTTAGGCTAAGCGAGCCCCTTTCCAGAACCGAACTCAGGTTCGCTTGGGCTAAAAATCACTCCAAATTGCAATATCGCCAATTCTCAAGAGTGGACCGGTCTAGATTCGACTTTGTGGTAGTTACATAGGCAAGTGGTTCTCTGAGACGCCTGGAAGGCTGGTCAATCTGCAAGCTTACTTCCTGTCTCATCTTCTGTGCTGCGCTACATCTCACTAAATCCTAATAATAGCCTGGACATTACCCTTTTATGCTGCTGGTAAGCCGCCGCCTGAGGCTGATAGAGTAAGCTGTCATTATTCTCTCTGTCATCCGCTCGCAATTGCAACTTCCCCACTCTGTTTTCCCTAGATACTGGTTGCACAAGTTCCACAAGAACCTCAATCAAATTGCTGTCATACTAGCGACTCGGCTATTTCCCTGTTAAGTAGTGCTGTTAGACTATCGACTGAGGGTAAGCACTACATCCTCCATCTTCGGGCAAATGCTAAGATGTTGCAACCTGTGAAGGTTTCTTTAGACTTTAGTGCATCCGGTTCTGGTTCACGGTATCGAGTAACGAGATTTTAATTTCTACCAATATGGGTCTGAGGCGTGTTATCTCTGCCAAGTTAGGAGGGGGCCACGACGCAGCAGCAAGTACACATGAAACGCAGAATTTGCAAGATCCAACATTTGAGCTCCCAATACGCAGTCCAATGACGAGGATCCGAAGATGGCAGCAATTCCTAAACCCTATTGCTTGGTTACTCTTATTATGTATTGGAGGTCCCATTCTCTTACACGAACTGGCAATCAAGTATCTGGATGGTTCTTCGTCACCTATTGATAACGACATGTTCTATTTACGGCCCCTATGGACGTCATGGTCTACATTGTTCGAGATCAATCTCAGGACAGGAAATTTGTCTTTCACTGCTGCAAAGCTTATTGATATAGCTTTCGATATTGTGGTCGGCCGTGGGGGACAGTTTCTTCTTGCCTGGATGGCCTACAGAGTATACACGGATGTTCTGATGCGTATCGCTGAAAAGGGGCAAATAAGATACGATCTGTTCGCCGCAGTCACACTCCGTCCCAACTACCTCAGGACACTCGGAACTGCTACAGCATCTGTTGTTTCGGCTCGGGATTCTTCGACAAGACTTGCACTGGTTTGGACTGTGCTGGCGATGTTGTACGTCCTCGGTTACCCTACTTTGGTATCTGCTGCCACCTCGCTGGTTGCCGCGACCACATCATCCATACAGCTAAACGATAACGGAACAGCATCATTCGATACATATATTGCCAGTGCGGCTTATTCTTTTGCTCATAGTGGCCTTGAAAACATTCCCGACCCATGGATTGTACCCATAGCTAATATCACCGATATGAGCTTCAATATGTGCAATATTATGTGGCTTAGCCACCATGAAAGGTCTAAAACAGAAGGAAACGGTATAATTGTCAACCATACATCATATACGCTTAGCAACAATACGCAAACCGATTGTGGCTTCTACTACGACAATAATTTTTACAATCTTCATTTGGCCCCCGCTACTGACGAAGGCCAAGCGTTCGTGGACCAATTTCTCGCCGATCGGACCATTTGTTTGCCTGATGGGCGTCACTACCAATGGGGGGCCTCGTGGGAGCTTCTTCTCATAATATTTATCCTGCAAAGTGTCTGGTCGGCCAGCCTGCTATTGATGTGGCTAGAAGCAACAATGCATAGTCGGCTTGTACGAAAAGGCAGGAAGATGGGTAAATGGAGAGCTGTACTTGACTTGACTGAGCCATTACGGTCACGATTGGGGACTAGCGACGGCATGTACAATCAGACCCAGCTCGCAGCCTCTGTTTGGAAGATGCCGCCCGTGCATTACGAGGCGAAGGATGACGGGATTCAAGATGGAGGCTATGGTCAAGATGTCTATCTTGTTTCTGGCTTCGATGCTGCCAACAGTTCGAAACACACTTTCGACAGTGAGGTTCGACAACTAGGTGGGGATCGATGAAGTGGATTCCGCTTCATTTTTATACGATGTCTTGCATTCCATTGCTGAATCGAGCCACTCAATGGTAACATGCTCTACGACAGCCGATTAAGTTGCAGCAATTATTCGCTGGGGCAAAGTCTACCCACTTGATCTGGTTTCTTACTGTGGTAGTAATTTTCAAAGGGACCACCTAGGAAGTGATCTCGCAAAGATGAAAGATATGTATATAGATATAGGCACTAACTACATTACGGTGCGAAGAGGCGCAAGACTTGTACATCCATTTCGATGATACAGTTTCTCTTCAAGTTTGAAGGGAAAATATAGGCCAACATAGACATGGGTCTTAGTGAGAGCACAAGATGTCTGCCTGGGTTAAACTACGAAAGACTCGAAGACCTGTCGGTCGGATGAGGAAATATGATCTGGAAAACGTCATTAAGAAGTTTGGAGATTTGTTTCAGATGGATGGAGATTAGGATGACATGGGACTTTCTATTAAGATACTAGATAGCACAATGAACTTCCTTGGAGGAGTGGACGAAACCAGAGAAGAAGAAATATACGCCTTCTTACAATGCTAATTACTATCCCACCATTCCTATCATGGAATTTTCGTGGCTAGCTTTGTTGATGAAGAGGTTGAACGACAATGAGGTTACTAAGCTCTTACTAGTCGTTAACGATTGCAACGCTTTGGCTAGGAACACGGTGATTATTTTGAGGGCGCCAAGTCAACGTCCTCGAGATATCTTCAAAGGAACTCATTGGAGATTGCGGAGCGATACTACCTGGGAAGAGTATGCGAGATACGCCACGGAAAAGTTGGGGCATCTTGTGTTGGCTCACAAGGCAATGACTCAGCTCTATCTGGATGGTGGGTTCAGTCTTGAACATGGACAGAGCAGATCGAAAGAGCTAATAATCTTGATAGTGTTCCGTCCCCACCCCGATCCTGCCTGCAAAATTCCTTATCGCCTGGAATGCATAAAGATCTGGTCGCGAGGTGTAAGCATACCGCTTGTTGGCAGGGAACTGGAAGATTTGAACGAGATGTGGGAAGCTCCCAAAATTAGATGGGTGGAAGAAAATCAGATATAGCTTATTAAAGTCTCGCGTCTTCCGATCATCTCAATATATTCAAACCCGTGAACAAGAGAAAGTAATCCATCCAATCCCGGGACCAGTAAAGAAAGCACATCCCTTACTCCCCCCATCCCCATCACCCTCCCCCTTCGCTCTCTCCCTAAACCTACTTTCCACCTTCCAGGACCCCTTCGTGCCCGTAAGTTCCGCAACTTCCTCCCACATCTCAGCAAAGCTCTCTTCATCATGCAAAAATTGCAGCCTCTCCTCCCCTTTCTTCCAGAACCCCTTTACCTTGGGTCCTCTCTCACCCCCGCCACGACACCCTACCATTTCTCCGAGGAACATACTCCCCTTCCCTGCCTCTAGCATCTTCACAATCCTTTCACAGACATCAAGTTGCCGCTCCCGATCAAAAAGATGCAAAAACAGTCCTGCATGCACAACCCTAAACTTCCCTTCCCACCCTTTAAACTCATCTTCAAACAAGCTTGGCGAGAAGATATTTGCGGCAACCAACGTACCAGCAAAGCTTGAAGAATCATTAAACAGTTCATAAGAAGTGGTAAGGTAATCCGGATTCAGATCGCTGCCGTAGAGATTGGTGGACGGGATCCCCGCGTGGGCTAGAGAGCGCAGCTCTTGGGCTATGCAGCAGCCGAGATCGAGCAGAAAGGGGCCTGGCTGGGAAGTAGAGGGTTGCATGAGGGATAATAGGTGGGTGTACTTTGGGTGTTTGCGGAGGTTCAAAGTGAGGAATTTGAATTCGCCGATGCATGGGTAGGGGGCTTGGGACCAGAGGGTGTCGCGCTGAAAGGGTTAGCTGAGCTGAGTGGACGAGGAAGGAGGAAAGAGGTACCATTTTGTAGACGTGGGATGCAACATCCTGTGGTGGGATGTGACTATATTCTTCCAGCAGCTTGCGAGAGTCGGGTGCGAGGTGATTGGTGAGGTTCTTGTAGTACCATGGGTTCTCTTTGGAGTATCTGTCTAGCTTTGGGGATGAGGCTGAGGATGCCATTCTGAGGCTGACGGGGGTTGTGGAGTAGTGGAGATGAAGATATTCCTTTGAGATAATTGAGGGAGAATTGGGCCTAGATATATGGAGAGAAGTGAAGGCAACAGCTGAAGCACACCGTGTACCTCGGCTAGAAACCACCAATAGACATGAATGACTGGCCACAAACAACAGAAAGGGGCATGAAGTTTCGGGTGCGGAGAACAGTTGGTGATGGATATCGGGCCCGAGTTATGTAAAGGCTTCGGGCAGGATGGAGGTGAAGCTTGGGTGGGGCTTCCAAACATGGGAATTGTGGGAGTTCGATTGCAGCCTGCCGCGCGAAGTGCACCAATCATATAGAGCCTTGCGCAGCCTTCACCCAGATATGTCCAACCTTTTGTATCCCCAAAGCGTCTCCCAAGATATGAAATGTGAACCATTCGGAAGTCATACTCTATCTCGGGTCCGTAAAATTCCATCGACTGGGGAATTGTCTGTCGAACAGAGCATCTGCAGATCTGCTGGTTAGCCGTCAGTGCGAAGCTTCCTTCCACCGGGTCTCCCCTTCGCCGCCTGTATCACTGAATCACCACGTGGGCCAAGTCCAAGATCAGAGAATCACTGATGCATTCAGTACTTTCTGTAGCTAATGCACATCTTTTCTATGCCAGCTCCCAAAGCCCATAACATCACAATCCCTTGCTATGATTCTCAAATCCCATGCAACCAGTCGAGAAAGACCCAGAAAACCATTTAGAATTTGCTGAACTGCTTGACAGCCTTGCCAGTTCGGGGAAGCACGCGGAGGACATTGAATCGGACCTGTGAATAAACTGTCAGCATTTCTCCTACACCCGCTGGAGATGGGTAGTTGGACATACAGTCTTGCTCAAAGGTCTGCATTGTCCAACAGTAACCTGATCACCCTCCTCAACACGGAAAGCTGGCGAGACGTGCGCAGCCAAGTTCTTGTGTCTCTTCTCGTAACGGGCGTACTTAGGGATGAAGTGAAGGTATTCTCGGCGGATGATAAGAGTTCGGTGCATCTTGGTGGAAACGACGGTGCCGGTCAAGATACGGCCACGGATGGAGACGAGACCGGTGAAAGGGCACTTCTTGTCTGTGGTTGTGAAGTCAGCACAATCTTCGTCGTCGTGCGCCCAGCTTATATCAATTCCCCATCTCTCAGAATCCCCTCAATTTGATCCATCCCAGCCCGCAGAATCGTCGCAATACCCGAGAGCACCCAGAATACACATACCAATGTAGTGGCCCTCAATCGCAGTCTTTGGTGTCCGGAAACCCAATCCAACGTCTTTGTACCATCTTCGTCCACCCTTTCCGACGCGGGACTTCGCCTTCGACTTGGAGTTCAAGAAGATGTGCGGTTGCTTCTGGAACGCGCGCTCCGATTGCACGGTAAGTTCGGTGGCCATGATTGCGGTGCTTTGGTCGAAGTCGCAGTCGTGGAGTCTCGAGGTGTTTTTGCGGGTGGAGGTTTGAAGCAATTTTCGCTCGCCTAGTTTGTGCGCCACGTGATGAGGGACTGAGCAGCCAGCGCTAGCTCCAAATTCGGCCTAGCTCAGACAGCTTTTCAACGACCCAATCAAGGCAACACCTCGGGCCCACCTGCCTTGGACGCGCCGTCTTTGTTTTGTTTACGCGCAGCAACGAACCATCGGCAGACTTTCAAGGATCACAACTAGATCCACCCACTTCATGAACACTCCATAAATCCCACGACCGGCGAAGAATTGAGCGTTAAGCTCTATTGCAATCATGTCTTCACGAGAAGAAGTCACACTTCCTGCAACACGCCCCAAATCTCGAAAATCACTGGGCCATATCCCGTCTTCCAGCGAGATGGACCAAGAAAATGCGACAGCAGACCTGGGAGCTTTTGCAGCAGGAAAGAGATCAATGCCATTGGAAAAACCAAGCAAAAAATCACGAAGCAAGAGTATTGGGCCTGGAGGATTGGATGCGCTGAAGGATACATCTGGAAATCGGCGCAAGGTACGTCTGGAGCTTTACCAGCAGAATCCACAGCTAACAGCATTCAAGTCGATAGCTTCAACTCCCCACCCTCCCCCGAGATCGATCCTCAAACCTACCATGCCACCTCTTCGAGAAATCCCAGCCCATATTTCAACGCGCAAAAGCAGTCCGAAGAAAGCTACCCCGCTCCAAGCCACCGAGAACCTGATTGACTTCGATATTGCCCCAAGGATCTCTGGCACGGACAGCCTCCCAAATCCCTTTGAAATCGATGGCAGTGCTGCTGTGAATGAGACACGCGTTGCACTGAGAACAGAGGAGGATCAACAAGCTGCTGCAAGAGCACGCGAGGAGAAGGAAAGAGAAGAGTTAGAGAAGGAGGTCATTTCACGTCGAGATGCGCGCAGAAAATCGCTGGCTAATCGACGAGTTTCATTTGCGCCAGAAGCCACACTGCATACCTGGGATGTTGTGGTAGAGTATCAAGATTCTACAACATCCTCGAATTCAACTCGTCGAGCTTCATCAGCGTCTGGGGGATCTGTAGGATCGCCACATCCAAAATCATCTGGTGCGCCGAACTCTGATCCTTCAGAGCCGCCGTCGACTCCACCTGAACAAGTCGAGGAAGACACCATCGCTGCAAGCCCTGCTGATCAGCGAAAGATGCACCAGAAGAAGCGCCGGCGAAGCTCTGGAATTCCACCTATGAATTTCAACAACCCTGATGATGAAGGTTTCTCTTCAAGTCCATTTAGTGGAAGCTCTATGGGCGATGCCGATGAAGTTATTGAAGACGATTCAGCCAATTCGAATAGTGACTCTGGAGATGATGATGGAACAATGATGAGCCTTGATGGAGGTGAAACCACAAACATGTCAATGGCGTCGGTTAATTCTAGTTCGAGTACTGCCTCAAGTGCCCGACTAGAAGAAGCTTTGAGATTAGCAGCACGACAAGCCGGGACGCAAGGGATTGATTTTGATGAGCATGGAGGTGAAGCAGCTGAAGAGGAAGAAGAAGTTGTTGCGTCCTTTGCGCCTTGGGCCAAGAAGGGCGGCATTCAAAATCTCGAATCCGAACAAGACCAAGAGAACGTGAACCCTTTCTCGCCAGCCTTCAAAGCAGGTGCTCCGCCGGAAGAGGAAGATGAAGAGATGACAATGGACATGACACATGCTGTTGGTGGCATTCTTCCTACTCAGCAAGCGGATGACGATGAGATGTCAATGGATGTAACTCGCGCATTCGGAGGCATCATCACAAACGAAGCCTCAAAACCTGCTACACGGCGAAAGTCAATGGCGTCAAATCGTCGACAAAGTACGCGCCGAAGATCTTCAGGTGAAGCATCAACATTAGATGACGCAACCATGGACCTCACAATGGCAATTGGGGGCATTCAAGCTCCCCAGGACCAGACCGTCTCTAAAGATGATGAAGACATGACCATGGAATTCACATCTGTTGTCGGTGGGGTGCTTTCGCAGTTCAATCAGCCAGCAAAGCCAGGAAGAAGACAATCCATGGCTAAGCAGAACAAGCGGAGCCGAGAAAGCATGGACTCCAGTGCCGGTGACGATACAATGGACATGACTGTCGCAATTGGCGGGATCATGCCGTCTATTACGGAAGCGTATACTGCTGAACAAGACGCAACTATGGGCATGGAAATGACTACAGCTCTTGGCGGCATATTACCTCCACAACGAAGCACCGGAAGCCGATCGCAAGCAAAGAAGATCATGGAAATTGAGACAGATCTTGGCAGCTCGCCATTCCAAGCCGAAGTTCTCGCCAAGTCACCGCCCAAGGTTGCCGCTGCAACCCACACCGTGACCTCTGAAACTGGCAGCCCAAGTCTTGCTGCTTTCCGTGGAAAGGGACTTCGCCGTAGTGGGGATGCTCGCCATTCAACAACTCCGAAGTCTAAACTCAGCGTTGGCGGTACCCCTGTTAAGAAGCCAGCGACACCTTCAAAGCAGCTCACTCCGCAGCCTCCACGCCCAAAAACGCCACCAGGAAAGACTCCGCCTTCCAAGAACGTTGTTATGCGTACGTCTTCACCAAAGCGCCTTTTCACGGAGGAGATCAAGGCCTCAGCGACCAAGAAAGCCGCCACTCCCAATAAACTATTCCAGAAGGACAAGACTACCGGACTTGCGACCCCAAGTTTTGTGCTGACTCCTCAGCCGAGACGATCTTCTGGTGTTGGTCTTGATAAAACTGGGCTTGGCTCTCCTCGTGTTGCTGCTCTCCTCGACCGCCGAGGTTCAATTGGAGATCAAGCGAAATCATTTATTCCTAGTCAACTTGAGCAAGTTGCCCAAGGCGTACGTTTTGATGATCCTCGTGCTATAGAGGAAGAAATCGACAGAGAGCGTGAGCAGGACGAGGACCGCGAGAATGGCCGGAAGATCATGGAACGTGAAGCTGACCAAGTCGATGAGGAGAATGCCACACTTAACCTCAAGGAACTGATTCAGACAATGACTCCAAAGAAGAAGCCATTAAGAGGCCGGAAGAGTTTGCATGTTGGTGCTGCAAAGGGTATTCTTGGGAAGCGGCCTGCCGAACTTGATGAAGATGATGAAGATGAGGACAACTCGGGTGTCAAGCGTCTCAAGAATCATCAAGGGAGCCCTGTAAAGAATGTAAAACTTCAAGCACCGCCCACGAAGACCGAGACAACTACTGGACGCATGACGCGAGCGGCTCGAAAGAGCTTGGATGAAGCCATGAATTCTTCAATTACGCCGACGACGAGATCTTCTCCAGAAAAGACAAAAATCACAACTCCTCGTCGCCAAGGTCGCTTTAAGGATGCAGAATCACAATCTCCTGCCAAGCATATCGGTCCTCCAGCCGAGAAAGAGCCTGTTGAGAACCCGGAAATCGATGAAGAGAGCTTTGGCGATGATCGCATCCAGCTCCAGGACTTCTTGAACATGACAAGCATTCGCTTTATGGAGTTGACAACTACTAAACGAAGACATACCATGGCACCAAAGGCTTCGGAGAGGGAACCTGGAGATAACAAGCCGGTGTCGCTTGAAGACTGTGTTGCAGCAGGTGCTGCCACCATTCCAATGCTCGAACTATTCCAGCATGTAAGTTTGTTCGACTTGTTATCAATTTGAGCCAGTACTAACATCAGTAGGCTTGCCACGAACTCAAGCGATACATCTCTGAAGGCCGCAAGACCGTTCGCGAGATCGAGACTGAAACCTTCGAGGAGAACCCACCCCTCTTCCGGGAATACATCTCTGCAACTCCTGATATGAAGGTCGTGATGGACAATCAGCTCAAGAATGTCAAGACACACTCGAGACTGCTCAGCAAAGGACTTTGGTATGATTGGAGAATGACTCTTCTCGGAACGCTGAAGGAAGGTCTTTTCAAGACTGCCGAGGGAATGATCTCAGACGAGGAGCTTCTTGATCAACAACAAGCATTGCTTGAATCGGTATTGCCACAGCTTATTCAACAAGCCGAGCAACTTGAGCAAGAAGAGGCCGATCTTCAGTTAGCTGCTGAGGAGATTGCCAACTGTGACCAAGAGGAATTGAGTGAAGCTCGACAAAAGCTCATCACAGCTGACGCAGATATCGATGCCAAGAAGCGATTGATCGCTGAGTTGCGGAAGCAGTTGCAGGGGAGGGAAGTCGAGATCGAAGCTGGCAACGGGAAGAAGCATGTCTATCTGGAGGAAATCCGTGAGGCCGAGAAGATCAGAGAGGAGTGCAGAGGCTGGACTTCAAGCGAGATCAGTTCTTTGAAATGTACGTCCCACAGCTCATTCAATTGGCACATATGACTAACCTTATGTAGCGAAAGTTGATGCCATCGAGAAGGAACATGGCTGGACTATCACTGGTATTTCAGGTACCACGACTTCGATGACATACAGGAAAGAGATCGAATTAGTTTTTGATGCGTCGTCATTCCTATCGCCAAAGTCCAATGCTGCTGGCAAGCGGTCGCAAAATTCGCGAATCGATCTCTGGTACATCGGTGCAAATCGAGAGCTGAACCCTATTCCGTTGACTGCAGAAAAGGAATTCTTCCTCCAAAGCATCCGAGATCATATCCGAGGGTTACCTCAAGCCCAAACACCGATCAAAGATCTCCTTGCTACCGTCAGTGTATCATGGAATAAGGCCAGCACTGTCGGAGACGACATCCGTCTCTTGAACGTCAGCTGCCCTACCGAAATCACCAAGACGTCTGATGAATCAATCATGATCAAGTCGGCTCTCTTGATCGGACCCTTAACGACAAAAGTTGAGATTTCGTTTCACTTGACTAGTCGCAGCGGTGAGAATGGGATCGAGGTAGAAGTCTCTCCAAGTGCGACAGTTGTGTATGGAGAGCGCTTCAATGAGCCGAAGATGGGAGAGTTCTTGCTGAACCGATGTGGCAATGCTGTGGAAGAGAAGGGCACGGGTACGAAGTCATCTTGGGGCGCAGCCGTCGCTGAGTTGGCGGAAAAGCTGCTTGCAAGAGGACGTAAATGATTTTGGTGTTCTTTTTGGGACACGGGTGTGGTGGAGTTTCGGAGCATGGGTTCTCGGTGTATCAGTGGCATTCAGGGAGTTTGGAGTGATATACATGTAGGAGTTATGATGAATGACAGTATGTGGAAGGAGAGAATTTCTCTCAATACAATCCAACCTATTCTGCCCTTTTCAAGCCACACCGACAGCAAGCGCTGCCATATTGTAGCCGTGATGGATAATGTTATTTATTTCTCTCAGTCGTGGCTGTTTGTCCCATGTCTTCTTCATTTTAAGCTTCATCTAGGAAACGGACAGGCGAAGTAGGTTCTGGCTAAGCTTTAGGGCTTGGAACTAGTCTTGACCCGCTCTATACTTTGTTAGGAAGCTCGAGGCTGCTCAAAATCGGCGACGCAAGGCTAGTATAACTGCGGCCCAATCAACATCGCAAATTAATGACATCGCTTGAGATTCGCGGCGACTTAAAGTTAACCGCTAAGAGGGACAACGTCAATGACGCAATAAATAGGAAGATCACCCTGATCTCTTCAATCGCTGCAGAGTGTTGTGGCAAGCAGTTGACTGTCAGGGAACATCCATTTCCTTCCACGCAACAGAATACGTGCACATTTGCACAATTTCGCGCTCTAAGATCTGTCTAAGTGGATCGAGGGTATGATGAATGTAGCTTCAGGATCTAGAAAAAACTTTTCTAGCGAAGCAACACCATATAAAACCTGTGGCTGGAATAGTTTGCAACTTGTAGCGGCGGCCTATCAAAGCTTTGCAATGGGACTAGACAATCCCCACCTCCAAGCAAATCCCCAGGCGAACTCTGCCCCATATCGGCCATGATCCACTACCGATCTTAGATCGATACCTGGCAGAAACCCCTTAATCTGTAAGGCCTCTTAATATAATCAAATTGCCAAATCCGATAAGCTTCATGAGAAGCTGTACAGTGACGCCAGGCGCCAGATAGAGTAGTAATTACGTTCAAAGTAACATAAACCAGCCAGCCCCGCTGCAATGCTGTTTTTTCCCTTCGCTCTATCTTGCGTATGCCACCCTAAACCTCAATATGGTGACCAAATTCCATCAAAGACCTGGGTTTACCAGAACGGATACCGACAAGGTATCTCGTGAGAGCGACCAACCAATACAGTCCGCCTGTCGCGATTCCGAGAAGACCTACGATAGGAAGTCTGACATTACCTATGTTGGCGACGAACTCCCAGCTTTTGATGCAGCCAAGGAAGACCATTTTGGAGAGGCCGCTGTCCTGACGGACGCTAAAGATGTTCTTACTCACGTTATTCACGTAGATGATGGTCCGTCTTTGAGTCCTTGGACTTTCCGTGCCTTCTTTCTTGGTAAATATCGCACTCATCTTGATAGCGGTATTGACTGACAATGCGTTCAAGGTATTGCATTAGCCATCTTCGCATCCGTTCTGCAAGAAATCTACTATTTCAAGCCCCAAGCTATCTACGTTTCAATTGTCTTCATGACTGTCATCGGCTATGCACTTGGTGAATTAATGTCCTTCATTCCGAGGATTGGAGCAGTTGGCCATTTCCTGAACCCGTTTCCATTCAACTCAAAGGAGCATGCCTTTATTATCATTATGGCTTCTACTGCAGCCACCATCGCAGTTTCAACCGAGATCCTGGCTGCCCAGAGGTTGTACTACAATATGGATCCGAACGCTGGAGCGGCTATTTTTCTTGTTATCTCTTCCCAGCTTCTGGGATTTGGCATCGCTGGTCTCCTACGTTCTGTCCTAGTTCAGCCAACCAGGTAAGCCCGTATTTGCAACACTTAATGTACCTAGCTGACTCAGAGAAGAATGCTATGGCCTATAAATATCCCAATCGTCACTTTGCTTAAACACTTCATCGTGATAAGAGAGAGACTCGGTTTCGCCTCAAAATATTCTGGATAGTTTTTGGCATACTCTTGGTTTGGGAAATCATCCCCGAGTGGATTTTCCCCGTCCTACAGGGTGTCTCCATCTTCTGTCTTGCCAAGCAGAACAGCTTACTCTTCACCAACCTTTTCGGTGGATCATCCGGCAACGAAGGTCTCGGTTTCCTCTCCGTTTCATTCGATTGGCAATATATTGCTAGTCTAGGTTCCCCAATGTGGTTGCCACTTTACGCACTCACAAACAGCACCATTGGCTACCTGCTTTGCACCGTCCTCTTCATGGGCATCTACTATGGCAATATCTGGGAGTCGCAGAACTTCCCGTTCTTGTCACAGCTGCTATACGACAACTCCTCCAACTCAACTTCTTTTTCACCATACAACCTCAGTCTTATCCTTACCCCGAGAACGAAATCAACCGCGCCGGCCTTGAGCAGAATGGCATACCATATCTCACCGAGACGTACATTGGCTACCTCATCACCACGAATATGGGTCTGACAGCAACGATCGTCCACATGTTCCTCTAGAACTTCAACGACATCAAAGCTGGCTTTGCATTTCTCTCCCCTACCAACCTCGCCAAGCTCGTCCAGCCATCCTTCTGGATGTTCTGGAAAGGGGGCAAATCTCGCGACGAGCACCAGCGCGAAGTTCTTGAGAACCCAGATATGGACCCGCACTACAAGCTAATGGTGCAATCTGGCTATTCCGAGGTTCCAAATTGGTGGTACGGCATGGTGCTTCTCACCTCCTTCATCGTCGGCCTCGGCACCCTCTATGGCATTCAATCTACTCTCCCCTGGTGGGGCTACATAATCTCGAACCTCTTCGCGCTCCTCTTCATTCTCTTCTTTGGCGCTCAAATGGGCCTCACAGGCTTCCAATTTAACCAATAACCCATCATACAGATGGTCGCTGGCTACATCCACCCTGGCAAGCCGCTCGCGAATATGTATTTCACCGTCTTCGGCTTCAACGGTGTGCAGCAGGGCCAATGGCTATGTCGGGACCTTAAGATCGCACAGCTTGTCCACCTCTCTCCGAAGAGCACGTTCACTGCACAGAGGACTGGTGAGGTAATTGGCGCGATCTTCAACTATATCATGATGAAGACGATTGTCACGAACCAATTTGAGATATTGACTTCGATCGAAGGCTCAAATATCTGGTCTGGGCAGAACGTACAGCAGTATAGCACTCTTGCCATTGCGTGGAGTATTGCGGGTGATATGTTTAGTATCGGGGCGAGGTATCAGTGGGTTACTATTGCGTACCTCATTGGATTCATTGTGCTGGTGCCGTTCTGGTTGATTTACAGATACACGAAGATTGAGTTCTTCAATTACATCAATCTCAGTATCATTCTCTGGTACATGGGTATGTCCTCCGCTCCTTTTCCCTCTTTTCCTCCCTAGCCACTTTTGATTTCAGTCACTAATATGATATCAGGTTGGCTCTTCGTCGGCGTCAACTCTTCAATCCTCTCCTATTTCGCCATTGGCTTCTTCGCACAATTCTATCTACGCAAATACAAGCCCGCTCTCTTCGTTAAATACAACTACCTCGTCCTGCCGCACTTGATGGAGGCACGCAAGTCATTGTTTTCATATTGAGCTTTGCGGTTCTCGGTGGTGGTGGTGTTGCGCATGATTTCCCTACTTGGGGAGGTAATAATGGAGGCGTAGGGAACGGGAAGAATGTGGATTATTGTATGTATAATCCTGCTAATGGGTAGATTGTTGGTGATAAGGTGGGGAAACGAAAGGAATTGAGGAAACATATGGGCGGGTGGGATAATGGGAAGGTCTCAATCATTCAAATGCTATCACAACACTTCACCAACTTGTTGAATGAGTTTCAGTTCGGTTCTCAAATAATCAGAAAAAAGAATATAAAAATGTTTCAACATTGATTTCAATCACCATATCCGAATTACATATATGCACGCACAATTGACATTTATGGCTCAACAAAAGACCTGGCCGGCATGGTGTTTGGGGTGCGTTGACCTTATTCCATTTGCTAGACCTAGGACTCGAGGCCCTGATGATAAAAGAGAAATACTATTGATTCTTCACCATAAAGGGAGTTTTCAGCGAAAAATAATTTGAACGCGGCATGCACGGCCTCGATCTCCATCTTAATGGTCACTATGAAACGACTATAGTTCGTCGATGGGATGATTGTCTGACGAGCAAGGGTCCAGATTCGTCAATGTCTCGATCCATGCCAAATCCAAAATCCAAGATCGAGGTCAAAGCGAGGCTAACTACCCCACAATCGCGGGGACTATCTGGATAACTGCAAGTTCATACCACAGGTGACACATAATTAGCACGGAAACAGTTTGTTAAGCCCTGAAACATATGTGAATTCGATATTTAATACTCAATGCGGTGTTCAAGGCGAGTCGAAGAATACTCCGTATGCTAAGACAAGTTGTAAGGCGGGAAAGACAGATTATTCGCCGGGAGCTGTCACCGAGAAACGCCTTTTAATAACCTTCAACTGTTAATAACAGATCCAGTCCGCTGGGCATGAATCTTGGCTTGCTCGGAAGAAAATGTGGTCCAGAGGCACAGTCTTAAGGTTACATGAAGAAAATATCGATACACCAACTCACTGCTGATAGTCCACGGTTGCTCGGAACGAGCTAACCCATTTAATCAATTTGTGGGGCAAATCATTAACCACCTTGGAACTTTGAATCTTGGCGATGCCCAAAATGTGACAGTGCGGGGTAGCTTCTCTGGTAAGCATGAATGCCCCATTCATGCACGTCAATCAGGAGGCGACAAGCGAGAAGCGAGCCGCTCCGTGACATCTCTTGCGGCATGTGAATGGCATCGATAGTCCTCAGCCCTTTTAGACGTTCCATTCCAGTTATAATTGAAACCCCAAAAACACTTTGGAGAATCTTGGTTGGCGCTGGACGGGTACCTGCATTCTCGTGGAGGAATCCACTCGGACACTTTTAAGGGGGATGGTGCAGTTCAGACGAGGATACCGGGTAAAGGTAGACCTGTTTCCTGGGCAATCCTTATCTTGTCCCCCTCCACACTTTTGATGCTGCCTGTGTTTTGAGCACTTGGAAAGGCCACTTCCGAGCTTTAGGGCTGCCATTGCACGTGAATTCCCTTGGCAAAATGCTTCGGGTATCTGGAGACGCGCATTTAGTGTGTCGCTCAAGTCTCAGCCAGGAGCTCTGCTAACTTGACCTGCAAAACATTATTAGAGCCCTTGCAACACTCGCGAATGCGTTTGATGTAGATCGGCAGGACCCTACCAGCAAAAGGAATACAAAGTCAGAGCACCGATCCACATCCGTCCACACTTTTGCAGCTGCTCAGTCTTGACGATGAGGTCGAATGGTCAACGAGATGATTATCGATTCCAACACCTTCTACCGAATCACCAACTCGGTTCTAGGTAGTTCTTTTTCTCTTGACGTTGTCAATACAGATGGTCCTCCAACGGGCGAGGTTGATATCACGCCTTCTGGCCTCTTTTCTGGGCAAGTGTGGCAGTTTATCAACCCCACGCAGCCGAACAATGGACCATACTTCCTTTCCAGTTCGTTTCTCGGCGCAGAAAAGAAGCTCGATATCGGCATAGGAGAAAATCATACATACATTCCTTTCCTCAAAAATTTCACAGCAATACACGACCAAACCTGGATCGTTAAAACACACAATGATACCGTGAGCGGCGTCAACACTACAACATACAGTATTGAACCGAGTTATTTCAATGGCACCAAGGCTTTGACTGCAAATAGCACCACTAAACAGCCATTTTTGGATGTGCCGGGTGGAGGGTATCAGCACTGGGTGCTGACGCCGGTG
The DNA here is from genome assembly GCA_009732865.1 of Stipitochalara longipes BDJ. Classification (NCBI taxonomy): domain Eukaryota; kingdom Fungi; phylum Ascomycota; class Leotiomycetes; order Helotiales; family Hamatocanthoscyphaceae; genus Stipitochalara; species Stipitochalara longipes. The sequence goes on along the minus strand of ML769343.1, from coordinate 105,843 downwards.
ATGCAAATCGACGATGCTTCCTTTTCAACATCTGCTCTCTGGGCAATGGCAACACAAGTAAGTGTGCACCTCTCAATGTTCGAACTGTCTCTAACAGCAAGCTCTATCAGACCGGAACTGCAACTGCAACAAGTTCATTGAGTATCAGACCGACGAGACAACCAGGCTTCTCTCCCAATTCGGGCCAGACACCACCTATTGCCCTACCTAAATCAGCACTCATTGCAATCATATTAGCGCCGGTAACACTTGTGGTAGCTCTTCTCATATTCACCTGCATATTTCTCTACTATAAGCGGCAGGCGTGCAAAAGAAAACAAGCGGCGGCTTTGGATGATAAACTCGAAAGCCCTTGGCGGGACTCTGCGCAACAAGTATATTACGGATCAAGACCTCCATTTGCGACTGCTGCAAGAGCATACACCCCATCAATAGCATCATCAGGTAACTTTGCGAGATCAACACAACCTGACGACTTCAACCCTCTCGATCCACGGCCACCGTCTCGGCCTACATCGTGGATCAGAGGGCGAGATAACCAACCGTTCTTTGGTGCATCAGCATTGGGAAATCTTGACGAGAGACTGCGAGCACCACAGTCGCCAACATCACCCCTCCCGGCAGAGCTATCTGCAGATTCTCGAGGGGTCAGTACGGCCGAGATCGAGCAGATGTCGCCTCGATCGCTATTGTCCCCCACACGCAAGAACGAGACACCGAATACACAACGGTCCGCGAGCGCGCAGTCAATACAACGGTCAGAATCACTGATATCTCGCTGGAAAGTGTAGCCCAGATGAATTCTTGGCAGAGAAGCTGTGCTACTGGCCATGTTTAGACTAGAATTGGCTGAGCCTTCAATTCGTTCATGTAATTTTTAAATTTTAGGGGGGACTGGTTGGCTGGATTGATAAATGGACGGATTGGGAAAAGGCTTGCAAGCGCATGATTGTGCGTTTAGAAACGCATGATTGTAATAGCAGAGGAGCAATAAAAATAGAAAGATTCCTGAGGTCTGCAGATCCAGTTCGCACGCCGCTGAAACCGGGGTGAGGTCTGAGAGCGGTTTCGCACTTGCGTGCGCTGGCTGGCTGGGTAATGTGTGATCAGACACGGGGAGGTAGTTGAGATCGACTTGATACGATGTTGGTGTAGGAATCTGGTTAGCATGAAAGCTGAGCCTCAAGTCTGCGTGAACTGTTGATGCCGTTGGAGTTGATCAGAGGAGGGGAAATGCGTTGGAGGTCAGAATAGGGGTTCGATAAGCGAAACACGCTAAAGAAATGCGCTAAAGGAAAGATCCTCACGCGGCGGTAACCTTGACGACTTCTTTTCAATGCAACGGCAATCCTGCGAATCCGGCAGTCCACGCCCGCGAAAAGTATGTCAGAGCCACTGCTTGTATACATGCTACAGACATAAGCTCTGCCGAACTTTCCGAGTCGATGACAAAGCTGAGAACTTTGTCCAGTACCTCTGGCCTCTCGACGCTCAATAGGACGAACCTTCGAGCCTGACGAATTCCACGCGCGCAGAAGAACACACGAAGCGCATATATAATGCGGTATCATACGGTTATCTCGTCGGCTCATCCAAACGTGGAGGTCCTGACTTGATGAAATGATTCAAGAAAGATGGTTCTAGCCCCAAGGCACAAGCTTGCTTGGATGGAAAACCAAGTGGTGCGTTTGTAGGACAGGACTGGATACATCTAGGAGGCATAGTGAGACGAAGAATTGCATAACTATGTTACGGCTGAATCTTTGCATTTAGAAGCATTCGAGTGAGTGACAAAATACACAGAGTCAATGGTGCAGTCATGCGGGTCGAATTTTCCAAACCAGTACTTCGCATTTTTCTTAAAACAGTGTCATCCACGGTCCTACAGCTTTTGTCGCCGACTATCCATCAACATGGAAAACCTCCAGCAACGGCCCGATGGCTTTCCTCCAGGCTTCCTGTGCCATCTTAGGGAAGTGCCCAATCGCAATCTCTCTCTTTGGCTTGCCGTCTACGAGTGCATCCAGCTCTTTCATAGCATCATCCAGGAACTCCTCAAGTGGGGTAGGCTTTGGTACTTTATCCGCACCACCAAGCATTTCCGTCAATCTTTCTTTGTGTCCGATATCCAGCTCAGTATCCACATACGCCGGTGCCAAGTCAGTGACCGTAACATTGCTACCAGCCAGCTGGGCTCGAAGTGAAACCCCAAAAGAATGAAGGCCAGCTTTTGTGGGACCGTATATTGGGAAGAGTTGTACGGGAACGTATGCGAAAGCTGAAGAGATGAAAATGATGCTGCAAGGTTTCTCAGATGCCAAGAAATGTGGGATGAGTGTCTGACATATGAGCATTGGAGCAGTGAGGTTCGTGTTGACCTCTTTCGTGATGGCTTCGGGAGATGAGGCAGTAGGATCGGCGAATGAGAACATGCTCTGGATGCTCGCGTTCACGATCACGGTGTCGATATCCGGGTATTTTCTCGTGAGAACGGTGATGTTCATTGGCAGCGTTGCAAGATCGCTGATGTCGAAGTTAGATGTCTCCAACCCTGGAAGCTTGACTGCGAGAGAGGAAAGCCTCTCTTTTCGACGACCAGTGGCAATAACTTTTTTTCCCTGGGCATGAATGCATCGTGCGAGACCAGCACCGATTCCGGAAGTGGCTCCAATGATGAGAACCGTCTGTTTTATAGACATTTTCTGAGCAGTCAAAAGAAGTTTTCTGGAAATGACCTGAATGGTTGATGATTGGAGTTCGAAAGTGGATTGAGATGGTCATTATATAGATATTCAGTTTCTTAAGCCGTACTTGACTTTGACATTTTTAATTTCGAAGTTTTCAAGCATTGGCTCTCTCCACTTCATCAACCTTGCCGGAAGCGGTATGCAGTGAAGAATCTGGAGAGTTTGCTCGCCACTGTTTCTCTGTACATAGAGCAAAGCTGGCTTCGGCATTAGCGGAAGCGGCGGACTTAACACAACTAAACTCCCACTACTTTTTTTTCCCCAAATCATGTCACATTGAATCTTGCGATAAATGCGGAAATTATTCTGATCTCAATATCATTGGTGAACGGTGTCTCACAGGCTAGGCTCGAACAGGTATGCAGCGGATAGTCCAACGCCACTCATGCACAGTGTGGGTCCTGCTGATATGATCTTACGGCTTCCCGTGAACATCTTAAATTTTATGAACATCATCCGAACGACAGCCTCTGGATCTGGCATGTTGTCCTCTGCATTCCCGATCAAGCTTAATAAAAGGTCAAGATATGGTCTATTGTGGAAAGCCATCGAGAGCTTGCAGTCACTGCAAGACTCGTCAAGCGAAGGTATGGAGATCCCCTTCAATCAGCTAGAGCGCTTTAAGGTGAAATTTTGGTGACAATATCAAAGTGTGATAGAAAACCCGAATGTGGACAGTGCAGAAGAGCGGGTCTGAAGTGCCCAGGCCCTCGAGATCCAAACCTGCTGGTGTTCAGAGACCAAAGCAAGGAAGTCAGCCGCAAATTAGCCACGAGAAGTCGGAATTCCATTAGTCAGAGGAGCATCGGCGCAACAGTTGTCGAACAAGCAAAAGCCTTGTTTTTCGATCGATATGTTTACGGAAATTCGAGGACTTATGACTACATTCAATCGCTCACTTCAACGACGGGTGAAAAGTGCTGTCTATCCGAGGCAATCGACGCTGCGAGCCTGGCATATTGCTCCACACAGAACTATTCTGCACAGATCATGATATCAGCGCGAGATAAGTATGCTCTCGCTCTTCGACTGGTCAGTATAGCTCTCCAGTCCCATGATCAAGCAGTGCAAGACTCAACATTGGCGTCTGTGTTGCTCTTGGATCTCTTCGAGAAGTTGACCCGGACATATCGATCTTCGGAATCATGGACCAAGCACATGCATGGAGCAGTCGAGCTCGCCAAGCTCCGTGGTGATTCCCAGTTTCACTACCCACTCGGCCTTAGATTATTCCTTCAACTCAACTCGACCATTCTGATTGGATGTATGCAACACAACGTTCAGGTCCCGATCGATCTCATCAACCTACGCCGTAAGGCCAGCCGCTTTGCTGATCCTATAGATCTGAAGTGGAAATTCTCAGAAATAGTTGTTCAGTTCGTGGAGCTTCGGGTGGCCATTATTAATGCCCGACTCTCAAAGGAGGAGCTTCTGAATACTGCGCGATATCTTGATGCCGAGTTGAATACTTTGTCGGAACATGTTCCGCAAGAGTGGAAGTACGATACGATAAATATTCAATCACCCTGCAAGCAGGTTTATGGAAAACATTTCCATGTTCATGCAGATCATCATATGACGCATACGTGGAACAACATCCGGATCATTCGAATACTTCTCAACAAACTGTTGAAAACGCAGATTATGTCGCAAGCTGGTCCCAAGGGTACTTCTGCAACTGTTTCTCAGAGTAATGAGAATGATAATGTTTGTTTTTCCACCCTCATTGTCTCTTTGTCAAATGATATATTGGCTTCGGTACCACAATACACCCAACTTTCACGTCATACAAACGACTCCACGAATCTTCCATTTATGGAATCGTTTAATCAACCTCCATCACCTACAGGGTACCCTTCCTACCTTCCCAGAGACACGAGCTCGAAACTCGAGCCGGTCAAAATCGAACCCAGTGACTTCACTCCATTCGAGATCTCGAGATGCTATTCGCTGATTTTCCCACTTTACATCGCTGGAAACTCAGATGCCTGCCAAGACTCGATGCGCGGATGGATACTTGACATGTTAGACTTCATGGAGAATAGTGTTGGTATTAAAGAGGCGACGATTGCTGCAGGGTACTTGAAGCGAAAAGAAAAGATAAATCCATGGTCTGTATACGCAAAGATTGGGAGTTATTGCTTTTCTGCTTGAATATGTCGGTTCCCAAGCTGAATCAGCGAGCCTCAGGGGTGTTGGATTCAAGATAATAAAAAAAGATTATAGGCTGAGAGGGAATGAGAGAGCCTCACTAATGCGAGCGGCAAGAAATTGATAAGGCGTATTCTATTATGGTTGTTGGTTGTTGGTATTGCTGGTTGGTGATTGGTCTAATATTTCGCCTTACCCAGAAGCTGAACGAATCATGGGCCTGCAGCGAGAGCTCGCCTTGTGAGGGCGGATTGACCTCTTAGACGAATGTTGGATGTGGCTTAACATGAACGTCTCATTGAATCTGATATAATTCTGCCTTCTTTTCAAATACTGTTGAGGTTAAAAATCATCCTTCCACCTATTTCTGTGGGAAATTTGTTCACTTACGGCGCTGTTGCTGGCATGACTCGTCAAAAGGGACGTCCCAGGCTCCTGGGACGACATCAATCTCAACCACGAACACCAAGAAAGCTACAAGATCGGCAATCTAGATATCATGTTTCGCCTTCACGGCCGAATTCTGGTTACACTCGCCGTCCATCTTCCTCACCATGTGGATCATTTCACAATAATGAAGAACGTGAACCACCACTTCGGACCTGGCATAGATCCTCGAGCCCTGCGCCGCGACGACTAGGCGAAACGTCTTTTCGGTATCAAGACTTGGATCCAAAAAGCAGGAACATACGTCTCCTCCGCATCCTACCTGAAACAACATCTATCATCAAGTGCGAGCTATTCTCTGCATCATTGGATAACCATTGCCAGTATATCGCTATCTCGTACGCCTGGGGCGACCCAGATGATACACGGATCATTATTCTTGACGGGCACGAATTTCCTGTTACCGAGAGCTTGATGCTCGCTTTGCAAAGACTACGCTCCAGATCTACTGCAGTCATCGTGTGGGCAGATGCGATTTATATTAACCAAGGAAATATTGATGAACGCAATCAACAAGTCCAAGCCATGACGAGTATCTACCAGCAAGCAGGCGAAGTAGCACTCTGGCTCGGACCAGAAGCCGACGATAGCAACATGGCTCTCGAACTAATGTTCGAGCTCTATCGACATAAAAGTTCCAAGACAATCATCCGTGCAATTATTCAGTCGCCAGATCGACGGGACTCGTTTAACGCGTTGGTGGCTTTGTTTGATCGCGAATATTGGGGAAGATTATGGGTGGTACAAGAAGTCCTAAATGGAAACAATAAGATGGTTTATTGTGGTTCTAGTAGCTTACCTTGGAACTTCTGTGTTACTGCTTCTGATATTCTTCGACGGCACTACGCAGACATGTTACACGCATTTCTATATACCAATGGCGTAGCAGCAATATCTGCAAGCGGTCGAACCTACCCTGGACAACTTAGCTGTGGTGGCCCAGCTGTTCTACATGACTTGAGAGAGGACGGGTTTTCTTGTGGGTTGCTAAATGTCCTTTTATATCACCAAGAGAAAAATTGTGCCGACCCGAGGGACAGGCTTTACGGCCTCTTTGGCATTCTATCCGAGGACGAACGTTCTCATTTTTCAGTGAATTACAACAGCCCGGTGAGAGAAGTTTATATCGAAGTGGTGGACACTCTGCTTACCACGACCCGACGCCTGGATATCATTTGTGCAAGCATCAGTTTCCCGGTACATCAAAATATACATGGACTGCCATCGTGGTGTCCAGACTGGTCTCAACGCCGACGGATCTTGCCAATAGGAGATCGATTCCCTGGATTCTCTGCATCAGGAGCGTTGGAGGCGAAAGTTGCATTCTCTAACAAACGTCGGATACTCAATGTTACCGCTATCTTTCTCGGCAAGATCACATCATGCGGAGTTCCTCTTAATCCCCCAATTTGTAAAGGCGCGCTGTTGATGGCCTTTTTCGAATGGCTAGAGAAGCTCAAGGAAGTCAAAGGGTTCAACCAACTGGACCACGAAGCATTCTGCAGAACTCTCTGTTGCGGCCAACTCCCAGAAGAATACACGCCGAAAGATTGGATGGAAAGGACATATCGCACCTTTGCCCTTGGTCTACGTGGACGTTATCCCGGTATAACATTAGACTCTCATCTCATGTCATATGTTCAGGATTTTATTCCTCTTTCTTTGGGTAAGCAAAAAGAGACACTTACGGAAAATTTCACGAATGCGATGACGGGGAGGTGCTTCGCTACTACACAAGAGGGCCTTTTGTGCCTGGGTTCTGGCGCATTGCAGGTGGAGGACATTATTTGTGTTCCGCTCGGCTGCCAAACTCCTATCATAATTCGCAGGCGAGGTGATGAATTTACGTTTATCGGCGATATATATGTCGATGGGTACATGGGTGGGAAAGCGGTTAATGATTATGAAAATAAATTACGGAAACTGGAAACGTTTGCTATACAATAGGCTTTCCTTGGACAATCTTCTAAAGGAATCTTTTAAAGCTAGCCATACCTGTTAGAGTGATAGGTTAAATATCTAATTTTTGAGGAGGTTCTTTTTCTGTCTATTGGATAATCGATTTCTTCTTCCACCTTCGCGTTCCCGCTAGCGAACTCAATGAATATACTCCTACATGTATATTCGACGTCATGGCCAAGAGAAATGAGAAGACCCTCAAGGGCACTAGCAGTATGCTAGTGGAATATCTAAAGAAATATCTCCCGCTTGCAGAAGTCAAGACACCTCAGACGGCATCCGGCACAACGATAAAGCATATTCGTCGTTCTGCGACGGAACCTGATATAAACATGTAACTGATGAGGACCCATTCGCAGTCAACACCGACGTTTGAGGTAATGAGGCAGGCATCCACAGACTTTGGTGAGCAGCTGCAGCCAAACGGAAGGATACTGCTGGTGGAAGTTGAGGAGCAATAGCGGGTGCGGCAGTATCCATTCGATGAAATGGAGATGATGCAACCGTTCGGGCAGCAGGCAGGGACGGTGGCGCAGATATTCGACTTGCCAGACATGAGGCTCTCACAAGAACTTGAAATATCGTAGATGATGGGGAACAAGAGATGTTGATGCAAATGCCCGACCTGGGTATGTCACACCGCCAAGCCACAAAACAATGTCCACAAGTAGTAGTATATGAAAACTGGTCGTTACCAATTCATGCGTGGAACCGAAATAACATGAATAAATATCTCTGCGTGAGTTTGGGGATGCAAATTGAACTAACATTATTCAGGAAGTTGTCAGGTATCCATTGTAAAAAGCATAAAGATGAACGGGGTATTCCCAAAACCATCTGACATCAAGCTTGAATCACCTGCCAGATAGATGATGGACCCTACGCTCCAATCTACAGACAATGTCACTCCTCGAGAGTCATAGTACTCGATTCTAGGATTTCCATCTTTCACAAAAGGAATCGCCACGGCCGATATCTTTACTCGGTATCCGAAAAGACCCTCCAGTCGAGACCCACGTCGTGGGTTGCTACCGTGATTTGATTTTGTTCGGATCGAGAATTATAGTGGTGAAGGAACCCGGTTGAATCTATGAGAAAACCATTAGCTCCAGCAATATCGATAATAATACTCCACTAAGCTTATCCGTATAACTAATTTTGCTGTTCCTTATACAATTCTTCGCAGTTACTTGTAAATTCAAGTTTGACAAGTCTCTATCTAGCAGAGATCGTTTTATCGTAGGTGTCGCGGGCAGCCTTATCAACCAAGCTCATGAAAGTAGGTGTTGGCCGTGAAGTTATAAGAGACGCCCCTTTACCAACAGACATCGTCAGAGAAGAACTGCATGGCCAAAATAAGGTTTTGGAAAGATGATTTGATTCAGCTATGACATATCATGGTTTATGTAGACTAGGTTTTTGGTAAGTGTGACACGGCCCGACGAAAATCTGGCTACTGGGGGACTACGTGACTGAGATCTATTCGGAAGAAGAGTAGACTCTGAGGTTTCAGCAATGCAAATTATGCTCTCGGCTATTGCTAAGTTTAATAGAATCAGTCCTTTCGGTACCATAGGAGAGAAAAGATCGAATGCCTCACTATTACAAAATTTTCACTGTAGTTGGAGTTTCGCTTCTCGGAACGTAGCGTTAATCTGCCGAAATATTCATTTAGAGGTAACCACATGGCACGAAATAGATTGCGGGTATGTTTCCAACCGGTACCCCACATTTCTAGATTGATTCATGACAGCCGTATCGTCATGATTGGTGCGTCTCCTAGATGAGCATGTGAAAACCAGGAGACGTACAGTTGTTGTGGAATGCTGGCATCGGTGCGATTTCACTTGGGGTATATTAACCACGACGCCCGCCAGTCCATGTCATACATGTCTCTGCAGTACTTTTTGCTAACTTTGTGTACAATCTCTACTGTCAAAATGCGTCTTCTCATCGCCTTTTCCCTCGCGTCGATTATCTGTGTTTCTTCTTGCCACTCAATATTCGTGCAACTGGGAGTAGAGGGGACGACATATCGCAAGAGCCCCAATATCTGTTTACAGGAATATACTGACTCTGTATTAGCTATTGCCCATGGCATTCGGGATCCTACTTATGATGGCGTATGCTTTTCATCTTTTTCAGATAGGCACTATTGATGGGGTATTTTGCTGACAAATTCTTTGTAGCCTATCCAAGATGTGACAGTGGAATATATAGCCTGTAATGGTGGGGGACAACAAACGACTGCACCCTCGTCGGATGTCATCAACGTCAAGGCGGGGGACACCGTTCAGGCAACCTGGAGGCATACTCAGACGAGTGAGATTTTCTGGGATTATTCCCCACTTGTAGAGGTATACTGACCGTGATTAACTAGGTACCGCTGCAACTGATTCCATCTACGTTATAGATCCGAGTCACAAGGTTTATTTTAAGATTCGCACACAAGTGAAGACACTAACTTGTCGTAGGGGCCTACGTTAGCCTACATGAAGAAAGTAACAGATGCGACAACTGCAACTGGCCCTGGTGCTGGGTGGTTCAAAATTCAACATGCCGGATTAAATACTGCCAGTGGGTCACAACATTTTATCTCATGAATAAAAATTTGCTAATCCAACATTATGCAGTTAATAAGTGGGTAATGGAGGACTTGGTATGATACTCGCTATCAAAGTAAACAAGTAGCTCTAATTTCCTCCAGATCGCGAATAAGGGGGTGCAAAACATCGTAATTCCTCCATGTCTAGAAGATGGCCAATACCTTTTACGCCCTGAGGTTATTGCCCTCCACGGAGGTAAGTCAAGCCATAACGACCAGAATATCTCTGACGGACTTTATAGCCGGATCAAAAGGAGGAGCTCAGTTTTATGTAAGAGTTCACAAAATTGACGCGATCAATGATGCTGATATGGAGTAGATGGAATGTGCGCAAATAAATGTCTCAGGAGGGACTGGGACAGGAAAACCTGCCACAGTCTCACTCCCTGGAGCATACTCAGTAAGTTATCTACAGCTCAAAAGATGGCAATGCTAATTATCCTAAGGCCACTGATCCGGGGATTCTGATTAACATTTATCCCAATCCAGCAACTTATACAATCCCTGGCCCAGCACCATTTAGCTGCGGAGCAGGAAGTGACACTACTTCTCCAGTAGTGGAGCCCGAAGTCAGCGCGCCTCCTCTCAGCGTCCCTGCACACTCAACATTTGTTACGAGTGCCAAGCCAAAGGCTTCAACTGCAAAGGCTCCATTGAAATCAACGGGTACCGGAGCGCATGCACCTGTTCACACCTAAATACACCTGGAGCAGAAATAGAATAGCAGGGCGAATGAGTCGTTCGTGTAATATTCACCTTGAGCTATGCTTTCCGGTTAAACAATTTCCATCACCATCAATGCGTGCAACTTCATCATTATGCAAATTATATCTTACAATTTCTTTTTCTTGGTTTCTGTTCAAAGCTAAAATCTGCTTTGACCGATTCCTGGGATACAAGCCACTCTCTTCTGTGTGGCTAGCTGCCGACATATTTTTAAAAAGCTGTCAACGTCTCCAACTCATCTTTCTACCTCCAACTTCCTCAAAGAACACTTTTTTATATTTCAACATAACTACCTGACAGAAACTTCAATGGGTCATTAATTCTTTCCCTTCACGAACTTTTTCGACCCGCCACTTGGCTCGAAAATTACTGCCGACCCACTATGCCGAGCTTCAAACCCCACCTTCGCCATGGAATCAACGAAGGAATCCAATTCCACCATATTTGTTCCACCTTTGCCCTAGGGAAAAAGCAAACGGATCATTGGCAGTGCCTTTTCTTTCATAGTGACCTTTGGTATAGTATCATCAGATATCTCACTGGAATATGGTGGATTGTTCGAGGAGATTGACATGGCCTCGAGTTCCTTCTCGACCAATGTATGTTTTCCTCACGTCTTATGCTTGATCTTTGTTTCAAACCCAAATCTTGATATCAGCAGGAGTATGACCCATTCTGTTTGAATTTGGTCATGTCCATTATGATTGTCGTTCTTTGGACGCTTGTTCTCTTGATCGTTGGTAGCATTGGCTGGGACTCGCATTTGCACTGGGATTGCGCATCCTGTATCAAATAACCACGCGGAAACCCAACGATGTCCTAACGATGCGCTGCATCTTTCTCCCAGAAAAGTACTTCTCAATATCGCGGACCTTGCATGAAAATATTGTTCTGTTTAAAACGATATCGACACAGCCAGCACTCCAAGGGAAAACCAACAGACGACTATCAAATGATGCCCATTCCTCTGGCGGATATTCTGCACGAACCCGCAAAAGGCTCAGAATCCTCAACAGTACCTCTTTGAGAGACTCGATGTTCAGATAGAGAAGCAGGCAGATCTTTCGATGTTTGCGTGATTCCACACGATAGTTGCGGTATCGGTATTCGTACGTAAAGTGTCCTTCGCTCCATTTTCTGTGATGCATATTTGGGTTGACACTTCGTAAGATCAACTCTCGGTTTCTGATGGTCTTGTTCTTCCATTTATTCTGAATGTCTCTGCCTTTCGCAGCCAACTGTCCCTGGATATATTGTCTGTCCTTAATCTGCGTTGACAAGTTCGCGCACATGTCCTCGGCCTTCTCATCGCTAACAGCGTCTTGGTATGCGGGAAAAAAAACTTTCTGATTGGACTATCCAGGCGCGATAGTGTTGAAGTCGTTGGGTAAAGTTGCAAGGGGCTCATTGAGTGGGCGGCTTCATTGGGGCGAGTGTCACTTTCCCGCGAAAGGACAGATCCGGATTCATGATGTTGCTGGGAGCGAACACCCTGGACACGTGCGATCAGCTGTGGATATCAATCTTCCCCTTGGTAGTTTACTCGGTGGCTGATTATTGTGCCCCGTCTAATTGTGCCAAAACCGAGTTGAGCTTTCGAAAGGCGGTCTGCTTCCTCGAGGTTGTCGGAGATGTCCAAGAATATCCGTTTGAGGAGTCGAAGATCGAAGCGTAGACTCTTTGGCCCATGTAATATTCAATATTACTTCACCTTCAAAGGCTATTTAAAGACTGGAGCTCCCTGATTGCAACGACGTGCACTGCGCAGTGTGGCCGGTCTCCGTGCAAACGGAAGCTAGTGACGATGCGACGAGGATCTCTCAAACGTACTCGTAGAATTGATTTTGTTGGGGGAGAAGACTGGAAATTGCAGCAGATAGTTTTCTAGGAGTTCTAGCGGTGCTCGTTTGGTCATAAACTTTCCATTGAAGTGAATTGAACGGACATCAAAAATGATCACGTGGTTCAGATTCGAAAAGGGGGAAGTGAATAGAATGTTGCCAAGTCACCATGAGACAGAGCAATGAATTTAATTGTATCTAACGGATTGAGAGTTCAAAGTTGGCTGCTAAATCGTCAACAAATCCCCACCAGAGATCTCGAAAGGAGGTTCTGCGATAATAGCGAAGCAAAAAGTGTTCCGCAGCTACTTCTCTTCTTTGATCTCACCCAGCACTTCCCAACCCTCGGCCTCGTGTTCCTCAACCTTATCTCTAGGCTCGGCTGCCATGATATCCTCTCCCTTGAAGTCTTCCTCCTTAATCGTCTCCTGCTTCATCTCCTCACCAGCAGCCAATCCATCCTTCTTCTCATGCTTCGTCACCACCATCACCAATCCCGTGTGTGCAACTTGATCCTCATTCTTAACCTCTACACTCTTAGCAAGAACATAGAATCCACAATCGCCCCAAGCACAGCTGTAGAACCCCGTCTTGGGCGGCAGCTTCGAAGTTGAAGCGGCACCAACTTGATCATATCTACTCGAATTGCCGCACCAGCACTTCGGATTGCCATCCTCAACACCAACAGTATCATTCCAAGTAACCCATTGAGATCCTTCCGTAGATACGTCTTCGACTTCAGAGGTACCGACGTTGAAATTTGGGCAGGAGCAGCAAATAAAGTAGGGACGGCCGGCATTACCGTCCGGGTTTGATGGGAGGACTGTGCGGAAGACAGTAGGCTGGGCGCAGAAACGGCAGCGGGGTGGAGAGGCGGGGGTGAATCGGGGAGCGTTGAGGCTGGCGAGGACGGTTGAGGTTGTCATCTTTGATTGAGGAGGCTGGGTTCTGGGTTCTGGGTCTTGGGATGGGACAATCAGTTAAGTTCAGGATGAGAGGAAGAGGGAGAGGGAGGGTGTACATTTACCAAGCAAACAATAAGTCTCTTTTGCTTTGAGAAGTGATTCCGTTGTTAGTTATCCAAGATGGAAGCAATAGATGTAAAATCGGAGATATGGAGATATGGTGAGTTGGGAGGCGGTGTTTATAGTAGTAAACTGCAAGAAAACGGATTCCATCTTTTTCCCCAGTCATCTCTCGTTTCAAATATCCCTTTCAATAGCTGCACCATACTCAAAGCAATTGAATCAAGAAACGCGGGTTTCCGTGGATGCGAGGTCATGCTGCCAAGCCAAATGGCAGGCTGCATATTCCCACACAGACAGCAGAAATCGATCACATGATGATCAAGTACTTTCAAGTAGAGAATTGTATTAGTGCCGTTGTACCATACCGGCATTATTCATTTACACAGCCATTTTGTGCCAGGGTACCACGCCGATATTAGCCGTTCATTTATACAGCCATTTTGCGCCATTATACCCATCCCTGAAGCAACCATTACCAGTCAATCATTCCGCCCCATTGTGCCGCCGCAAGAGTGGACAATCCATCTCTCAATCACGGTAGCAAGTTCCATTATCTTGTTCAGGCGTCTCTTGGCACCAAAGCGCAACGCTCAGAACATCGTTGACGATAGGCGGCTACATTTTCCCAATTAGTAAGGCTCAATGAAAGTGGAAGGAGAGGGGGAGCTTACGTTAGAGATTGCATCAACTTGGCAGCAGAGCTTGACACCCGGGAGGCAGGTTTCGAAGTCACTCTTGCCTATCCAACAGGGTTAGCTGCAGCTATGTTTTGGAGAGGGAAGGAGGCGTACAGAATAGGCCGTTGATACTGTTGGGGTTCAACTGGAAATTTCCGGCTAGGTCTGCGAGCTCGACGACGAGGGGCATATCTCCGTTGATGATGGAGTTGCAGCAGAGGAGGGCACCTGTACAGTAACCAGTTAGTATTGGCTTGTGTATGAGAGAAGTAGGAGAACATACCGCCGTTGATGTTGGCGCATTGGGGAGATGGGTTCTTGGTCTGGAGGAAGGCTGGAGGAGAGGCGTAGAGGATTGGGATCTCGTCGAGGATTGCGCCAGTGGCTCCAAGGAGGGGTGCAACGACCGGGAGGTCACCGAGGACGCCGCCAAGGATACCACCAAGTTGGGGAGCAGCATCCGTGATGGAGAGGAGGACAAGCAAGCTGACCAGGAAGAAGGGGCGCATTTTGATTGCTGCTGGAGGGTTTGAAGGGGTTAAGACGCGTTTCCTGGCTGGAAAGAAGGTAATTTTCGGACTGTCTTGAGAAACGAGGTGCTGCAGCAGAAAGGTTGAGAGATCGTTGAAAAGAAATCAAGATACTTTGGCAGAGGCTTGGACGAGTGAAAGAGAAGAAGACGAGGCTGAACAGACAGAGGAGAAAAGAGGAGTAAACAGGACGGAATATACCTCTTATCGACAATCGCGGAGTGGACGCCGCTCTCACGTGCCTCGTCAACACTTGCCCTTGGCCGACGCGCCAATGGCAGCATGATATCCCAGATATCACAAGCACATGAGGAAAAGAAAGGCGACAAAGCAACGCGGTCCCACCCACGTTTTCCAGTAGTACAACGGTGGAGAAGACATCAAAGGAAGGAGGAGACGTGGAGGAGACGTGCCGCGTCTTGTCAAAATGACAAGAAATGATCGGGCGTCGGAATAAGGTAGCGATCAGCACTCCGAGGCGGAAACGATAGGCTGACCTTCCCCAGGTACCCCTCCCTGCAGCGGATCCCGCCTGGCCCTTGCCCTGGCAGCTGCAAGCCACAATATTGGGACAAGGAATGACCTCGGAGAGGACCTGACAACTGATATCATCGCCAATGAACAAACAAATTCAAATACGAGGCATGGAATAAACAATTTTGCAGCACAGCACAGGACAGAAAGAAATAAAGACTACACGAAGTATTCGACAGTTGGTACTGAGCACTTGCGACGCAGGCCTCCCCTCTCGAGTTACAGTAGCACAGAACGCGCGCCTTGGAAGTACAGCAGCACATGCGTAGAGTTCCTCAAACCCGAACGAAGACTCGGTAGCCTCGGCTCCACCTGCAAGGCCCCTGGATCCCAGAGGTACCAGATGAAGCGGAAGACGTCGATCTCGATGCGCACGGCCGCTGTCTCCTCTATTCCTGGGCCTCGGGGACCTGATTTGGCGCCTTTTTCGGGCTTCAATAACGGCGAACGGGCCGCCTAGCTGCTTTTTATGAGCACGCAGAGACCGCGTTGCGAGATCTGCATTGTGCATATCTCGATTAATCTCACCCTCCGCTCAAGATATCAGAGGGCTTTCCGGGCAGAAAGCCGACTGGCTGTTGTGAGAAAGGAACTGGGGCTCGAGCTTGGTATCAAGCCTGCCGCAATGGAGTCCTCGGCTTTTTTGTGGAGTCGGAAAACTCAAATCACTATTTGAGGATATAGAGAGACGATAAGACATTTGTGTTCCCGTCTCAAGCCATGAGTAGTTGAGAGCTAGCACTTCGGATGAAGTGAAGGAATGCCTGCCGACCGATCCGAAGCTGTATCCCGAGTACGTACCTTCCTTCTTCCTACTGTATGTCGAGTAACGTATTACATTGATGATTTGCGAGGTTGGAGATACCCTGCGACCATCAAGGATGGCTTGGAAGCAGCTTCTGTGCTATGGAAGGCGTGGTGAAGCTGACGCTGTGTGACGCTGCAATGCAAAGGCACCATGCTTCCCATGGATTGTACCCGGGGCTTGAGGTCCTGTCCAGTGACTTGGCACTTTGGATTTTTGTTTTGGCATTCATCTTGCGCACCCCAAGTGGGAGGTAAAATATTTCGGCTTATAGTAATAAAGTTGAAAGGTGGAGGGGTTGAGTTCGCTCTTTATTGATTTAAGCTTAAATTCATCGCTTCTCGGTCATCTGTTTGCGGAAGGTCCTTTGACAAATTTTGCTCCATTTTAGGCCGCAACCTCAAGAATCTAGGCCCTCGACTTCATCTGGACCTCATCGTCGTCACAACGATTGACAAGACCAATGCTCCTCCCCTCGACTCTTGTGGGCGCTCTTCTCCTGGCATTCCTCGCCGCTTCGACCGTTCGTTACATCTACTCGCGTTACTTCTCTCGCTGTGCGCTCCCCACAAGCTTGCCATGGATCGGCGCGGAAGATGACACCTGTTTCTCGCGTGCTCGTGCCACTCTCCGGAGCTTCTGGCATACACGCGAGCTTGTGTTCGAAGGATACGAAAAGGTGCGTTTCTTGTATCGTTGTAGATCCGCCGTTGACCTCGTCGAAGTATTCCAAGAAAGGTCTCCCGTTCGTCCTCCCCAACATCAACACTGGTCCCGAAGTCATAATACCTATGTCACAAATGCAATGGCTCTTAAAGCAGAAAGAAACTGTCCTCGACCAAAACGAAGTCAACCGGAGCTTTTTGCAGGCCGACTATACCATGCTGCATCCCAAGATCGTCACTGATACCGTCCACGAGGACGTCATCCGGAAAGAATTAACCAAAATGCTTGGAGACTACACTGGCGACGTTATTGACGAGATTGACTACGCCTTCAAGAAAAGCTGGGGTGTCAACACCAGAGAATGGACGGAGATCACTTCGTACTACTCTATGTTGGATATCATCAGCCGGATATCCAATCGCGTCATCGTTGGCTTCCCGCTCTGTAAGTCTCGTCTCTTATGGCTTCGCCTTTTACTAATGTCTGAAGGTCGCGATGAGGGATACTTGGCCAATGCCAAAGAATTTGCTCGTTGGGTTGTTGTCGAAGCTGCTTTCATCGCTATGATTCCAAAGACTCTTAAGGGGTAAGCAAATCTCCTTCACCTTAGTTACAAAGATTAATTTCGGCAGCATCTTCGCACCTCTAATCAGAATCCTGGACCTCAAATACCACTGGAGAACCTCCAGAGTCGTCGTGCCTCTGATCAAGAAGCGACTTTCCAACCCCTCGATTGAAGAAAAGAAGAAGGTGCCTAACCCCTTTCTCAACATGTGCTTAGTCAACAGCTAACAACCCCCAGAACGACTACATCCAATGGTCAATCGATCATTCCTATACCCGTAACGACCCTTCCCTCCGTACCGTCGACATCATTAACAAACGCCTATCTGTGATTCAATTCGCCGTCATCCAATCCTCCACTATAACACTTGCAAACCTCATTTTGGATCTTGCTGCAGCTCAAGATCTCTCCACCTACTTTGCTCATATTCGCTCCGAAGTTTCGACCGAGCTCAAAGCCGCCGGTGGAGAATGGACGAAAGACGCTCTCGCTCGCATGGTCTCCCTGGACAGCGTCCTCCGCGAGAGCATGAGGATGTGGGGCTTTGTAAGTCGTGGCGTGATGAAAGAAGTCGTCGCCAAGGACGGTGTCACTCTCCCTTCCGGCCAACACCTTCCTCGTGGTGCGAAGGTTGGCGTTCATGGTGCTCCCGTGCATAGGGATGAGAATATTTACCCCGAAGCTCAGGAATTCAAGCCCTTTCGCTTTTGCTCCAATGGTGGCGAGAATATAGTCGATGACTACTCGGAGAAAGTTGTAGGAAAGGGCATACCGCTCGTCACCACCAGCTCGAACTTCATGGCCTTCTCTCATGGTCGCAATGCTTGGTTCGCTTTTCCTCTCATTGCTTTTTTGTATCACTTCCACTCCCACATTGTTCCAGAATCACCAACACAGACTGACATCCCTAATCACAGCCCAGGTCGCTTCTTCGCTTCCCAACAGCTCAAACTCGTCCTTGCATACATCGCTCTGAATTACGACATCAAACCCATCCCAGCTCGTCCCGCCAATCTGTGGTTCATCAATACCCAAGGCCCACCCCTTGACGCCAAAATCTCGGTTCGTCGTCGCGAAGGCACCATCTAATTAGCTCGAGAGTCCCGCGGCGCAATTTTACTTCCCTTCCTCTTCAAGGATCGACCCCGCGTTATCTTTCGCTTCCCTTTCTTTTCATTTGGCGTGCGTGGAATGCCCCGCTCTAGCTTACTTGCATAAGATTAATACGGATTGTACGACTAGAATATTTCCTTGTACATAGTGGGTTAATGACTAATCGTAATTGCTTGCAGAGACAATGGGTTAGAATGGTAGCAATACGAATAGATGTACATAATTTAAAATAAAATAAAATAAAAACTGCGTATTTCAGTCGTGAAGGATTTGGACATGCAACCTGGATTTCTCAAATAATCTACGTTCACGATTTGGCTATGGAGATATTTTTGAAGTCCTTCGCTACCCTCGTGATTGCCTCTTCAACTGGTAACCTTTCCATCGAGCTCGCTCCATAAAACCCATGCAATCCTTGCACCCTACTTAGCACGAACTTTGCATCCTCAGGAGCTGCAATAGGTCCCCCATGGCACAACAGAATAGTATCCTTCTTAACATTCACCACAGTGTCAACAATCTCCTGAACATCCTTTACGCACTGTTCCAAACTCTTCCCTGTCTTGGCCCCAATCGTCCCACTTGTGGTCAGCCCCATATGTGCAACAATCACATCGGCGCCCGCTTTGGCCATCATCTCAGCCTCTGGGACATTGAACACATATGGCGTCGTTAAGATTCCCATGTCACTCGCTACTCTAATCATCTCTACCTCCTTCTCATAACCCATCCCCGTCTCCTCAAGACTAGTTCTAAAGTTTCCATCAATCAAACCCACGGTGGGGAAGTTCTGTACACCCGCAAAACCCATCTCTTTTAACTGCTTCAGAAATCTCGGCATATCTCGGAACGGATCAGTGCCGCATACTCCAGCGATGACAGGTGTGTGCTTCACGGCGGCGAGGATCTCAGGTGCCATATCTACCACGACATCGTTTGCGTTGCTGTATGGCATTAGGCCTGCGAGTGAGCCATGACCTGCCATACGAAAACGTCCGGAGTTGTAGATTATTATTAGATCGCTCCCTCCTGCCTCGGCGCATTTTGCGGAGAGACCGATTCCTGTCCTTGTGAGATCAAGTCTTGAGAGTCAGTGAGGATGCAAACCTGCTCCAGCTCCGACAATCGGTTTCCCTTGTTTTACCTGGTCCCAAAAGCGGGCGAGGATCTCATCCCTGTTTGTTGGGGGCGCCATGCTTAAGATCTTGGGGGCACAAGTCCGGAGTGGAATCGTTGCCAAGGCCTTTGCCAATTGCCTAGTTGTTTGACTTAGGTGTGTTTGGATAAGAAAATTCCAACGCTGATGTGAGTGTTTAACGCAGCAGTGTAATGAAAAAAGTTGAACGACGATGAGGGAGGGAGACGTCAGCAAAAATGGGTCGACGTCGGGAGCCCCTATTTCCGATTCGCTTGAGTAGCAAAAGCGGGGTAAAGGTGGGGTCGTCTGCTATATGAGATCAGATCTCCACAACTCAGAATATGTCACGATACTGAAGCATGAGAGGTTATAATAACTACATCAATTAATTAACATGAGCTGACTTCCATGATATTGATCGTTGACGAATGCCAGCTCTCTGAGCTTCACCCTCCGAAAGCATTCTGAAACAAGCTTCACTTTGGCTGACACCATGCCTCACATCGTCCTCATCGGCACACTGGACACCAAGCTATCCGAGTTTCTCTACCTGAGATCACAGCTACTTGATTTATCTCAGAACTCTCCAACGCCTCTCAGAATCACGACAATCGACTGTGGTCGTAGTCCCACCAAGCACGAAGCAATCACGATCTCCCAACCTGACCTCGTCAAACAATATGGCACAGGAAGCAGTTTTGATTTTCAATCCTCACCCAGAGGAGAGATCATCAAATATATGATTAGTTGCACCAAAGTCTGCGTACAAGAGCTCCTGAAGAAAGAGGATGTCCACGGTATTCTCAGCGCTGGCGGAACGGGCGGAACATCACTCGTCTCAGCAGTGATGCGAGAAGTTGTTCCACTTGGCATGCCCAAACTCATTGTCAGTACTGTTGCCTCGGGAGACACAGGTCCCATTGTTGGAGAAACGGATATCACAATGATGTATTCTGTTGTTGATATCGCGGGGACGAACGCGATGCTTAGGGATGTGCTAGGAAATGCTGCTGGTGCTATGCTTGGGATGAGTACCGCATATGAGAAGAGAAAATTATCTCAGAAACAGTTTGGAAAAGGAGAGGACAAATTAAGGGTCGGGATCACGATGTTCGGCGTCACAACTCCTTGTGTGGATAAGATCCGAGAATACCTGGTTTCGACTTATCCAGTCGAAGTCTTCATTTTCCACGCCACAGGTCACGGCGGCAAGGCCATGGAACGCATGATAGCCGAAGGCAGCTTAGATGCAGTACTAGATGTTACCACAACCGAAATATGTGATTACCTCATGGGCGGAAACATGAGTGCAGGTCCTGCTCGCCTCGAAGCTGCGTTGAAAAAGGGAATACCAAATATTATCTCTGTTGGGGCTACCGACATGGTCAACTTCGGCCCTAAAAGTATGGTTCCAGACAAGTATATGGGTAGGAAGCTATTCGAGCATAATCCAACAGTCACGTTGATGAGGACTACCAAGGAAGAGTGTAGAATGATTGGAGAGTTTGTTGCGAAGAAAGTTAAGGATTTTGCAAAAGAGACTGGAAATGTAGAGGTCTGGCTTTCAAGAGGAGGAGTCAGTATTATTGCTACGCCTGGGCAGGTTTTTGCGGACGAGGAAGCTGATACTGCGCTTGCAGAGGCGATCAAGGAAGGACTTCAAGGTACTAGAGTGAAAGTTGTGGAGGATGCTCGGGATATTAATGATTCCGGCTTCGCTGTGGAGTTAGCCAAAAGCTTGATAAAAATGGTTTATAAGTAGGCTAGGAGAATATCTCAAGCCATCGAAAGCTCTTCGCGTGTTTACACAGGCTCAAACGAGATGGTTAGAGGGTTGTGAAGCTGGTGAAAGGCAATATTGCTTAGTCATCACGCGGATTTAAGCTGTTGAAGTTTAACGGAACCATTCCGATAACACGGTGCCTTTCCTAATCTGACCTCCACCTCAACCTCAATTGAACATCATTATTTCAAAACAATGCCTCTCCCATTCTGGACCCTCGGCTGCATCTATGGCGCCTCATCTGTCACCCTCGGTGCGTTCGGTGCTCATGGCTTGAAGAAGAAGATTGCAGACCCAGCTCGAATCGCGAACTGGAACACAGCAGCTCACTATCAGGTATTTTTCCCCTCCACCTTTCCTGGACTCCGCCCCACCTCTCAGGAGCCAATACTAATCCAATCCTCCACATAGCTTGTTCACTCAGGCGTTCTCCTCCTCTCAAGCGCCGTTGCCCCGAAAAACACACTCGCAGCCTCCCTGTTCGTAGCCGGAATGACAATGTTCAGTGGGAGCATCTATCTGCTTGTTCTTGATCCGCAAAGGTTCAAAGCATTGGGCCCGGTTACGCCACTTGGAGGACTGTGCTTGATTGGTGGATGGGCTGCGCTGGCATTTGGGAAGAGAATACCGTTTCCAAGGTGAAATGAGGGCATACTGGACGGGCTACGCATTTTGGACATACATGGGTTGGGGAACTCCACTCTGAAACGGGAGGCACATTTTGTACAATACGAATCGATGTACATACGAATGGAATTGGGTGGAAACACATTCTCTGTGGCCAAGTTCTGGTGGCATAGCAATGATCTACACTTCTATTGTATGCAATCTCCTGGGTCTGGGCTTCGGGCGCTCACTCTGACGCAAAGTTGGCTCTGCCGATATATCACCAATGATGTCTATCCGATCTTTTGCGGCTGTAGCCCGCCTTTCTTGCAGTGCGTTGTCGAAGTGTCTGCTTTGGACATGGATATTGACTCTTCGATCGAGTAGAAGCTTGATCACAGCCTCGCTTCCCTCATACGCCGCTACTGCGGCTTAGAGTGCGTTGCCGTACTCCTCGCCGTGGGCATGGATATCGGCCCCGGCATCGGCTCCGTTGTCGGCTCCGTTCTCGAGCAGGAATTAATTAATCTAACTAAGGCAGCTAATGATACTAACGAAAACTTTTATGTGGCTGAGCAAAATACATTGCTTACCGGTAGGCAGAACCTCGAATTACCCATATAGATGGTCCCTTCATAATACCTAGTGAACACTCCATAGCAATTGACGTGCTCGGTAGTCACGTTCAGAATTGCAATTAGGTTAAGGCAGATTGAAATAAACACGACTGTCACCAGGCTTGGGCAATGAAGATGTCCAAGAGGTTGAAGCCAACTGGAACTCGTATTCCGATGGATCACCACCAGGAGCCAGCCAGGAAGAGGCATTTGATGGCCCTTTCAACGGCATCCTTAATCCTAGTCCTATTATGGATGAGACTCATGTCACCGGCATCACCAGCATTGCTACGAATCGAATCTAGTTCAGACTGCGCTTGCGTATTGAATTCATAAATATTAGTACAAGGTCTGCAATTATTAACCTTAGTAGTACGCAAGAACGAGCAGGAGTAAACACAAAAGTGTTATTTAAACTCAGATATCTGCATGCAGAATTGCAAACCGCTGATGCTCAACAGCCGAATATGAAAGAGTGTCTTTTGCAAATGAAAACCCGATCCAAATCTCACTTACCCAAAATACGACAAATTCCATGGTAGAACAGGACAATATTACTCTTTCCAACGTTTTCGCCATGGTTTGGGCAAGTCTTGACTCTACTGGCGCCCAGGTGACTCTGCCACCGTTCTTAGTGCTGGTGCTGTTGGGCTCTTGGCTGTCTATTATTGCTCATAATAGAATAATATTAAGCCAGCCATCTATTAAACGAAATGATACCTCCTCTCCTAGTGTCCATAATTATTCCAGATATTTGCATATTGTCTTTAGTTTTGCTTCGCCCTATAGGTCTGAAATGTTTGTGTTTTCACGCCCTTGCGAATTGAGTGAGTTGGAATTTATTTACTGGAAAGATAGGAGATGTGGATCGTAGTCTATTGTCTTGCTTTTCCTACGGCTCCTTTCAATTTCTCGGGAGTCTCTTTAGTTATATCTCCTCCTGCCAGAAACCCTAAGAGGTAGAGGATGGGTGATAGCGTGACCAGTGGAAGTTACCCCAGAGACTGTATATTATATCGACTTAAATCCATTAAAGAGGATGTTGGTATGCTTCCTTACATATAATCTCAGCTGAAATTATTAAATGTAATTACAAGATATGCCGATGTGGACTTCCTATTGTAAACTACTGCAGGGTCGCTGCTAACTAGGGAGTTATAAGCCAGGCATTGTAAAGTTAAGCATAATCTTAAAAATCTATAAGATTTGAGAATAGAAAGATCAGAGTTTAAGCGCTTTAATTAAAAAGGCACAATGCTGAGTGATACGGGTTTTAGAACTATCCACTGCGCCATGTACTGGGGTATAGGAACGAGAACGTCGTAGTCTCGGCGGTCAATTGGGACCGAGATGTTGAGTCGAACACCTACTTACTCTATAAATATGCCATTGGAAGTTCCCAAATAGTTGGATTTTTTCTCATCAATCAACGGCTCTCACTACTCTTCCTTATCTACCCATCTACTCACGGGTCCCGTCACTCTTACAACCACCTACCAGGTAAGATTTCTCTAGTCATTGCTATAAGTTCTTTCTACCCTTTTCTGTTGCTAAATTGGAGCAGTACAAAATCCCTAAAACTATCATCATGCTCGCTCACTCTGGAATTCTCGGCGTCGTCGCTGGTCTCGCCCTACTTGCTGTCCCAGCTTCCGCCGGCCGCACTTGGGCCGGCCCTGTCGATATGAACGAAGCTTGCACTCAGCAATACGGCGGTGGATGGAAATCTTCTCTCTCTGGAAGCTCCGGAAATGACTGGTCTTGTGTTGACGCAGCCGGAACGCACAAGTCAATCAACGTAGACGCCTTTTGCTCCCAAACGTATGGTAATGCCGCCTACGCGGACCCTCAGGGGGGCGGTGCCTACGACTGGGGCTGCTACTGGCGATAAACTACTCTGTGCCTGGAATAGTATCGTTTGATTAGAATTGGCCGTTAGACTGGGTTGGGTGTGGATCGCGGTGAACGCTTGGGGTGCGAGTTCGATGTGTTTCAAACGGTAACCACATGACCAAGGGGACCTTAGGCTCAATGATGGCAGCATCACAGTAGAACCCCTTGGGTGGATTTCATACTTGGTTCAGGAGACATTAAAAGTTGAATCATCGCTAGCTGCTGCTTTTATTTCATTTATTTTATTTTATAGAAAGTTACTAGAATCAAAGTTTTTATTTTATTTTAGATTCCTATCACGATATTGACGGATCTCTGCTTCACCCACCGCTAATAACACCCCCTCTCAGACCAGCACTAGGTTTAACTAATTGTTATACAATAGTTGAAGAATTCTTCGGTTTCGAAGACCAATTGTTCTAAGCGGCCCGGAGATGTGCGCGATTATAGTAACTCTCACATTATTATCGGCACTGCTGACCTGGCGTGGAAGAAAGAAACCCCTTATATCGATCATTGAATTATTATTTGGGTCTGGATACTCGCCGAATTGTAGAAGAAATCTGAGACTATAGGATCACTGCCTTTAATGTATTGAACCCCTTGAATTTGTGCTGGTGCGGAGTCTTGGACCCAGATGTTAAGACAACATATGTCTTTGATGCAGCCATGAAATCATTGATGGAGTCTTGGGTTTGTGTGAGGAAAACTTCGATAGTATCCTGTGCGGCCTGGGTTGCAAAGTTATTACTGGCCATCCATAATCTAGGTCCAGATTCTCATAACATCCCACCCAACCTGAAGGTGGCTTGGAAGGCCACGCCGCCTTCGGTACTGGGACATTGCACGCCGAACCTGTATTTCTTAATAAAATTTCCACGGTGCTACTGATACTGGCTTTATGTCGGCGTTGGAAGTTGTACGCCCCCATTATCGTAAGGATCACTCCATTCATGGCAAACCTCATTGGCGAGATTAAGTAGAAGACGCTTTACATGCCAAAAGACCATTCCTTGAACAGTTTCCCCAAAGACCAATCGTGTCGCCTAGGGTCATTCAATAGGGGCCAGAATATCAGTAAGAGAGGAGTGCTCCCGCAGTGAATGTCATTTGGTATGATCTCGGACCGAGTTTGGCGTTTATCACAGCAAGATGATGTTTCTCATCGTCAGCGTAACGGTGGGTTTGTCAAGCTGATAACCAAGCAAGACTTTCACGTCATCAAAGTCTAGCATGCACTCTTATGAACTGAACGCATCACTGGTGTTGAATTCATCAACCTTGGTATAGTTGTTGCTGTTATTGATTTCATCCACCAAGAGACCGCCCGGATCAGTCTTATCTACCAGAGGGACACCCGCCACAGGCTGAGCTGCTTCGTCCTCATTGTCTGAAAGTATGAAGGGATTATGAAGTGCGCCGGTTCCAGACGCCTGATGTGGGATCCATTTGGGGTGGACAAGAAATTACCCTTTGGATTGTTGCTCGCAGTTTGCAGGGCGTTGCCTAAAGGCATTCCAGGCACAACCTGCATTGCCTCTGGCGCGACCCCGGCCCCCCTTTGTGGCGATCCTCGCACCGGCTCCTTGGCTACTGGGTATCATGACCGATGCCGTCTTCTGAGATACCGAGTCCACTGCCATGGCTCCGAGACGTCAACCTGTTATCTTCCAGTCTGGCATGTACGTAAAATTCCTTGCGAATCCCTAGGTAGTCATACCTTGTTGTTCCACTACGCGAGTTGCGTAGGATCTGGATCGAGTGGCTGCCAGGGGCTCGCTAAAGCCGCGCAGTGCCTCATGTAGGGATTTGCATGCAGATCTAGTTAAAGGAAATCCATTATGGGCTTGCAAATAATTCAGGGGAAAAAAATCATAGGTGAGACCTGGATATTATACCAATCCAATTAACCGTTACTGCTGGACGCTTGTTATTTCTTTATATATAGAGAATTCTCTATTTTCAACTGGTAGGTATAATGGCTTACAAGGACGACATAAGCACAGCTTAAGCTTAACTTACGCGCCCAGGTGTGTGTAAAATGACACAGTTAGTGTAACAACACAAATTTAGAAGTAAGCACTACGATTCATTTGGCCGCCACTTGCTGCGGTGTATATGTGAAGGGAGCTATTGCAGATCCTTGAATTTTATGTTCTTTCACCAGATGGAGACTACCCTTCCTTCGTGGAAACTTCTCATACCCGTCTTACATGATCTTATTTCCTGAGTCTAGGCAATTGAAGCAGAATGGGCTAACAACAAACGCCTCTCTACTCATGATTCTACCTTTATAAAGTCGATACCAATCTTGCGCAATGTCGACAAACACGAACGCTACAGTCTACGTTGGCATCTGGAACGACTGGTCTCGAGGTTCTATTAGAGGATCTACGCTTACAGTCACAACAGTGACTGCTTCTATTGTCATTGCTATCCTTGCCCTGTTTATTTCCCAAGTCGGCTCACATTCATGGTCGATCATCTGTTTTATCACCCATCAATTGAGATCGACCACCAAGCCTCGAAATGGACTATACCACCAACAGCAGGTAATATTACGAAATTCAGTCTGGGGCTCGGATCTAGGCACTATTTATCAACTGGGAAGAGTAGCTTATTCTTGGCGTGGCCATGGAATGAGAAGCATACGGGCCACCGTGTGGCTATTGCTGCTGGGTGTGGTTCACCTGAGCCTATTCTTCGTCACGGGCACACTATCCTCTCGCATCGTCACCGTTGGCAATCAGGTGCTTCTGCATGGGCCAAATTGCGGCATTTGGAACTTCAACAGTGGCGGTCCTGGTGATCTTGACGAACAATTTGAGTACGGTCTCCACGGGTCAAAGAATGCGCAATCCAGTTGGGACTACGTTCAGAGCTGTGTGAATTCTGAACAACCAGCTCCTGAATGCAATACTTTCAAGAAACTAGAGGTTCCTTTCAATTTTACTGAGAGAGCTTCTTGCCCGTTTGAACCCGAGATGTGCAATGGGCCCATAAATAGCTCAATACAGTTTGATACTGGCTTAATCGACTCGCGCAATGATCTTGGGATCAATGGCAGAGATGAAGACAGGGTGCAATATAGAAGGGTTATGACTTGCTCACCGGTAAGCTGGTTCTACATTGTTTTATGACTGCTTCCCCACCTAAACGATGGAAACTAACCGGACTTGGACTCAGATTACGAATCAAAGTCTAATATCGTCTGGGAATACCACGGTGCTAGGCCAAACTGTAAACTATACAGCAGCATTTTATGGTGCAAATTATGAATTTCCTAGCTCTGCTATTGCCAACGGAAACATTTCGAATGCTACCTATGTCCATTCAGACTTCAATCTACTTGATTTCGTCTATGACGAATTGACGGAGTCTGCTTATGATTTCTTGTAAATTCAATACCCCTCCAGTGAAGAGCACGGCTGACATTGTGTTCTAATTATCTAGTACAACCACAGCTTGGGTTGGGCAGCCTGACGAGGGGTTTGATGCCATCCCTTCCTTAGTGAACCCCGATCAAGGATTGACTATAGGAATTGTATCATTCATTGGCAGATACGAGAAGCCAAGTAATGATCTTTGGCTCGCTGCTCACCGCGGAATACCGTTCAGATCGGCAGGCGATGACCATCTGAGTAATGATACCATAATTCTCAGATATCCGCTTGACAGTCCACTTGCAGTCATGGGCTGTGCGGAAAAACATCAGTACTGTAATCCCAATTCAAAAGCAACCGATGGCTCGAACTGCACCCCATTGACTGCGCGTCCGAACTTCAACTTCCTCGGCACAGATACCACTACCAACCCACTCTACAAAGCCGTGTTTACTACACCCAACCAATTCATTACTCTGTCTGTCATGAACGACGCAGCAGGGGTCTCTTCAATTGACACTTGGCTGGATCGTATAGACGTCCCACTCCTGGCAGCTGATCAGAATTATGTCTCCATCTCGACACCCTTGGCAGACAATCAGTGGATTTTGGAAACCACAAACTGGTTCGCAACTGGCATGAATCTCCTCCAACGTATGGTGGCCGAGACGGCGACAGGACCACCTGGAAAGTTTTCTATATACACTGCCGGCAACTCAAGCACAGTTCCTGGTCTCGACTGGTTCTGCAAGAACGTGGTAGTGCAAAATTCTAGCTATGTCTCCTTTAGCATGCTGGCCCTAAGTCTGATATTTGTTTTTGGCCTTTTTGTCATTTTAGTTAGCCTGTGGATTGAAAGTTTAGCGCACTCTATACAATTACGATTTCAGAAAGGGGGGAGTTTTCGGAGGAAGTGGTATCTTGATTCTACATTACAATTGCACAGGTTGGCATTTGAGAGTGCTGGCCTAGGCTCATGGAAAGATGGTCCGCGAGAGATTCCGTTGACCCAGAATCCGGAGGAGTTTGGAGTAGGCAGATCGTGGGATACGAGTCGAGTCTTGTTGAAGAGTAAGATTGTGGAGGGTGTAAGACCTATGTCACCGGGATCTCCAGGCTTGGTTGAAAATAGCAAAGAGTCATCGGCAAGAGGTTTGAGGGAGTCACTTTTGAAAAGATAGTTGGCATCCATACTGGAGTCAATGATAAGATGAGTCAATGAAGTTACGAATGTGAAGGCTTATGGAAGGTTAAGAAGTGCAGTATATAGAGTGTGTTAAACTACAATCTACAGAAGTATTAAACAAGTTTGCATCCATTCTGTTAGCTTACAAAGCTGTAATGTGCACAGTGCCTAGAAAACTCCATAAACATGATTCCCAACCTAAGAATATTGCCACATTTCGTCTCAGCCAGCCCACAGAAATTCTGTTCAGACGACGTACATCACAGGGTATGTAGGGTTGTTATCACGAGGACCCTTGTCTGTATCACCTGCCTCCTTCAATTGTTTCTGTAGCGCATTACTCCTTCCCATCGGCGTGCCTGCTTCCAACTTCTCAATCAATCCATCCGTTTTCGCTCCCAACTTGGCCAAGAATCCAGTTTTCTCCTTCTTCTGACTCTGTTCGGGCCTCGTCAATGTGTACTCGGAAGCGTCGTCAGACTTGAGCGTAGTGGCAGAGGAGAATGCAGAAGCTTGATCAGATGTGACATTTTCTTCGTTGCTAGATTTCGGCAAAGGCTTTTTCATGGACTTGAACATGGTTGCTGTGCTGAAGTCTAACTTCCCAGGGAGGTAGTTGCTGAAGAGAGAGAAAGACACAATAGCTGAAAGGTTTGAGATGTTATAGTTGCTTTAATTCAAGATGGAGGTTTGAATACCAGTATTTCGCACGCTTCAGAAAGGGCCAGGCGAAATATATATGGGTTTTGGCCATACCGTAGAGACGACTTGTGGCTTGATTTGAGCGAATTTTGGTTTTGGTAGCCTTGCAAGTTCGGATCTTGTCCGAATCAACTTCCATCATAATGGCCGTGCCATACAGATGCCTTTCGTCGTAAAGATGAGGTTTTTTGCACAGCCCCGTGGCATTGTGGGGCAGTGAGGCTCGCTTGTGAAATTGTAACCAATGAGGGTAGCCGAGTTTGTATTCCGGTTAAACAGGGGCAGTCTGGAGACGGGTCAATTCATGACGCGTGCGATTGCTCCGCCCGTTGAACATCATTATCATGAGATAGGGATTATCACACAATAGTTGAAACTTACCACAACAACGCCTTACACAAATTAACTCTCTTACGTTCTATCCTAGGGACTAGTTGATAACGCAGCGATCCGGCATCAATTTACCTCGTGCTGAAGGAAACTGGGCGATGCTGGCAGCGCAAGGCTCAAGTATTACACCAATCATGCAGGCGTCTGCTTTGGGGTCGTCAGGCATAGCTGGGCGTACTGCCTGACATATGCTCTCCTCACAGCTCCTCGTCAATTTACTTCTACACACCCCTTTATCACATGTCATCTCTGCTCACTCTCAGTGCTCTACTCTTTCATCTGTTTGAAAGCGTATGAACGCTGGGCCGTTCTGCCAGTCGGTCGAGAGCCTCTACCAGACCCTTCACGAGACATTTGGATGAGGTCGCGCGATGTGGCTTATTAATACCACGTCATTGAAGCCCCACCAGTTCTTTGGATCAAAGATCCCCAAGTACGCTATTCTCTCACACACTTGGGAAGACGAGGAGTTATCATTCCAGGAGCTCGCTTTGCCATCTCGCTCGGTAAAAGCTAAAAAGGGTTATAACAAGATCCGAGAAACATGTCTTAAAGCACTCCATATCGGTCTCCATTATGCCTGGGTAGACACATGCTGTATCGATAAGACTAGTAGCGCTGAAATTACTGAGAGCATCAACTCTATGTTTCAGTGGTACAAGAACGCAGTCGTCTGCTTTGTCTACCTCTCCGATCTTCCCCTGGGTATCTCAAGTCAATCGGCGGGGTTGCTGAAAAGCCTGAAAACATGCCGCTGGTTCACACGCGGATGGACACTTCAAGAACTTATCGCCCCAAATAATATTCGCTTCTACAACCAAAAATAGGAGTATGTTGGGTGCAAGACTGATTTTGCCAACACAATTTCTGCAATCACTCGAATCGACTTGCAAATCTTGCGAGGCAACCGTCGATTACAGCAGTACTCAATTGCTACGAGAATGTCTTGGGCGTCGTTTCGACAAACGGAACGAACTGAAGATCTTGCTTACTGCTTGTTGGGGATATTTGATGTCGGTATGCCATTGATTTACGGCGAGGGCGAACGAGCATTCCGTCGCCTACAAGAAGAAATCATCAAGCGCAACAACGATCTCACCATATTTGCTTGGAACGAGGACAATACGGCAGGCAGACTATCTGGATTATTTGCACTTTCACCTCAGGGATTTTCCCAAAGTCATGATATTAAGCCCTACCATCCCATGTGGTCAGACCCAGTCTTTGCCTTGACGAATAAAGGAATACGAATCGACGATTTAAGATTGCTCTGGAAAGTTAACGCAAAACACGGCGCTGTACCAGAAGAGATAAGCTACAGAATAACACTTGGACTTAGGAACAAAAAGGATGGCAGATCAGATTTCTGTATGAAGCTCCAAAAGATCGCCCCCGAGCTCTTTGTTCGGGATGGAGAGTTGATCGAGGAAGAATGGCCATGGAAAGATTCTCAAGTGATCTCCCGAACTCAAGTACCACTTCCCAAGTTCTACTTATATACCGAACATCCCGGTGATGATTTCTTTCATTACCATAACCGGTATCTGTCGATTTATTTCCCTCAGAAGGATAACATCTCTATCCGCAATGTCATCCCAGAGAGCCATTGGGATGGAGCGAATCAGGCGTTCTATCCCCCTTTTATAGAGCTAGAGTTGGTACTTGCAGCGTCGCTTCAGATTAGGTTAGATGCGTCGACAGTGAGCGTGGTTGTATGTTTTTATTTTAATGCCGACCCCCATAATCCGTTTTGCACTATCTTTGACGAGGAGAAATATAACCAATATGCTTCTTGGCTCTTTCGATACGCACGAACTGGCCATGATGTGACCTGGAGGGATGTCGAAGCCGAGAAGCCGGAAATTTTGAAGTTTACAAACGAGGTCGCCTTTTGCAATAATGGTACAACTACTGCAGTATCAGTCTCGCTTGAAAGAGGAGTCGTTGCAGCAGTCAGTGAGGCGCAGATATGTTCTATCCACTTTAGCTTTAAGAAAAATGAGCCGAAATAGATTGGCTAGCGATTGTGGATGGAGAGAAGAGTTAGCATAGCCGTTTCTATGAACTGGCAAAGGGGTTCAGAGAAAGTTGCAAACAATGTAAGAACTCTCACCGCTACTCGGCGCACAGTAGCTCCGCTCTTACTCGTGAACATTACCACTATTTATAGATGTCTAGAAGGTTCTAGGGCAATGTGCCTATTATATGTGTATATTTTGAGGGTCTGATTGTTCTAAGAGCCTTGCAACAATCCGAGGAGAGAAGAGTGTTTAAAGGAGGCATGATGCTGTAGGTAGAGCGGGCAATGGCTCAAGGTCTTACGTTTGGGTCCGTAAGATTTTTGGGTTAGACACTCATTAAATTACAGTTCGTTTTTATTCATCAGATACTATTTTTTGCGTGGAAGTTCTTGTTATTTGATCATGAAAGCAGCTAATCTCATAGTGCAAATAATAAATATAAATATTTCCAAAATCTTCAATTCTCTTAGGATCTGTTTCTTCGCCCACCATCACATACAACCGTCCATACAGTCGCATTGCACCTTTTACACTTCGACTCTCACGCAAATTTCAGGTTCTACATACACTTGAAATGTGTTTTAGTGATTGCAGATTAAACATTGTCTTCTGGACTTTGAGCTGCCACACGCTTGTCTGGATATCCATCTTCCTTCAGGCCTGCATGCTCTGCCACAAGTCAAATCGATATTATTTCGAGAATTAATCTCTCTCACCTGTTGGTTTGTATGTACTGCCAGACCCGACACGCATATCGGGAACTCCGTCCTCTTTCAATCCACTGTGCTCTATCAACACGTTAGATCTCCATCCCGGCTCCACTCTAATCCACGAGAAACGTACCTGTGGGCTTGTAGTTCTGACCAGTCCCAACACGCATGTCAGGATTCCCATCTTCCTTCAGTCCGCCATGTTCTAACCACATTAGCTCATCGAGTCTACTCCTCTGCTATGGACTGCGGCACCAGTAGGTTTGTAGTACTCAGACATTGTCGTTTTATCGCTGCAATCTACAATATATAGATCAAGGGCAACATTTTGAAGCGCAGAATGCAAGAATTCGTAAATTCATATACTCTTGGATCTTGCAGAATGACGTCTGCGGGTGGTGTATCAGGTTTCAAGGATAAACCTTGGCCACGTCACTCTGTGCAACATCCAACCTTGATCACCATCACGCTACGCTCACGGTCCACAAATCAGAAAGATGAGATTGAAATATGGTGCTGAAAGAACGTTTCGAGTTAGTTGAGGAATTGCAATGAGGCAATGATCTTCCTGTTTAGGCTGTCCAAAGGCTGGCTTTTACGATATTAATTTCCAATATGTCGACGTATATCACCATTCATTCCTAGATCGAAGATTGCTTGAGGAAATAGTTGGATGAGAAAGAATTAATTTTTGAGGCTTTATCTGGCAAAGTGAACGTAGTTCTCCACCTCACCAAGCGAATCTTTCCTTAACCAATGTCTCTGACAGGGTCCACAGCTTTTCAGCTTCTGCACTCGAGACCGAACTGGCGCGCGCCTTATCACTGATTTGACAATCGATCAGATACGCCCCGTAATTCTCACTCCCATCTTTCGTCGCAACTGGCAATCCCAGCGCTGGATCCGTAGCAGCAACCAAAGTGGTCGCCGCGCCCGCTCCCAATGTTCTGGCATGAATCGCCCCGCTCTTGAAGAATTCTTTAATAGCATCCAGTGTTTCTTGCGCAGCATATCTTGAGAGCTCGGTCCTGATGATCCCGGGATGGACGGCGAGGCTCAAGATCCCATATTTCTCATAAAGCCGCTTGTTTGCACCGATACCAAACAACACGTTTGCTACTTTGCTCTGATTGTATCCTTCAAGCGGAAGGTAAGATTTATTTTCTGGATCAACTGCTCCCCAATTTTTGTGCGTAGCATATCGTGGCTGTTCAGCCTCAGGCAAGGTCTTATTGATTTTCTCGAAATTGATGTCGCTCCAGCGCATGCTTGCCATTGTCGGAGATAAAGAAGAGATGTTGATGATTCTTG
Organism: Stipitochalara longipes BDJ; assembly: GCA_009732865.1. NCBI lineage: Eukaryota > Fungi > Ascomycota > Leotiomycetes > Helotiales > Hamatocanthoscyphaceae > Stipitochalara > Stipitochalara longipes. The sequence continues at coordinate 71,709 of ML769343.1, read as the reverse complement.
TGGCACCTTTCGCGCTATTATCAGCAGCTTTGATGAGTTTGGGCATGATGAGGCAGGTGAAGAGAAAGTGCCCGATGTGGTTGGTTGCGAACTGCATCTCGATTCCATCTTCACTGAGCGTGCGTTCGGGAATGTTCATCACAGCAGCGTTATTGACGACAATGTCGATAGTTGGAACACCCCTCCAGGAGAGGACCTCGGCGGCAGCTTCACGAACTGCTTTCTGGCTGGAGAGGTCAAGCTTAAGAGCATGGTAGTCCACATTTGGAAAGTCTGCTTTGAGGGCATCGATGCATTCTTGGATTTTGGATGGATTCCGGCCCGCTATTATGAGATGAGATGGAGATTGAGAGGCCTGAATGAAATGTTAGACGTTGTTCAGGAATTGAGTCCAGTTCTGGCTACATACAAAGGCCTTGGCAGTCGAAAATCCGATGCCTCCACGATTTACACCTGTCACAAGAATTGTTCTGCCATGAATTTGCCCTGCCAACTTCTCTGCGACTTCCAAACTTTCCGTTTTATCATTGAACTCGGGATGAGTAGTAGAAGTCATTTTCTCGGTGAAGCTTGAAAATATGTGCTCGAAAGAACCGGCAGTGGTTATGTTGAAATATCATCTAACGAGCTTCTTCGGGGCCTTTACTTATAGACCTACAAGAGATTTATGGAATCAAAATCCCCGCGGTGCAAACCTGACATCCGGAGGTTCGCGCCATACCTTTCAGAAAAGGAGACGTAAGGGATGATCATGTCCGTTACCTCCGTTTTAGCTCCGGTCTTGCATATAAAACTTGGTGAACTAGAGCAGTGCTGGGATGGAGGTCGATTAAGACTTGCAATTGATGTTATTGTTAAGAATCATTGTGCAGAGAGATGTAGATGCAAGGATCTAGAGTTTGGCACATGAAGAAGTAGGGGGTACGACACGTGACATGCACGTGACATGAATGTCCACTCGGGAACTGCCCTTTGAAGAGCAAGAGTAGGCTGCATATTATGTTCTCTCGAGCGTAGAGTCCCTGGATCTTCGTTCACTAACGCACTTAATGCCCATGAACAACGGGGTCTGGAGAGCCGTGAGCAACCGAAGGCAGCCCCCTGAGGCAGCTCAAGAATAGTGCCCGGCCGATGGGTGAAAGCCTGTGCTCCTTCCGCCAGGCTTGCCGAGCCTTCAATAGGCAAGTAAGTTCTGTATAGGGAAGCGAGTTGTAATTCAGGAACATGATCGGCAATAAGGTTCTCGGCTGAAACTGGAAGCAAGCCTCAGTCTGACTGCGTTATCCGATACGCCTATGCGGCCGCTTCTCATTCGCCACCTCGCTCCCCACCGCTAACCAGGCCAGGAGAACCTCGAATCCCTCCCAGACGGCTTTGATGCTGGATGCGCTTTCTGACATTGAAATAACTGCAAGCAGCCTTCCTGCCAATGATGGCACCAATTATGAACCTGGTCTTAGTCATGCCTGGAGCAATGCGGTCTGAATTAAACAGCCGCTAACTTCTCATAGGGCTGTACTTGGTATTTGGGATAAATAAACCCTTGAGCTGTCTCTATCAGCACGGGCCTCGGTCAGGGCAACTGACCAATTGTATACCAGAAATCCTCCTTTTTATGGGGAAGAACCTGCTAGAACCACCCTACAGCTCAGGGGTTTATTTATCCCAACTACCAAGTACAGCTCCTGCGGTCGAGGCACAGCGTTTTGGGTCTGGGGATCAGGGGGTAATCACTCAGCCTCCACACCAAGTTCGGCCGCAGATTAGGTTCGAACAACAACCTCTCATTCGCTCAATGTAGCGAGAGCATTCTACCCGTTCTGACTTATGCGCCTCATTGGCTCGTCCTCAAGATTTCATGCAAGGTTTCGGTGAATCTGTGAGGCTGGTTCAAAGGATTTTTGCGGATCCAGGAATAGATCATCATTAGCGAGTTGCTTCGCCTTACCGTGCCGCAGCGCTGGGAGATGAACAGCTCACATCTGAAAGGATTAAAGAACTCAACCTCCGCATGTTAGTCCCTGATTCTCTTCAGTCACGACAAGTCATCACTCATCGGAAGTTTTCATCCATACTTCCACGACCCACATCAAATCTCCAAATACCTCTATCGCGCCCCCACATCTCCATCACAATGGCCTACCAACAAGATCTCGGTCAAAAGCAGGGGTTTCGCAAGCGATGGCCAATCCTCTGCTTCTGTCTCGCCGTCATGTTCTTCATCATTGGCGGTGGTCTCCTCGGTGCCTGGGCTAACCAGGACGCCAACAACCAATGCGACACCTCCAACAGCTTCAACGACAACTCAGTCACCTACACAAATTGCAATCCCAAAGGCGCGCTTTGGGATGCTGGAGTCGCCTGCTTGGCCGTTGGAGTCATCTTCAAGATTCTTTTCTGGATTACCCTCATCATCTGGTGCGTTAAGCGCCGCAGCAACAGAACGGTCGTCTATGTCAATGCTCCTGCTGGACCTCAGCAGTATGAGCCATACCGTGGTGCTTAAACTGGGGTCTGTGCGATTGATTGGTGGATCGATAGGAGGGTTTTGTTTCGGAATGAGATATCCAGGAGGGGAGTTTTGGCGTATAGCCGTGGGATCTACTCAAGCTTTGTATCAGCAGAAAGGGTTATGAGGGCTGTGAGATGAAATGAATGAATACCTTGTTATGATGCTTCAATCTTCCTATCCATTCAGAAGACAACCGTGATGGTGAAAAACGTGTAATAGTATGATAACCAATATGATAGTCTATTGGTAAACTATACAATCTCAATCGTACAGATATTCGCATTGAGGAATGCAGGCTCGGATGCATCGTACTCGAGGATTCCAACTCGTTCATATTTAGTTTGTGATCCTGCTACCAGCATGATGATCAAGGCAAATGCTCTTTCTTCTGGTACATCTCTCACACCCTGGGTATAACCAAGGATCACAAGCAACACTTTTATCTCATGCTGTAGGTGCCCTTTAGGGAAGTAATTGTCTGGATGAGTGGATCTTTGAGATTTTAAATATTTGGGATCGAGGTCGATGTCCGCGCTGTATATCTTACCACCGAGATCAATCATGAAGTCTGCTTCAGACTGATCGATGAATAGAATCGTCGATAAACTCGCAGCTCGGATTTTCAGGATCCCACCGGTGACTTGCCCGAAAGGTGACTCCGAATAGGGGCTGCATTGGGCTGCCACTAGCTCATATCGATCATCGACCTGAAACGAAAAAGTCTTGACTAGAAGATGTTCAAATGCAGTTCGTGCTTCGAAAGATGAGGTAATCCCGGTATCAGATAGATCGATAGACGCCCAGGACCAAGTTGGGGCGCAATATGGTGTACACCTTTTCCCATATGTCATCCTCGTATCAGTATCTGGGCCATCCCTCTCTTCACCTATGACCTTCCAGCACAGGCTTCTTGGAAGATCGCATTCCCACAAGCCTGCTAGGTACTGCGATTGCAATTTCGATCCAAACTTACTTGCTAGTCCAGCTAAGGCTGGTAACTTGTCGGTACACTCTGTGATACGCAGGCGCGAATAAAGCTCTACACAATCGAGCCAGCGAACTGCAAGCCTAGTATCATATTCCGGATCTGATTCCAGATTCTTAAGCCAGCACTTGCCAATGATTCCTTTGCCATCGTGTAATAAATGCTCTGCGCCACCCAGAATACCACATTCGCAATCAAAGCTATCTTTGCATTCCCAAATCATCTCACTCGCATGAAAGTGAACCGTTCTGGGAGAGAGCAGTCTTTCTTGAAATACCCAACTCCTTGTCAACAATGGGCCTTTCTGAAATACGTCTGAACGTTTCATGTGCTCTGAATTATGAAGCAGCTTGACGTTTTCGTGCGCAGGCCGGGTGCTGTATCGAGCTTTGATCACAGTACTGTTGGCCACAATGGAGCCTTGGCAGGGAATCTCGTATGACTCCATCGGTCTTTTTGGTAGACTTTCAAGGTCCTCCTCGTATGGAACTGGAGTTGTCCATCTTCTATTAAACAGAGTTCCATCGCTTCCCGAGGAAGAAGTGGCAGCAATGTTCAGATACGAATTCGAGTATATACTCGCCATACGCGCTGACTCGTGCGTCCAGTCCTTATAGTCTCCTTGGACGATACACAGAGAGTCGATCCAGAGATATTGAATGCCGAGACTCAAGGTGAGCGAGATAGCATCCTGGAAGATCTTGGGTAGGGAGCCCCACTTAATCCCCGCTTTTCGTTCTGTCAGATTCTTGCTGGTAGTGGTGAGAACTTGAGATGTTCCCCAACAGTGGCTTAACGTCGCGTAAATTCCCCTGTTTTCGGCGGTGTCTTGGAGGCGAACTGTGTGCTTGCCTAGGAATAGAACTCGAGTTGGCATCACTGGAGCTTTGTTGTCTTCCTGCGTGCAAGAGGAGTGCTGCTTGCAGGCAGACATCCAGTACTTGATCTTTTTGGTTGCCAATGCCAGTGTTAAGTTCTCGGGCACATCTTTGCCTAGTCCGATGGCAGGAGATGGAGGCTGGCCTGTTGAAAAGTCTTTAGTCATTGCGAGCTTTCATTTAAATGCAAAACTTACCACTGTGTGTATAGAGCTCGAGGTGGTCTATATAGCTGGCCTCACCTCTCAAGGCTATCAGCAGAGTGCCAATATCTGATGCTTGGAGAAAGAGATCGGTCGGGACCCTCCAAAGATAGCTGGTTTGAAAATCAGGTGATAAATTGCCAAAAACGCGAAGAAGATTCGAGAGTAAAGTACAAAATTGACACCCAGAGGTCGCTGCAATCTCAAGATCATCGATGCCAATCTCAAGGCCATATCCTAAAAAGATAGACCGATCTATAGTGAGAGGGAGGGTAACCTCGGAATTGCTGTGGCATGCAGAGCAACAAGAGAAAGAATTCATGACATGTAGCTACCGCAGAATTAAAGAGGCTTAGTGGCGTGTGGACACGCTGGAAGGCTGGTGTCCTGGTTGAGCAAAGGTGGAAAGCGGCGGCTTTATTTTTTGAAGTACTGCTTTATGAGTCAGCATCCCCTACTTCTCCACCTTTCCCTTTTTGTTATCCCCTATCAAATAATAGGAGCTCAAATGAAAGATCAAGAAGTTCAACTAGATTAAGGGCACTCCTATTTCTAAAAGTGCGATTGTTAGAGAGACTACTCCTACTCACGTGACTTTACCCCCCAAGGTGAGCTTGAGCTCGGATGAACGGCTATGCCTCCTTTTGAACCTCTGTATATCCATGAGACCTTTTATCTAGTGGTCATTGTACCACTTTCAAGCAACCACAATTTTATCTAGAACGCTTTGAGCAGAGAAGGAATTAAATGTCGGCAGACACGTACTTTGCTGACTCATGAGTCGAAGCGAGACCTAGCTGTGTTCCAATTTTGACGTTAGAAATCTTCGTAGCTTTCCACCTCCAGCTCCAGATACTCCAACACCGTTCAAGACATTGCAAGCGCAAGGATTCCTCGAGCGGGATTGATTCTATCCAGGTCTCTTGAACCCAGTCCGAGCTGGATTGATGCGGCGGAATCCATCGTTTTGCTTCTGATGAAATTTATGTACAATTTTTCAAGTTTCAAGGGGTGGCAGTAGGGCAAGAACGCGGTGAAGTGCATGCGTCATTCTACAAAAGTATTTGGTAGACAAGTGTTCATCTGCATTAATTTGTAAAATCTGATTGTTGGCGATGATTTCCAGCGCTTATTTTGTCATTTCCCAACACCGTTCCCTTCAAGACAACCCGCGAGCAGTTGATATGTCCTGTACCGACTGAGCCGGTCAATATCCAATTGGCGTTTCATTTGCCGAACGATTTGCATTGAAGGGTTCCGATCTGGCCCCTTAAGCCTCTTTTGCCAGTCGTACTTTGAGAAAACAAGATCGCACATCGCAAAGTTATGAGGAGGCTGGGTTATTGTGGAGATATATATTTTCACAGCTCCGAATTAAGGCTGGGTCTGCGGACCGAAGACACCTAGTATGGAAGAATCGACTTTGGTTGCTCAGCTGCCGAGCCACGCGGAAACTGTTCTATTGAAATTGGTCAGTGGAGTTCTTGTGGATCAAGCATCAAATGGAGGGTTAAGGAAATGCAGAGAAATATACCCAGAAAATCTGTTGCCCGACAATTGCAGCGCGAACCTCATGGAATAGCATCAGTACCCGCCTCAGTTATCGTTTTTTGTCGCACCAAACGATTTCTCGTTCGCCCGCCAGTCCCTTCTAGCCATCCACATGTATGTCGAACTTTGAGCCTCTTGCAAAGTCCGAAGGGGACCAGTGGCTTGCCCTTCGCACCAGGCGAGGAATTGGATGTTGGCAGCAATGGCATGAGCCTTCCTCTGGAGCGCCGATATAATTCTCTATCGCGGTGTAGAATTTCAGTGCAAGACCTGTGGTCTCTCCACCCGCTGGAGACCTCGAAATTGTATTCCTGCCCTTAAGCTTCTGCCTGAATGATGCATCTTGCGGACCTTGGCGTGGAGGCTTGTTGACGGCGGAACCGTTTTCTGGGATATCATGCCTGCGAGTTGTCAATTGTACTCTGGTCGATCAGAATACACCCTCACTGTGGGTCGTTTCGGTGGTATGTGTTTGGTGAGATGTTGCAGTCTTCGTGACGAGCAGTTGTTCAACTCTCTGGCTTCACTCAAGCCAAAGGATGGTTTTGGGGATATCTGCGAAGTGATGATTGGGAGTCTGCTTCCTCGAGTCAGCGTACATCCCGCCAATCTGCAAGTGGGGCCGTACAGAATTCTCACATTTGTGTTTTCTCTCGAAACAGCTTCGGAGTAGCTGTTAACTATGATCCCTGTATAGAGCGCGCTTGAGCAGAGGACCAACTCTGTGCGATTATCAAACAAAACCTTGAGCGCGACATGCTTCATAGCGACTTTGGCGAGCCTGCGACTCTTGCAACTGTCGCTAAGCCCTTCATCTTGGCATGCTTGAAGGGAGGACTCGTTTTTGTTGTTGTCGATCAAGGCCTCGAGCACGGCATGCTTCCACGGATCGCGCTTTGCGCAATTCCTGGCCAAGGCCCTCAATTAAAATTTATTGGGTGGAGGCCTGGGTTGCTATTTTGAAGGCTGTTTGGGAGGGTTGACGTTCGCAGTCGCAATGTTATGATGTCTCTTCTCAACTCTGCACATCAATCACCATTATATGCTGCATCCCCCCACTTCATCGATTCGGAGTATCATGGCTTTCGATGCAATGGCAATTGCTGAGTGTTCGCAGACATGCTTGGCGTCGGTTGCCTGAAGGATCTTTGTGGATTGAACGCTCGAGAGATTATGAATTTGTTGATACCTGTGGGATGCCATGAAGACGCAAAGTCTGTTAATCAACGGTCAGCACTTCAAAAGCAAGTTTCAAGGCTTGAGAAACCAAATGGGCTTCCCCCACTACTGCTGTATGAATCGCTTCGCTGTTTCGGCGTACTATTGACTGATGCATTCCGTCATTTTGGGATTGTGCGAAGGGTCGTCGAGGGGTTGGGGGTCGTTGTTGGAACTTGCTGGAGAGGATGTGCCTCTGGGAAAAGACAATCCAAAAGCATCTTGACTTCGTCGCATGGAACAAGTTGGGGATGGAGAACTTCACTCTCGTTCTGTTGTCAAGGTATTGTGGCTATTGTCCCTGTGTGCGAATGTTCACGATCGTGAGGGCGGTGGTAGTTGTCATAATTAGATGCGATGAAAGCACTGCAATCCTGCAGGCTCCGGCTTCAGTGGGTGTCGCTGGTCACTGTTCAGGGTCACAAGGCAGGAGCGAACCACCACAACGGCGTCACGGTCACAGCATGCGAAGGTATCAAGATTGGTGAGAGACAGTAAAAGAGTGTGTCAATTGCGCTGTGGTATGAACCGAAAATCAAACGCTGGTCGTGGTGCCGAACGGTACACTGGCCGGCCCTTTGGGTCGCGGTCGACACGTTCTTTGCAGCACCCACTCATCCGTACAGGCAGTACGGGCGGCCGAAGCCTGGTATCCAAACCAAATTCCATCCTAACAAAAAGCCCAGCCAAGTCTCATCCCAAAAAAGCAGTCCCAAACGCCGATGCCCGATGCCCGATGCCCAATACTCATAAAAAGCAGTCCCAAATGCCAATGTCCCAGACTCTGTTGGTCGAATCACTGGTCAGTCGGAACTCATCAGGAAGGCGCGATATCACTTACCGAGAGCACAGCTCGTTCGCGTCTACTATCCCAGCAATTTCCTTCCTGAAATCTGGCCCAGCCAAAGTCTCAAAGCACACACGAACAATCACACACACATCTACACTGGATTCCGAAGTCAGCGACGATGTTCCAGAAGAATTTGAACATTGGAGAGAAGAATGTTCAAGGGGTAAGTGGAACAATGGGAGAGCACTTACCGAAAGGTCAACGGCGTCGGAGCGTGCCGGACAGAGGTTTGCGAGCCCGAGGCTTCGCTGGTTGTACCATTGTAAACTGGTACAACGGGATCTTCTCGAGTTCTTTGATATAGTCTTCGGCAGTGAAGACTGCAGGCGCGTACTTTGATTGTACGGACGAAAACTGGGAGAACGGCAGTTTTCGGATGGTATCCATGTACTCTTGTGCTGAGTACAATGGTTGAGGAGGAGGAGGAGGAAGGGCCTGCCCAAGGGGAGCTAGGGGCGGCGAGGAGGTCGGTCGGACGAGAGGAGCCGCAGCGACGTAGACCGTGCTGGGCGGATGAGAAGGGAGGAGAGGGGCCTGCGCAAGGGTGACTAGGCGCGGCGGTGGGAGGGTCTCGTCTGATGATGACTGACGACCGCAGGAGGTAAAGATCTTTCGGACGAAAGTGAAGAAACCCATTGTGATTGTACGGGTGGGTACTGGTCAACGAAGAATGTGATGTGTGTGGTGTGGTGTGGTGTGGTGTGATTGTTCAAGAAGTATGTGGTGCAATACAGTGAAGCGTGAGCGGTCTTGGAGAGCAGACGGCAAGAGTCAATGTTCAACTGTGTGTTGGGAGAATCAAAAATTTTCACAACAGGCGGGGGCAAGGCCAGACTTAAATAGATATTGGGGGGTCTGGTGTTTGCACTGTTTGCAATACGTTCAAACTGCTAGTCGCTGCAAACACTGCAAACATTGCTGCTGATTCTATAAACTTGGCTGAAAAGGGGTTCGTTTACATTAACTAGTGATGTCGCGATGGCTTCAACAGGGGTGTTGTAGCTTGACAAGTTTTTAGGGCCCAAGGTGTGCTTGCTAGTGCGGGTTGTTGACGTCGCTGTAAGCGAGAAGCATAAAAGGGAGCCATTCTCTCTCCGTTTTGAATCCTTCAAACGGGATGCATCTGTTTCTCAAATTCATGCGGGCGCAGCCATTTGCTCTCGTACAATTTGCTCCTATCTTCCCTTTGTATCTGCGGATGTCTGCTGTGTCCTTGAAACGCTCTTGCCTCCTCACGAAACTTTATTTGACCTCGCTGTCGTCACACACCCTTAGGAAAAGAGCATGGCTGGGAGTCCATCACCGTGCACGCCATTTTCTGCCACACTAAGATATCTTCACATGCAATATCCTCATTCCAGGCTGGTCTTTTTGAAAATTTTCCTCTGACTCATTCATTGCTACCATGGTTGAGCACTCTACCAACGATGGACTCCCATTTTACCCCTTGTCGCTGTCGTCAAGAGTCGCTCGAATGTTCCTTCCTAGCGGCGCTTGCAAGAGAAGAGTTTTCGAGTCTCTAACCCTCTACTGCCTGCAATGATGACATGGTAGTAATGGCGGCGCTAATTCATTCACAGACTATGCTGCACAATTCTCGATTCGAGCCATGCTCTTCAATCGCGGGCGATCGAGTCTCGTTCGAGCTATGCAAAGCAAGGACGTCACCCAAGATTCTACTCCTTATTGTGTTCTTCGTTCACGTGATGAGAGCTCTGTATACACTTTCTTGAGATTGCCGTACCCGGTCGCGTGGGCAGTGAAGCCTGTGGGAAGTTGCCAGGCAGCTCCTTCCCTACCAGGAACACAGCATACCCTCCTCCGCCCCTGGACCCGCTGAAAATTTCTTCCCCAACCTGCCAACCTGCCACAATTCATCAACAACAGAACCACCAGGGTGGTAGTTATGCAATCCATCCTTCTCACATGACACAACTCTCCATTCCGGGCATCTTGGATACCCTCGCACCACCATCGCGGACGCTCCAACATCTGTTGATCTTTTGTGGCACAAGTCTTGGTTTGGTGGTAAATTGGGCATTAGGAACCTTAAAGCCTGCATGGCATGCCTTCTATTCAATCCCAGGACTTCTTGACATAAACTGACAATTTGATAGCAGGATTGCCTAGCTTCGATCGGCTTTTCTCTCCCCCAGAATCGAGACACATGCGACAGCAAGAGCTTCCCCATGATGGACTTCATGCGATGGTAACCATATGCCACTCAACGCCGTTAATTCTGCATCATTACATGTTACGAATTCCGTTTTTCGCGATATTCTCACGCTTCAACGAATCACTACGACTGTTACATGCGCGTGGCTTACATGCCGGGGTCGGTTCGAATACTGGAGGCAAAGCCATCCTATCTTTTCGCCCTAGGCACCCTCCGAAGACAGCGATCCAACCTCGAGGCCTCTCATGAGCTTACAAGGTAAACATTGTGGTGTGGCATGATTCTATTATTGAGCTGCGTGCTTGGTGCTGAGCAAATGGCACAAGAGCCGTGGGTTGCGAAATCTCGTTATCCTACAAAGCAGCTGTCCTCAAAACAGAAGTAGGGTTGTTGATCATGTGACAGCTGCCTGGCCTGGGAATAGCATTACAAGCACTGTACATATTGGGTAGCTTGGAGTGAGGAGCGATGATGCAAGTTTATAACGACAGACTGTCTCCGGTGGGCTTTCCTACACATCAATGTGCATCTGGAATTGAGTTCATTGACATATAACTTGGTCTCGTGGAGTATACATGGATGTAAGTGTAGCGTAAACCTACATCAATACGTGTATTTAGTGTAATAGATCGGGACCCTAGGTTTACAACCACTGCTTGTTTCCAAAATGCGAGACAAATGCACCACCGTACCCACTTTCGATGCCGGCTTTCTCCCAGGTCGACCTAATATTTTGGATGGCTTCGTCTACAGGAGTTGGGCCCTTAAAGTGAGGGGCATAGGTTGACAGCTTGCCCATAAATCCCATCACACTTTGGACCTGTTCTGGAGTGGCTGTTGGTCTGCATTAGTAAAATATCTAGATGTTTCAATCTTGAAGACAAGAATACGTACCATTCACAAAGTGGCCCACTTCTACTGCTCCCGGGCTGATACTCACGAAGAGCACACCGTCTTTCTTGTATTGCGCATTGAACTTGGCCACAATGACGTTCATGGCCGCCTTGGAGGCAGCGTACAAAGCACTTATCTCAATCTCGAGATCGTTGATGAAGTCGAGGTCGGCGTGGCCGCTAGAAATGGTGATGACCTTCTTGACCTTGCCCTTCATGACAAGAGGGAGGAAGAGGTTGAAGAGGTGGATGTTGCCGACGACATTGGTCTGGAATAGCTTCGATGAAACATCCTCTAGCTCCATGACCTTGTCGCCCCTGTTGAACACATAGCGTTAACCAAGACCAGCCCCGATAATAACCAGAGGGAAGTAGACCTACAATGCGCCGATGGGGTCATAGGCGTCGAAGAGGGACGGGAAAGCTCCGTTGGCAACCAGGTAGTCAATGCCACGCTCGCCAACAATCTTGGCAGTGTCGGCAGCAGCTTGCTTCAGGCTGGCGTGGCTGGTAAGGTCTGCATGGAGGATGTGGACATTGGAACGCTTGCCCAGCTCTGCCGCCACTTTCTTCTCCGTCGCAGCCTTGTCGCGGACCAGACCGACGACTATGTTCTTCGGGTCTTCCGAGATCTGCTTGACGAACTCGAACTAGGTTGGATTAAGCAACAGCAAAGCGTAACACGGCGTAAGTCAGACTCACCCCGATTCCCTTCGACACCCCGGTAATAACGTACACGGGCATACTGAGCGATTTTGATTTGGTGTGGGATGCAAAGCAGAGTACTAAATTATGATATGGATTGTAAGTCAGCGTTGGAGTCTTATATATATATACTCAGAGCCACCTCACGGCATGCATGCAAAATTCCGAGAGCTAGCCCGCGCACAAGTTTGGGTCCGCTTTACTACATGTCGGTGGCTCCGGTCCGCCTGGTCTTTAAACAAAATACATCCAGGGTGTAGCTTGGAGTACATTGTCGTCTCTTCGGGGCAGAAAGGTATTTTTTCCCGTAATGGAAATGTAGCGAGTCAGTATGGCCATAGTAAGCTAATTAGTAGAAGCACCCGCCGATTGCATGGTCGACAAAGACTGCACTGGAACTCCAGATGTTTTCATGTTATCAATCCGTCTTGCCTCATCAATAAGAGGCTCTTGTGGAGGTGTTTATATTGCGGACTAGGCTTCCCCCGTGCGGGTTAGCGTGCGGGCCATTGCCCAATGGGCATAGGGATCACCAGGATATACCCAGCTGATGACCAATGCCCGCCTACAAGTACGTATTTCCCTCGACTTCCGCCGCAGACAAGATCCGGAGCCAGTTCTACCCCCGAAAAAGACTCCAAAAGGATTTGTCCTTCGACCATGGACCATGCCGACACACGCGGAATCAAACGCCTGCGGCCCCTGCGCAAAGTCGAAGCGGAAGTGTGGTCGGCAGATGCCGTCGTGCACACGATGCGCGGATAGGGGCTGGTCCTGCGTATATCCGCCGTCAAGAAGCAGAGCAAACGATGGAGCAGCTTCCTCGTCTCGGCCATTACTGTCGGATGCGTTGAGAGGCTCGGTGCTGAGAGTAGATGGACTGCTCGCTGAGGCTGAGGTTGCGGGCAACATCTCCTCCAGCACCGCAGACGTAATCTTTGCAGACGACGACGACCTTATGTTGGACCTGGCATTCCCACTCATGGACAGTGACTTCGCTGCCCCGCCATCTCTCATTCAAACGCCCAGTGCAAGTGCGCCGGCGACCAGGGCAGACTGGTTCCTTGCTCCCGAGACGTGGAGGATATCCCATAGAGTGGACCCCTCGGCAGATATGCCAGTTGGCATAGCAACGATGAAGAAGTATGTGGCGGTGCTGCAGTCTTGGTTCGAACGCTGGGTCACCACTGGCAGTAACCCTTTTATCCATCCCCGTCTGTACAGTGCGAACTTCCCGGCGTGCGTGCAGGTCGCGTATGCCACGCTGGCTAGCTATATCCATCGGACACCCGCAAACACAGACACCGTCCTCCAAATTATAGAGGACAGGTCGAACGATTTACTCCAGGAGAACGGAGCTGTTCTGAACATGGTTGGCGCGGAGGAGTGGGCCGAAGGAGGAGAGCAAGATGTTCAAGATGTTGACCTGTTCGCGCAGCTAACAAGGTTACACGCGCTCATGGTATACCAGATCATCGGCCTCTTCGACGGCGACATCCGCTCCCGCCACGTCGCCGAAGGCCATATGGCCGTCCAGAATAGCTGGGCTGGCAAGCTCTTTCGCTCAGCCGCAAAGGCATTGTCAAACACCCACGCCGTTGCCCATCTTGTTGGCTGTCTGCCAAAGCCGTCCACCCACTCGCAGGAACAGTGGTACCTGTGGATCCTGTCAGAGAGCATCCGCCGCACCTGGCTTGTCGCCGTCAGCCTCTCCCCTGTCTTCTCCGCGCTGCAGCAGTGCTGGGCGGCCTGCCCCGGCGGTACCATGTACACGAACCGCAGCGGCCTTTGGAATGCCGCGAGCGCCACCGAGTGGGAAAAGCAGTGCTTGGGAAGGAATGTGGCGTTCTTGCAGCGCTTCGACTGCGCGAGGCTCTTTGACGACGCGGAACCCGCGGATATTGACGAGTTCGGCACGGCCATGTTGGACATGACTTTCAATGGGGAGTTGGTGGAGAAGTGGAGGGACAGAAGCGGTGGCTTATAATCACCGAGACACATTTCAAAGCCGTCCTATTGTGCATCACTTCTTTACATATGCAACGATTCTTCCTGATACCTATATGTGTAATACAGAACAGCTTCTCGGCAATAATAATAAGAATATGAAGTAATATAGTGAGACATTATAGAGATTAATATAATATTACTCTCTCTACTCTACCCTAAGACTAGTGATTGGTAGGCGCAGCTGATTCTTCCGAAACAGGTTCATCATTCTTCGCCTTTTCCTTCTCAGTGATACCAAACTCCGTGACAAGATCCTTTCTCAGGGGTATCTCCTTCTCGAAGTTGACCACGAGAAACCCCAATGCTGCAAAGCCAATCGAAACAAGCCAAATCGTCCTCAATGTATCCGAGAAGACTTCCACAACCTGGCTTCGTACAACAGGATCCTTGATCGAGTCCAAGAATATCTTTGTCGCATGCTCATAAGCACTCCCGTCCGCGAGCATCGCAATAACAGCAGGATCTTTGATGCGTGTCGCCAGTGCATTGAATCGATTGTTGAAGACTGCTGAGGGAATGGTAGCTCCCCAGATCAATCCGAAACTGCGAACAAATGACCAAGTTGAGGTCGCTAGTGCAGTATCTGCTTCCGTGAGCGGTGCTTGAATGGCAGGCAAGAAGACTGGAAGCACGAGACCGGCTCCAGCAGCTGCGATCGCCTGGAAGATGACCCATGCAGCGGTAGAGGAATGGGCGTTGAGAAGGCTGAATAATCCAAAGCCGATCGTCATCAAGGCGAAGCCGATATAGTGGATAGGTTTGTAGCGGCCAAATGTTGACAGAGCCGCGCCAGCAACAATTGCGAAAGGGATGAGGAACAGAATTGTGGGAAGAAGGTCAATTCCTGCGCGGGCTGGCGTTGCGCTTCTCACGCCTTGGAAGTACACTGGCAGAAAATATACGACGGATATGAAAGAGATACTGTGGAGAAAGGTGAGAATGAATGATGTAAGTGAGGTTCTGTTTGAAAACAAATGGAGAGGCATAGTCGGCTCGATGCAGAACGGCGAAGCCTCGTATACGAGGAATAGAGCAAGTCCCAGCAGCCCAAGAATCAGGGGTACTAGAATGCGAAAGGAAGACCATGCGTATTTGGTTCCTGCGGAGGATAATGCGATGAGGATCGAGATCATCGAAAGGATGAACAAGAAGTTGCCGAGCCAGTCGATTCGCTCAAGACGTTTCATGAGATGCGTCTCTTTATCATATTCCACCTTCAGGAAGAAGAATAACAGGATCATCGCAACCCCTCCTATTGGGAGGTTCAAGTAAAACACCCAGCGCCAAGAGGAGTACTGCACAATGAGACCACCGAAGAAAGGACCAAGAGCAGTACCTAGAGCAATGGAACCGAACATTGGAGCCAGGAATTTCCCGCGCTCACGCAAGGGCAGGATATCACAGATGACGATTTCGATGAGAACGTTTACGCCACCGGAGCCCAGACCTTGAATGGCGCGGCCAGCAATGAGCATGTTCACGCTTGTAGCTGCGCCGCATATGGCGCTACCTATTACGAAAGTTGCTGTGGCTATTATCATAGGCCATCGACGACCGAAGATGTTGGCCAGTTGGCCGAAAAGGGGCTGGAAAGCTGTCCTTGATGGGCGTCAGAACTGAACTGACATGGAGCAGTATGACTTACGTGGTCAGAAAGAAGATATTGACGACCCATATGTAGAGGTCGGCCCCTCCAAGGGCTTCGATAATTGTTGGAAGCGCCGTTGAGGTGATGGTTGCTTCCAGAGCTGTCATGAGGCCGGCAGCGCAGAGAGAAATAAGGATTGCCCAGAAGGCCACAGACTTTTTGGGGAGATATGATTGTTTGACATCGTCCAATGATTTGTTCTCAGCAGGTAGTTTTTCGCCTTGACCGTTGTCGTGGGCGTGTAGAGATTGAGCCGAGACAGATTCTTTGCTTGAGAGAACTGTGCTGGGTTCCAGGGGATCACTGGAGGCACTCATGATCATGATTCGCGATCCTGTGTCGCGGGTCGAGGAAGAATATTATATCAGTATGAAAGAAAATAGTGGTGGAAAGACCCGAACAATGACCAGCATGCTGTAAAAGAATTCAATTCTATATAGAGAAGTTGCTGAGGCGAAGCAAATTGGTCGGCGTTCGGCGGAGGCTCTCGCAACAACGAACGCCGGGGCCTTACAGCCAACACCTGTAACGAAGAACGAACGCCGAAATATCAAATTGCAGGCTGCCTCTAGCCTTTGCAATGGAAACCTCCGAACATTGCTACCACGTAACTGAGAATTGGCCTTATTGGTATCAGGCTCGATTAGTGGGGTTGTAGCTGGTTGCGCATGGTCGAGGTTGCGTGCCAGGCTCTTGCACCAGCCCTACCTCTCAAACAGCCCAGCATGTATCTCCGCAGCAGGAACTCAGACCCAACGTTTCCATGTTCATCAAAGGTCGTCTATTCTCATTTGGCTGCCAATATACCGAATCGCCTTTCCCGGACGTTGCGCACCACCCATCGCTGTCATCCAGTCCACCTCCGAGGTTCGCAATATCGATCGTGAACTCGAGGAAGACCGTGCAGGTTCGTATGCGTTTCCATGCCCGAGGTAAACATTGACAGTACATGGGAATTTGGGTCGAGGCGGCAGAATAGATGGAGTTTTCTTGAAAGTGGCAGTCAAGATTGAAGTTGAGAGGTTGCGAGGTTGCCTGTACTGTTCTGGGAAGCGCTGGGAGCAGGCGCTAGAACAATCTGGGCATTCACTAAACTTTAACGCAACGACAGACTGTGCCACTACACCTCCACAGAACGCGTCTCCACCCTGCCTTAATGGACAAATACAGCCGTACGGTAATTGAGGGGTTTGAATTATTCATGCTGTTCATTTCTCTCTCACTATCTACCCGTTTTCTTTCGCGATGGACTTCGAAGTCTCGAATCTTTGGGATCTTCATGGAATCATCAGATGGTGAAAGCTTAAATAGTACCCACCATTCATCCAACTCTCCTCTATGTCGTCCAATTGCGGATTTTCAGATGCTTTCGCTCCAAGAAACAAAGATTTTCCATGTCAACAAAGGTCAATGGTTCCCCTTCGTGCTGCCTAAACAAAGAACTGACAAGCATAATTCCTGCAACGCAATTCTCGATCTACAAGTTTTCTATTTAGGACAAAATGGATTCGCCAGAGTTCACTACTTTCGCAAAGGTATATACTCATCCCAGCGGGGGTGGTCATCGCGCCATAGCAGGTTTTGTTCCCTACAAAAGCGGCCTTACTCCAATCCCTGTCCCTAGCCCCCCTAATACTAATCCCACGTCCGACGAACTCCTGCAAATTCGCGCATGGGAAAAGTACCAAGTCACCCAATTGAAAGGTGAGTTTAACCCTAACTACATTGCATCTCTAACATTCATCAGGATTCACGGCAGCCGATCTTGACTTACTTGAGACACTTGCAATCACAAATGGTTCCACAGACGATACTATATTGAACAACACGCCAATCCATCAAGCCTTCGCAAAGCCGAGATGGATGGTTCCACTCCCAAAGCATCTCGCACAGTATCCACTTGGACTTGACCGACCAGGCTATTGGCACGTACGTGTTTCACTGGAGTTTCTATCAGATGCTAAATCAAGCAGGTTGAAAATAATTTCGTCTGGGATGCATTACAACCCTCACTCCGATTAGCGAGTCAAACATTAGAGAATGCCCATAGCTGGCCGTGGTGAGTAGCCTTATCTATGTTGTATGTATTGCTGATGAGACCAGGTTCGAAGCATTCATTGATCCAAGGTGCTACGAACGAATCCCTAACTCGGAACTACCGCTTCCGCACCAGAATCGCTACTATGAACGATTTAAACTTCGTCCGCCACACATTGCGGCTCAAGACGGTGCCCTCATGCGCCAGAAAATCATTCTACTTAGCACGAGAATCCAGTTCAATCTTGCATCAGGGTTGTTTGAAAAAAAGAACAACGATTTTGATCTGTTGGATGGGTCCACAGATTCGTTTTCTGCATGGCAGGGAACAACATGCAATCTAAGTTACCAGCTAGTTGAGCCTTTAATACCGCCAACAAATCTGAAAATTACTCCGGCTGAGAGAATCCTGTGCCATTTCAGATAGCTTTTGCTCTTCTCCATGAATTTACGGTGTGTTACTCTGTCTTCATCGGTTTCAATCTCTGATCAATATAGCATGCTTTATGGGACCAGATGCAACCTTTAGAGCATCCGCAGGTTCAAGATTATCACGAGCCTTACTTTGAAGATGAGGCAATGGCCGAGGTGTTAGTGTTTGAACTCCTCTGCTTACTATTTGCTGACCATTTGAAGGGGATTTTCTATGGAAGTTGGCGTAAGTTTAATCTTTCTCGCATCGATTCACGCAAGTTAATTTAGAGGAAGGTTTTCGGCGGCACAAATACCCCGTTTAAAGCACCGAAGCGTAGACTGCCACGAAGTCTTCCGCCGGCGGGTGTTTTCAGGTCATACCACTGTCTTTTATTATTTTACTCTAGCTCACTCATATAGCTCTTCTCCTTTCTCTTGGATGTGGCGCAGCGCTGGAGCTACAAACCAGCCATATTTCAACCTAGACAAGCCTGCATGGAACGAAAATGCCTACTTCCCAATTCCAATCAGCTACTTTGTCACTTTATTCCATCCGAGATTTTGGCAAACTTATGTTAAAAAGTAGGAACGTCCTCGACAAAGGCACAGATAATCTGACTAACCATTTTATAGATATGGCTATAAAAGCATCCACATGGGTCCGAAGACACTTGGAACTAAGTACTTTCGGGGAGGCCTCACAAACGAAGCTGTTGCGGAGGACGATTATATATCCCATCCGGACGGTGCTATGGAAGACTTGGAAATTTCAGACGATATGGATGAGGATGAAAGGATCTCAAGCATGCTTGAGAATGTGCGCCGTCAGGTGTCGAGGAGAGTTTTGAGGGCATGTTACGACAAGAGCGAAAGTCGCCAAGCTATAGAGAAATTAGCCCTTGGCTCTCCACACCACGGATACGTCAATGATCAAGACTCGGACGACGACTCCGAAGACTCTAATGAAAGTTCCGAGGACTCTGACGATAGCATGATTGTTGCTCCACAAACGTATAGGTATCGACAATTTGATCCTGGATGCTCTGTCGAACAGTATGCGTCGACCCGGGACTTTCTCTTCGCTAACCGACAACAACTCGCTCTTGATAGTCTGTACTTTGACATAGAGGAACATATTATGTTGGCGTACATCAATCGTTTGGGAGTTCAAATGTATCCATCATGGTGGAGAGGCTTCCTCCTTTACTGTATCTTGACAGGGGAATTGTTTGGGTATGCTTGAGTTCCACATTCAGTTCTTCCAGAGTTTAATAGAACCACAGACATAGAGAGATCGGCGCCTCTCCAACATCAACCACACTGACGATAACCAGAATTGATAGCGGCTGGCCAACTGACCGTCTCCCACCACGCAACCTCTGGAGCCAAGTCCCGTCCGGTTACATGAAAGGGCCATATCCCATCCTCCGCGTCTTCGATTACGGCACACGTAAAATGTTAAGAAGATAATAGGTTCATGTTTGAGAGAATTTTTGATTTTGACAGGGACTGCTTTCGGCTTACGCTCAATAAGGCTATGGATAAGTATGCCCCCCAGTGCGGCCGCTTCTCAGAACAGGAACTTGATGCTTGTATTGATTATTACGAGATGAGGGATCAGAAGTGGCTGTGAGTACTTCTTAATAGTAGTCAGGATTGTGTGCTAATGAAATAGGTTTGGACCAGCAGGCATTATTCGGAAAAGCGAGAATGGTTGGGATGATTCTGATGTCGAGAGTCCAGTGTCGCTGGGTAAATCATCTTCCGGAGGTTCTGATGCTCTTGGTGATCCCATGTCTCTCTGATGCGTTTTGTTGTGTACTATCGTTTCGAATTGCGTTCGGTCTGTTGGCACCTCTCTTTGGTCCAAGAATCCTAGAGAACAGAATATTATTATTATATTGAAGCTCAATTTGGGGTCACTTTCGAAGTTGCATTAGACCAAAAAGCTTTTGTTCTGTTGCAGTAAGCGAGTGTGTAATCACAGTCCTAGGGTCAAAGTTGAAGTTCACGCTGAAGGAACACCCGATAAATTGACATATCTCGTAGTCTCCACATGTAGTACTCCGCCAAACGAGCGCCAACGTTTCAGTTTTGAGTCCAACCTTAATTTAAGGAGAGAAACTATAATTTGGTAGTAGAGCTACAGTAAATTTTTTTATTCTTCTGGAACAAGTGTGGGGAAGCGATACACGCCAAATGTCAGGATCAAGCTCGAGCAATAGGCTATCAACCATCGCGAAAGCTCTGAAATACACAGTTGTTGGTCATCTTTATTATTCTATGAAGTAACAACAGCATATCTAATCAACCCCATAGCAGCACCAAGCACAATCGCCACCGGTGCACTAACACCGAACCACATCCCACCGACGTAACTCGTCACGCCCACAACAACCCACCAAGGATCATCTCCTAAGCTCTTCCCAGCCTCAAACCCCTCATCCACATACCCAATCTGCCACAATCGATACACTGCAGTGTAGATCAGCCCAACAGCAGCGGCATTGATACCCCTCAACCCACTCTTCACCCACCGCTTCGCTCGAATCGCACTCCAGATTCCCATGGTGCCATGTACCGTCACAATCCCGGGAAGGAAAATCCCGAGATATCCTAAGAGTGCGCCAATAGCCGCATTATGTCCACCGTACACAGCCGTCAAGCCGCCAAGGAAAACTGCGAAGTTGAAATTCGGTCCTGGAAAGGCTTGGATGATAGCTAGACCGAGCAGAAAATTGCGGGGAGAGACCCATCCTTCAGTGACAACGTATTCTCGCAAGAGCGGAATGACGACGGGGCCACCGCCAAAGATGATGGTCCCTGCAAGGAACATGTTGGAGAAGAGTGAGAACAGCAGGGGCTTTTTCGGAAGGACTCCGCGTAAGATCATGAGCGCGATGAAGAACAGTAGGAACACGACCAGGACAGCAGTTCCGAACTGCCAGGAAATGTTTAGTATGCGTGCTGCGGGAATTATGCGAGGTTCGGGGGCTTCTTCTGTAGGCTGGGAAGCGGAGTCCTTGGTCAGTGTAGGATGCTCATTTGTCTTGCTGGTCCTCGCATCTTCGGGGCTTTGAGTTTGGGGCTGTACCGATCGCAGTTCGACGCTCTGCTCCTCTGGGCTCTCTTGCTTCTTCTTCCGGAAGAGCGTCATGGCGCATTTGACGGTGGGATGGAGAACACGGTAGTCGTATGTGACAGAAGCGCACCCGGCCAAGAACATGAGCAGCGGGAAGTACCAAAGCGCATTGTACAGAAGTCCGGCACAGGCGCCGAGAAAGACAAGAACTCTCGTCATCTTGTCTGTGATGGCTTTCTGGGCAAGTTGGACTGCAGCAAGGGCGATGATGCCAACGACAGCTGAGTTGAGACCGGAGAGAAGAGCGTATACCTGCCGTGGGAGAGACTGGCCAATGTGCGAGACACCGACGGAGAAGCCGTACATTCCCAGAGCACCAGGAAGGCTACCATGAATTAGCAAGATTCAAACCATCAAATAGGCGCTTTCTTTCCTCCAAATAAGTAGCGCTACGACAGCAGGGAGGAAGCTGAAATGTATCAGGTTCAGACAGTAGTACATCTTCGTGCTTCCGGGTCCAGAGAATGCTTGACAAACAGCAAAGAGCTCTTGATACTATCGAATTCTCAGTTAAAATATCATTCGCGTCTTGAGAAAATATCATACCATCTGCTCATCGACCCAACCCAGCTTGTCCACATACTTGTCGTGAAACTGTGATAGTCAGCACATGCTGTCGGAGGCCATAACCCACACCTAGTGAAAGAAAAAAAACAAGCCCTACGATTTTGAAATGCACCGGTGGCCCTCCAAATGCTGTGAACCCCAGGTACCATCCTTGAGAGACCACATCCCAGAGCGGCTTCACCGCGCGCGCTGGGTTCCATCTCGAAGTTATCGCCATTGCGGCGACTATTGAGGAAAGGAATGCGGCCGGTATCAAGGGGACGAAAGAATACCGCATCTCAGGAGTTTTGGTGCTTTTCTGAGATGGCTTTTGCAGGAGTCTTGGCGAATGTCGCTGTCATTTGGCGATTGGATGCGTCGAACACGTGGAGCGGGAGACGGAAACTGGGCATGCGATGGGACTTGGCTTCCTTCCTGAGTGAATTCTCAACTTTATAATGTAGAAAAGAGTTAGATTCTTGTCTTCGAGTATCGGCTCAGAAATTCAATATTACAGCAGTGGAATCCTCCACCATGACGCTCACCACCCCTCCTGTTATTTTTACCCTCTCCCCAACAGTTACATTATTCAACTTGACTGGTTTCCCATCATCCAGCTCCCAGTTATAGCTCCATCCATCCCAAGTGATTCCACTTATCGCATCACTCCCATTTGCATACAACCTCTTCACCTCAACCTCGCCCTCCCCCGGTACCCCAAACGAATATTCCTTGCTCGGCCTCTTGACCGGGTTCAACACCGAAGATGTTCCATTAACCGTGTAGTTGTACGCCCGTAGATTAATCACTGCGATCCTCGCCAGTTTTTTATCCACGTACGCTGCGTACGCAGACTCAAACTCACTTTCCAACGGCAAATTTGCGATCTGGACGCTGCTGCTTGTCAGGTCCCCAAGCATAGCCGCGACCGCAATATTTCCATAGTATGGTGGTTTTGTTCCAACTGTTGTCTTGTTTGTTTGAATAGGCTGCCAGCTTGCGTAACGGTAGTCTGTTCCCTGATGCATGTGCACGCGCCGGATGCCGACTGATGCGCACCAGAGGTTGAAATCTACACCCCAGA
Organism: Stipitochalara longipes BDJ; assembly: GCA_009732865.1. Classification (NCBI taxonomy): domain Eukaryota; kingdom Fungi; phylum Ascomycota; class Leotiomycetes; order Helotiales; family Hamatocanthoscyphaceae; genus Stipitochalara; species Stipitochalara longipes. The sequence continues at coordinate 48,857 of ML769343.1, read as the reverse complement.
GCGCGGCACCGAAGGAGTTTGAGAGCCCGGGGGCACCTTCGTTGTACAAGGAGTTTGTCTCCCCAAGGATGAAAGGGATGCCGGTGTAAGCGAGGTAGTTTGACTCATTGACTTGGGTAGAGATAGAGTGGACCGTGGAAGTGTGGTTCATCAGTGTGCCCTGCAGTGTTACGCCAGGCTGTGTGGCGCCCCCAATATAGCTACAGCTGTTAGCGGAGTATAACAGAGAGTGAAGGAAATTACTTGTGTGATGAGATGAGCTTGATATCTTGATCTTGATCTAAACCATCTTGCCATGTCAGGAGCGGCTTCAAGTGATTGTTTGTTCCCGCAAATGAAGGCGCCACGTATCCGTATGTGTCGTTCGAAACCATCTCAGGGCAGTATTTCATGAGCTGGGCTTTGATTGCTCGTGTACCGTTCAGCCATTGTGCGACATATTGCGATTCGTTCCATGATGGAAGTCGCACAGGACCTTGAGATGAGGTCGAATAAAGGTCCGGCTCATTTCCGTACTCCCACATAAGAAGCTTGCCATTGCTCAACGCCTTGCAAGCCAGAGGAACGGTATCGAGGAGTGTTTCCCACCCTACTGAATTGTTGCCGCCAAGTCCCAGGTTGAATCCGTGACTGAACTTGGTATCTGGCCATGTGCTGTATGACTCAAAATACGAAGGACCGATGAAGATGGTTGTTGGATAATCTGCTGATCTTTGAAGGTTAAAGGTACCATTGATGGCTGTCTTCAAGCTTGCGTTGTAGAGAGCATAATCCTGCGTGTTGCCTCCCACTCGAATGTGTGGTTTTGTCCCCGTAAGATCCCCTAAGTTGTTAAGGAGATTGTTGGAGAATTTATTTGGTAGGGATTTGTTTCCTGAGGCTGTCAGTGTCTGCTGGGCGTGACTGTAAGTGACATACCCGCAAAGTCTGGGAACGAGGAGAACTCGATTGAGTAGCTGACGAATGCCTCGGGGATCGGGGCACTGGCATTGGCAGGCGGACTTCGGCTCACTTTGGTCGTGACATTTCCTCCTTGGACAATTACAAACAATTGCCCAAAGCTGACTGCCGTCAGCATGTTGCGAAGTTCACGCATCATGAAATTTTCATTGGCCGGTAATGTCCAACGCAGCGTGAACGATGTCGACAGTGGAAACACGAATTTATATGTAATCTCATATGTACCTTGCAGATCTCTCACTTTAATTACACCGAGACTCGCCAAAGGGCCGGAAATCTTGACGGCCGCCGTCCGCAATATCGCCGATAGAGGGGTAAACTGGATAGCGCTGTAACCTTGGAGGCGGGGAATGCGGGGTGTCGATCGGTAACGTTGACACAATGACACAATTGGCGGCCGACACTTGTTGTAGCAATAGCCATGAAAACAAAGAGTAACAGGAAGAAATCTAGGTGGCGTCGAAGGAAAAGCGTTGAAAATAGATTATTCGTGGATTTTGTCAATTTAGAGGAATTTGCTCCGCCCTCCCAGCAATACGTCGAAAAAGCATAAATCAGGCCCAGAGCGCCAAAATACTGCCCACCAATAACAAATAGAGATGAGAAAGGCGCTTTCAAGGATTGCAAGTATATCCATCCACGAGTTTGCCCACCAGAACCAACCAGTAGATTTGCTTTTACTTGGCCTGGTTGAACAAGAAACACATCGATGCCTTTGTATGTACGCCAAATGTTCGATTCTGGCATTGGGATTGCGACTGATAGAGATAAACGATACGCATGGTTTAGAACTGCGAATCTGGATAGAATATGAGCTCAAGGTAACTTGGGGTTCTCCAGAGGAGCACTTGCAGCATATCACTTCATCCACAACGTTCGGTCCTCAACAGCGTCACGAGTATGCGGGCCCGGCAAGACTCAAGTCAATATCGAGCTGAAGAGCATTATATTCTTGCTTGAAGGACTGAGCTACGGCAAGAGGGATGCCGATGAGTAGTAAAAAAGGGAGAACTTCGAAGAAAAACATGTTGATTGCGAGGTAGTAGGTTTGGGGGGTGGATTTGAAATAGATTAGAATAATGAGGGAAGTCGTTGCTTGAGGGGGCAATCAAAGCAATCCATCAAGGGAGATGGAAACATATATAGCCAACAAGAACAAAAAAATCGTCCTCCATGCTCACATTCAGCTGTTAGGATGCAGTCCTCAAGTATCCCGATAGGCGTTGATTGGTCCCGAAAGACTATCTCGCTGCTTGTGCAACGTGCAGTGCGCTTATAGCATTGGTCTGATACGCGAAAGAGAACAATTAAAGATCGAGGATAGAGCGAATTGACAGCCGTGGCGACTCGGTGGGGCCTGTTGCGGCTGGGGAAGAGGAGCCTCGGCGCGAGCTGAGAGCTGACAGACGAAACTAAGATGGCGGGAATACCTATATTCAGCAAATGATCCCGCTTTGGTATGAGCTGAAATAAGGCTAGAACATCAGCCGCGTGAAGCTCGAGATATTTGTTAACACTTTCCTAGAAACCAAGATTTTGAGAGGGGGATTAAAAAGGTTTGGGATTTGAAGGGGGCTTCCAGACTAGTCCCATTGTGGGCACGGCCTCCCAAGACCACTGATGCCCTGTAACTGAGGCTTCAGCTTCTCCAAACAATGACGTCTCCACTGGTCACCCCACCTTCTGAGCTTTTCTCCAACGGCAATTCTCGTTTCGATCGATTCGAGTTCTCTCCTAACCAATTGCACCCCTTCTACCCCCCCTTTCCCCATTTTCAATGCCATTGCCGCGGTGACGATACCCAGAAGCTAGAAGAAGAGCCCGACCTCGGGTTTGGACGCAACCTTCAATATGAGCCCCCTCTTCAGAACAACAGCTTCCGCTGCACGCACGCTCTCACGATCACGATTCCAGCCTTGCAGTCTACCATCTCTGTATCTACGACCAGCTTCCACGATGTCACACAATGTGCCAAAGCTCAACGATCCGTCTCTGCTAAAGACGGATGTCGCATACGTCAATGGCGAATGGGTGAAGGCGAAGTCTGGGGAGACCTTTGAAGTTCACGGTATGGCCTGATACTTGTCGCCTCGAAGGATAAAACTGACTTTTGGATGCTGCAGACCCATCTTCTGGCAAGCTTATTGGGAGTGCACCAGAATTCGACGCTGCAGATACACAGAAAGCCATCGATGCTGCCGCCGCTGCGTTCCCCGCGTTCAAAGCCAAGACTGGCCGTGAACGTTCGAAGCTCCTACGGAAGTGGTACGATTTGATGGTATGATACAACGGATGGAAAGGTAGACACACATTGACCGGGAACAGGTCGAGAATTCTGAGGACATTGCGAAGCTGATCACTTGGGAGAATGGAAAGCCGTTGGCGGATGCGAAGGGAGAGGCCGCGTATGCTGCGAGCTTTTTCGAATGGTTCAGCGAGGAGGCACCAAGAGTGTACGGAGATACAATTCCCGCATCTGTCGCAGGAAACAGAGTCGTCACGATCAAGGAACCGGTGGGAGTGTGTGGTCTCATCACACCGTAGGTAAATACCGAACACATTTTTGCAGAGTCTGACCGATATCAGGTGGAACTTCCCCGCTGCCATGATCACACGAAAGATTGGTCCGGCACTTGCTGCTGGCTGCACGGTTGTTGCGAAGTCACCGGGAGAAACCCCCTTCACATCTCTTGCCCTTGCTGAACTTGCACACCGAGCTGGTATTCCCAAAGGAGTGGTCAATGTCGTCAGCGCTCTCAAGAATACCGCCGAAGTTGGAGAGCTCCTTACTACATCACCAATCATCAAAAAGGTTTCATTTACTGGATCCACCGGTGTAGGAAAGTTGCTCATGAAGCAATCCTCGTCGACACTCAAGAAACTCTCTTTCGAGCTCGGAGGAAACGCGCCATTCATCGTCTTTGACGATGCAGATCTCGACACTGCAGTGGCAGGAGCGATTGCAAGCAAATTCCGTTCTTCCGGTCAAACATGCGTCTGTGCAAACAGACTCTTCATTCAAGCTGGTATCTATGATGAATTCGCTCAAGCATTTGCCGCAAAGGTTAAGGACTTCAAAGTTGGAGGCGGATACACGGAAGGCGTCACCCATGGCCCTTTGATTCACGACAGGGCTATTACCAAGGTTAATGCCCACGTCAGAGATGCGGAGGAAAAGGGTGGAAAGGTCATTCAAGGTGGACAGAAGATGCCCGAGCTTGGTCCAAACTTCTTCCAGCCTACTGTCATCACAGGCATGACTACTGAGATGGCTCTTGCTTCGGAGGAGACCTTCGGGCCTGTTGCAGGACTCTTCAAATTCTCCACTGAGGAAGAAGTTGTCAAGATTGCAAACTCAGCTGAAGTTGGTTTGGCGGGATACTTCTTCTCGAAGGATATCCAAAGAGTATTCCGTGTTGCCGAGGCATTAGAAGTTGGTATGGTGGGTGTCAACACTGGGTTGATAAGTGATGCCGCGGCGCCGTTCGGCGGGGTGAAAGAATCTGGGTTTGGTCGGGAGGGAAGTAAATACGGGATTGCGGAGTACCAAGTGACGAAGATGATCACATATGGGGGCATGGGGCAGCCGCTGCAAAAGTAATCGTATTGAATATGGAATATGAATATCTGCATACGTTTCAAGATAAAATTGCAAAGTAAAAAGGGGGACTGCCACGTGACTGCTAGATCAATCACGCTTTATCTACACGCACTTTTGGAACGCAATGCTGAGCCCACAAACCTAACAACTCTCAGCTGCCGAAAGCCCTGACAGTGCTTTCACTCTGTATCAGCTAGCTACAGCTGTCTAGCTTTGGTAACCTTAATCTAGCCTATCAGTTTCAGATTGGTTCACTGGACAAAATCATGGCCTCAGACGGTATGTGCTATCTCTCTCCTTCCTTTCTTTAACAGGCGACACTTGCTAAGCTAGATTCTTGCTGCAGGCGCTATTCTTGAAGCTTTCAGCATGTTTCAGAACCTAGCGACTGAAATTCGGCTTAAAATTTGGCGTGCCACATTTCCTCCTCCCCGCCGAGTGGACGTCGGGATTTTTGGCCTAAGATTCCGCGAAATGTCGAAGCCATCACATCCGCCAATCTCCCTGTTCGTGAACCAAGAAAGTAGAAAGGAAACTCAGAGGCACTACGAAGTCATTTACTACGACTATGAGATTAGCAGTCTAAGCAAGGAACGCTTCAAACGGGTTACCTTTTTCTCCCCGCAGCGAGATGTGCTTGTGATAGACGGCGAGGTCGCAATCTTTCGTGTCAATCAACTCAAGGCCGCTGTGAGTCAGCTGAGCGTACAGCTAAGCGCAGGTCTAGGATCCATTCGGGCTATCGAATTCAAGAATTTGAACTGGGTAGTCGTCTTCGTCCATCCATTGCCAGGAGATTTACACCAGCGGCCGAATATTTGGTGGGTTATTAAAGAATTCCGAGGCTTGCGGACCATAGATTTCACTATGCCCTTTGCATCATCGGAAGTATATAGTGGGCCTTGCAAGGCGGTCGTGGAGGCGTTCTTAGAGAAACATAAGCAGATGTACGATGGTGGGGTACCTCCGAAGGTCACCTTTGTACCCCACTCTGAAGGGCAACCTCTGGAAAGCTGAAACCACCTGAAGCCACAACAAGACATCCCAGAGACAAGAATTGGAGAGGAGAGTTTTCACTCGAGTCCAGATCGAGAGTCTAGATGTAAAGGTGGTGTTTCCTACCCGTGGATGCGAGACTATGCCGGTTCCGAGTTCCAGATATTCCTAGTCATCCCATTTCGCCCTCCAGTAAGCTATTTTATTTCTACACTTCGGCAACAAGACAACGCAAGGAAATTTCAGGGAGCGAAAAAATATAGATAGCAGAGAGAAGGATCACGTGAAGCAGCAGGTGAGGGGGTTCCTGCAAACAGTCACTTAGAATTCTAGAGCTGAAACTCAAAGATAACCGTCCTTGTGGAATATGAGGCTCTATAACGCCTCCAGCTCTTCTCTGCCCTACAAAGCATCAATCCACTCTAAAGCCGTCTGTGGCTCCAATCTCTCATGCCAATTGGGTTCCACAAACACATTCCTCACCACACCCGCCTTATCCACCAAAAATGTTCCGGCAACCGCGATCTCCATCTCCTCGGTCCCATATCTCTTCTTCCACTCTGTAAACGCTAAAAGATCTTTCATCACGTCCGGCTGCTTCCACACAATTCCCAACTGCCTCGCAAACACGTTCCCAACATCCGAGAGGACAGGAAACTCCAGCTCGAGTTTCGATTTCGTATCTAGTGTAGTATCCGGCAGCTCGGCAGAGATGGCAACAAGAGTTACGTTCCGTTTCTTGAATTCTGGAAGCAGTTTCTGTAGAGCCCCGAGCTCGAGATTGCAGTATGGACACCAAGAGCCGCGGTAGAAGTTGATGAGGAGAGGCCCCTTATCAAGGAGATTAGAGCTGGAGATAGAAGTTCCAGTAGCGTCGGGGAGAACGAATGGTGGCAGAGAAGTGCCGGGCTGGATGACGGCAGAGAGGTCGAATGTGGCTCTGTGGTTGGCTGTTACGGTACGGATTGTTGAGGCTACCTTGGCATATTCTGGGTCTGTAGTTTGGTGGAAGGAGTTATAAACCTCTTCGCATTGTTCTTTAAGGGACATTTTGAAATCGTGTCTGGTTTATGAGAGTTTGTGTCCTGAGCCTTCGACAGGTTGAATAAAAAGGAGAAAATTCAAATGAACTTTGGAGCCGTGTTTGTTACCTTTTATATCCGCGAGTTCTATATCCAAATCCGAATTTATTCGTGTTCGGTTCTTGCATTAAGTAAACCCAAAATTTATAGACTTCCGTGGGATTCGATTTGCGACGTACAGGGAGCGGACATTCATGGACTAGTGATTGCTTTTGACATTTGAAGTTGGAATTCCTATCAAGCCTCAGTGTCAAGTGCGGATGTAGCGTCAATTGTGATAGGGAACCTTGGCAGGGTTCGGACATCCCTAAGTCCGAAATGCAGGGCCTGGAAAGGTGCTTGTCCATTTTGGAATTAAATTTGGATTCGAATAATGCAAATGCAATGTTTAAAGCGGACATTCGGGCCATAATTTTCTCCGAAGCAAGACATTGTTAAATTCAAGCTTTCCTCTTCTCGTCTTCACTTTTTACGTGCCCATTTTCCTTCAACCAGTCAGCAACTTCCTCTCGATCTCTCTCAACCCACACCGCCTTCGCCAAAATACTATCCAAACTCTGCGCCAGATACGCATTATAATTTTCGGTGTCCTTCCCCTCAAAGAAGCTTTTGACATCCTCCCACTGCTCTCTAGTACTCAGTCCTCCGAGTACAACACTAACCATGTCTCTGAATCCCACTATTCCTTCCCCAATAGTTTCCACTATCCGATCCATATTGCCCTTAACCCACTCCCACAGCATTGTCTTCCCAAGCTTGTGATTCGTGAACGAACGCAGAACGACTTGCACTTCAAGCCGTGAGACAATATCAGGCGTCAGGGAGAAATCGAGGGTGCGTGTTAGAAGGGAAGAAGATTGTGTTGAGCCGAGAGAGGCGAGACATTTGTCCCGTTTATCGATGCTAGATGTATTCTCTGTGGCTTTGAGAATCGCTTCCCACTGCAACTCATTATGTCAGTGCTATTCAAAGTATCACAGGGATAGATGAAGGGAGAACATACCTCCTTCTCTCCACCATGTTCAAGCGCGATGCCAAACACAGCACTCCGAATATTGACATTAATCGCTTGATCATCCCCATCTGCAAACCTCGCAAACATCTCAGCAGCAGCTTTCTGCACTTCCGTATCGTCACCACCGTTCGCAAAGATCAAGGCTTTGAACATCTGCTCCACCAGATCTTCACCTTCTTTGAAGTCCCACCCCTTCTTCCGCAAGATCTTGGATACTAGCTGGGTCTTGAAACTCTTTAGAGCGGCAAGTACAGTCTCCGACTCAAAGGCCCAGGCTTGAGTGATTACCTCTAGCGTAGAAAGAATGGTCTTCCATACAAAGAAGTTTTCCTCGTCTTGAAAGGTCTCGAGGAGACTCAGGACCGTAGAAGTTTTTGAGCGTCCGGATTGAGCTACCGCGAGAGCATCTGCGATGAGTCCGATTCTATCAATAACTGATAGTAGACCGGCTTTGGCGTTTTGAGCAAGTGCTTGCAGGCGTGACGGGCTGTATGCTACCCGATAAAAACCTGTGTGATTCGCGTTGAGTTTGAAGAAATCTGGGAGGTTCAGGGTCTTGCTTCTCTCGTGTAGAGTAACTTCAGCGTCGACACCCTCATTCGTTCGCAGCTGAAGAGACAATGGATAAAGCACCGTGTCTTCTTCAGTCTCGGCTTTCCCACCTGCCAAGAAACGATGCTGCGTCAGAACCACACTACCATCTTTCTCTTCGACATCAACCACAGGATACCCGACATGCTTGGTCCAGGTGTCCATCATACCGGCGACATCCTTCCCACTGATATGACTAAGAGCTTCCCAAAGGTCATTCGTCTTCGCATTTCCATACGCATGCTTCTTCAGATAAAACTGAACCCCCTTAATAAAGATATCTATACCCAACAACCGAGCGATCATCTGAATGACGGCGGACCCCTTGCAATACGAGATCGCATCAAATATTTGTCCAATCTCGCTCGCTGTGTTAACAACCACTTCAATCGGATGACTTTGTCGATTGGCATCCAACACCAACCCCTTCTGATAGTCGTTCGTAGCGTAATTTTCCCACATCTGCCAACTCGGATCCAATGTCTCCCAGGCGTACAACTCTGCCCAGTCAGCAAAGGATTCATTCAACCACAACCCTTCCCAGAAATCCATGGTGACGAGATTTCCAAACCATTGATGCGCAAGTTCGTGTACCAACACGCTTCCAGCCCATCGGTAAGCCTCTGCACTCGTCTCTTTTTCGTCAACAAGCAGGATACTCTCGAGGAAGGTAATCAGGCCCCAGTTCTCCATCGCTCCGGGCGCGCCGGGGATGGCGATAAGATCCATCTTCGGCAGAGGATACGGCTCGTCGAAGATCTTCTCAAATGCGGCCAATGTCCTTGGCGCTAGGTTGAGTGCCAGGCGACCGTGCTCGATGTTCTTATCTGGCAAGGCGTACACGCGTACTGGTACTCTGAAGGCGAGGGTCTCGATGTAATTGAGCTCGCCGACACAGAAACAGACAATATAAGTCGACATCTTGGGGGATTTGTTGAAGGTTACAGCTTTCTTCTCTTTGCCATTCGACAGGATCGAGTTTGTGGAAAGGACGTCCATATTGCCCAATGCTGTCAGGTGAGGTTCAACGACGAGCGTTACGGTAAAGGTTGCCTTAAGTGCAGGCTCGTCGAAGCAGGGAAAGACTTTTCGTGCCGCGGTAGGCTCCAAGTCTGTCGCGCACATCCATTTCTGCTTTCCGTCTGGAGCCGTGTATGGCGCACGGAAGAAAGCTTCAGAGGGGTGGAGGAGGGAGCCTGTAAATGTTTGTTTGAGGTGAACTTTCTCTCCTGCATTCAATGTTTCCTTCAAATCAATTGTAACTCGCTCTTTTGAGTCATCGAAGGAGAGAGATGAGGTTTCAATATCCATTGTTTTCCCATTTTGCTGCACGACGGAAGTGGTGAGGATTTTGAGCGCGGAGGAATTGATAGTTATGATTGACGTCGGTTCTAGCACATCGATCTCAATCTCGACAGATCCACTAAACTCATTTGCTTCTTCGAGATCTGGTTCAAACCGCATGTCATAGTGAACTGGCTTCAAACTCTTGGGGAGGACCTCCCGCTCTGATGTTGACGGTGCTTTCTCCATTGCGTTTCTGTACAATGAAGAATTGAGATTTGCGGTGAGGAATGGGGGAGGTAGAAGACTGCTTACTGGTTAAATAAAGCAGAAATATAAATTAATGAGAAGTAAGATGCAACTGTAAGATACGATCTAGATCCGACCAGTACGTGAAGACCCCTCGGCTGAGCCGCTCGTAGTCCACACCAATTAAAGTGGACCTCACCCTACCCCACCTTCCTCTTCTGTCTCACCGTTTACGAAACTATCTCCTATTGAAGAATTCTGCTGCCGTGCCCATAGTGACTCATGTCAAGACGAAAGAGTACTCTCCTACACGCTTTACACCTAAGTAGCATGTGGGAAACAAATTCCAGGTCGCAATGAGTCAGAAACGTCTAGCTGGAATGCCTTCATTGAGACCGCTGCGCCAGACCCACTTGACCAGCAAGATAAGGGCTTTTAGTAGTTCCTGCTATTTCAACCCCTTTCGCTCACCTGGATACTATTATGACCACCTGAAAGTAAGTCAAGGGATGTAGAAAGTAATCGATATTTATTTGAAAATCTATCTACACGAAGAGAAAGGCACGCATGCTAACTCTAACCAACGCAAAAAACCTATGCATAATTTTTCACCCGCAGGCCCCCATTAAAATCGAACTGCTCAAACCCAGGCATCCTCTACTCCGCACCCTGAATCATGCTAATCAACTTTTCTTTCTCCCCACTCTCCCCAACCATCCCCTTGAACACCCCATTCTCAAGTGCGAATAACTCCTTCGGCGTCCCAAACTCACTGACTTTTCCATCATCTAACACAAGAATCTTATCGAAGTCCGCAATGGTGCTCAATCGGTGCGCAATCACAATCAACGTACTGTCGCCGAACTCTTCTCTGATCGATCTTTGGATGAGAGTGTCTGTGGCCATATCAACAGCAGAGGTAGCTTCATCAAGAACCATGATTTTTGGCCTGGAGACAATGGCGCGTGCTAGGCAGAGTAGCTGCCGTTGTCCTTGGGAGAGATTCAAACCACCCTCAGTGATGGGAGAGGATAAGTGTAAGAAGGGATTCTTGTTCAAGTTCTTTGAAGTGCCATTTGGTGTGTTCGGTGTTGAAGGAATGGGAGTGGCAGACCCGGACGAGTTGGATGAGTTGTTCAGGGATTCGATCTCTTCTGCGGAGACGAGATGAACTCGTAATAATGCATCTCGCAAAGCGCCATCCTCGTGCTCGTCAAACGCGTCTAGGTTCGAGCGAATGGTGCCCGAGAAAAGCACAGGGTCTTGAGGAATAATTGCGAGTCGGGAGCGAAGGGCCTGCAGTCTTATCTTCGAGATGTCGAGGCCATCGATGTGAATCGATCCCTCGCGGGCTTCCAGGAAGCGGAAAAGTGCAAGAGTCAAAGACGACTTTCCAGCTCCGGTACGACCTACGACACCAATGCGCTCATTACGTTCCACTCGGAATGTAAGGCCTTTAAGAACGGGCGGGAGATCAGGCGCATAGCCTACGACTAGGTCATTGACTTCGAGGCGCCCTTCATTAGGCCAAGCTGCTGGTGGATCTGCGCCGTCAAGGGATTCGGTGGGGAGATTGGCGTATTCAATGATTCGTTCTGCAGCATTCATGTCCAGCTCGATATTGGTATAGAAACGAACAGACCAGATGACTGCAGAGCCATATTCTAGGGCAAAGCTAAGAGCGAATCCAGCAAGTGCAGCATCGATTCCGTTGATGAGGAGGATCATGACTGCAACGAAGGTGGCGAAGAATCCTCCAACGAGACTCATGCGCCATCCCATCCATCGGTTGAAAGCCCAGAGGTACCAGAAGGATGAGACATGGTCGTCTATCTTAGAGTACATGCGAGTGATGTAGGTATCTGATTTATCGAAAGCTCGAATGGTGCCAACGCCAGTCAATGCAGATCCGAACTGTTCAAAAACGGGAGACTTTGCACTTGATTCCAGACGTTTTGCTTCTCGTGCTCCGGTCATATAAAGTCGAGCGATTTGGACACAAATAACCAACAAAGAAAGGGAGAGGATGATAATATATGGAGACACGAAGACCCTATCAAGTTAGCTAGGAAATCCCAAGAGTCGGAAGCACTCACCCTGCGATGACCACACCAGCTAGGCGGAACATGTTGTTTGCTCCAAATGCCATATCATTGCAAAGTCGAGAGTCAACCACATTGAAATCTGCTGTGAAGCGATTTAGGATACGGCCAAGAGGAACCGTATCCATCCATCGCAGCGGAGTACGCAGGATTGTAAAGCTCAGTCTCTCGAAGAGGCGACGAGAAGCACGAATGGAGCCAGTGAAGATGTACCAGTAGCGGAAGGTACCAAAGAGAGATATCGTGACTGAAAGGGCAACATAGATACCGAGGTAGAACTTGAGGTTCTCTGATGGATCTGTGGGCTCCAAGGAGTTGGACGAGATGGAGAACGTCGAATTACGTGCATAAGTGGAGAATCCTTGGACCTGGAAAGATTGCGTGAGAGCTTGTTTGAGACTTGTGTGCTCGTTGGCACCTGTCCACAATCGAAGCCACCAAGCGCGACCTGGGATGTGTTAGCTGGAGTGAGCTTAGAGGGCCTAGGTACCTACCGGTGATGAAGCATTGTTGTGCTGTAAAGAATACCAACGCAAAGCCCCAGAACGGTATTCCACCACTAGACTTCAGGTAGTCCAGATAGACTCTGGTTTTCACCCGTCCTCTTTCTCGCGATTCTTCTTCAACGAACTTCTTTGGTGCGGGCTTCTTCGAGTCGACCTTCTTTAATGCCTCGGTGTGATCGATATCTGAAGACTCTTCGGAGTTGACAGCCGTGGGGTCTTCATCTTCCTCAATTTGTCGCTCTGATTCCTCGTGGCTGATGATTTGCTGTAATGTTCCGTCTTCTTCTAATTCTTCAACCAAGCCGCAGTTCTCAACGGTACCATCTCCCAGTTCGACGATGTATTTGGTCTTTGATTTACAAAGTGCAACGTGGTGGGTAACTAGGATGCGAGTTCGGCCCTGGCCCAGTTCGCCAGTCAACCCTTTCTCGAAGATATGTCTGCCGACGTGTGCATCGACTGCACTAAAGATATCGTCAAGAATGAGTATGCCTGCCCTCGAGTACAGCGCCCGGGCAAATGTGACCCGCCATCTCTGTCCACCGCTTAGATTGATGCCGTTGGCTCCAATCTCTGTGCCCTCGCCATCAGTAAGCATTTCTAGATCTTTCTTGAGCGCGCAAACTTCGAGGACTGTGTCGTATCGTTGTTCGTCATATGGCAAACCGAAGAGGATGTTGTCCTTGATACTGGCATTTTCCTGGACATCGAGTTAGCATTACTTGGTCTGAGTGTCTCGAATACTCCGGAAACGGTACTGTTTATATTTGCGGGAGCAAGGAGGAACTCACAATCCATGGAATCTGTGCAACAAACGCAATGGAAGACGGAATGATCCAATTATCTTTCGTAGCCAGGCTATCATGCCTATCTCGTGTATGCGGGGCTCTTGGAACATTGATCTTCCCAGACAGCACGTCTACCTCGCCGAGTATTGCAGCAAGCAGAAGACTCTTTCCCGTTCCGGTTTTACCACTGACTACACTAAGTTCGTGTTTAGGGAAAGAAACATTGACGTTTCTTAAAACGTATCGTAGGTCGTCATCCGACTTTTCTTCGTCCGACGGCCACGCAATCGAAGCATTGTCAAAAGAAATATTCGGGGAATCAGTAGTATTCTTGGTTATTTCTGGCGCATTGAGGTATTTCTCGATTCGGGTGACGGAGATGTACGCATCAATCAGATCTGTTGTTAGTTCAGGGATGACTGCGAGGGTTACTTCTAGGTTGCCGAAAACCCCGATTGAAGTGAATGCAACGGAGGGAGTGAGTTCCCCGTAGAGGTAGGAGTACACGGCCAGAGATGTCGCAGCAAGTGCGATCGGACTTGTGATCCAACAACTGCAAAAGGTTAGACTTAATGAGGCCAACCGGTATCTTGACAACTCACAAAAGTAGGAACGTGTCAGAACTGTGGCAAGGTCAGTTTTGGTCAATCATTGGGACAGGAGTACGAACACAAAGACGTTCCACTGCTCGCCCAATTCCCTTTCCCTAACCTTTCCGATCTTTTCATGCCAATTCGTTTCCAATGCAGAGAACTTGATTTGACGAATGCCTAGAGTCATTAGAGACGTTGTGGGGCGAGTAAAAGTGTCTTACCTTGCAAAGCTTCAGTCACAACTCCCATTTTGACATCTCTAACTTTCATCAACCTATCCTGCGCAGCAGAATAGCGCTTGCTGAAGTAGATATTCATGGGAATCGTTAGGGACATGGCGAAGAAACCAGTGAGCAATGCCTTCCAGCCAATAATGCTAATGAGGAAAGCAAAGGACACAATCAGCTTGAAGAGACTGCCAGGAAAGTAGTTGTTGAATGAAGCAAAATCCGAGACTCGCTTGGTATCAACACCGATGAGGTTGACAGTAGACTGTTTTCCTTTCGGTTCAGCCTCGTCTTCCTCATCATCTTCTGGCTTGTCCGTGGTTGCATCTCCAGCCAGATTGGGTACATCTGCATTCTCTTTCTTGGCTGATTTTGAGGCGCCTTTCACGTCCTTTCTACGCATGGCCTTTTGGAAGATTAGGGCTGAAACTTGACTGCGAATTGGAATTGCAAGTTCTGACCAAGAGATCCTGATAACAATCAGCAATGGTTAATAAAACCGAAGATGGAGATATACCAGAATAGCCAAGATTCGATCACTGCTTGCCCAACCGTTGTCAGTGTGAGGGCAACAACCCACACCCAGGCTTCGGGACTAGGTGGACCTCCTAGTTGTCGACGCTCCAGGATTTGGAGGATGTGGTATGTAGTGAATTGTGGCGCAAAGGCTCCAAATGCCGAGAGCAATGTCAAAAGCCATTGTATCATGAATGGCCATTTATGGGCCAGAAATATCTCAATCCAAAGCTTTTTGGAATGCTTTTTCTTTGCCCACTCTTCGCTGAGATCTTTCGACCGAGTATAATGATCCATTTTGGGTAGATCGTCCAGCTCAAGTCGATTCTTCTTCCTTGCTAACGCAAGCATACCTCCGACCCAGGAAAAACTGTAGCGACCAAGAGCCGAGACCGAGTACATCCGGTCAACAGGCTTTCCATCACGGAAAACGTCTGGCCGACGGGGGAACGAGATGCTCGAAAATGCTGTCAGGGCAGAGAGAGCGAGCTGTGAAACTCGGAGGCCAACTTCCTCACTGGACCCAAAATTCCCACCATGACCAGTTTCTTCGGTGATGACTCCATCCTGGAAGAGGAGAACGAAAAGAAGAAGAATTGATGAGATTGTTGCATAAACTCCAAGGGTATAACGCTTCACCGAGTCCTTAATCAGAAGGATCCCGGCGGTTTGAGTCACAATAAGAAACTGGATAAATGTCAGCACGGCTGGACTGTTACTCCATGAGAGTACGTACCCATTGTCCAACATTCACCCAGGCTTCAATGACATCAACACCTGCGAGCGTTTCCAGCACAGCCAAAGCTATGGATGTGCCGAGACCAAGGACTGCAAAGATGGAAAGAAAAATCTTGGGGATCTTTGCTGAATATGCTGCTATAGATTTCTCCGTGGCAGCTCCATCTTTGTCCTCGTAGCGATTTGATTGTGGTTTGGACTCCCGTAAGTGGGAGGCAACACCCACAAGCGATGGCAATGTGAGGAGGAAAACCAGAGTAAGGCCAGCCACTCCCGCTACAAGGGGTCTCGAATCGGTTTCGAGCATCTTGATTGTCCTATAATTTGAAATGATGAATTGGGGAATTGACCATGTCTCAGTCTGGGCCCGGACTCGACTCCTAAACGTGAATATCAAGAGACCGGAGGTTTGGTGAAATTTTGCAGGTGAGCAAATTTTTAATATTTGGATGACGACTTTTAATGTTGCCGCCGAGTGATTATATTCTGGGGGCGAATTTAGTGTTGAGTTTGAATGTTTCGGGCGGGGTGACTCACCGGGCCAAACACGAGGCTTCGTTCGCACTCAGCAAACTGACGGAATCCTATTTCTGGCAATGATGGTTGCACGCAAGAGCACACGGGGGTCGAGATGGTGGGGGGTGCGGGAGCACTTTTGCAGCTCGGGTGAGGGGTGAGAGGGGCTCGAGGGAGGGGCAGGGGGGCACCAACAGCTTGCAGGCTAAGCGAATACAGAAGGTCACTGCAGCGAGTGCAGCAAGCCAATCCGATATCGCGTTGCGAATCTGCGAATCTGCAAACCTGGGGGAGCGCGAGGCAGCTCAGGCAGCGCGCAGTCGGGAGGTGGAGAGTGTGAAAGGCAAAGACGGCGCTGCAGCCAACGTGCATGACCCGGAGCCCGGGCGGGAATGGCAACAAAGAGGCGTTCTGGAGGTTGGAGATGCCGGCGAAGGGCAACTGATTGGGCCCGCAGCGGGATCGGGGGGCTCGATGCCTCAATGCAGATGCAGTCATGTGGCAAGAAGGGCTGCAGAGTGCACAGGAGAGCTGTGAAATCCGATATTTGAAGGGTGCAAATGCCCACTTTTGCTCCCAACCACACCAAACCGAGCGGTGAGAAGAGAGACATTGAGCAACCTTAGTGCTGCACCCACCACGGCCAGAAGCCGTCGCATCACGTACAGCCACCCGGGCAAAGACAAAGACAAGCCTAGCCTCTGTGATGTCTCTCGAGGTATGCAGATTGCAGATTGCAGATTGCACATGGCAGATGGCAGAGTTACCCACTTGGGTACATACATACACTGCTGCAGTTGCAGGACAAGGGAGAGGCAGACAGCGGAGAGGAAGGAGTGCTACGCACGTGACTTACGAGTCAATCAACCTCGCATCAACCAGGACTTGCTCAGTATGGTGTCGGGAGGGTGTCGGGCAGCTGTGATATATACTTCGGATATTACATGAGACGTGGCAAGGCAGTGTTGTGATAGGGCAGGCATGTAGCCATGTGGACGTCGCTTTCGCTCACATATCAATCAGACCATGGCTTTGGAAGCAGCAGCAGCAGCAGTGCAGTCTGCAGTACATAGCAGCCCAAACATTGCCGCGCAATCCAGGGTAATAAGGAACTGCATTGAGCAATTGACTGTTCCATACAAGCAGAACCATGTAAAACTTTGATTGTTGTTAACCAGAGCCAGATTTCAATATTCTTGGATGATTATGCTCTTGGCTGGCTGGGCCTTTCCCTTGCCTTCCCTTGCCTTGCGCTTCCCTTCCGCCTCCCTTGCGCTTCCCTTGGTGTTTGACGACGCGAAGCTGGGCGCGATTGGCTGCGTCCGACGCGCCTGTGTGCTTGACTCCTCATCCTCATCCTCATCCTCATTCTCATTCTCAGCACCGCTGCACCAACACCTCACCATCGATCCGCTCTCCTCTCCCTCTCTGCGACAACTACAACTTCAATTTCTCCGCTACACCTTTTTCGAATTGACGATCCGCTGTACGAGCAATAGTTAAAACCGTTTTCCGTCCTGGCGAAGGCTCACGACCCACCGCGGCTCAGCATCAAACGCCTCCAAGTACCCCTGCACCTGCAGCTCCCCAAACCACGCATCTCTTCAACCTCTGCGAGGCGATTAATACGAACATCCGCTGCTTACCGCTCCAGCCATCTCATCGCGATTAAGGAACGAGTTTCGAATTGTCTCAAGCGAAGAACGGCGTTGCTGCCGCCGTGTCCTGCTTCGACGGCAGCTCCTAAAGCTTCAATCAAGCAGCAATCATGAAAGCTTCACCGATAATCGTCAACTGGCATGCCGAGAACGCTCCTATCTACTCTGCAGATTTCCAACCGCATGGAAAAGGGCGATTGGCGACAGGGGGAGGGGATAACAATGTCAGGGTATGTAGAAGACGGGGGGAAATGGCGGGGACATCTGCTGATGGAATATAGCTATGGAGACTTGATTCCGATGGCGAGGATCGAAGGGTCGAGTACCTTTGCACGATGGTCAGGCATACACAGGCTGTAAATGTGGTTCGATGGGCTCCTCGAGGTATATTTCCCTGGATGGATATTGAGCTCGGCTGACATTTCGTAGGAGACGTATTGGCTTCCGCGGGAGACGATGGGAACGTGATCACTTGGGTTCTGGACACGAAGACTGCAAAGCCAACATTTGGAGAGGATGGAATCGAGGACAAGGAAGCTTGGCGGACGAAGCACATGTGCCGGTCCTCGGGTGCTGAAATCTACGATCTTGCTTGGTCTCCAGATGGCGTCTACTTTATCACCGGGAGCATGGACAATGTTGCCAGAATCTACAATGCCCAGACCGGTATGTTTCAATCCCGATTCTGGAGTGCATGTGCTAACTTCCCAAGGCCAGTTAATACGTCAAATCGCGGAGCATCAGCATTACGTTCAAGGCGTGGCCTGGGATCCCCTTAACGAATACATTGCGACCCAATCCTCCGATCGATCAGTACACATCTACACGCTGAAGACGAAGGAAGGCACATTTACGTTGGATAACCGAGATGAAGATCCGAGAAAGATTGGAACGAATTTGAAGATGGATCTGCCTGGCCGACGAATCTCTTCGAATAGCCCTGCCCCTCCAGACATGGGCCTACGATCACAAGCTTCCAACGAATCTACAAGCAATGCTATCGGATCCCCTGTCCCGTCATGTCCTGGCACGCCGACCTCTCTTGCTCTTCCCATGAATCCACCGAGCACAATAAGTCACAGCAGGCGGTCTTCCTTCGGTGCTGCGTCCCCAGCAATGTCAATGCGGAGATCAGCCTCTCCTGCACCATCGATGCCTCTTCCTGCTGTTATGCCTATGGAACCGTCGCCGAAGCCGTACACATTTGGTCTAGGAGTCAAAAATTCAAACATTTATGCAAATGATACGCTGAAGTCTTTCTTTCGACGATTGACCTTTACCCCCGATGGAAGTCTCCTTTTCACACCTGCTGGCCAATACCAAACACAATACCGAGGACCCGATGACAATGCGAAGGCATTATACGAAGTTATCAATACTGTTTACATATATACGAGAGGAGGAATCAACAAACCACCAATAGCACACCTTCCAGGACACAAGAAACCTTCTGTGGTTGTGAAGTGCTCTCCGATTTATTATACAACTCGCAAGACACCAGCGACGACGAAGAATATTACAATTGATACGTCTTCAGCAGAGGATACAATGGCAGAGCTTCCTGAACCCGTGGTGCCAAAATCTCCTGCACACTCGATCATGGAACCCCCTCCACCAATGCCACAAACTACCGATCCTTCAGGGCCAACGTCATCTCCAAAGCCAAAGTCCTTGGAAGTGGAGACAGCGAATGCCAGCTCCCAAGGCCCGACGATGGCTTTCTCGCTGCCATATCGGATGATCTATGCCGTGGCCACAGAAGACTCGGTATTGATGTATGATACCCAGCAGCAGACTCCTTTGTGTGTCGTCAGCAACCTTCATTGTGCTACTTTCACAGATTTGACTTGGTGAGAACGTTTCAGCCCCCAAAACGCCCGACTTGCTAACGTTCTTAGGTCGACTGATGGCTTGACACTACTGATGACATCTTCCGATGGTTTCTGCTCGACATTGACCTTTGCCCCGGGCGAGTTGGGCCAGACTTATACGGGCGAAGTGCCCACAGCAAAACATCCAATGATTGGCACCAGCACAGCGGTCTCGTCTTCACAAAACACACCAATGGCAACGCCAACCTCCATCGCCCCACCATCGCCATTCCCGGCGTCAAATCACCATCATCGGTCATCCTCATCATACTCGATCGCTCCTTCTCCGCCGCCTGCTCCTTTGGGCCCGACCATGCGGCCTTCTTCCCCCACACGCTCAAATTCTACTTCTTCGATCGCAACTCAATCTTCTTACGCTCCCGGCGCTGCTACAGGGTCCATCATCAGCAATCCACCTTTGGTCACAGGCAGTTTACCAACAATTGCTGCTGCTGGTGGGAATGTCAGCTTCATGACTGGCATGCCAATGACGACGCCGCCTCAGACACCACGCAGTACGACAAGTTCGGTGAGTGGGGTGAAGAGAGATGCTAGTGAAAGCGAGTCTGGCGAGAGGGAAGATGGCTCGCAAGGTGGAGAGAAGAAGAGACGGCGGATTGCCCCTACACTCGTTGGCGCTGAGCCTTGAATTTTGATCTTCATTTCCATTTTGTTCACTGTACGGTTTATTGAGTGGTGTTTGGGAGGTAAAATGCCGGAGGTATTTGCATTAGCGATTTGGTGTTTGGGACGAGCCTTGGCTTTAGACAGTGATAGGAATCCAGAGATGCGTCCTGGATAGTGAAACGGAGGCAGTGGCCGGGGAGTGTGCAATGCATGTGCCGCCATCTGTATATATACAAATGACCATGGCAACCGCTTAGCTGGAATGCTATTCCGTGGTATCATTGACTCCATTGCTGTGTTTTGTGCTTGTAAATGAGAAGTGTGGCAAGAGCGTGATGAAGATTCCTACGGATGCTTTGATTTCGCGCCTGCAGGTACGGTGCTTACTGGGAGGTGACTTTGTTAGCAAAGGTTACTATCATAACAGCGGCTTTTGGCATCTTTTGCACATTCTTCTTGATCTCTCAATCCTTAGAAATATAGGCTCATTCCCAGTGAATGTGGAGAGCGTAGTAAGGGACTCAGGGGTAATCTCGTTTAAATTTCTAGTGCAAATTTTTGTGGGGGCTGTCAACAAAAATCCACGCTGACCGCTTCTCCTACGACTCCCAACGACACATCCCATTCCAAAGTGTTCTAAAGCTCTGCAAAACGCCGGCGAACGGAACTCTCGAATGCAATCGTTGGAAATTCGCGTCTGCCAATATGTTCTCTGCAATCTCCCATGTCGAAACCCCCTCCTTCCCACAGTTCAATGAGCTGCCCAAAGAGCTACGCGTCATGATCTGGCACGCAGCGATACCGGATCCCCGAGTCGTATACCTTAGACATGAGTTCTTACCGTTTTACACGACTACGCGCGTATGGTCAGACAAAGCTGTCGATGAGACATTCCAGGGCGACGATGAACACTGCGATGGGGACCCTACCTTCTTCGACGCGACTGGGGAAACCGATGAGGGAGATTACGGCCCCGAAGATCAATGCAAAAAGCTGGCATCCCCATGTGCTTTACCGAATCTACTCTTCGTCTGCCACGAGTCATATCAAGTTGCAATCAAATATTACGAGAAGGCTTTCGGCTCACACCACTCGTTCCCGGAGACCTGGTTTGACTTTGAGCGGGATGCACTATACCTTGATTGGGGATCAAAAGGGCCAGAGTTGAGCCTCGATGATTTTCTGTCATCGGAAGCTAGCAGGGTCCGGCATCTTGTGATGCATGGCTACCCAAATACTCTGCAATATCATAATCAAGCACTCGACCATGAAGATCTTCTATGTGATGTTTTGAATGTATTCACTCATCTGGAATGCCTCACTACTGTGCTGTTTCAAGAGCATTCGCCAGGCGAGGGCGGAAGCATTGCCCTCGTGAAGCCGCAAGCGGATTTACCAGCTCTATGTTTCGAAACCGCCGACCCTGAAAGCGGGAAGCGTACATGTGCTCCATCAATCCGCGAGCTTTATGACATTCTTTCTCGCGCCGCACCCCTTTTTGACACGCAAAAGCCGGAGCGCTACAGAGCGGAGGATCGTGATCGTGGTATAGCCACCTGGACCAAGCTTCCTATCTTCGATTATCAAATGGCTACAACCCCTGAACGAAAAGGCTATTGTGAGCAATTGGAAAGTCAGTCCGAAAATTTGGCAAGAACCGGACTTCGCCATGGCGTCTTGGGAACTGGTGCTGAAAAGTTATTTTGGAGCTGGGACACCGCTTCTGGAGGGAACGCTTAGGCTTTGTATATTCATTTGCGTTTGTGTATTTGCACAGTGCACAGAACTCTCCATCAAACTAAAATTGCAAACTCTATACAAATATGACCCTCGTGGTGTTGGCTGGATCTTTTCAATACTTGTTCAGGGATTGAATCTTTTCCTTACTATATTTTGTTTTTGTAAATGGGAGGTGTGGGGTTCCATTCTAAACGCAAACTCCAAGTGGCGAAGGTATAAAGTCTATAACAATAGACCTCGTCTCCAAAGCGCAAAAGCAAAGGCAAGGATGAGAGGAGCGAGGCGCCCTTCTCAGTTTGAGTGTGGCGAGAGCATTATACCAGGAGTGCTAAAGAAGAAACGAGGATGCTTTCCATTGTCTGGCGCTGTGGTAGGACAAACCCCATGCACTTCTCGAATTACACTGGGTTTGATTGGAATCAACGGAACGATCAAGTGTCTAATATCTGTCCCAGAAGTTATATATATTTGATTGCAAAGGAAGGAAATGAAGGGATGGACTCGAGAGGAATGCCTGAAGTCTGAGTGTCGTCAAGAGCAAAGAGGGGAGGTGGTTTTTTTTTCATTTACTTATTGTAAAGACAATTAGTCTCTACAAGTTAAAAATATAAGCCAAAATAGGTTTTATTCGGTTGCGCGATGGAGTGTTGTTGTAGTTCTTTAGTAGCTTGGCGGATGGGGGTTCATTTCAAAGCCCAGGGGTAAGATATTGTTGTTTGCCATTCCGGCTTGGAAGACAAAGGTAATTGGAAGCCAGGAGAGATCATCAACGCAAAGAAGCCCCTGAAAATTGATGCGAGTCCTATCCTACCAAAGGTGCATTATAATTTTATCTTCAGCAACTATCCTGGACTGATGCAACGTCTCTTTTTTGCCGTTTTGAATTCGGCCGATTGCAGGGGCGGGCTGTAGAAGCAATTCAGAATCGCGCAATACAGCATGTATTCAGCATGGGGTATTTCTTTAATCGAGTCGTTGCGCGGCGCAGCCAGATGTAACATTCCATTGAAATCATTGGATCGGTGCCAATTTATCCGAAGGCATACAAACAACGCCGAGGAATCTTTTGAAAATATCATCCCAAGGGATACAACTAGGACGACTTAGGGTGGTGTTTCTTGAGAACTTAGATAGTCAGAATGTTGAGATCTTTGCACTACTATCCCTTAACAAAGGAATAAGGACAGGGCCCGATGAAGAATTTGTCTTAGCTTCAGCAGCCAGGAGAACTATCCTTTGCCTCAACGAAGCCACAACTTCAAATTAAATTCATACGGCGCGACAGGCAACCTTGCACAAGTAGCCACCTTCCCGAAAGGGGACTCAATCTCTCAACCTGCCACGCAATGTAATTATCGAAATGAGAACCACAGCACCTGCCTTGAGCTTTAGCCCCATGAAAAGTATATAGAGGGTGAGAATGTACAAGTCGGTTCTTAATCCAGAGACCTTTTATCTATGAAAATAAAACGATTGCAACATTATTTACAATGTATTTCAAGTATTCTACGATTATTTTCCTAGCTACACTTGGCTTGATCAGCGCTTTCCCAAGCGTTGAAAAGCGCCAAACGTACGTGTTACGGGACATTTGTTAAGATGAAGGCTAACACAGTACGTAGCTACACCGGACAAGCAACTGTTAATCCCAACCCAACTGGAGCTCTTGGATCGTGTGGTGTCGATAGCCCCGATGATTCTTTCACCGTTGCTATCAGCTCTTCTTGGATGGGTACAACCTGGCCACCTGCTATGTGTGGTCGCCAAATCACTTTAACGAACACTGGCCCTACGACAGATGGCAGTATTGGAGGGGCTGGCAACGTGGTCACTGTAACAGTCGAAGATACCTGTGAGGGTTGCGGTCAAGGAGACCTTGATCTATCCGTCGCGGCGTGGGAGGCATTGACAAACAATGCAGCATGGAGTGTAGTGGGTATTAGCTGGTAGGTTCTCGTTAGCCTCAATGAACATGCAAAAGGAAGACCACGGGGGGAAGAATTGAGTCATTGCGAATTCTAGACTGACTAAATATTGCAGGAACTTTGATTGAGGGGTTTACTTGGATGTCATTAGTGGAAGTTTTTGACAGATTTTCTCTCAGAAGACCGATTTGAGATACTCTATTTCTCGTTGTAAGATAGCTCCAAGATTCAGGTTCTATATCGCAGAGCTTCACAGCTTGAAGCTTTATACAAAAGTCGTAACCAGTCCACAGCACTTGAAATCCACATTAGCTATAATTAGCACAAACCCTATCCCCTCGTGTCAATTCTACCTAAAGCACATGAGTGGGCAAACGCGGCCAAATTGCTCAGAGGGCAGCTGCGTAGTGCCTACAACCAGTAGTTTTTGAAATTCGTGGTGCAATGCAAGTCTTCAATATAGTACTGCTCACGTGGTAATTAGGAAGAGAGGAACTTTGCTGGGCTGGATTGTCATTTAAACTAGGGGGTATTTGTCATAATAAAACCGCTGGTTAGACTTTGACTCTTCTTTAAATTGTGGTTGCGCTACTAACTCCGGCAACCTCTAGTATACAGGTTTTTTTATAGCACGAGATCTGGATCGAATAGGCTGTGCTTCTGCGTTATATAATGCGGAGTTATAAAATAACAGAAAAAATGGTACTGAGAAGGTCGGACCAGTGTTTCTATATGGATCTTGAGCTTTAGAGGTTAAGACTAAATAATAACTTACGTTCATGAAATCAATCATAGATCAGTGAAAGTTTGTCAATGAATGTCTTAGCGTCTGCCTCCTATCTGATCTTAAAATGCATACTAAATGAACGTCTAAGACCCTGAATGCTACTGTACTAATAGTTTTTAGACTACACCGATTCTTGTTTATCCACTGGTCTTTATAACTGCAGTCCCAGCTCCTATGCTCCACTTAAGCACAAATAAGAGACCCAAATGTCCTGCTAGGGGTACCGCAGAAGTTCCCTTGGCTGTCGGTCGTCAGGACCGGGTTGAAGATGTCGTTGCTGAGATCACACGTAGTATCGTGGGTGGTGAACGCTTGACAGGTGACACCGGGGGCGTTTAGGACCTTCCAGGAAACACCTGGCTCGACGACAAGAAGCTCTGCGCAGTCTCCAAGCTCCGCGAGATGCAGCTCGGAAAATTGGTTGCCTCCACAGTTAGCTTGACTGAAGATGGCGACATCGAAGGTGGCCTGTACCCCGGCGGCTGCGAAGGCGAGCGCAGTAAGGAGGCTGGCTGGGGAAAACATCATATTGAGTGTAGTGTAATAATTGATAGTTTATAACAGATATGATATGAAGACTTAATAGTCTAGGAGAATGCTATTGTATTGTATCGGTGGGTATTGAGTGAAAAGCTAAGAGCACAGAACTTTATATTCGTAGGGTTAACAGTAGTACAAGTATATAATCATAGAGCTGTATAAGACTCTAGCAAGACTATATTAATGCTCTAGTAAGACTCTAGTCAGACTCTACTAAGACGCTGGACAGGGGAGTATCTGTTACCAGACGGGAAGAACTTTGGTCATGCCAAAGATAGATGCCGTCTCTGCCGATAGCCTGGAGAAACTTCTGTCATACCGGAGAGCGATACCCTCTTTGCTACTAAGCCGAGGAGACCAGCTCTAATCAAACGGTGAAGGGGAATCAGATGACCAACGCTATAGAGACAATGCGCAACTCTATCTGAAACCACTTAGAAGAAACAGTGGGTCGAGCTGAACAAGTGTTTTTATGAAGAAGTTGAAATGGGGCTGAGTAGAGCCTGAGTAGAACAAAGTGAACACCTGTCGCAGCAGCTGTTCCCTCACGTTGCAGTTTCCGTTTATCTGTTGGAAATACTTCATCTTGGTAATAAATCTAATTGCTCGCATGATTCCAGTCACCTTGAATTTATTTGGAAGGGACACGTTCTTTATTTTTGCTGCAACATCAATGTACTGAGAAGGGAAGCTTTCTCTCTGTATCCAAAGCAGCGGCTGGCCCGCCAAGCAGTAAATGGAAGTTATGTCATGGGGAAATTTCTATGGATTCTCTCAGTCCAAAATATGTGCCTCTGCACATCCACTCTTTTCTCGAAGTCACGATGTTTAGTTTTCATCGGCGAGAGTCCGATCTTACAGGGTGTTACACCACGAACGTAACAGATTCTTCAGCAATAAGCACGCCG
Source organism: Stipitochalara longipes BDJ (assembly GCA_009732865.1). NCBI lineage: Eukaryota > Fungi > Ascomycota > Leotiomycetes > Helotiales > Hamatocanthoscyphaceae > Stipitochalara > Stipitochalara longipes. The sequence continues at coordinate 23,037 of ML769343.1, read as the reverse complement.
ATCACAGCCAGTCCTTCCCACGGATATCTTTAGCATTTTCTACTAAATAACGCAATGATCGGCCAATGTTCCCAGTTATATAGGGCCAACAAGCATTCAAAGCACAAGTCGTATGCCTATCCATGTAATCTTACCGTTGACGCATGACATGTCCGCATTTTCTTCTCGACCCTGTGAGTAGAATATTGTGGTTAATTGGCGAGGCATAACCCAAATGTATCCTAGTGTTGTTTGAGGTTGGATGATGACAGAAGCTTTTCCGATTACTGATATAGGTGCATTGAGTAGATTTTCCCGAACATTCGTTGGGAGCGGCCGATAAGCGGCCGACAATAAGGTTTTGCGACGGTTTAAAGTAGATCAAGGCTACTGCATGCCTTTTGCGGATTAGGAGAGTGAGAATTACCTTAGGTATCAGATATTATATCGCACGTGTGCTTATCTCTCTAAGCCCTAGCTCCTGCAAACCGTTCATGGAATTCTGTACTACACTTATTCTCAGATCAGGTTTCCAGCCCACCCGTAGTTGTCTTCAATGGCAACCTGCACGTAGTCATCTCCTCGGATGACGTTAATGGCACCCAAGGCAACAACTTAGCCCGGTTTCCGTACGACCTCAAGACAAGCTTGTGAGGAAAACGTTGCTGGATTGAATTCGCTGCCTCTGTCGCATCAAGCTTAGTTGCATTCAATGACAAGTTGTATTCGATATCTTATGGCACAGGAAATCATATGGTCTTCGCAGATTGCAGGGACGACTTGGAATGGAATATGGCAAAGAATCTTCGAATATAGCTGAACTATCGCAACATGGCAACCTTCGTCTCTGGTAGGCGTCCATCCTTGCAACAACAGGCATTAAACATCGACAACTCTTCAAGTTCCAGACAATGAGCGGCATCAGCTCGGGGAACATATCACTCTCACTGTTGCAATCGTGGGAAATACTCTACAATGTACCTTCCCTGCGACAAGTGGCAATCAGGATATCTTGTGATGATCCAGATCAGTCAGCGGTGAAGGATTTCTACCTTCCCAAACGCCAGTCTCTTAGCCAGTATCACTATTTCTGGAACTCGCAACAGCGTTGGTTTCAATTACTCCGCTCAAGATTGCCAGACCATAACCATACTGCAACATTTTGAGGCCGCGATTGGGTATTTTGACTTCGAGTGCATATGGAAGCAGCAGGACAAAGTGCTTGAGATCGCTTTGAAAAAGCAGATTTCACTCCTTAACAGATACACCAAGCAGTGTATACTCTTTTCTTCAGTCACTCCCAAAGGAGGGTCTCGTGTTCAAGATCACAGAACTTTTCCCACCACCATAGACCCATTCGCCACTATAAAATGAGTCCGCAGCACAATTCAAATAGATGCCATAAATCGAGGTGTAACATAATAACAAAGCCCGTAGATTTGTAGCCCCTCTTCGACGAAAATACGAATCACACATTGAGCAATTTCTGTGGCAAGATCCACTTTCCAGGCAACTTCGCCTCGGGTATTCTTACCTAATAAAGATTGAAATCGATATGACATATTGAGAGCAGAAAAATCTGAGCCATGGTCTTTCATCATTTGAGACATTCGGAGGTACGTTGCGAAGTGAGCCTAAATAGGGGTAACATCGACCCATGAATAATGATTGTTTAACGCAAAAGTTTTATCGACAACAATCGCCACCCTATGAAAAGTCTATGCATCGACAATCGACGATCAATCAGATATCTCCCTTAATAAATATCTTTCTGAACCACCAATACCCCTGCGCGCTTAAGAACATCATGGATCCAAGTTGGAACAGCGCCAGATAGACAGGTACGCTCTGTACTGTTTGAAATCCCCCTTCGCCAACTGCTCGAAGTTGTGGAACGATATGAGCCACCCCTAGCTTTGGATTTGGATCCATTAATGTTGTTATCATATCACGTCCCATCCAGAAGATCGAATAAGTCCCGAGCCCAAGGCGAAGTGTAGCGTATGTTGATAGAATACAGACACGGTTTACTCTTCGAAACCAAGACTTTCGCATTCCGTAGCGGTCCAGCTGTCTTTGGATATTCAAAAACAGATTCGGAAGCTCCCATATCAGGAAGATCGCGGTATAATGCAGAGCCATCGGACGCTGTTTGCTGTTGGTCATTATACTCAACTTGGGGGAGAATGGTGTACTCACAAACCCGAGTGAAACAGCGAGAAGAGCACAAACTCCATGTAAAAACATCGAGTATCCCCACACCCCTCTGCTGAACCATGTCTCAACTAAATGGAAGCAGAAATACCCCGTCGCCACTGCCAGTGCCTTTGCAGACTCTTCATGGTATCCCAAGTATCTCTCCTGGGCTGTCAATCTGCTCCTGAATCCGGCGTGCGAAAGCAGGTAGATTGCTAATGTTGAATTGATGACTGACTGGGAGAGACTGACAAGCGTAATATAGAAATAATATGCCGAAAGTTTGGTAGATCGTCCCTTGGTATCTCCGGGTCCAAGTTGGAGGAAAATCAGAGGCCCAACAAAGCTGTATACAAGCTGATAAAAGAGTGCGGAGAGCACAACTAAAGGGAGATGTTCAATGATGCCGGGGGTATTAAAGTATTTCGGTCCAAATATGTGTTGAACATCCAATGGCTGAATAACATGAGTTTGATTGAGTTGCTCAGACATTCTTCGCAAGTTGTGTTCTTCCTCGTAATTTGGACAGAAAAGCTTTGCTTCCAGAGACGAAGCATATCTATCAAGGTCGTGATTGAATTCTTATGGCTGGCAAACTCGGGAAACTCTCACCTGTCACGAGAATAGATCTTACCCTTGTCAGCTGAATGAGAGCCAAGACGTTAGCTGAATTCCAGGAACGGATGTCGAGATCCGGAAAGAGAGATCGTGGGGCCCACACGGCTGCAAAGCCACGCACGAGGAAAGGCAAACCCCGATTTTCATTCTTCTACAAGGCCAGTTAAAATCCAGAGTGGGATGACGCGATATGTAATCCGGCCCCAATTTTAGGATTGTCGGGCCGTACCTAATTGCGAGTCGCTGGAAAATAGCATCTCACGTCAGCGACCCGCGCCAATAGTCACTGTAAAGTAAAGGGCTGAGGACAAGGTTTAATTCGAATTTCTCAGCATTGGGGAAGCACAATCCGCATAGAATTCGACAGCTGCATTAGCTTCCAAACTTCTTTAGACTGAAAACGACGCAATGTCTTCTTTGTATTCCTTGACTTACTTAGCCGGCGGGACACAGAAACAGATAATTAGACGCTGCAAACACATCCAATTTCTTGACACTTATACTTTCTGGATGATATTTGCTCCATTGTCTAGCTATATCGCATCAAGATGGAGAACCCAGACGCAATCCCCGTCAAATCTAAAGAGCAATTTTCGACAATTGCTCTCACCACTTCGTCATCTGAAGAAAACGTCACTGCTGATCAAGGAAACACAGTTTCCAGAAAGTCACTTTCCTTCATCCTCGCGTTCGCATCTCTTATGGCTACGAACTTTATCTCCATCATGGATACTGTCATTGTAGCCACTGCTCTTCCAGCCATTGCGCACGGTCTGAATGCGCGATCCAACGAAGCATATTGGGCGGGATCCGGCTTTCTCTTCGCTCAAGCCGTGAGTCAACCGCTTTATGGGACACTGTCGAGCGTCTTTGGAAGAAAAAGCTGCTTGTTATTTGCAATGGGGATTTTCACGGTGGCCAGCATTTTTTGCGCGACTGCGCAAAGTATGTCGTGGCTTATTGCTGCGCGAGTCGTGAGTTAAGACTTTTCTGGATCGACCGTGTTAGAGTGCTAACGCATGAAAATTAGTTCCAAGGTCTTGGATCCGGCGGCATCAATGCTGTCGGCAGTATTATTGTAACTGACATGGTCTCTCTACGAGAACGAGGCAAATATATTGGAATTCTCTCTGTTGCTTCTGCCCTGGGCCTCATATCCGGCATTCTTATTGGCGCGGCCGTAGCTGGCCTTTCGACTTGGAGATTGTAAGTGGAGTCCTCTTGGAGTTCTCGTTTATTTGACCCAAACAAAACTGACTTGCGTAGGATATTCTACATCAATCTCCCATTATGCGTGCCGTCCATTGCGGGAGTGTACTTTTTCATTAACCTCGAATCAGAATTGCAATCTGTTAGAGAGCGGTTGAGAAGAGTGGACTGGACTGGAATGTTCATGCTTACTACATCGCTGATTTCTCTCCTATATGGAGTGACTAGCGGCGGGGTCCTTCAGCCTTGGAACTCCGCAGCTGTCGTTTCTACCATTGTTATTGGTGCGCTTGGAAGTACAGGCTTCTTGCTATATGAAGCCTATCTCGCAAAGGAGCCGATGGTTCCATTGAGGATTTTCTCAAATCGAACAGCTGGTGCTGCATATATCTCATCTTTCATCCTTGGGTTCGTGCTGTGGGCAATGCAGTACTACCTCATATTATATGTGCGTTCACTAAACGATTACCTGTACTCTTGCTGAAGCTTTCTACACAGTTTCTCGTTGCCCAGAGACGATCCTTACTTGCGTCGGGAATATCCATTCTGCCGGGAACGATATTCGTTCCTGTAACAGCGATTGCAGGAGGGTTAATCATTTCCAAGTTGCAAAAATTTAAAATGGTGAATTCTATCGCATGGGTATTCGTGACAGTGGGATTTGCACTCATGACGCAGCTGCACGTGGAATCCAGCAAAGCAACGCAGTATGGATTCCAAGTTATCTATGCGATTGGAGGTGGCGTGGTGAGTCAACGCTGGTTAGTTCTTAGATTTGTCGAAGCTGACGTCAAAAGCTTTTTCCAGGCAGGACATGTGCGGTACAAGCGTCTCAAAAGGACGTAGATGTCCCGATGGTGATTCCTCTGTCTTCGTTCCACCTTAGATTTTGCTAATACAATGCAGGCAACGGCGATGGTTTCGTTCATAATTAGCCTCGGCGAAGCCTTCGGTGTTGGGATCGGTGGAGTTGTCTTCCAGAACGAATGGAATGAGCAAGTTGAGCGAGCTATCCTTTCCGAAACCATTGCCCCAGAGTTCGTCCTTTCATACAAAGAAGCAGAGCAAGCTGCCTCCCTCATTCAATCGTTCCCTCTGCATGTTCAAGCTCTATACAGAGTCATCATGGCAGACGTCATTGATATTTTATTCATAGTTTTGGCTGTGTTTTCTGCAGCAGCGTTTTTGGCGAGTTTGTTGTCTAGGGATTTGAGTATGGATCGAGAGACGAGGAGTAGTCAGCAATTCCAGGAGAAGAAGAAAATCAAGGCGGCAAGACCTTGAGATGGTTCTATGCTGAGCATAATGATAAATATCAGGAGGTTGCGACAACCGCGCAGGCTGGCGCTGTGGACACATAAAACGGCATTAATCTCCATCGCCGCTGATCAAAGTTCTATATTGGCCTAGACTTGGAAATCCTATTCCGAGAGCTTCTTAATGTTAGAAGGAGGCAGAGTATGAATTTACGACAGCTTAAGGGAATATCTACGCTGGAAGTAGTTGAAAGGGTCTGGTTGGCTTGGGACTTTTGTGCTGGCTTTTGTATCTATGGCGATGCAGGATGTTGGCAATTTGGCTTAAGACCACAACTCTCACACCATCCACGGCTTTTCACCGACACTTACGGGTGCCGCTTCGGTTCAATTTGAAAGATATTGATATTAGTCAAACTTGAAAAAGGGAGAGCGAGAGAGGTGAGTCCCCGAATGCTCCGTTGTGCGGCTCGATTTTGCATTTCCCAACTGATCTCTTGCCTAGTAAACCTTTGCACAAAGGAGAGACCTCGAGAAAATATTGCAGAAATATACATCATTAGACACATTCTTCTTCACTGTCAATATCAATGCTACATTATTAAAGTGTTTAGAGTTTGACTTCCCACATGTGAAGATGCGTGCATCATTGAGAGTCTCAAGGAGCAAATCTCGAACAAGAAATATAATAATCAATGAAGCTGGCTATAATGGAAACCTGAATAATATCCGTGACTGGTATGACAAATGCGTTGGCAGGAGGGAAGGGACATGAGTAGTCGAAACCAATAGTCTAGGACCAGTTGAACAATTAAGCACAGTCAACTAGAGATTAGCAGAACTCGCTGCGCAATACCAATTTTGAATGGACCACAACTTGAATGAGATTAAAATTCTGAATACTATTTTGTTTTATCAGAGGTTCTGGGACTTGAGACGTATTTAGGCTAATGAAGCACTTCTCTGCTTCATGTTCCTTGAATTGTAGTGTATTGAAGGCATGGCTTGTATACAAATTCCAGCAACTAATGATGGCCTGGCCTTACGACCTAGATAGCGTAGAGATTCTCTTACTTAACTGCTCTCCCGGGGACCATTCTGATATCAATCAAGCTTCCGAAATGCTTCTGACTTGACGTGGTAGCATTATGTTGTCTGGAAAGAGATCGGATTTAAGAAAGCTCTCAACAGTTGGCTCGAAATGCATGGCAAACCATATCCGCGACGATTTCCCAATCCGTTGAAGAATCAGTTGAGCTCTTTTTCGGTGTTACGGGGTGCATACTGGTTTCTGTTCTTCCAAATATTCTCACAGTTTGGGGATTGGTTTTACTGCCTCATTTTTGCAGTGCCTTTATTCTTCTCTGTTGACAACGGAGATTGGAGACAGAAAGCCAAATAATAGAGTTGATAAATGAATAACATCGTCAATACTACATTTTTAAAGACGCTGTCCGTCACATCAATTACCTCTCCTTTTCCTTACTAATCAGGAAATATAATATCAAAGCGTATACCGGAAGCCTTCTTGATCTTCAATCACTTTTCCTCCATTCTCGGCCCTCTTGTTCGCTCTGCGGAACACCAGCGTCATAATAGCGACGATGATAATTATCAAACCGTTCGCAATCAAGCACGCTTCGATACCTGGTCGATATCCAGGGGAGTCCTGGTCTCGAAAAACCGTGCTCCCAATAATGCCTCCAATACCTCCAAAACCAACTAATGTCGCTGAGCAGAAAGCTCGTTTCCACTGACCCCTAATATTGTTCGCCTGGTATGTTAATACTGCCGGCACATTCGCATTTGCACATATCGTGGCAAGAAACACGCCAAAGTAGCGCACACCGTTGTTTGAGGAGAAGCCGAGGAGTGGAAGGCCGATGAGGCCTAAAATCGCGTTGAAAACAACAACTGGGCCGCGGAGGTGCAGTTTGTCGGCGTAGTGGGCTTCGGTGTACATGACAATAGCGGCTGCCACGTAAGGAGGGGCAACGAGGCACTGCGCCTTAGCCAACGAGAACTTCATTCCCACTCGGAGACTATCGAATCCAATCAGTATGTCACCGTGTTCAGTAAAATGGAGAATTTACATGATAGGCAGGAAGTATGCAATCGCATAGCTGTTGGTGGTTGTGAGCATGAACAACCAGGCAAAACCCCAGACCTTTGGATCGAGAGCGTTCTTGAGATACGCTCCGACGTGGAATGGTTTGGGAATAGCATCTGCTCGGTCTCTTTCAATCGTTGCAACGACGTATGCTGCTTCGCGTTTGCTCAAGAATTTCCAAGAGTTTTTCGACAGTTCGGGAAAGTCGACGATGAGGAAATAGCCTGCAATACCGGCGAGGCAAGTGAGAAGTCCTTCCATCTGCAGAGAAAGAGTTAAGATTTGTATCCCCTTATGTGAATATGAGTTTTTCGGATTTACTATGAAGATCCATCTCCAGCCCGAAAGTCCTCCGAGTCCTTTCATCTGCATCACGCCGTACGCGAGAATACCAGAAAGCGCAGATGCCATGCTTCCGATGAGATAGAACACGGCGTTGCGTTTTTGGAGTTGGTATCTGGGGTCTGGAGGCTTGTCAGTTCTAAGGCAGGCTATGACTTTGGAAGGCAAAGGGGACGTGTCTGAACTACTTACACCAACAACTGAGAAGATATGCACAGCCAGGGAAAAACCCTGCCTCCAACACCCCGAGAATTATTCGAAGCCCTACGAGGACATCCCAAGTAGGAGCAAACCCAAAGCCCTAAGCCAATATCAGATCTCTGTTTATTTCGAATTGGCACAGGTGCCATACAATCATTGTGGCTCCCCAGAAGACTGTAATAGCAGACAGGAAGACCCGTGGTCCAACTTTTCGGAGGACAACCGTTGCTGGTGGCTGGAAGAGGACGTAAGGGAGGAAGAATATCAGCGTTATGATGTTATATCTTTCTCCGATCAAATTCAACTCCACGGTCATTCTACGAGGTGAATCAGTACACCGCTTCCACAGTTGGTATTACTTACCCTGCAATTGCTGCGGATCCAAGATTTGTTCGATCCATTAGACTCGCACAGTAAAGAATACCAAGTGTTGACACAAGTCGTAGATCAACCTTCCTCACAATACGTTTTTGCTCTTCCGGGGAATATTCTGCAATTAGAACGTCGTTTGAATCTGCAGATCTCGTTTGATCCACATGGAGTCCATGTCTCGATTTTTCGAGATCTTCTTGAGACATGACGGAATGCAAATGGGCTGGAGGGAACCAAACTTGTTGGCTTGCTGCTGGAAGGAGATGAATATAATGGAAATGTTACTGTATTGTAAAACCATCAACGGAAATGAAAGAGCTTCGAATTTAATAAAAAAGAAGGACAGCAACGACCCCGCACTTGGCATTGGATATACCTAGGGTGGCGGTCATAAATCAAATAGCTCGGTATCCTCTGCAGCTCGACCCAATCAAAGCATATTGCAAAGGATGTACAAGTCATTACCAAGCTTGTCCAAGCCAATAAAGTGAAGCTAGATGACCATCTGTCGGCTCGCCAATGCTTCCAAGGAATCTGAACACACTCTAGGCCAACGGCAAGTGCTTGGCACCCAACCTCGATCGCACCTTGGCCTACATTGAGCATCAACCAGGGGTCTTCAGAAATCAATTAGAAGAGGAGCAGGGAATGCCCAAACCTCGACCAACAGATGCTGTTAGGTTGTGTGCAGTAATATGCAACTCGGTAGTTATGATAGTGAGGGGGGTGAGAGCCATTGCCAAATGCGGGGTCCGATCCGCAAGCTGACACGGATGATTTCTTGTGAGCTGAATCCTTGCGGATTGGGGTGATACATTGTACTGTTCTTGAAATGATACTTGATCGACGTGAGGACGTTGATTTAAAGTTAAGGCGTTTGCTTCGATATAACCTGTCTAAATAAGGGTACGATCACTGATCAAAGAAGCCGATACCCGGGCATGATTAGTAGGGCTGGTTTTCCTTCATCTCAATGGTTTGGTTACACAATCTGCAGCTCACCGGCCAGGTGTGCGGCATCGAGGAGCGGGAAATGTTGAGGTGTGCGGGGTAAAGGCGGATGACCGAGGCCCTTGGCGAGGCCATTCTTGGCGTCGTTTCGCTGCGCAGTCCCCAGCGAAAAGACCTATTGGCAATCATTGGCTGATTACGGGTGTTCTTGGAGCTATCGCTTACTCATGAAGCCATCTTGCAGCTGATAAAGATGTTGTTGAAAAAAAAGCACTTGTCCGAGAGTTCAACATAGGGGTTCGCTTAGCTTCGGTAGTAGCGTGCATCAGTAGCAGAGATTTCCAACCGCATTGGGGTTTTCCTCTACTTGTATTGTGTATCACCTCTTCTCGTAAGAATTAATTTAAACCCTCAGTGCGCAGTTAAGATTCCTGAAACTTTCGCTTCCTATTTCGCTGCGTGGTCTCAGAGGCAACTACCGCGACATCATGAAGGACGATTCCTTAATTTCAAGAAGATCAAGACGAGATTCAGGAAAGATCATCCCACAATTTGAAACACTTATTATCGAATTCGCCTACCAATTGCTGCCGGAAATGCGGAGATTGTCTACGTTGCACGATCTAAATTTTGGGAGCAGTGAGGCCCTTGTTATACAACTTCTAAATCGCAGAAAGCATTGCTGGAGAATTTGGCAATGGCAATGGCAATGTCTACGAAGGAGGCGAAAGAATAAGACAAAGCCTCGCTTTGTGACTTGTACTCCTCGGTGCTCAAGGCTTATTCGTTACTTAATACTTAAATTTTAACACCACGCGCTGTCAGAGTTTATGGCGCAATGCTAGTCTTTAATGTACCACAACTGAAGGAATATTCAGAAAGACAAGACTCTTATAGGCTAGAATGTTCCTCGAAGTAAGGGACATTTGATAAGTCAAAGTAGTCATCACTGCATCAGACTTTGAATCTCCCTCGAGTCATGGGACATTGAAGATGAGCACTGTGCCACGCATTCGGATAATCCCTGGCGCAACGTACAATAGCCTACACATCTTAGGATGCAGAGTTTCTCGATCGGGGAAGGCTGGATCGTGCCGAGAATGCAGGTTATCTTTGACTCTTGCATTGGTAGAGCCCCCTAAACTTTACCAAGCCACATATCATCCAATGATCTTAACATTTGTCACGAATACTTTCTAGTGTCTTCTGGTTATTTATTTAGTGGTTTCGCAATAAGGGAAAGCTCTGCTGTGCAAGAATGCAATACCGGTAGCCGAATCTGGGGAAGAGAATATAATAAACGCATATCTCACTTATTATCTCAACTAGCCATCCCCTTAAGAAGCAGCGGATCTGGCAGCAGAAGATTGAGCGACTTGTGAGCGGTGCGGCATGTCGACTTGGTTATTTAGGCCGAGAGATAAATGGGAAGATCGATCGAGTGAGGTGTGATGACTCAAATCAGAGTACTTAAGAAACCTCAGTTTGAGATGCTGATCAATTCCGTAGCCTCACAATCCGGTTTTTCGAAGAAGATGTCGCACGCAGTCTATTTTCAGCTTCCATAACTTTTATCCGGTCATTGAGTGTGTTTCGTTAAGCGTATGAGACACAGTAACTCAGATACATCCATGTACCACCAATGGTTGGCTTCGGCATCTGCTCAGTTTAGCCATGGGAGCCACAGCCTTGTTAACACAGGTGAGAAGAAAAACATATAGCGAGACTATCTTAACATTAATGGGGGCCAAGCGACTGAGCAAGCTGCTTCATAGTCTTCATAACTTGGTGCATTTCCCCAACAAGAAAGACCACTTCGGAGATCTCTTTTAGGGGTTGACCAGAGATGGAGAAGACCGAGATTCCGGAACGCGCGATAGATGCAAAATTGGTGAAGGAAACGGAGACAACAGAGGTTTTAATAGAGAACCATCCGATATACGAAAATAAGATACAGTCGATTCAACCTGTGCTCGGCTGTCTCAAGTCTATGAGTGCGTTCATTCAGGAGACCGAAAATGCTGATATGGACTATTGAATTGAGAGGATAAGAGAAGAGATAATTTCATTGCTTAAGGAGCTGAATCTGGGTCGGCAAAGCCTGTACTATATAGATATGGGTGAAAGCGATCTGCGGAGGTAAGTCATGTGATTCTTGACCCCCTTTCAACATGGACATAGGAGAGAAAACTTTGAAAATTATACATGCGGGCCACTAGCAGAACATTGCAGTATAAGTAAAGACCCTGGGAATATAAGAATTGATCGAGACTATGACCTATTTCGAATCATGAGCGAGGAATCCAAACGCCTGGCCTCTTGAAAGGGTCATTCTTTCAAGTATCGGACTGATCGGTCTGTTCAAAATAACGGTCCCAATGCGGCAATCGTCTATTCCGGGTTATCCACTTGCTCATATGGTACGCCATTTCTGCTTTGCTCTAGTGGGTCTAGCTCAAATTTGGAGGAAGGTTTCAAGATTGCCTTTTTTTAATGGACCTAATACTTTGAGAAAACCGTCTTTTATGCTACCAAAAGCAATGATGGTGCCACTAGTAGAATGGCAACTTGCCTCGAGAAATTGAGTTCCGTTATCGCGATGATGAATTGCATTGGCTTCGTAGTCGTGAAACTTGATAGCTGCGCCGGGGTTCGAGGCCCAAGGCTATAAAGAGGTAAGAAACTAAAGCTCTAGCTTTGCTGGACTGGTTATATACCATGACAGCCCAATCTATAAGTCTTCCTTCCACAACCCAGCTGCATAATTGATATCGTACACTTGACGCATGACATTGGCTAGTCTATTCATGGCGCGGAGAGTATCAGATGGGCTCGTTAGAGACTGACCACTGTAATCCATAATAAATTTCGTACCAGCTGTCAAAGTGATTCTTTCGGCGGTCACGAAACCCTTGCCTACGCGCACTTTCATGCCATTCAAGATACATAAAAATAGGGTTTAGAATCCAGGCCCGAAGCTTTTCGACACCGGAAGAATAGTATATTGATAGCTCTGTCGACCAAGTAGAGTCCTGTCTCTTATATGTTGAATGAGACATAATTGGGTTGCTATTATTGGATTCGGCTCAGGGCATTTCCACCCAATATGATTACTATACTATAGAAGACCAATCTACGAATAGATAGTACATCTTCTTGCAGCACCCAATCTCTAGAATGGAGATGGCCAGAAGTCAAGCATATAGACGCGTTACTCATTACTGCAAACTGCTGAGTTGCGGATTCCCCGGCGAGGTCAACAGTCGTGTCGATTTTGCATGGTCTATGCCCTACACTATCACGAGGGGCGAAGAGGCCGGAGTTCGCATTCGTTCCCTATTGTGCCGAGATAGAGAACACGGCATTGCAATATATGTCACCCATAGAATAAATTTCGTTCCCTAGCTCTTCCTCGTCATCGTGAATGATACATCTACCTCCGATTAGCTAATATATGCTATGTAAGGATATGCTCACAGTGTAAATTTATCAATTCAAGAAAAACAAGACCAAAACTTCAGACTCTCCCTTCAGCTCCACTCAAACTCACACGCCCGGCCAATTTCAGAAGTTCCCACAGCGCTTTCAGCTTCTCAGGAATCGACTCACACCATACTTCAAAAGAAGACTTAGGCTTCTTAGCGAGGAGCTCACTCCAGATGTCAAAGTGAGCCGGAGGACTCTTATCAAATTTCTTTTTGATCCTAGTCATGAAATCATCACAAAGAGCTTTGAACTGCTGCTCGATATCCGATGGACTTTGCATCGTATCTTGTTCGAGACCAGCAAGGGTGTCCGAGGTAAGTGGCAGTGAGGAGAGGAAACGCTTCATTGCTTGTAGCCATGGGTCTTCGGGTGCTGGTTCCTGTGGCTTGTACATGAACGTGTCCAAGGCGGAAATAAAAGTAGAGTTCTCTACAAATTGGGCAGCAAAATTACGCCGCAGCTGCTTCTCAGCTTTCTCCACTGGAAGCTTTTCTTGATGAATCAGCACCTCCAAAGAGACAGGACTAGGACCATTTGCACTGATCGAGCTGGATCTTGGGTTTGTAGGATCTGCATGCGATGACGGCTCTTTAGTGGCTTGATCTTCGGGCTCGGGGTCGGACTCGTCCGAGCTAGCTGATATTGGCCGTCTTTTTGGTGGACCGGGGTCAGAGTCGAGCTCATCCGAGCTTGCTGAGACGGGCTTTCTTTTAGGAGGAACGTCAGAGTCGGGCTCATCCGAGCTAACTGAGCTAGGCCTTCTCTTTAGAGGAACCCAGCGTGAGGTAGAAAGCCCTTTAGAAGTTGGACTTTGAGGTTGTCCTTCAGAGTCGCTGCTTGCTTTTGAACTTTTGAAACCAGGGTTGATATCGCATCCACTTTAGTGCACAGGAGGTGATATACATTGCAAGACTTCATGCCGCATCTCTTGGAACGCTTCCTGTAAATAAGCATACATGGATGCTAATCTTTCAGTAGATTCCAGTACTCCACGAACGATTTCTTCCTTGGAATTTATAGCGACCTTTTCGACCAAGTCTCTCACTTCGTCAAGCTTACTTAGAAATTTGAGCATTGCTACGGATTTAGAATGGGAATGGAGGAACAAACTTCGATAGCTTAAAAAGCTGGCCATAAAAGAGCTTTGACCTTAGTCCCTCGAGCTCACTCAAATTTCGCGTGATCGACACCTGTTTATCTTCCCATTCCGCCACACCAACCGTCGGTTTCGCCAATATATCCATGACAGAAGACCAGTTCGTCATGTCCAAAAACAACATATCAGCCAGCAATGTTGCCACGCCCGCGTCAGTGACATAGCCTTTAGAATCGACAAAGTTCTTCTTCAAGGCGAGTGTTTCATTCAGAGATCGAGTGAGTGGTAATAAAGTCTCGAATATCTCAAGATTGATTCTGCGACGACGATCACGGACTTGGGCGAGTGATATTGCGCGAGCGTAAACTCCAAGTAGAACAGTAACGCCAAAGGTGAAAATACCAATAACACTGGCTGAAATAGACAGTGCACTGTCTTGGGCCATCTTATATAGTTGAAGGTAAATTCAGGCTACTTTATGAACGATAAGATCTTTCTGCTATCCAAAGTTTATAACCGGGGCGGTAGATGTAGGTAAAGGTAGGTTAGTGACCAAATCCACGTGGTAATGATTGATTGGCTAACATTGGCTAACCGTATTATTTTGCAAGAATAGAGCCATGACTTTAATAGTGCGTATATAAGGAAGTGGATAACCCGGGAATAAATAAAACTTACTCAGTATAATAATAGTGAGTGAGGCTTTAACCCCGGACAATTAATAATAAAAAGTTATACAGGTCGCACCCAAGGATTCCCGGCTTTTACTAATACTAAATCACTTATACTAAGTAAAAGACTAATCCCAGACCTGAAGGCTTACTAGAGTCTAGTTAGGGGTTATTCTATATAGTCCTTTTTATATTAAAGTGATATAGAGAAGGCGTATAGCGCTATTATATAAGAGTTTAACCGCGTATTTAAAGTAAAACTATTCCTTATAATAATAAGTCCTTATTAAAAAGAGAAAGGATTCCATAGTATACTAAAGTTTTCTTAATTATAAGAAGACTCTAATAGTCTTAATATCTAGAAAATAAAAGTAAATTATATCTTCCTCTCTTTACTTTCTTTTATACTTATAATTTAGGTATTCCTTCTCTCGAGTCTAGAACCCGTAATCCTCTTTATAATAATCTTTAAAGTTCTAGGATAATTAGTAAATTCCCCCTCCCTTAGTAATATTTACTTTAGTGCTTAAAAAATAATAACTTATCCTCTTAAGCTTTTTGCTTTTTTTATATCTTAGAGCCATCTAGGTTATTAGGACCGCGCATATCACTAAGAGTCCAGATATCCAGATTCACGGAGCCGTGATTAGCTCAGCCTACTTTCTCACTCAAAGACGCGTCAAGTCACTATTCGTGCGCGTCTCTACTTCCCCCTTTCACTGAGAGTATAATTTCAATGTCACTAATTGGCTTATTACCTAGCCGACGCGTCTCCCGTGAGAAGATTACCTTAACCCTTACCTGCTTTATCTCGCTCATATAAACCCCTTTCCTCTTCCATTCAAACGTGACTCGTGCTTTATATAAACTCTAGATCTTAACTGACTCGGGCTATATAGGGGGAGAAGGGAGAGGGGAGGGGAGATAATGGGGGTAGTGGAGTGGGATTTGGGAGAAGGACACAGGCAACTCTCTCTTTACTAAATCTTGTCTTTATACTCAATTTAATCTTACTTTATTTAATTATACTTAATTTAATCTTACTTTATTTAATCTTATAACTAGATCTCTCTAATCCTATCTCTCTTTTCTACATGAAGATATCTCGCCCAGTTATCTTAATTCCCATCCCGTGAACACTACTCCTACTACTTACTCCCTAGCTAGCTTCTCCTACTCCTTCTCCTCCCCCCTCGTATAATGAGATCCTCCTCGCGTAGGAGGCCACTAAAGATAAGTATCTCTGAGCCCGGGCTCAAGAGGTATAGCAGGCGAGCTAAGAGTTCTCATATCCGGAGGATAATGAGATAATACTATGGCTTATTTATACTAAGTGGCTAGCCTTATTCCGGAACTGTCCACTGGATATTATTACCGCGTTAGCTCAATTACTAGGGAGAATATACGAGGACTATAACCTAGGGACCTGGCGCGGGGCCCTACTCTTAAGCCCCGCGATTAATGAGGCTAAGCTATGGATCCTTATAAAGGCAGTGAATTATATATTTAAGTGAGTAGGAGTTACCTTAGCTCATATAAGTTACCGGTTCTAGTACTAGCTCGGGACTTACTAGAAAGAGGTCTTCTGCCTAAAAGCCTTTATTAGCTTATTATCCTAAGCGCGGTATATCTTAGTATAAAAGTAATTTATATACTATGTCTTTTGGGTCTATGCTTATTAACCACTTTTATAAAAGGAGATTTATAACTTAAAGCTCTAGCTAAGAGAAGTCCAGATAATCACATATATCTTCTCTTTATTAGAGGGTCTTAAGGAGGATCTTAAAGAGGAGGAGGGTTATAAGGAAGAAAGTAAGGAGGAGAGTGAGGAGGAGAGTGAGGAAGAGAGTGAGGAGGAGAGTGAGGAGGAGAGTAAGGAGGAGAGTAAGGAGGAGAGTGAGGAGGAAAATAAAGATAAGGGCTAGGCTAAGGTCGTGAAGAATAAGAGGGTGAATAAAGGAGGAAAGAGCTTTGCTTTACTTTCCGGGCCGGCTTTAGTATTAAGTGAAGCTATATTCCAGCTCTTAATAATATTTTAGACCTATTATAATAGAGCCGGAGATATGGATTCCTCGGTGCTTATCCGCTTTATAGTTATTCTCGGGGTTCACTAGCGCTTATTAGCTTACCGCTTAGTGTATAACTCGATAACTAGCTTCACGGCCCTTATTTAGGTTAGCCGACTCTTATTCCTCGAGTACGCTTTGCCGCTATATACTTATATAACCTTACTAATCCCTTGGCCCGCTCGAGATAACTATCTCCCTCAGGAAGACTACTTAGAAGCTATCTAGACTAAGTACTTACTTTAAGGAAGCCTCTATCCCTTTAGAGAGGTCATTGAGCTGTCCGCGTATATGAAGTTAATTATTAAGAAGGAAGGGAGCCCGGGGAATCTGTCTTAGGCTCTGAATAGCCGCTCCTTTATAATTAGTAATAATTAATAAATCCGGCTCTTAGACTTCTATACGATATACTATACCGC
Organism: Stipitochalara longipes BDJ; assembly: GCA_009732865.1. Classification (NCBI taxonomy): domain Eukaryota; kingdom Fungi; phylum Ascomycota; class Leotiomycetes; order Helotiales; family Hamatocanthoscyphaceae; genus Stipitochalara; species Stipitochalara longipes. The sequence goes on along the minus strand of ML769343.1, from coordinate 6,065 downwards.
TCTTACTTAAGTCAAGGAGCAGGTTAATAAGATAATGCTTAGCTGGGAGCCAGCTATAGACCTACTTATAATCCGAGATAACCTTACCTGCCAAACACCTGGCTAGTCCTTCTTAGATTATAAGGAGAATAATCTAGCCTTCGCGTATAAGGCCCTGGTACGCTAAGCTTAGAAGTCTTTATTTCTCAACCAGCCATTTACTAAGGCCGGCCACTGGCTTCCGTAAGCTTATATAGTGTACCTTATTACTAGGACTAAGCTTATTAATAAGATCTTTATAGTAATCCACTTAATAACTGGGATACTAGGCTAAGGGACTGAAATTGGGAGTGCCCGGCTATGTAATACCCGGCTTACTATAAGGAATATTATAATTTGAGAAGGCCGGATCTTAATTATTCTTAGCTATAATAAGTCTTAAGTATTAAATAATTATGCCTTTTATATTATATAATACCTCCCACACGATTTAGGGATAAGTGTCTTTAAATACCTTATTTATATTTGCCCTTTTCTCGACTTTTTAGCTAGCTAGCTTCAAGTTCCTTAATACTAAAGCATAGAGTTCCTCTTTCTAGACCTAAATTATAATTAAAAGTACCTCTTATTAACACAAGCCTTAAAGATCCTTAAGGACTTAACTCGAGACCTTTAAATACTATGGACTTTATCTCTCTATCATTAAGCTACTCTTATAATTACAAAATAGTATATTAGTGAGCTAATTAAGAGGGTTAACTTTTATTACCCCTTAAACACGGGTAGTTTAATCTTAATAATTATAACTGGCGCGGGATATTACCCTCGGATATTACTTAGTATATATACAGTTAATAAAGCCCTCCTATCACGGCTCTAACTAGAGCTCCTTGAGATATACTACTGCCTCTTAATACTCTAGTAGAGCTAGAATAAGTAGTATTACTGAGACTACTACTAAGTCCCGGGTATTAACTCTCCTTCCTTAACCTTATACCCTATATTCCCTACCCCGCCTCTTATTACCGGATTAAAGCAGCGAGCGGGCTCCCTGAGTAATAAGAGGTATCTAAAGAAAGTCTATAAGCTTACCTCTCTACCTCCTCCCGCTCCCTTAGATGGCTTTATATATAATACCAAGTACCAGATCCTGATTTATATTACCTGCGAGTCAGTAATTAAGCCCGAGCCTATAAGCTATTACTAGTACTTGAATTTAGTCCACTGGATCACTGGCCCTCTCTATAAGGCCCTACTTGAGCGGTTCACTATATATAACCTCTGCCTATTTTAGGAGCTTACTGTCCTATAAGAGAGGATCACCCGGATTCCCGGGCTTAAGGTATAAGACGGCTTCTAGTATAATATATATCTTAGCTCACTTGGCCCAGCTTACTTCACAATTAATAAGCGGTATATAGATAACCACCTTTACTAGCATAAGCTTAGTCTTACGCCAAAGAAGGCTTGGGAGGCAGGAAAGTACTCGGAGTGCCTCTTATAAACCTTCTCTTCTGCCTTTAGCTTAATCCAGTACTTTAAGGTTATATAGTTAAGATTATACTCCCTCTTTTATATTTATTCTTGAGCTAAGAAGATCTCTTTCTATAATTATATTCTATATTTATAACTTAGTTATTATTAATTCTTTAGGCTTAATTAGATATAACTAAGTAGAAGGGAAGAAAATAATAAAAAAAAAGTTATTAAATAGGGCCCTACCCAGCTCCTATTTATAGTAGTCCCATAATAACTACTACCCAGATTTAATTTATATTTACTCTTTAACCTTAAAGAGGCTAAACTCCAGATAATTTATTATTTACTCCTCTGCCTCTAGTAGTTCTCCTTCTTAATCTTTTACTCATAGGCCCACTATTACTGCCGCTATAGTATACTTTAGTTTAACTCTCTTATTATTATACTTAATCTATCTCTCACTGTAAGCTTACTAGAATCGCTTAAGGGTTTATATATTAATTATTTTACTTAAGTCTTTTAAACTATTAGTAGAGATTTAATTAAAAAAGCTTAATTTTATATTACTGTGAAAATTAATAGTTATAACTTTATAAGAGTTACTCCAAAAATACTTATTTTACTATATCTAATTATTACTCAAAAATAGTATAATTTCTTAGATATTAAACCGAGTTTTAACCTAAGCCTAGTATAGGCTATATTAATATTACTTAGACTTTCCACTATTTATTATAAGACGAGTATAGTAACTAATACTAGGATATTATATACTAAGTATAAAAGATTCAGGAGTATTACTAATTAGTCCGGGCGCGGCTAATTAAGGTAGCTTTCTAGTAAAAGCCCTTTAGTAAAAGACTATTATACCCCCCCCTTAAACTAGTGTCTCATTGTCTCCTAGCGCGCTCTTATTATATTTTTATATAATTTAACCTATAAAATTACTCTCTACTATATTTATAAGTTATATATTATCCTAGGGGCAAGTAGTTAAGAGCGGTATTTATAAGCGCAATTATACTAACTCTTAGGGAATAAGCTTAAAGTGACTACAGAGCTTCTTAGTAATTATAACCTAAGGAGTATTATAGAGCTGTGAGAGTATAAGCCCCGACTAGAAGACAAGTACTAGCTAATTCAGTATTTAGCTAGTTATAATAGTATTTACTATTTATAGCCGCAGTGTAACTATAGTACTCGCCTGCTCCCTAAGATAAAGAAGCACTGGGCTACTTATTATAAAACTGAAATAAAGGCTTATGAGAGTAGCCAGTTATAGAGAGAGTATAAGCTATAGATATACTTTATAGTAAAGGGCTATATTAATTATTTTATAGTAGTAAATAAGGAGAAAGGCGGGGAGATAACTAGGGGCTCTATATTATTAATAGAGCTAGAGAAGGCATTATTTGAGAAGCTAGAGAAGGACTATAAGGATATAATATATGATTTAGAGGAGTAAGTAAGCGTAGTCCACGATTTTAGGGATTCTAGGGTAGAGAGGGTTCTATGGCTTGAGTAAATAAACTTCCCCTCTTACCTGGCTAGGCTAAAGGATAAAGAGATCTAGAGCTCATATAAGCTACTACTAAAGAAAGAGCTTAATACGGGTAGTGAGAATACCGAGGATCCTATTCTCGTTTATATTTTAGTTATAGCTGAGGCTGTCTTAAGAGATATATACTAGTTATATAGTAATACCTCGCTAGACCGGAAAATAATATAATAGCAGGCTAATATCCTAAATAAATTCTATACTAGGGCATTAGGTAAAGCAGATAGCTTCTAGTATTTTAAGAATATATTAACCCTAGTCATGTACTTTACTATTATAAAGCAGTTATTAGTATATTATTACCAGGTAGTATATAGTAAGGACAGTTACTTTACCCGGATTAAAGCTAGACTAGACTAGTAACTGCCCGGGGATATTATCTAGCCAACCCGGTAATAAATCTAGGCTATAAATAAGATCATAGAAGCCTTAGCTCTTAAAGATAAGGAAGAGGCTAAGCTGGCTCTTAAGTATATTATTCACTGACTTTACCTGGCGCTAATCTATTATACTATTAGTAGTGTACTATTTAAATCGCTTGTCTTGAGTTTCTGCGCTATATTAAGTAGGAAAGGCCATGGGAAAGGCCGGGGATTATGGGAGGAGCCGGGGAATTTCAATAGCTATTTATTGGCTCTAACTTAGATTACTTAACTAGTGCTTTTTAATTATACTTGTTTTTAGGAGTAAGATAACGAGGACCAGATCCCTGTCTTTCTTACTAAGATCTATAAGAAGTTCTTCTAGTAGCTGGCTAAGACACTATTTGGGTATATCCTATAATAGAGGCTATACTTATTCAAGGTTAATAAGGCTATAATTACTAAGTACTAAGCTTAGTGGTCCCTAGACAGGCAGATAGTGGAATATTATAGGGTGGAATTATAGATGTTACAAATTTCCGACTTAGTAATTTCTGAATATTAATGAGCCTATGCCCTGCTTTATAATAAGCTACTATTCCAAGCCATGGACCTAATCCCTATGGAATTATAAAGGCTAAAGGATAATCTGGACCTAGAAGATTTTAGAGGCTCATAGCTCTCTTATCCTAGTAATTCCGAGTTCCTAGAGGGTATTAAGCTTACCTTCTTTCAGTGGATCCAGGGCAATACTAAGCTGTGGGCTATATTCTTAATAAAGGGTGAGAATAAGAGTATAATCTTATGTCTAAAGGCTATGGACTTTTATAAGGCATATGCTTAAGAATTCCTAAAGCCGGTATTAGTTTTGGCCCATATCCCTAGCGGCCTACTATTATGAGCATCCGAATTACTGTTAGTAATATAGTGTAATACTGCTTAATAGTGGCACCTCCTTATTTGGGAGAAGTTAGTTATAGTCTATGTCTAGTATTATAAAGGCCAGTAGTAGTCTAGTGCCTATAAAGATAATATTCAGTTCTTACCCAAGGCGATTAGGGATTTAGTATTAATATATATTGCATATATGCTACTCTTATAATAATTATTCCTTTGCCAGTAGACGCCCGGTACTCTAATCTCTCTATACCTCTAGGCAAAATTAGATAAGACTATTTAAGTGGATAGGATATTATTAACTTATTTGCGGAAAGTATATACTCGGGCCAAGGTACCCGGCTTATATATATTCAACTGGTAGTAGTTTATAGTATTAATTACTAAGGAGAAGTTCTCTATTAAGGAATAGGCTAACTTTAATCTTGAGGATAATATTAGGGAGGATATTAAGGATAAGCTGGATCTGGTTACTCTAGCTAAGTAAAGTAATTATAGCTACTATATATTTAATTATATATATACTAGTACTACTATACTTACTATAAATACTCTATTACACTGGAATTACTGGGTATCTAAGAGCTGGTAAATACTCTTCCGGGTTAATTATATCCTCCAGGGAAAGAGGCCGCGAGGTGCATTAGAGACACTATTACTGTGAATACTGGATACTTCTAAGCGCGGCCAGATATATAAGAGAGGTACTTATACTAAGGCTGACCTACTAGCTATTGCTTGGAAGCTATATAATATACTGGACTTGTAATTCCGGGTTCCCGGTTAGTGGAATAGTGTACTTATTATTATAGGACCTCAGCTAGCTGAGCAGGTAATTCTAGTAATAGAGACTGGCTCTAGTAAGACTTTAGTTATTATAATTATGGCTATAATTATAGATACTAGTACTATTATCCTAGTTCTACTAATAGTTGCTCTATGGGGTAATATACTGAGACGCTTTCATAAAGTAAGTATCCGGCCCCTGATCTAGTCTATTAATTATAAATAATTAATATTACTAGTTATTATATTAGCTGAAGCTATATATACTTAAGGCTTTCTTGAATACTATTATATTCTAGTTAGTAAGTAGAAGCTAGGCCGTATTATTATTAATAAGGGCCATTTAACTATTATAGCCAGTGACTACTAGTTATATATAGCCTAGCTGGGTTAATATATCCGGCAGATTAGGACGCAGATAGTCTAGCTAATAATAACTCTTCCCCCTATAATATAAGAGGAATTCATCGAGTATAATAAGCTGGTTAGGCCCAGGATTATCCGGGAATTAACTAACCGGCTGAATATTAAGTATATAGTTAGCTTAGAGACTAGGCCTAGTATACTTATTAAGAGGGCTGCTCACCTGGTCCGGGTATACTAGCCTAAGTAGGAGATCTTTAACTATTCTTAGGGTTAGGGGGCTTCTATTGACTATATACAACGCTACCACTTATGTGAGGCCCCTTTTTCGACGAAATTGTGAAATCCGCGCGGCGTGATTGGTCCGGGCGTCGCTGAGTCAGCACGTTTCTGGCGAAATTGTGTTCGGTAAAATTGTGATTTCTATCAAGCCTATGATTTCTTTATTTCCCCTGGAGAGACGCCTTCTAACCAAGAATCTCATTATGTTTTCGTATGACCCTGTTCACAGGGCAGTAGTCTGCCACCTCTGTAGCTCTTGTATTGTTCCTGGCCTCCGTAGTCAAGAGCGGCACCTTCGCGCAAAGCCACACCGACTTACTGGTGACACGCTTAAAACAACGGTCCAGCTACTTGATAGC